>CM029133.1:21435553-22156358 GCA_016859345.1 Istiophorus platypterus | reverse complement strand
CATGGACACTTGCATTTGGGGGAAGATAAGAACACCACCGGTCATCGTCCGTCTCCTTAACGAATGTCAATAGTATTTTTTTTGTGCTACTTAACTAGTTAGTTGACATTGCTGTTAGCTACTGTCGTTCTGTGTTCAGTGAATCAACGCGTCGGCTACTCGCTTCCGAAAAACTCGAGAATCCATATAATGTTCGTTCAAAAAACATCGGCAACAGTGATATTTTGCTGTCAAGTGAAAACGTTCGTATTCGGGATATTTGTCACTTACCGAGGTTCGGAGGGCCATACTACTAAATACTAGTTAACGCTCGTATCCTGCGTCGCTGCTAAACATTCTTTGCTGTGACTGGGTAGAAGATAGCTGGGAAACACTCACTGTTGCGGGGAAGAATGCAAAACAGTAACCTAAGGAAATAAATCAGCTATGTAATCAAAACGGAGCTAGTTAAGCCAAGCAAATTTAGCGGCAATTTTTGGTGCGGAAAGGCCTCAACTACATCTTCCAATTAAACGCCAGTGCAAGCAAATTAAAGCAACACAGAAACACTGGCTCAATGTAAACCGTATTTTCCTCAGAAAATACACTAATATAAAAACTACTTACCGAGAGTAAAGCAGCTCCATAACGGTTGTCCCCACTTTTCCACTCTTTACTGCTACTGATAACAGGGCAGTTCCATTGGCCTCTTAAATCTGATAGGGGAGGGTATCGCGCGGCCCCTGGCGAGAAAAGTGTAAAGTGCAATTGTACCAGGGAAAGATATTTTACAAAATGACTTTGAATGGCACTTTACTGTTAAAATTGTAGGTATTATTGATATATATCCAGTATTAATCTTATACTCTACATCTAACTAAAATTAATACAATTCTGTACATTACTGTCTTTATTCTCCAATAAGTCTGCCTGATAATCTGATGATATTCCAGACTAGCAAGTATGACAATAATAAAAAATCATATTTTTAACCATTTTAAAATAACTGATGCTTTCCTAAAAATACACTGAAACTTATGTTGGAGTATTTACTTTCCAAGACCAAAGGCACAAATTTGATTGCTTCTCTTTATTATCTTTATATGTAAAGGCAAGCCAACACACCTCATTGCAGTTAAATGGTTGGCTCTACTTAAATATGTGTTTTCAATTGCTATGAACATTATCTTCCAAGATTTTAAGAGCACGGTGTAATGATTTGTCTCAGCTAATTAGTTATAAAAAGTCAGATCTACATTCATCAGGTTGCCATTTTAACAGGGGGAAGACAAACCAGCCAAAGAAAACTGAGTCAGTTGAGACAAGAAGAAACAATCAGATCATTTAAGATCTTTATTTCCACTGTCTTTTCAAGTTTCATTATTTTTTTGCTTTTCTGTCTTGTATCTTTCCTTTATATTACATTTTCTTACTCAAAGTTATTTCTTAAGGTGGTTTAAAAATATGGCTGTAATTTAAAGATAAATTAAGATTAGATTGTCATGAAAAATCAATTGTTTTCAAGGAATATGTAGTTCATTTAAACAAGCAGAAAATAATACAAAACCACCAAATAAACAGAAACAATGATCACTGTTTGGTCATCGTCGTCAGGTCACCATCAAAATGAAACCATGTGCTTTCATTGGTAAGAGTGTCAGGTACGTAAAGATCCACTTGATGGTTTAATCTGAATTTTATTTTTTTTTTTCACAAGTCAGGATTTTTTTCATCAACTGCTGAGCAAATTGTTATTACCAGTTTATCTTACTTTTTTTCTATTGGTTTTCAGTTTATTTTATGGTAAATCAAAGGGAGTTTGTGTTTTAGTTATAGTTTGATTTAATGCCATGAACCTGAGGTAACACATGATAGAGAACATCTGAGATATTTTCATAGTTTTGGATAATATCAGGACAATTGATGGACAGACATCAAATGCTCTGTTATCATAATGTTAGGTGAATTTCACAGTTTTTTATTTGTTTTTTTAACCTAATCATCACTACAGGACAGTGAATTGAAGAGTGAAGCTGCTTCATAATCGCTTGTGACTGAGATTAAGCTAACCCATACTGACCGGCGAGTGTGACCAACAGACTGGAGATAAACAAGACTATAACTTTCACGTGTGGGATTCGACAGATGAAACAGCCACAATATGAACTCCTGTGAACAATAAAACACATAATCCAGGTTACATGTGTAAACATGATTCTTTTTTCCTCTTTTCCTTTACTTCAACTCTTATATTAAGCATTTAAGGCTTGATTCATCAGTGAAGTGAAAGTTTGACCTTTTTTTAATTTGTCATTATATTTATCATTATTTATCATCATTATTTATTTATTTGTCATTTCATTAAAACGTTTTATTTCAGCTCAGAGATGATCAACTGATTGCAATCTAAATTCCACTTAGCTATAGTGTTTCATGTTGTGTTTCAGAGCTCCATGTTTTAAATGTAATATAACACCTTCCTGTGTGATGTCTTTTACAAACATTAATATTCTCTTTTTATTAATGCTCTGAAGACTTATAAATTTTATTCTTTTTATTCTGTTTTAGGCCGATTCTATAACATCTGTTCAGGGACTAAAGATTGAAAACCCGGTATGTTTATTCATGTTAAAATAAATAAGAAAATAAAAAGGATTTTATTGTGTAAATGATTATGTAGGAATGCGAGAAGGATGATAAAGATGTCTTCCTCTCAGGTTTAATGAGTTTGAGAACATCAGTTCCCACTGAGACAAACAGGAAGTGATTAACTGTGTAAATCCAGCAGAAGAAAACTAAACAAACAGAAACATCCTGCTCAAACGCAAACACAAATTCAAGCTTTTATTTCCCTTCAAATAGATCCTGTTTGTTCAGAGTCCAGATTTTAGAGTTTTTAACCAGAAAGAGAAGCAGCAACATAAAACATCTTTTACTTTACTAGAAGAAACTACCATGAATACAGAAACAGGCTGCTCTTATTTTGATAGGACAGCTCAGTTCTATAGATGTAACAAAAATGTTTATTAATTAAAGTTTGCTATTAATGATTAAATATGAAATGTTTTTATCTGCTATGTTTATTGATCAAAGTTTAACCTATATTGACAAGTGAACGGCATCCAATTGCTTATGCTAAGGAAGAGGAGAAGGAAGATGATGAAGTTGAAGATCATGTCCTGGGACGCTGTTGGACTTGTTTGGACCTCTGCCGGTACTCTGGCAGGTGATGAAGTATCCAAGCAGCAGGAGTCAACATGGCAGCCGCAAACACTGACATGACGAAGAAACTTTGCTGTGAGAGACAAAACACAACCACTCAGAGCCACTGGGGGGGGGGGGTTCTTTGTTTTTGCTTTGTTTTGTTTTTACAATTAATAAGAGCCTATTCTTTTTTTTACAACTAATAATAGGATGGATCAATCTGAAACATCACAGGACAGACACTGAAAAATTAATTTAAAAAATCAACAGAATACTGACTTTTCTCTGTTCGGAAACTAAAACTTTTGTTTTAAATCCAGCTGCCTGAGTTTTCATAAAAACACAGAAATAGATTAACCCCATCCTAAAGCCTGTGCACTCGTTAAACCAAATTATATTTAAATCCAAAAACAGTAATGATATAAAGATACATAAATACATAGTCCATCAACTCAGTTAGTCATTAGTTTCAGAGGCTCACCGCAGCTCCAATCTTGTTCCTAGGAGGTTTGCTGTATATCATCTTCCTTGTCACCTTCAGGATTTCTTTTGGACGAGTCAAAGTCGACACGCAAATGTTTCCCATAACCATCCTCAGGGCCCCGCTCACCATCGTCACAGCAACCAGCACCTGCTCACTAAGAAGCTGACTGATTCTGATTGGCTGATGTTGTTTGTTCTGAATTTGATGTTGATGTGTTCAGTATGACCTCCTCAGTCAGACTGAGGCTGAATCTGGAGGACCAGAGAAGGAGAGAGAGGGAAAGAAGGGGGAGGATGAAGGGGAGAGGAAAGAGGAAGGGGGGTATCTCTGCAGACTCATGATTGGACAAATACAAACAGCTGACTAAAGTTGGTAGTTTGATGACCTGCAGGTGAAACTGGACAAATCAGAGTTAGTTTACCTTCACTGAAAAGAACAGGATAAAATAAACGTTGAAGTGAAATAAACATGAATTAATCAACAGGATCATCCGATAAGATTGAACTGAAAAACTGTACGGAGCAGCTGATCTGCAGCTGAACAATCAAGCTGATTACACTTTCTCTGCTGGATAAACAGCTGAGAGAGAAGACAAGGACTGATGGACGAATGAGTGATGTTATAGAGGATGAAGAGTTAATGTCATTAAGTGTTTGATGTGCAGAAACAGACCCACAGTTTGAAGTCTGTTCAGTATCAGAAAACATGAGAGAGGTTTTCAGGATAATAAATAAAGATACACTGAGCAGAGGTGGGATATAACACCTAACCAAGTGCTGTACTTGATTATTTCCATTTTCTGCTAATTTATACTTTTACACAAGCACATTTTACAGTTAAAAAAAAAAGTACTTTTTTACTGCATTATCTGATAGCTGCAGTTACTCTAAAGACATTACATGAAAAATGATGTAATAACACAGATATTAAACCAGTTATTTCCAAGCTTTTAGTCTTGAACTTCATATATACAGAAGAGGAAACATAAGTAGAATCATATTTCAACTGGCTATTTTAATCTTTACCATGATTAACTGTTTAGTTTCTGAGCCATCGCATTAAATAATTAAGCAGGATTGAGGATAGCTTTGTTTTCTGCTGTACTCAACTACCAGTGCAGTGAGGAAAACACAGTCATGTCAAGACATTAACATCTTTAACCTACCTCTAACTTTTTAATCTCCGCAAAAGGTTCTGAATGTTTGAACCAGATCCTAAATGACCACAGCTGGCTGCAGTCACACATTTTTTTCTGTTATGCACTAAATCAGATCCCTTATGCTGCTATTTTTTCTCATTCAAAGTGTGACTTGTGGTAAAGTCCGGCAGCAGGAACCAGAACCAAAAGTTAGTATTTACAATCTTGGAATGATTCTAGGGAGACAACTTCTCCAGTGGCATCATCCTATACTGTCGTCAGGCAGCTGCTATGAACACCAGCTATGCAGCAGTTACTGGCATCTCAACAGCAGATGTTACAAACTGCAGTTTTAATTTTGCTCTGCTTCAGGCAGCATTTTCATTCATTTAAACCAACCAAAAGAGATGAATCCATAATCAACAATAATTGCTCAGTCCTGTTGAATTATCCTTAAACATGACCAGACTCCATGTTGGTATTGTGGTTCAGTTTTATTGGTTTTCATTAAAAAGTAAAACACAAAGACATCACAAGTAGAGAATAATTGTGGTGACCTTTGACCTCTGAAACACAAACATTAAAACTCAACTTTCAGTGTCTCAAAGTTTCGAAATAAACTCAGGATTAAAAATTTTAAAATGTCCAGAAAATCCACAAACATCAACTGATCAACAGGAAATGTGAAGAAATGATGTAGGGCGATCCCAGTAAGGCGATCAGGAGATAGTAAGTGGTTATTACGTGGTTAGTTGGAGGTCAAAGGTCCGAAGTGATCAGGTGCAATAAAAACGTCCAGCGTCGACTCGTCGTCTCTTGCGGTTCTGCTGCTGCTCAAAGAACTGACGGATGTCATCAGGAGTCACGACCTATCAGAGAACAGAAATTCACATGACATCAGAGAAAAGAGTCAACAGACATCAGGAGTATGTCAAATGTTAGCAGGTCAGAGGTCCTGTTTAGGGTGAAACTGACCTTTCCTTCAGCTGCAAATCTCTGCAGGAAGTCCTTCAGTTCAGTTTTCATGTCGTTGTATCCTTAAACAAACAAACTCACATTACACAAACCCAAATTTGGCCAAAAGCAACGTGAAATTGTGAGAGTTGTAATTTTCACAAGTCGCACCGTAGTTCTACGTGTGGTATTTTTGGATTCACATGTGAAACTTGTAGATTCACATGCAGTACTTGTAGTTTCATGTCCATTACTTTTAAAATCATTTGTGGTACTGAAACTTTCACTTGCGGTAATTCTTGGTAGCTTTATGTGTAGTGCTTTTAGTTTGGTGGCTAATGGATGACCTCATGCTGCTGTACTTGGTTCAGGTTGTACTTTCACGTGCATTTCTTTAGGTTTTGTGTGTAGCACTTGTAGTTTTGTGTACCATGGATGATCTCGAGTTGCTGCACTCGGTTCAGGTTGTCCAGCGCCGACATCAGAGGGTCGTGTCCTTGTTGTTTCTGTTCGTTGTTCTTTCCTTTTTTCTCATAGGCGAGGACAGTGTCTGACTCGTCCAACAGGAAGGACAGATTAGCTTCAGATAAACGCTCCTAATGAGACATGGGTAAATTAGAGAGAAGTATGTTGAAAATAAATTCTGATTAAAGATTTTCTTTAAATACTCTTGAGGATTATCAGATGCTTCGTTAGGTGTTCAGTGCAGGAATCAGATATCGGGTGTCAGAGAAACTGAAGTTGCATAGTAAACCTGACAGTGACATCACCAGTGCCTCAGCCAACAGAAGCTCAGACAGGTGAATGTTACCTGGCAGGTGTTGCAGGAGCAGAGTTTGGATCGCCATGTTGAAGGCCAGAACACAGCTCCTGATTGTACTCTTTTCTGACGGATCCCCTGCAGTTCCTTCAGTGCGCAGATAGGCTCTGCCTCCTCACGTGTCCGTTTACAGCTGGGCTCAATGACGTCATCCACCTGACAAATTACTGATCATTAATCCCTCACACACAGATCAGACTGAACAGTTGTTTTTGCATAGAAATACACAGACTGAATCATGAGAACAGAGCTTTTATCAGACTTGTATAAACAAATAATCCACGAAAATACTGTGCATTCAGAAATTATTCAGACCCCTTTGTTCGTTGCACATTTTGTTATGGTGCAGCCTTATGCTAAAATCATTTTCATGATTCATTATAATCATTCATCATGATTGACTAATTATACTCCAGTGTCCACAGTGGGTTCTGATCAGTGATTAGAGTCGGTTTAACAAATGTTGTGACAGTTTGACGGTGTTGTTGTAATTTTTATTATCTGTTTTTATTGTCTTTATTTGCCTGATGCCAGTCTTGTTTTGTTCTGATAGTCCATTCAAATTTTTCTACACATACGTTATTAATTAGATGAGAGAGAAAATCGAATAAATCTAACATCAACTCAAATTCTTCTCTTTAAAAAAATTATACAAAAAAAGAGAAACAACTGGCCAAACTTGTTTGAACTCTGAGAAAAATTAAAAAGGGATCCTGATCACCGTCAGTCTCGAAACAGTCAGTCATATACTGGGGATAGGGTTGGGGTTAGGGTTACCATGGTAACCACAGGGTCTCAAACTCAACTCTGAAGGATGAAAACAGTCGAACAAGAATTTTCCTCTCACCTGTTCTTCTTTGTTAGGAACATCCGTATTTGAATCTCCCCCTGTTTCCTCCTTCACCTGCACTGCTACACCTGGAACTGAACAGGAAGTACATCACACACAGAAAAACACATGACCCAAGTGGTTCACGATTATTTACCTGCCAAGTGAGCAGCGTACGTCCAGAGGAAGGGGTTTTTGTTCATACAGGACTCACAAATCATCTCCTGAAGCTCCACACAGTCTGGAACCACACAGCCCAGGTGCTGCAAACACACAGGTACAGGTCAAGATACGGGTGCAGGTCAGGAAATGGCACAGATACAGGTGAAAATACAGATACAGGTGTAGGTGAAGTCAGTGAGGGTTGACCAGATAGGGGCACCACAACAAGCATTTTTTTTAGTAAATTCTTATGAAACATAAAAAAAAAAAAATTCTGAAGAGGAACATTTGGACTGCTTTGGTTCAGGAGACTCACTCTGGAACATGTTGTTGGAGGTTTTCCACAAAAGGGCTCAATTAAACACACAAAACACTGATGGGTTAAAGTGAAATATATTGTAAGGTACAATATAGAACCCTTATCACAAGTAGTCAAAGGAGAGTCTCAATAGAAAAATCTTACAATCATCTTTTAATATGTTTCTTGAGACAAAGAACTTAGTTCTAGTTGGTTCTCTTTACTTCTACCCAAACACATCATCCAATAGAACAGAGAATCTTATGTAAGGTTCACATGCTACCCATGTCCTGGTATTAAATTGAACCTGAGACAAGCATAGCTTGGTTTGTTTCCATCTTTGGTAAAACTGTAGGCTTTTCCATATATAGCCCCCCCTGAACTCATAAAACATCTGTCTAAGGCCCCTTAGGAGCTGTAGGAGCATCAAAAAGACTGAAAGATGAAAAATTATCTTTTCTTTCACAGGCGCCTGACCTGTGAAATGGACTAAAATTAAGCTGTGACAGGTGATGCAGGAATACAGGATGTATTTCAGTTACACAACTCTCATTTAGGCACTGATGGCAATTGTGTGTGTGTCAGCAGGGTGTAACACATATCACTTGTGAACCCGTCTGATTTTAAGTTTGGTTAGTGACAGAGCATGACACATTTTCTGTTAACTGAGATCTTTTGTCCAAATTTTATCATGCAGAGTATTTTGTGAGGTAAATGTGTTTTGTCCTCTACAAAAGATGAACGCAGGAACAGAGGCAGGGTTTGTTCATACAGGACTCACAAATCATCTCCTGAAGCTCCACACAGTCTGGAACCACACAGCCCAGGTGCTGCAAACACACAGGTACAGGTCAAGATACGGGTGCAGGTCAGGAAATGGCACAGATACAGGTGAAAATACAGATACAGGTGTAGGTGAAGTCAGTGAGGGTTGACCAGATAGGGGCACCACAACAAGCATTTTTTTTAGTAAATTCTTATGAAACATAAAAAAAAAAAAATTCTGAAGAGGAACATTTGGACTGCTTTGGTTCAGGAGACTCACTCTGGAACATGTTGTTGGAGGTTTTCCACAAAAGGGCTCAATTAAACACACAAAACACTGATGGGTTAAAGTGAAATATATTGTAAGGTACAATATAGAACCCTTATCACAAGTAGTCAAAGGAGAGTCTCAATAGAAAAATCTTACAATCATCTTTTAATATGTTTCTTGAGACAAAGAACTTAGTTCTAGTTGGTTCTCTTTACTTCTACCCAAACACATCATCCAATAGAACAGAGAATCTTATGTAAGGTTCACATGCTACCCATGTCCTGGTATTAAATTGAACCTGAGACAAGCATAGCTTGGTTTGTTTCCATCTTTGGTAAAACTGTAGGCTTTTCCATATATAGCCCCCCCTGAACTCATAAAACATCTGTCTAAGGCCCCTTAGGAGCTGTAGGAGCATCAAAAAGACTGAAAGATGAAAAATTATCTTTTCTTTCACAGGCGCCTGACCTGTGAAATGGACTAAAATTAAGCTGTGACAGGTGATGCAGGAATACAGGATGTATTTCAGTTACACAACTCTCATTTAGGCACTGATGGCAATTGTGTGTGTGTCAGCAGGGTGTAACACATATCACTTGTGAACCCGTCTGATTTTAAGTTTGGTTAGTGACAGAGCATGACACATTTTCTGTTAACTGAGATCTTTTGTCCAAATTTTATCATGCAGAGTATTTTGTGAGGTAAATGTGTTTTGTCCTCTACAAAAGATGAACGCAGGAACAGAGGCATGCTCTTTGTCTGGACACATTAGTCCTCTCAATGGCCAAGCGGTAGCTTTTATAGTCTCTGCAACAGGTGTGCATCTGTTTTTGTGTTAGGTACTTTTTATAGACTCACCCTGCCATGTAGCCAGTCCTCACAGACCACACACTGAATCATCTCGTCCTCCACCTGGAGATAAAACCAGCCAATCACAGACACAATCAGAGACCGAGCTTCAATAAAGAGGCCAGAGTACCACTGGTGGACAGATGGGCATCACTTGTGTGTCTCACCTGGTCGTCGGGGTCTGGATAAGGACGGCTACAGGTACAGTAAACTCCAAAGAAGTTATGACTGTATTTATTCAGACTGTTGACCTCATCCTTATCCTGAAGGGCACACATATACACACATGGTGTTGTCTCTATGACTGAGTGAGGACAGCTGACCAGATCATACATTGAGGGAATAACCTGTTTATTTGTATTCTGAAAAACAGAGACATTCTGTAGTGATTTTAAATATAACAGCACTTTGATATTCAGAGCTGAGGGCTGACCAGACACGTATTAAGGTATTAATGGAGACAATATATTCATACCTGCAGAATTTCTATCTTATGAGCATCATGTAACAGGAAAGTAAAGTCATATTTGATTAGTACTGCAAGACCGCTGCTGTTTATTTATGTTTATGTCATTGTATTTGATCAGAACTCACAGGGTAAAGTTTACACTGCAGCCCTGTGAACTTCCTGTTTCCACAGTCACACCGAAAGTTCCTTTAGAAAACACAGGAGAAAAACAGAATAAGAGTGATATATCTTAATACAAATAATAAAGTCTATTTAAATCTGCTGATACAGAGACAAAGACAAATTATTAGTGATAGTGTGTTAAAAATGCCTTATTACTGTATTGATGTAGTGATGATGTATTTGGTATATATATCATACACTTACAGGTGAGCGCTCACCTCTTAGTGTAGAGTTCAAAGAGGTCGTGACCTTCATGACATTTATATGAACAGGCCAAACACACTCCTGCTGCCTCTCCTCCCTTTGGTGTACAGGTGTTACAGGCGTACAGAGCCTGACGCTTCACATAGCCCTGAAAAATACGCAAAAACACGTATGTTTATATGATTACACACAAACATACTTAGGGGAAAAAATTGCTATATAAAGAGCTGCTCTCAGCTTTAAACATACATACATACATACATACATGTATATATATGTATATATATACATTCATATACACACATATATATATATATATATATATATATACACATATATACACACACACGCACACACATACTAACCTGAGGGTATGAGCAGTGATCTGAGTCACTTCCTGCCAGAACAGCCGAAGCTTCTTCCTCCAGCTCTTCATCTTCCTCTAGAACATCAACCAGAGACACTGTCTGCTCCTCACACATGTTAACTATAAAACAAACAACAGTGTTACCTAGACTGTGTGCGTTTGTTCAAGCTGGCAGGCAGCCACAGTCTATGTAAATAATGGGTTTCATGAAGAGTGTCAAAATATTTTCAGTTCTTTATTAACCCTATTAATTACTTTTTAGACAATAACAAAATGAGGTTCTCAGATAACACAGAGACACCATCTGCTCCTTGCATATGTTTTTACTCTTTCTGATAAGCAAATAAATAAAACATTAAAGTAATTGGGTTTATGACAGGTCTGTGAACACAGAGATCAACAGTAAACGACAGCAGCAGTGGAGTCACAACAAACAGTTGAACGTGAATTAATGAACAGAAACTGCACACCTGGATACCTTCATTCCTGACAGACAGCAGGTGTCCACACCTGCAGCAGCAGCAGTAACGCACTCACCTGATAGTTTATTAGTTCCATCAGCTAAAATCTTGTCAGTCTGATTGAACAGCCCTGTAAAATATCATTCTCCATTACGGTTCTGGTGTTCTGTTTCTGTTCAGACTTTCTTACAGGCTGTTGACTCACTTGGAGGATCATTGGGGATAGGATAGGCGAGTCTGTACAGCTGAACTATACTGGTATACTGACAGGTGTTTCTGTTGTTTTTCCACCCCATTTATATCATCGAGAGTAAAATAAACAACGGAAATATTTCCCTACTTTCGCTGTCTCAATTGTCTCCTGTTATTGTAAGTATACAGAATGAGACAAACAACGCCACCCTCAGTTTCTCCCTCTTGCTCTCCCTTTCTCTGTTCCACTGTGTCTTCCCTCTCTCTGGAGCGCTTTGTCGATCAGTTAAATAAGGTCATCGATCAGTCTGATTTGCTGCTGATCATTCGGAAAACAGCATCTGTTAGCCTCCTCCTTAAACATGACTGTATTTGCTCCGTGCTAATGCTAACGGAGCTAGTTCTGTGAATTAAAACACTAACTCACCAAGTCGAACTGGACTTGACTGGAAGTGTAAATGGACAGTTTATACCGCTTCTGATCCAACTAAAGCAGCCGATAAAATGATCGATAGTTATCAATAATCAGCTCCGCGCTATGTTTAGCTAATCGGATCTTTGTTATCAAAATGCTAGCTACTGCTACCCGATGACAACTTCCGGTTTATTTCCGCAGGTCGTATTTGGCGGCTTTTTGGGGGTCGAAGGTCATTGAGTAATAAAAAAATAAAAATCTTAAATCGAAGTTTAACATCTGGCCGAAAAATTTAGTTCAACTGTGGTGGGGAAGAAAATCTAATGAAGGCAGAATGAGAGTAGAGTTTAACCACACGATAACATTTACAGAGGCTCTGTGCTGAGTTCACCGAGAAAAACCTCCAGTGGAATATTTCATTAATGAAACTAAACACTGATCAGTGTAATAGATATCACATAGACCACTGGTCAGTTCTCTGGTTTGTTTTATTTATTTATTTTTTTAATAAACATTGTACAGAAACATCGAGCATCTTAATTCTTTCTAACAGCTAAAGTTTTCTCTAAGACTATTAAAAGAAGAGGGAGAAGAAAAGAAAATTGTCTTAAGAGACCTAAAGTTTGAATGTTGAAGCCTCGGAGGCTTCCTTTACGTAAGGTACTCAAAGCCAGCAGACGCTGCGTGCTGACGACATAGGATAATAATTAAGATGGCGGACATGGCGTTGTTAGCAGAGCTGACATTCAGAGATGGAGAACGCAATAAACTTTGCGTTCACGTAGAAAATAATACGAGTTCTCTCATTCACGGAATAAACGAGCTGAACGTTAAACTCACACATCTTCTTAGCGAGCTGGTGGAGCAAGAAAAAGCCCGCAGAGACTGCACAGACGGTGAGTTACCTACTGCTAACAACCATGGCAACGCTGATGTTATTATTTTTGCTGTTGTTACGTTACTGATATGTTAAAAGGTTTCTTGGTTGGAAACACCTGACTCTGTTAAAACACCTGCCGGTCTAGCCATCTCATAACTGAGACGAATGTCTTGTATTTAGAACCGAACCGTTACCTATCTGTGTACCTGTTCGGCGGATTTCAGGATCACCTGTTTTACCTAATGCAGGTGAGGAAGACGAGGAGGAGAGTGATGAAGACGAAGAGCCAGAGGTTCCTCAAAACTCTGAGCTACAACCTCCAGCTAAAAGATCCAAAACCTGAAACACCTGAGGACACAAGAACTCTTTTTGACATAGGGTGACATCACAACCTTACCTGGTTGAACTGAAGATGATAATGACAGGTTATCAGTTACATGACTGAGTAGGAACTAAATTAAGCTGTTGCAGGTGTGTCTCAGGTAAATACTAAGAATAAAACATGATTTTTAAATGTCTGCCTCTTCTTCTACTCATCAATCACTAACAAATCAGCCGTCATTGATCCAGACTCAGTTCATGGTGGTGAATCTCTGAATGGATGCTAAAGCTAAAACCAGTTTTATCCGGTTCAGTTAATGGAAGTCTGAGCCCCCAATCTTTCTATTTTAAAATTTCCAAACTGAGTTCATTTGAAAAATCATGGTCCTCCTGCTGGGACAGGTGAAGACAGCTGAAGATAAGTGAAGCCAGGCAATGACAAGTGAAGACGACTAAGGGTAGATAAATACCGGTGGAATGGGTGAAAGCAAGTGAGGGTACTTCACCGAAATTACAGGATATGAACAGAAGAGGTTTGGGTTCACAGTTGTTTGTCTCAGTACAGATAAGAGGAAGCAGCTTGAAAATTTAATGTATCACCTGTACTTCATCTTCGTCCTACTTCTCTTCTTCTGCCGCCTCCTTTAGTCGTCCCTTCTGTAAAGTCATTTTTTTGTTCAGATTAAAGATGTCTAAACTTCCCATTGTTTTTTTTTATTATATTGATAGTTATAAAGTTGTCAGGGTAACCTGTGTGTCATGTAACTCATGTTACAGAAAAGTACCCTAGAAAATCCTAATAGCCAGCAGCTGTCAGGTAACCCCTGTTGTAAATATTAACCTGCAGGTAGCCATTGCAACTGGTTAAAGTAAGTGTGGGTGCTGAGGGGCCACTGTCACCATAATCAAATACCCTCCAGCCAATCACAGCACAGGACCATCTGTGATGTCACAATGAAAAAAAATGAGATTGATTGACAGCTGCAGACTGAGGTACAATCAACTGTTGAGCATGACAGTCGATGCACTGCTCTTGATCCTGAGAGTCCACCTATTTTTTGTTTTCAACCCAGTTTACATAAAACCACGCCCACTTCTGTATTGTTTAGGGCTTTAGTCATTCTGTTGAAGCTTTCATCATATAGAGCTGAGTATGGTTTAATTAAAACCGGGTTTGAAAAACAATAGACACTGATAATCCAGAGTGGGGAAGGAGTTGATTCTCCTAACAGTCAATACTCAGGACAGAGCTGTTGGTCCTAATAGTCCACACTGAGGGCAGTCCTGAACTCAGCTCCTGACAGACATAGCAGAGGGTTTAAATCTGACATGCGTCTAAGTTTTTTTTTTTTTTTTTGTTTTTTAAAGGCACACAGGAAGTGACATCACAAACATCAACACAAACGTTTCAGAGCAGCTGCAGTCTGTGATTGGTCCTATGTGTCGATCACTGACCCTTCCCTGTGATTGGTCAGTGTGTGTGCAGTGTGGCGACGGCTGCACAGCAGGGTGATGCAAACAGGAAGTACACAGTAACCAACGGCTCGGGGGTCAGCTCTCGTACAAGAGAACAGGAAAAGGAAGAGCTGTAGGTATGGCAGCAGGAAGACCGATAGCCACATCCAGACAGGAATCGATGGCAGGTGAGACCATGTGATGGCAGGGGGCAGAGCCGATGGGCTGACTCCACCTCTCTGCACACGCTCCAAACTGAGTGTGTGCACTTCAAAGATGTAGTACACAGCCATGACGCTGAGCAGCAGGTAGAGAGCCACGCCCACCCATCCCATCCTCTGACGGAAGTTCATCATCCTCCATACTGTCCAGAGAAAATCAAATAACTGATTAAAAACCAATACATCATCAGTGCATGATCAATATATAACCCAAACATCATCCACAGTGTCATGAAAACGTTCGGGCATACCCGGACAAAATTTCTGTTACTGTGAATAGCTCAGTGGATGGAAGATGAGCTGATCTTAACTTAAAGATTAAACATTCCTTCCAAAATTTTTAGCGTGATAGGTGTATTATTTGTAATCTGTACAGCCATGGGCTCCTCTCATCAACTGCCTAACAATCTGAAAATTAAAATAGTTTATGCCCACAGAGCAGGATAAGGCTCTTAGAAGATACCAAAGCGTTTTCAAATATCTGTTTCCTCAGTTTGTAATGAACTTAACAAATGGCACTTAACAGGACCAACAGACGTCAAGTTTAGTTCTGGAAAACCAAAAGAACCGATAGTAGGATTTTTAGAAAGACAAATCAAAACCCCTGTTTGAATCCAAAAGACCATTAGGAAGATTCAGCAGACTCTGGAATGGTTGTGCACTGTTCTACTGTGCAGCAACACCTGCACAAATATGACCTTCATGCAAGAGCCATTTATGGATTCAATTAATTACAAGCAAATTCTGGGAGAAACATCACGTCTGTAAAAAAAAGTTTAAGATGAAAAGAGAATAGCTTCTACAACAGGATATCATCATTCTCAAAATCCTCAATGGACTGCCTCAAGAGGCACAAGCTGAAGTTTCTGCAATGACCCTCATAGCCCCCTAACCTACACATCCTCAAAAATCTGTCAATAGACCTCAAAAGAGCAGTGCATGCAAGGCAACAGCTTTTGCAAGGAAGAAAAGGCAAGAAACTCCCAAACAAGAACTGAAAGACTCAAAGAAGTTCTGACTATGCAAGGTGCCCAGAATTTTATCTGGACCTTTTACCTTTTTGGTTATAAAAGATGGAAATATCTAGTAATGTTTCCTAAAACATTAAAGAGATGTGTCATTTTTAAATTTATGCCTTATGGAAATCAGTTCATCTTAGCTGCTCAGAGTGATAGAATTTTTAACCAGGGGTGCCCAAAATTTTTCAGTTCTCTGTATACATGATTTGCACTGGAAGGGAAAAAAACAACAATAATCAACAACTTATCAATACATCACCTGTACAGAATTAATAACAAGTCAGTAACCAATACATCAGCCCATCTTCCATATTGCCCAGAGATAATAAATAACCAATCAATAATCAATATGACGTCTTACCCCCCCCCAGAAAAAACAAATAATCAATGTGTGATCATAAACAATAAATGGTTAACATATTACTAGTGTTTCCTTTCACTATTAATAATCAGTACTTCCTCCATCAGTCTACGCCAGACTCCAGCTAAATTTATAATCATGTGTGTATATATATATATATATATATATATATATATATATACAGTGTATACTCACATCATAAACTTTAAACGGGTGTGATTTTAAACCAGTGGATTGTTTCTCCCAAACTCCAGTCATTTTTAGCCGGTTACGATGCTGTTGACATGCAGCTTTATAGTTATGACTCGAGCTTTAAGGTTAACATTAAACCTGATCTGACCTTGGTTCACTGTAGCGGAGTTCTAGACTCTCTATACTAGACTCCCTTCACTTTTCATAAAGGTTTAACTCAGTCTGGTGAGTGTCGCTGCAACGTTGCCTGTCAACCTCCATCTTGCTCGCTGTTTATTTACACTCAGACTGTTAGCCTGTTAGCACCCCGTTAGCAGCCTATCCATTGTCTGTTTCCCTCTTCGAGCTTTTTAGCCTGTTAGCAGTCTGTTAGCAGCCCGTTAGCAGCCCGTGAGCTCGTGTGTCTACCGGCTCTCACCTTCCGTCGTGCTGATTCTTTCAAATTAAAATTCTGCCGTAGACTCGTTTTTGAACCGCAGTGGATCCCAGTAGGTCCGGGAAGTCTCGGCTCTCTCTTCCTGTTTTGTCATCTGACACTCTGGTATACGTCATTCACCTTCATTTGTTTTTTTTTTATTTTGACACCAAACAAAACCCTGTAATAACTACTTAAAAAAATAAAAGAAACAAATTTTGCAGCTGATGAAAATGAAACCAGAACTTAAAATACGGGGCTATTTTTTATGTATACAGCGATAAACGCTTCAAAGTTCGAATTTTAAACTCTCCGTGGTAACCAATGCCGCAGGGCCAACCTGTTAACTTCAGGATAACCAGCCCTACCAGACAATTGACTAATCAGATGACATCATCATGCCTAGAGGATCCTGGCAGGGACAAAAGCCCTGAGTTCAAAACAAGGCGACGAGTGAGAAAGAGCAATATTCTTACAGGTCAGTAGAATCGTTAGCCTGCTCCAGACTCTCATTTTTCAAACGGGTTTTAATACGCTATTAAAAATCAGATGAGACTTCACGACACTCAAGACAGTATATATTAATGATTAAACCTGCTTTTTAATTGAGAAAAGATTCTTTGGATTCTGACAGGATTCCTAAAGTTTTTATGCTTTTATTGTTATTACATCTCTGTGGCTCCAATAAAGAAATATAAACTAAACCATCTATTGTTTATTATTAGAAAAATGAGCCACACACGGTTGAATATTTCCTAGGATACTGAACACAACATTTCAGTCAGACTGACCTCATTATTAATGAATTAAATTTCTTTCTATCCTCTCCTCTCTGCTTTGGCAGCAGAAACAGACTGACATAATTTTTTAACTGCCTCACAAATTGAAATCATTTGTTGTGTCTGATATCATCAGAGAGAAAAAAAGCAAACAAAACTCATTTTGTACTAAAGACACTTTCATTATAAGTCCTGAATTTATTCCCAGCATATCCGCAGCCTAAATTTATTGTTTGGAAATTATTTCTAGTGTGTCTGTAGCTTCTTACTGTATTGTTGTTCTGTGATCATGGTGTTAATGTTTCACCTTGTTGAATAAAACTTTCTGCTTCATTACAGCTGAAGTTTCTGACGACGTCTCTCCTCAGTAATGACTCCTGCCACACAAAGCCAGATTATTAAAACCAGACTTAACAGAACCAGTTCATAGCAAACTTCTTGATACAATTGTTTCAGGACAGTCATTGTTAGAATCAGTGAAGCAGGTGATCCCAAGAGGTCCAGACTGAGCTGAGCTCACTTTGTGGTCCAGGCCCCAAGTGAGACTATATGAGCTGTGACTAGTCAGTTTGAGCTGAATATTGCCTGAGGCTCAATAATTAGGTAATAATTTAGGATGATTTCTCTCTGATAAGTAGAAAGCAACAATAACAAGAAGTCTGAAAAATGGTCTGATGTGGACTAGAAGGGGTCAGATCTGGACTGTGTTGTTTCTCAAGTGAAGGTGACTTTCAGGTGTTGGTTTATCAGATTAAAGCAGCTTTGAAGCAGATTATCAGAAACCTTCACGAACAAACATTATTATTATTATTAATTAGTATTAATTATTATTATTATTATTATTATTATTATTATTATTATTATTATTATTATTATTATTATTATTATTAATAATAATAATAATATTAATAATAAGATACTGGTGGTGATTATGTTGATGATAATAATATAATAATAATAATATCAACTAACTAGTCTGAATATGTGAATTTAAAATAAAGACAATTTTTGTGATTTACAAACATTTTTAAAAATATATACATAATCATTCACAAAACTTCACTCGTGGTCTCAGGTGATTTCAAAAACAATGGTTGTTGTCACTTGGCCTCAGGTCACTCTAATGACTCTAACAAATGTCTTTAAAATAGCCAGCACTAATTAGCAAAGTGGTATCAATAGCCTTGATAACTACCCCACCAAGGCTAAATACCGTGGTTTTAGAAATGATTAGCGTCTCAGAGGAGAGGTGAAATGTCCTCAAGATCTACAACCTAGTCTAGTTGCCCTTGACTTGTTTTTCCTTGGATAACTATGACCTAGATAACAAAATCTGCACAGACATTTTATACTTAACAGACTGCTCTGCTTCTGGCTCCACCCACTCTTTGTCCACCCAATTAGATTTAAGTAAAAAGAAAAAAAAATCTGTATGCAAATATAGTCTGCTCTGCTGCACAAACACAAATTAACAGCAGTGAGGTAACTCATTATTGCTGTAACTCGATTAACTGAGGTGTGGATGGTCTGTTTTTTATGCAGACTTTTTTCTGGGATTGTATTGGTTCTGTTGGTTTTGGTGCTGGTCCTGCTGGTTCTGCTAGCCCCTGGTCCCAGTTTTGGGGGTCAGTGATATGGAGCGTCGTCACAGTCTGGAGGAGCAGCTCAGATGTCCCATCTGTCTGGATGTCTTCAATGAACCATTAATGCTACAGTGTGGACATTCCTACTGCAGGTAAGATAGTTAGGTCAGGATGTGACTCACCTGTCCTGACCTCAGTTATCTACTCCTGACCCCACATGTCCTGACTGTAACTGTCCTATCCTCACCTGTCCAGGTGTTGTGTGCGCTCCATGACGATGGACATGCTTGGCCAGCTGCAGTGTCCTGTGTGTCGCTGTGCAGTGGACGGAGACAGTCCTCCTCTCAACCTTAGTTTGGCCCGTATCATTGAGGCTCTGCAGGTAAAAGCAACTGGGATCAGTTAACCTGTGGGCAGATCATCAGGTTGTAATACAACATAACTACTCAATTCAAATATGAGGCAGTCTTTATCGCATGCTTTAATAAAGTATGTGAACAAACAAATTATTTATGACAGTATTTATGTTCAGTATTATTTCTATTTAATATAGATTATATATTAATATTTTCAGTGTGACAATAAAAGTAGTAAAATTATCTAAAATAATAAATAAACATAATAAAAAGAGGTATAGCAATGAAAAAACTATTATTATTATTATTATTATTATTATTATTATTATTATCATCATTAATAAAAAAAAATTTATCAACATACTTGTTCACCCTGACAGGAAGTGAGTATTTCAGGTGGAACTCACCTGGAGTCATGTCCTCAGCATCACAACCCACTCAGCCTTTACTGTGAGGATGAGCAAACAGTGATCTGTGGCCTCTGTGGAAGCATCGGAGCTCACCGCGGACACAAAATCACACCTGTGAACTCTGTCTACAGCCGCATGAAGGTATGAAACAATCAAATCAAACATGTGAGCTCAATCTACAGACACATTAAGGCACAAAATCATACATATGACCTCTGTCTACAGCTGCATGAATTTCTGTTTCTGAGGTTGTTAAGTTTACAAATGAAGAATGAATTGCTATTCTTTCCACTATGGATAAGCATTATTCTAATAATTACTGAATATGTGCAAAATTCTGATCTCAAACCGGAGAGCAGAGGTGTTTATTGACAGTTAAAGTAAGTCCAGAACAGTTAGTTGCTGTTGATTTGGGCCAGATAAGCAGCCATTAGTTCCATCACTTTATCAGCAGTGAGATTAAGTTTAAAGTGCTACACAAATCAAATATGACCTTTGTGTATCCAGTTTAACAACAATAAGGTCAAAAGTTGTTAATGTTCATGAAAATCACCTCAACACGACACACTATAATTGAAGTGGATTGACCCTCCTCAGCATCTGCCCTCTGGCAGAAAGTTGTTGCTTCCTGTTTGACTTAGTGTGGTGACCTTTTTGGGTCATATCTACAAACAATTATCTTCAGAATATGACTGCTATGGTTCAGCTTGATGTTCAGGTCTCTTAATCACTGTGAGCCCATCACTTTACTCAATTTACTTTGTGACCACTGAGGGCCATTTATCTGACAGGTGGGCTACCTGTCAGGGTCTGGTGTATTGTCAACAGGGCAACAAGGAGGGACAGCAGGGACTCCTGCTACCATAGACTGGTCCTAGTGAAGTGGTAAATCACCTCTCTATAGTTGGGCTCAACTCTACACACAGGACCTGCTATGGAACCAGAATCCTAGAGATCATCTTAATTGGAATGTCTTCAGTTCCCACAATAAAGGAAATTTTAATGGATTTGGGGACATGTAGTCTAAGTGGGCCATGTTCAAAGTCACTGCTGTGGTTGCAGTTGTGGACAGAAGGGTTTTCAGTTGACTTCAAAGAAATTCTGACAAATGGTCAGAGAACAGTCAGTGGGGTGGAGGGTTAAATTAATAAGGGAGACTAGAGGATTATTTTCAACAATAAAGGATTCACACTCCTCAGCGTAACTATGAAAACTTCTCTCAGGCTGCTGAAAGGAGACCCTGGTTTAGTGTTGAATCTTAGATTCAGGAGGACTCATGTGGATTCTGTTCCAGTCCTGGATTAGTGAACCAGCTAACCAGGTACCAGGGATGTTTCTACAAGTCTATTTGTCCTTGTATAACCATAGTGAGAGCTTAGTCTGTGGTCTCACCTGGAAGTCAAACAGGTTCTCAGTATGTGTTAGACTCCACTAGGATATATCCTACCTCAGATTTGGTTTGTGATTTTCATGAACAGGATTTGAAGGTGCAGTTGAGGTGTGGAGAGTCTTGGTATGGTGGCTGCAGTATTGTATTTCTGTGGTTCTGTTGGTATCATTGGACTGGGACCCGAGGGAGTGTGAATAGGCAGGATGAGGGTCAGCAACTCCAAGTCTGGGGTCCTGGTACTCAGCTGGAAACTAGTTGATTGGTCCATTTGGGTTGGGAGAGAGTCAGTGCCCCTAGTGAATGAGGTTATGTGTCTCAAGCGCTGGTTCTCTACTGAGGGTCAGAAGAATGTGAGATCAACAGGTGGATTACTTCAGAGTCAGGAGTAGTGTGGACTCAGACTTTGATGGTTTGGAGTTAGCTTTCCTGAATGTGAAGATCTGGATTCACCGGCAGATCTCTGGCCCTCTTCATATCTGGCAATAAGATGTGTCTTGGGTGATCCAGTCAGATGTTGACAGCTCTAAGTACATCGTTTCACACCTGGCATTTAAAGGTGTCTCAAGACCCAAGATGTTTTACACACCTGTAATACATCTGTGTTTCCACTATTTTTACAATCTGTGTTTTTTTGCAAAAGAGTACATAAATGCACTTAGGCTGAGGATGTCAGTTCTGTAGGCAGTCCTTCAATGTTGCCCAGGACACATTTAAGTGCACACTGCTAAAAGCATGTAGCCATAAGCAGCCGAGACCTCCCCCTAACGTGGTCTGAGCAGTTCAATCTCAATGCATCTTGGGTGCATTTACATGTACTTAGAGCTGTCTAATTGTGATTGGATCACCCATGATGCATATTAATAGCAGGTATGAACAGGGCCTCTGTTCCAGATCTTAGTCATGGTCCTGGTCCCTGGTCCTGGGTAGTGACTAAAAATATGAGATGGTGGATCAAAGCTGTAAAAATTAGTTTTCTTTCCAGGGACATTCTTGGCAGTCTAGATTGGGTCAGGAGGAGGAGGAGAACCACAGCTATTTCATGTTGAATGTAGTCTGCTGGTGCGGTTCAACATATTATCAGGATCCTCTTGGACTCCTGAAGGTTTTCAAGGCACATCTGACTTGAAGGGGACCCTGGGGTAAATTGTATATCTCATCTGGTGAGGGAGTAATTTACGATACTTCAGGAAGACCTGTAAGATGTTGCTAGGCCACTGTGACCCAGCCTCAGACAAGTGGCAGAAAATGGATAGATGGAGTTTAATTTTTGAGAGTAAAGTCAACCTGCAAAAGGGTAATGAGTTATTCTACAAGATTAATGAATTTCTTTTACCTACCTGTCTGTCTGTCTCTCAGGAAGACATTTCCTGTCTGATGACGGAGTTCCAGCATCAGAAGTGTAAACTGGAGAATCAAATCTGTAAAATGGCATACAACAAATCCAGGATCACTGTGCGTGACATCTGTTTTTACACTTTCCTTTTGTCATTATTTGTTTTGCTTTTTAATGATCTGTCATTCAAATATTTTAAATGAGCAAAGAAAATTTTACCCTCTGTCAATACAATTGGAGAACCATTAACAAACCTCCTGTAGTAGAAAACATCTGATTCAAAATATTTGTTGTCCAACCATTGGAAATCAAGGCTTTTTATACCTGATGTGAATAGGTTCAGATTGTGTCTGAGATGAAAATGGACAGAAAAAGTTCAAGAATTAAAAGTGAAGAATGAAAAATGAAGAATGAAAATAGAGATGTTCAGAGTGGAAAAAACAAAGATATCCCATGATGAATTTTAAGAGACAATTTAGAAAAAATCAGTTCTATTTACGTAATGCCCAATTCTTACATACATCATATCAAGGCACTTACACAGTGAGGTCAGGACCTTGCAATATAGACAGAAACTGTGACACCATAAGGAAATACTTGGCAGCAGTGGAGACCAAAAACTCCCTCAGACAGAACTGGACGAAGGATTGGCAGCCCTCTGCCTCCACTTGAGAGGAGAGAGGGGGTAGACAGGGAGAAGGAAAAGAGATTGACAAGGAACAGTTGTATATACTGTTGTATTCAAGCACTGTCAGAGTGGCTGTTATTGGAATGATAATGATAGTGATTTTTATAGGCGTCCACCTTAGCATATTTCCTCTACTGTTGAACCAGTGTTTTAAGAGTCTCCTATATAAACAGTGCCACCTGATGGCTTCAACATTAGACTTAAATTTAAAGAAAGAAGTAGCTGCAGGTTGAAAATGTAACAATTTCCTGAACTCTTTTAAGCCCAAGGGGGAACATTACATCAATATGAATACTGAAGATTCACAGACACTAAGATTCATATGATTGCCGTATGTTTCTGAGTGACTAATTGTGGTGTGCTCATGTACATCCTGATCGACAGTGTCTCTTGGACATCATGAAGAGCTCAGATAAGACTTTGTTTGTTTACCAGAGTTTCTCTGAGGAAATAGCTGATCTCAGTACATTCTGAATGTAAATACAAGATCTGTTTCTCTCTGAGCTCTCAGCCAGTAGGAGGTGATAATCTTGCCACTGCTCTCTGTCCAATCAGAATGAGTCTGACGTGCTGAAGTGGGTGGTCAGGAAGCAGTTTGGTGAACTGCGGCGCTGCCTGGAAGTGGAGGAGGCGGGGTTCATGCAGCAGGTGGAGACGGCCGCCTCTGTGCTCATCTCGTCCCTCCAGATCCAGACGGACCAATTAAACCAGAACCTGAACCGGTTGCAGGAGGCCCATAACACCCTGCAGGACCTGAGCAACGAGGGACACCTGGATTTCATCATGGTACTGTTAGGGTGTGAGTCACTGATCAGTGATCAGTTTTTGTAAATGGAGTATTTATTCAGAACTAAACTCAATCACAAGATGTTTCAATACCTTTTGATACCAGTTTATCATTGTCAATGCCTTTATCTTTTTCTGTTTGTTTACAGAAGTACGGATCAATCGCTCCAAGGTAACAAACATCTCGGCATGTCAAGTCAAGTTAATTTTATTTATGTAGCGTATAGTTAGAGAGAGAGAGACAGACAGACACACAGAGACGGAGAGATTATTGACATTAAAAAAGAACACTTTAAACATGTCAATCTAAAACTCAGAACAAACTTAATGGCTATCTGGCCATTAACCATGAATATAAATCTCTTTAGTGTCAGAGATACAAAGCAGAGACAGATCCTGACCAAATACTAAGTCAGTGACCACAGTCTTACTATAGAGAAAGGATGACACAAGAAGTCCTGGATACAAACAGAGGAAAGAGTCTGTGGTCACGTTGCAACAGGTGAGGTAAAGACAGAGGTGCACTTCCTCTTAGAATGTATAATAATATCAGAGTGGAATACTTTTAGATATTTGATTCGTTAAAAACAACACTTTCTGTCAGGAGAGAGACATGCCAAAGACATAGCAGCACAATATGTGACTGCATATCACAAACTTAGGAAACCATAATTAAAACATCATCACTGAATCTGATAAATAATCTTGACATAGCCTATTATACATATGGAACACACAAACACAAACAAACCATCATATAAGCACATGTTTACTTTTGTTTGTCATTTCTTGTTCTTTTTATTTTTTGTTTATTTTATCTTACTATATGAATTTGATTCCTTTTTCTCATCTCATTATTAAATTGTGTTATACTTGGCTCTTTGGCAATATTGTTATAATAATAAATATTGCCACCATAATAAAGAATGAATTAATAATAAGAAGAAGGGGAGGAAGACTAATTACAATAATTGAAGCAGTTGGTGTTGAGCAGGATCATTGAGCATTAAGTGGTGTGCAGTCCTGGATCAAGACTTTGCAGCATCAAAGGAAAAACCTACACAAAGCAACAGGAAGAGAGACGAGAAAGCACAAGCCTACTGCAGAGAGAAGTAAAGTTAGTTACAGGCACTGATGGGATATGAATGTGTACAGATGGATAGGAAGAGGGATAGATAGGAGCCTGGTACATCATGGCAAGTCTCCCGGCAGTATAGGCCTATAGTGCTATAACAATGGGATGGTTCAAGCCAGTTCTAACTATAAGCTATATCAGAGATGAAGGATTTAAGCCAACTCTTAAAGGTGGAGAGGGCGTCTGCCTCCTGGACCCAAACTGGAATAGAGTTCCACAGCAGAGGAGCCTGAGAACTGAAAGCTCTGCCTCCCATTCTACTTGTGGAGACTCTAGTAACCACTAGTAGGCCTGTGTTCTGGGAGTGAAGTGTTCTACTGGGGTAGTAAGGTACTATGAGCTCTTTAAGATAGAATGGTGTCTGGCCATTAAGAGCTTTGTAGGTGTGGAGGAGGATTTTAAAATATATTCTTGATTTTCAAAGGTAGCCAGTGCTGAGAAGCTAATATGGGAGAAAGAGTATGTCTACATGTTGTCAATCAACTCATTTACCAATAAAAAAAAAACCTGAGTGATTAATATTTAATGTCTTTAGGTTCAGAGAGAGTAAGGAGCTGCAACAGAGGGAGGAGAGACTCTTCAGCTCTGTCAACTTCAGACCAGGGTTCAACCACAACGACATCAAACTCACTGTGTGGAAGAGACTACATCGAAAAGTCCTACCAGGTACACCTGCCCCTATCCCAACTCCTTTACCTGTACCTGTCCTGGTCACCGTACCTTTCCCTCTAACTTTCTGATTTTGAAGTCATATTCAGTTCATGTGGTTCAACATTTATATTTACCATCTCACAATCAGCTGGTCTTAAGATTCTCAAAGGTCACTTTACAACCTAAACTGTTCTTATGTTAAATATTTAACTGTCTTCCTCAGAAAACACCTGGTTAAACAGCTGGTTGATTGAGTATGATGTACATGAATGGAATGCATGAATGCACTGAATGGAGTCTGGTGGTAGTTTCTCTATGTGTCTATATTAAATATTCATCCCCCTTCAGCTCCAGAGCTGTTGAAGCTGGATCCTCAAACTGCTCACCCGATGCTGGAGCTCGATCATGGGGACACGGTGGTGGTCTGTGGGGCTCTGCTGCGGAGACTTCCTGATAATCCAGAGAGGTTTGGTTACAGCTACTGTGTCCTGGCCAACCGAGGCTTCTCCTCTGGGAAACACTACTGGGAGGTAAAATCTGCTGATAGTGATAGGAAGCTCAGTTTTAGGAAAGATATTTTTAGCTCTCCAGCCTTCCTCAGTGTCACAATCTAGAAATGTAGCTGCCTTTCAAATAGAAAATCCACAGGTGATTCCCTCAATATCATTAGAATTGCACCGGAAAAGGTGATCATATACTTGACTTTCAATGAGCATCCAGTACAGGAGTTATTGTGGTAGTGGGTCCATTGAAGGAATCCCAAATATTCTTTGGCCGCACTAGTTTCTACCTTCCCCCTTGTCCCAAAGCTCACTGAAAGTCATGTATGCAATCACTTTGCCAGGTGTGTTTGCTATTTAACAGGTATTTACACTGCATGATTGTGAAAATGACAAATTTTGTAAATAAAGTGATTACTTGTAACTTAGTGCAATCCTCCTCTGTCATTGTTTATATAACAAAGTAAGGCACACCCATCCCTCTGAGCATAGTGGAAACTCTTCATGTGAGTTTATCTTAGGCAAACTCTGCTGTTCATGTAGGTGAAGATGGCTCGCAGGTGGAGATGAGTAACACAATGTACTGCAGCAAATGGACATGCGCATTTTCTTAGATTGCTACAGCAGTTCTGTTCCTAAAGTATACTGATTCCTATCTTTACCATCCAGGTGGAGGTGGATAACAAACCTAAATGGCGTCTTGGTTTGATCAAAGGAACGACCAATCGTAAGTCCAAGCTGGTGAAGAATCCAGAGAGCGGAGTGTGGCTGATTGGACTGAAGGACGGAGTTTATGAAGCCTTCACTTCACCCAGGGTGGTCCTTCCAGTGTCAACACCCCCCCGCCGGGTGGGACTGTTCCTGGACTACGAGGGTGGATGTCTGACGTTCTATAACAGTGACAGCCCTGATGAGCTGGGCTTCATCTACAGCTTCAGGCTCGAGGTTCAGGGGAAAGTCTACCCCCTACTGGATGTCTGCTGGCACGACCGAGGAGGCAACAAACAGCCCCTTGTGCTCCCCCAGCCTCACAGGGAGCATCTCCTCCCCCTCTGCCAGGCCCAGAAACAGGACAAGTGACTGAGTCCTTCTTTGTAGTACTGGTGTAAATTCCGTCTACTGCTGGGATCATCATCAGTGTTTTTATTCCTGCGTGAAACTGAAATGTTTCTAACGCGTAAATAAAAAAATCCATCACGAATCAGTGACTGTTTTTATTCAGGTGTCATCTCTGAATATTTGTCCAGTGTGAGTTAGCTTCAGTTTGTTATTTTATCAGGGCAGAGTGAATGTAAAGTTAGACAACAGACTGAAGACAGAGGTAGATGGTTTATTTACTGACCAGTTATTCTATTCAAGAAACACTGAGGCTGCTTATAGTAATTATTAATGAGAAATTCAACATTTATTTTTGCGTCGATTAATGAGGCTTGTCTGTTATATCCACTCAGAATATAACTTTAACTATAAAAGGAAAAAATATTTTTGAGGTCATGAGATGGATTTTATTTCTTTCTCTGGGAAAGTAACAGGAATTAATTAAAAAAAAAAAAACAGGAACAAACATTCATTAAATTGCATAATTCAACAAGAAAACTGTTGGACCAATATAAAATAACTTCAACTGGTAACATACAATTTTTTCCATTTTAATTTATGAGCTTTAATTAAAACTGACGTTTTTTTGATGTCATGTACACGAGTCTGAAAGGGAAAGTGGTCTCAGGCAAGAAACAGTCATGTATGACACATTTGTTGATCCCTTTTTTTTACTGAAACACACAATTTGTCCATTAAAACGTACCTGAGGCTTTACTTCATATACACAGACAGTGATATACATGCATGACACACGCATGTACAGAAACATCTGCATGTATGATGTATGTAGGACATACAAGAGAAATACACATATGTATGATACATGATACATGTATTTACAGAAACATACAAGTCTGACATGTGTGACACACAACACATGCAGGTAAAGAAAAACAAACATCTTTCACATGTGTATACCTAGAAAAGTGTATGACACTGTATTTTCACATACATATACTTGTATGTTGATATATGACATGCATATAACGCACATATGGCACATGTATTTACAGAAATGTATAATGTATCACATATGTATGACACGTATGACAAATGAATATATAGAAACATATACATGTGTAACACACTTATGTACAGAAACACTTATGTAGTTTAATTTCTTTCAAAAATATTTATTTAGTAGCTGTTGTTTTTGTTGTTCCTGTTGTTGTTGTTGTTGTTGTTGGTGTTATCCTCCTGTGTGTGACCCATTCTCTTCTGTCCTCAGACGATTCCTAATGGTAGAAAAGAGTCAAACTAAATCAAACCTCAGAATTATTTTCACTGTTTTCGTTCATTTGTTGCTCAGTAAAAAATTCAATTCCCTCGCAGTTTTTGTTAGTTATAATAACTTCGGTTATCAGTTTTTTCTGATCTAAATCAGTGATAAGATCAGGTCACTTCACAGCTTTAATCACCTCATTAACGCAGACCAAATCATGCACCATGACTGAGCAACTAGGAGGAATCTTACCCATGCTTCTGTTCAGAGGTGATGTTTGTTAAAAGTTAAAATATAAAGAGAGAAATCGGTTTCCACTTAAAACCCACATTTATAAAACTAATCTTTTGAAGTTAATAAATCAAGCAGATCATTCAGTCTGCTGGGCTATTAAAGATTACTCTGTGGACTACAAACATGGTTGCATGACAATTATTATTTGTCCTGCCTGCACTCCATGTCAGTCCAAATGTAGAGAGGTTAACATCTGTTTGTAACACCTGAGAATGTTTGACCTATAATCTTCTCATCACAATCAGATTCACTGACCATTTGTGTTAATTGTACAAAGTTATAATGTACAACATTATAACAGACATAAACTAAATAATAAACTAAACTGTTAAATAAAAATACTTTTTAGTCTGGTTTGCAGTTTACAAGACCATGTTTAGGAAAACTGAAAAATATGAACAGAACTAATGTCTGAACAGTGTGAAAAATACATGTATATATATAAAATATGAATGCAAACATGTGAGAAAAGATTCAATCTTGTGTAATTTGATTTTTACACATTAATCATAGATGACTCACCTCTTCAGTACTTTATAACAGACTGTAATGAAAATCAATAAGATGGTAAATAATACAGAGATCATCATGAACATCAGGGTGGACAGATGTTCAGACTTCACAGTGGGAACAGCAGAGGGCCACACTGAAACACAACAATAGAGCAGAATTAATCAAATATATTAAATCTCACCCTGTCAATCCACTGGGAGGGTCTCTAACAGTTTATCAGTAATTCAACCGCTTCTCTTCAAAATAAAGAGTTACTTTCTCTCTTTGCTTGAGCTTTATTTTAAGGACAGCTGTTGGTTTCAGGATGGACTAGTTTCCCTTTTGAAGCTGATGTGACTTTCTGTTGAGATTTAAGCAATTAGTGGATAAATAGATACATTCTTTATTGTTGATAGATAGATAAATAGACTGATAGAACTTTTATCGGGAAATTCAGGTGTTTCTGTAGTTTGATTCCAGTATGGGTACAGGTTAGTCCTCAGAAACAACATTGATATGTTAATGTGCATATAATGTTCACATGTTAAAGGAAAACAGTGGATCTCAGGATGGAATGTGTGAATTCTGTTGTTGTCTTTATATTATAAAAGATGGTTCTGATTCATGTTTCAGTTTCATATATAATATGCAGGATGTGTTTCCAATGAAATAATGTGTTTGTGTGTCAGGTGTGTATTCATAGAAAGGTAAATGAGTAAAAGTTATTTTCTGCGGGAAAAAAATCAGCCCTGTCTGATTGATAGATCATCAGATTATGTTAATTCCAATAGGGTGATTCTTTTGTAACTTGAAACACTGATAGACACAAAGACAATGGTCTGTCTCAGTGATGGACAGTCTATCCTCCTTTCTCTGCTGCAGACAGAGAGAAACAGGATTAAAGCACAGAGTAATAATCAATACAGTCAATACACTGAAAATCTACCCATTGTGCATTCTGTGGCTGACTGATCCTAAAACAAATCTAGAAATGTTTGCTTTCCGATGATTATGTTTTTCTGCTGGGGAAATTTTATTATTGCTTTATGATTATTACACCAACAGGTACATTGGTTTGAGTTTATCATGATAAATCTCAGCTTGAGGCGTTTCTGACCCTTGACTTTAACATGACTATCAGATCAGCAACACAGATTATAATCTGTCAGATTAAAATCACTATAGACTGGCAGATATTATTAGTTTTTACTGCAGCTGACACTGAACAGGCATTTTTGAACATCACACACTCTACAGAGTTTAACATCAGTCATGTAATGAGTTAATCTGACAGGGTGTCAGATTATAAACCACAGTCCGGATTAAAGAAGCAAACTGACAGTGAAGGCAGAGGTTTAGTCTCTAAAGACAAACTGGATCAGACCAGAGCCAAACAGCTGAGGGGGGTCTTCCCCCTTCAAAACAGCTTAGATATTTCACTTCTGATCATCCTAATGAAGATAATTAAACCGTCAGATTATCAAAAAAAGCCTCCACAATCTGTCAGTCAAACCCTGATCCCACCCACTCAGTTGATATAACATACACCTGAGGTCAAAGGTCAAACAGGAAGTCTGAAGATGCATCAGGTCATTCTGAAATCAAATAATTTGTTTTTTATTTTGTTTCATGTCAGGTATTTTCCTCAGAACTGATTGTTTTCTATTTTACATAAATGTTAGATGATTAAACATCAACAGAACAATCTCCCGATCAATAACATAATAAAAACAAGACTGATGATGCAATCAATTAAGAGCAGTATTGTTATCAATAATGTGATTGGTTACCTGATCAGTAATGTGATTGATTACTTGACGATAACATGAACAATAACATGACTGATAACTTGATTTATAATGTCACTGATAACGTGATCGATGATATGATCAATAACCTGATCAACTGCTTGAATTGAGATTGTTTCTGAGGTCAAAATCAAACAGGCCCACAGACAGAAACGAAAATGTGAATATGAAAATCCTCAATTTAGGCTCGTTGTGACAACTTGTTTTGTAAAGTCAATTTATTATTGTTATTGTTTTATCATTACAATCTTCTGAAGAAGGTAAAGTGATATGACACAAACAGCTGATCACATTGCATTGATCACTTGATATTGATAATGACCCATGGGTGACAGCTAAGGTTAACCAGGAAAGGGGACAAGTCTATAACAGAGACAATCACACAATTGTGAATTTACCTGTGTTACCTGTGAACGTCAGCCATCCTGGTGGAGGAGGAGGAGGAGGAGGGGGTGGAGGTAACAGGATGTAAGGACAACACCTGCAGCTCATCTCCATGGCAACATCTAGACATACCCCCCATTCCACCTGCAAACAGAGCAAGAAACAGAAATGATTAAATTTAAGATAATTATCATTCAATTATATTTTTAAAGCTTAGACAATACTACTTATATTTTGTGCCAAGGGTTATGTCTCTGGTCACATACAGTCTGCCCCAATTTACTGGTATAGGAAGTACCTGTAGACTATACCCTGGACTTTTAGTTTGTATTTCTAAATTTCTAGATATTTCTGTTAAAAAATTTTAAAATCTATACACATGTACACACATATAGATTTATATGATTTAAACCAGAGTTTGTCTATTAATAACAAAGCCATTTGCACAAGTGTTTTTTATTTACAAAACATGAACAGTTCCATTTAACATGATATCATCTTTTATTTTGTTTCATGTCAGGTATTTTCCTCAGAACTGATTGTTTTCTATTTTACATAAATGTTAGATGATTAAACATCAACAGAACAATCTCCCGATCAATAACATAATAAAAACAAGACTGATGATGCAATCAATTAAGAGCAGTATTGTTATCAATAATGTGATTGGTTACCTGATCAGTAATGTGATTGATTACTTGGCGATAACATGAACAATAACATGACTGATAACTTGATTTATAATGTCACTGATAACGTGATCGATGATATGATCAATAACCTGATCAACTGCTTGAATTGAGATTGTTTCTGAGGTCAAAATCAAACAGGCCCACAGACAGAAACGAAAATGTGAATATGAAAATCCTCAATTTAGGCTCGTTGTGACAACTTGTTTTGTAAAGTCAATTTATTATTGTTATTGTTTTATCATTACAATCTTCTGAAGAAGGTAAAGTGATATGACACAAACAGCTGATCACATTGCATTGATCACTTGATATTGATAATGACCCATGGGTGACAGCTAAGGTTAACCAGGAAAGGGGACAAGTCTATAACAGAGACAATCACACAATTGTGAATTTACCTGTGTTACCTGTGAACGTCAGCCATCCTGGTGGAGGAGGAGGAGGAGGAGGGGGTGGAGGTAACAGGATGTAAGGACAACACCTGCAGCTCATCTCCATGGCAACATCTAGACATACCCCCCATTCCACCTGCAAACAGAGCAAGAAACAGAAATGATTAAATTTAAGATAATTATCATTCAATTATATTTTTAAAGCTTAGACAATACTACTTATATTTTGTGCCAAGGGTTATGTCTCTGGTCACATACAGTCTGCCCCAATTTACTGGTATAGGAAGTACCTGTAGACTATACCCTGGACTTTTAGTTTGTATTTCTAAATTTCTAGATATTTCTGTTAAAAAAAAATTTTAAAATCTATACACATGTACACACATATAGATTTATATGATTTAAACCAGAGTTTGTCTATTAATAACAAAGCCATTTGCACAAGTGTTTTTTATTTACAAAACATGAACAGTTCCATTTTAACATGATATCATCTTTATTTTGCTTCATTTGTCATGTTTCAGTCCAGTTGGTGTTTAAGCAAAAAGTCACTGTAAGACATGCAAGGAATAGTTGAGGTCAGGAGAAATTTTTCATTTTGTTTTAATAATAATTATCATTTTACAGAAACAGTGGGAGCTGAAATACATTTAATGTCAACAAAACAAAAGGGGTCATTTAAATCATAGCAGCAGTTTAAAGAAAAATAACTGTTGTTTTGACAACCTGGGAGCTGAATAATTTCATTAGCGGATCATTATAAAAACAACTAAAGACACATGGAATCTTCCAAACTCAGCACTGATGTGTACACATCATATTTCACTGTCACTTGCATTTATTTAAAGGATTTATCAGCTGTAAGTAATGGATATTTCATAAGGGTTAATACACCGTTTTTTTTAACCTTTTACAGATAAGTTATAAGACATTAATATGAACAACTTTTTGGTTGCCAGGTTGTGTAAAATCCTTCTTCTACATAAAACTCTAAATAACCACTATATAAATGATGACAAGTAAATGATTCCACAATACTAAGTCTGTAGCTATCAACGTCAGTCTGTTTCCAGTTGGTTTTTGGTCCAGATGTCCTGCAGTTTCAGCAGATAAGTTGTCAAACAGTCCTTTGGAGAGGTCCCACTAATTAATTAGAGATTGAAAGAAAGAAAGTGTCATCTGGAGGATCTCTCAAAATGTGGCAACCCAGACATTGCACTTACTAATGTTTTACAACTGATCTCTGAAGAATCAGTACATAATCTGTAAATAATTGATAATTACAGCAGATAAAGCCTTTAATAATATTCAAGTCATATTCATAATCTTTTGTTTTATCTAAATATATGAGCCTGTGTTCATTGAATCTTTGTCTTTAAAAAAAAAAAAACAGTTTGAGAAAGAACCAGAATCAGACTGAATTTTCTCATTAACTCTGAGGTTAATTGTACCAGTCAGACCACATGAACATGAACCAGATTGGCTCAGTCTAAGAAGTGGACTTCATAAAAACAGCTGGGATTCATCAGAGTTATTTAACTTAATTTAACAGATCTCACCTGGAAAAAATGGAAAAACATCATGACAAAAAAGCTCATCCCAAAACACTCAGCAGATCTGATGCTGGATCAGTCCAACTAGTCCAGATTAGTTAGGGTCAGCTGCAACAAGAGTCAGGATCAATCCAGAGTCAGGATTAGTCAGCAGGGCTCTGGTCCACAAATAGATGCTGCTTCATCTCTGTCTCATTCAGATCTGAATTCCCAGTAAAAAGCCCAGGAGGAGAGAGAGAGGAACTGAGGTGATGCATTCAGGTACAGCTCTGTATTTTTACCATGTTCCAGGGAATGTTCAAAGACATTAAACAGTTATTTTCCTGTAGTCAGCTGATCTAACACCAGCTGCTTCACCACAATCTGTTTTCTTCTTTAATTAACTAAAGAACAACATCCCTCCATCGCCTGTCATCCATCCATCCCTCCCTCAGGCCTCTAAAGAGATTAAACCTGGATTTATGATCAAACATTTTTGGCTCCTGATGAGCAGACAACTGTAAAACAGAATAAGAAAAACTAAAAACAGAAACATCAGTCTGATCTAAATCATAGCTGAAAGTTTACCTTTCAACTTGATAGAAAATTTCTGACTGTATTTACAGTCCTGAGGGCAGTTTCACAAAACCTAGAAAGCATATTAAGCTGGGATTTTTCAGATATCCTGACTGAATTTAGCCAGGATTTGGTTTCATGAAAGCAGTGGCACATAAGTTAGCATGGAGAGTTATTCTGTGCAGCTAGCCTTGTCCTGTAAGGAGTTACTTGTCATTTGCACATGTTAACAGTTGTAACATTACTTTGCTGTCAAAGTTTCAGTCAATGTTTGGCTTCTCAGTGAATTTCTGTTCATACAGAACAATGATGACTGAACAATTGAAGACTTGGTGACATATTAAAGTGATATACTCTGTCTGAAGTATGACGCAGGCATTTTCTCCATAAGTGATCAACCCACAGCATCTTTAGAAGAAAGCTGTGAATGCGTATGTTTAAGAATTACTTACACCTAGTGTGACATAGCTACACTTGCTCATCCTGGCTTGGCTTTTGTGAAATGTAAAAAGCCAGGATGAGCTGACCAGACTATGTGAAACCACAGCTTTTTCTGTCATCTGTGATTTCTTATTTCTACTTTTGTGAAATAGGCCCCTGAACTGATTTCAAGATCCTCCTCCTGACTGATTTTAATGATTTTTTCTTCTGTCCACTCCATTATAAAGTCAAGTCAAGTCATATATTTACAGAGCACATTTAAAAACAATGCAAGTTGACCAAAGTGATGTATAGAATGAAACCAATAAACACACAGCATAAATCAAACCTAGTCTAAGGCATAGAAAAAAAAACAAAGTGGATCGAAACACTGAAGAGTAAAAGGTTGTTTTGAGCCAGTTCTTGAAGGAATAAATGGATGTGACAAATCTAATTGAGTGATGTTGTTCAACGGTCTAGGAGCTGCAACAGCAAAGGTGCAGTCAGCCTGAGATTAGAATTAGATCAGCCAGGAGCCCCAAATATAGATGACCTGAGGATTCTGGCGGTGGAATGAGAGGTTAAACAGTCAGAGACATAGGAGTTGATTCGCCCACATAGGGCTTTCAAGATGAAAATTAGGACCTTGAAATCGATCTTGAACCACATTAGAAGTCGGTGGCGAGAGGTCAGACTTAGGGATAACATCATCTCTCTTTGGGGTACCTGTCAGAAGTCTGGCAGTGGCATTCTAGAACAGAACTTGCAGGCTAGATAGCAACAAGTGACTCATCCCTGTGTACAGGTAATTGCAGTCTAATTGGAACTGATGTTAAATAGGCAAGAAATGAAAGCACAGATAGCTTTCTCAAGGTCCTTGAAAGAGAGAAAAGACTTGATTTTGTTGATATTACAAAGGTAGAAAAAGCTAGCTTTTACTCCATTGACCTGCTTGTCAAACACTAGGGCAGAGTCAAATATCACACCAAGGTTTTAACATAGGGTTTAATAAGTATGGACATGTTGCGTAGACTGTTGCGTAGACTGTTGGTAATCAATTTGATAGTGTCAGAGGTGCCATAGCAGTGGAAGGAAATGTTATACTTTTGAATGTTATGACCAAGGGGAAGCATATAGACAGAAAACAGAAGTGGACCGAGGATGGAATCGTGTGTGACTCCACAGGAGACACTAGCTTGGGGGGGCTTGCCTTTGTTGACAGAGAAACTTCTGTTTCTGAGGCATGATGTGAACCAGTTAAAGGCAAAAGTATCATTGAGAAGAATCAGGAACAGGTACAGTCACCAAAATCGATAGAAAGGAGCAGGCTATTGGACTGTCTCAGCAAGGTGGACTGTGCTATGTTAGGCCAATCAGCAGTATGTCAGACAGTAGATAAATAAGTATTAAAAAAATACTGAATAAATAAGTATATGGGCAAGAGATGTACACTGGCCCTCTCATGTAGCCCCCTGTGTGCTGACTCACACAAGAACCAGGCGAAGAATAAAAATTTACATAAGAGTATAAATAGATGAGTAAATACATGAAGCATTCTAAGATGCATTGTATATTTCACTCTGTGTCTACATTCATTGAATGGATAGGGTAAGGCATTAATTTAAAATGATTCATGTTGATGTTTATCAGCTTGATAGCAGAAGGAATGAAGGACTTATCAAGCGGATTGTTTTCCTAAGGGGCACTTTATAAAGCCAGCCTGAAGGCATCCCTGTGAATTCACTGGAAAGGATGTGGTCAAATTAATAATTCCCTTTGCTTTTTGGGCCCCACCTTTCTCCTAGCAGGAACAGTAGTCTTTCTGCTTGACTTCGATTATCTTGGAGCAGACCTTAACAATACTGTTTAGACTATTCCTAATTAAAACAACTAATAAAAGAAAGGGTTAAAAGACTTTGAAAAAATGACTCATAAAAATTACATAGGATGGTGCTGCAGACATTAAAGGAGTTAAGCCTCCACAGTAGATGAGTTCTTTGTTCTCCTGACTTGACAATCAACTCTGTTCACATCAAATTTAGTTGGGAGCCAGTACATTTCCCAGATACTTATAAGTTTTAAAAATTTCAACATCCTTGCCGTGTATAGTTCTAGCGAGATTGGTCTGAAGTTATTAGGTTGGGTGGGGTCTAGAGCAGATTGGAGAGAAGCCAGGATTCTGGCAGGTAAGGCATCTCATTGGAAAGTGAGGCTTTCAACTCTGTTGCCAGTTGAAAGCCTTGCTGTCAGCTAGGGCAGAGATAAATTCACTGGTTTATTCCCATGACTGGTTAGGAACCTTAAGCCTTTTTTGGATTTCGGTTTGGAAGTGCTCTCTACCATTCCATTCTTTTAAATTGTATTTAATTTATTTGTAATTATTTCCACTATGGAGATTACGATTTGCCTGTCTTGAAATAAAAAAGAATAAAATTATCTTTGCTTATTCTCCTTGTTATTATTGCAAGAGTGAAATTGTGGCATGTAAATACAATTGCGTAAACAGCAGCAGCAGAATGAAAACTGAATACTATATAATATTAAATTTGAAAAAATACAGCATGCTCATGTAGCTTATTGGTTAAGACACGAGTGATGTCGCAGGGTCTGTGGTTTTAATCTGGTTGGGGGCCAATTGGGTCTTTGACAAAGGCTTTTCAGACACCTCCCTGCATGCCAACTTAAGAGCAGTTCCTTTGTACCCCTTACTCAGGTGTTCTTCTCCCCTCTCCATACATGCACACAACGGTATTTGACAAATAGTAAAATTTGTCCTTAAAAGAAGTTTCTGGGGTCCCGGTCCATATTTGGTCAGATTGATAAGTCACATTTATCTGATGGAAGTAGCGCAAGAAGACAAGTCTGGCTGACGTATTGAAGTACTTTGATTTAAAAAAAACAGGCTTACAGGCAGATGTTGAATAACCAGGGAGATGAGAAGACAAGCATGCAAGCTAGCAGGAACAGACAACTGGATCACACAAGGGAACATAACAAGGAGCCAGATGATCAGACACTGACTGGGAAAAAAAGGTCTTGTATTAGCACTAGAGCATTAGAGAAAATGAAAAACTGGGGAAAGATGTATATGTGTGGGCGGAAGAGTCTGCGGACATCAGGTGGGTAGTCTGGGGAAGGTGTACGGGAAAAGGGGAAGAACATGGCCTAGAACAGAGGCTGGAGACAGAGGCTGAGGGGGATAGAGGGGCAGATTATGACAGTTGCCTCTCTCTCCACTTTTCCCCTGTCATATCTACACTGTACCTATGATATGGGCAGAAAAAGCCAAAAATATTTTTTAAAATGGTCCAAAACTCAGCTTTCATCCCTTTAAAGAACCAACTAACTAAAACAGAATAGGCCACAAAGCTTTTTTTTAGTATCTACTATGTGCCTTAGACAGCATGAATAAAATGTTAGAAAAGTCTTCAAGTAAAAGGGAAAATTAAAAAAGGAAAAACTAAGACAAAATATTAGACACAAAGAAAATTTTATAAGGCAGCAGGACCTCAGACAACACAAGACATGTCTGCCAGGAAAACTCAATTAAGTAGGTTTCGTTCTCTCCTTATTTACTTAATGATTTTCATTGTTTGTTTTTTTCTTGTTCATGTTAGGTCTGTCACGTCATCCAGTGTATTAAGGTCTGTATTATCTTATCTCACCTGTTGTGTCTCATCTCACTAAATGAAAGGGCGAAGGGCTAGGGGGGAAAGAAATAAATTGTGTATTTGTTTGATAGATATATTTTGTATTTGCAAACCAAAATGTGTTACTTTGTTAATGGTGTTTTGTATTTGCAAACCACATTGTGTTTGGTAGTGAATTGTAAGGTATTTGTAAGACATGTGTTGTTCGTTGGATTTTGGCGGGAAATTAGCCCCATACTCAAATATGAAAAACAAAAACAAAGAGACACTAAACTAATCTGCCTCCATCTTTGGTCTGTGATCAGCTAGATACAAATGATTATATTTACTAATGTTTTATTAGTAAAGTGGTAGTATATTAAAACTGTTGTATCTAATGACTTTGTGGTGTTGGCTCATGTGTTTAACATGACTTTTAAACAAGATCTGTGGCTCAGATAAATACTGTTGGTTGATTTTGTACATGGATGATGGATGTAATGTGATTAATCACAGAATATTTATGTTCGTTAGTTAAAACGTGTTTACTTAAAAAAATAACGTGAGATGAGTTTGTGATTCTCTGAACAGAAACACGTAAAACTTGTATCTCATCACTGAAACAGAAAAGACATTTAACTCAGTTACTGAAATAATCATTTTTGATTTTAACACTAAAATTTATTTTAAAAATGTAGCATCATCGGCACAGTTTGAATATTTTTTTATGAAAACAAACAGGTTTAAATTTAAATAAAGACATTTTTTTAATTTCAGGACCATTCTGAATTAATTTTACTGACAAAGAAACCTTAATATCAGTAGATTTTCTTTCATAGTTTTTGTGTGTTTAAGTCAGATATTACAGACAACTGCAGTTTTAAAGGTGTGAACTCAGTTAATGTACAATGGTTAATATCAATGATTCATTAGCAGTGATCAGCTAATATACTCTGACTGTAAAACTGTCAGACTGCTTTAAAAAACACAACTTCAGGTTAGTCTAATAACACATGAAAGTGTCTGGTTTCTGTTTCTATGGAGATTCAGCTCATTTATTGTCTCATAAACACATTTGGCTCCATTTGGCTTTTGGCTCCATCACTGTGTGGATATTGATCCCACTGGTCATTAAACTGATTGATCACCAGTGATTCTGTCTCAGAGGTCTCAGAGATCAGGAAGATCCTGTGGATGTTAGAGGAAAGAAAGCTGATGCGCTTATTCACCTACAGTCACATGATCATTTTTATGATCATCTCCCTCTTCATCATTGTCACCCTCTTTTTCAACACTATCATCATCTTCTCTTTGAAAACATGATGCTCTCACTTTCTTTCTGTCTAACACTTCGAGCTAGTTTATGTTGATCTTTGCATTTTTGTTATTTAAAATTCATCATTTATGTCAGCCTCATTTGTTTTAATCAATTCATCCACTGAAACACCACAGACACATTGGAGGTTAATAAAAATAATATCTGCTAACACCGAGCTATGCATCAAAATTATTTTCCATGTTGTGTGATCTTTTAGCTTTTAACTACCAACAAACACACAGGGTTTAGTAAAGTATTAGCTTTCAGAAATGTAATTTTAATATGGATTTATCTTGTTAGATTTGTTTGTAGCCAAAAGGTTTAATGAAAACCAAGGAACATTTCAGGTATTTAGGTTGGAGGAGCTTAAGCTCCCTGCAAACTCATGGACAACTCTAATATACACATCTACAAGTGATTTCAACAAACAGCTTTTAGTTTTGAGAGCAATATGACACCTACACCACTGCAGCTAACAACATCAATTTTAACCTGTTGAAGTTCTAAGAGTTTAAAAGTTTACCAGGAGCTTTATTTACAGTCAGCTTTAGCATGTCCCGGAAAACAACTAAAAACCAATGGAAATTCCTGTGACTTGTGAAAATCCTGAATTCACTCAGCGATCTGTAAAATGAGTCTGACATCCTGACAGAGAGGACAAACAAGATGTGGATTCATTTACAAAATGAACAACATACAGACTGTATGTGAACATTTTCTGCTCTGAGTTTTAAGCAAATCAGACCATATCTTCACAGTTTCATCATGTGTCCAGGACCCTTGTCCTCTAGTTAACTGCATAACCTGGGGAAAAAAAACCTGGGTAAACTGGGTAAGTAGCAGCTGTAGTTCAGCAGTCGTTGAGCAATCCCTCCCGGTGTTGCAGGAAGCGGATCAGACCTCCAGGCAGTGGTAACTTCTTCACACGTTGACCTCCAACCAGCTGCAGAATCTGCAGCCTGCAGAGCTGCATCAGTGAACGTGGGGGAGCTGAAACACAACCAAAACCAGTAACTTACTACTAAGGTCATAGGAAAACTACCAGACAAACTGATAACTTCACTGGAAAACATAAAACAAACCAGTAACTTAACTGGAAAACTGTAACATAAACCAGTAACATCACTGGAAAAACTACCAGACAAACAAGTAACCTCACTAGAAAAACTACCAAACTGGTAACTTCACTGGCAAACAAAAAACAAACAAAACAAACAAACTGTAAACAGTGACTTTACTGGAAAACTACAATATATACCAGTAACTTAACTGAAAAACCATAACACAACTGTCAACATCAATGGAAAACTACCAGATAAACTAGTAATCTCAACTGAAAACTACCAGAAAAATATGGTAACATCCATACTTATTTACTGACAGGTTTACTGCAGCAGTATCAAATAAAGTAAAGTATTTGTCCAGGCACAGTACTGGTTGTACTTGCATTTGTTTATTGGTATCAGTGGCTCAATGAAAGCTGTGTGGCCAGTAACATTCAATCATTTTCATGCAAGTGTATATAGCAGACATTATAATCTTACACTGTTACTCTGCCGTTTACACTCATGGCAACACCGTTTACTGCAGCAGCTCTTCCACTACCACAACCTCATCCTTATGTGATATTTTATATTCATGGTTTAACAAAGAACTTTCAGATGTAATTTTTTTACAGTTAGACGGTGTTATTCACCAAATCTGACTATTCAAACATTTGATGTAAATGGTCTCATTCTTGATGAAAGAGTCTCTGACTGAATTAATAGTTAATTATCAGTTATTGACATACCTGCTTTCTCTTTGATGATGCTCCACTCTGAGTAACTGTCAAGGTGTTCCATCAGTCTGGAGCAGAGTGTTACATGTCCAACGTACTCCAATAGGACATCAATGATTGGCCCCGCCCAACGGCAGATACTGGGGGCTGAGATCATCTCACAGAACTGTAACTCAATCAATCAATCAATAAAACAATCAATCAATCAAACACAGAGCTATCAATCAAACAACCAGTCACAGAACTGTCAGTCACTCAATTATTAACAGGGTCGTATATCTTTCTTTGGTTTCTTTGGTCCCTTCAGATACAGTGTAGCTCTTTATTTACACATAATAAACTCCAGTCACCTGAACACCTCTCCTCAGCTGTGACTCTGCTACAAATCTGCTGCTGTAACGGATGTCACTCTCTGATCGGGTAGCTTTGATTGGTGGATGAGGTCGGCTGCCATAGACGCAGTTGAAGCAGGGGAGGGCGTGGCCTCCATGGTCCAGTAGGTACTTGAACATGGGTAGGTTCTTCATGGAAAACATGTAGACAGCTGGGAAGGTGGTGGGGTGTGTTGGGATGCAAGCATTGATGTCAGCTCCATGCTCTACCAGCAGGGTGACAGTTTGAATGCAGCCCAGCCTCGCTGCCACCATCAGTGGTTTGAATATGTCCAGGTTTGGGTTAGCGCCAGCTGCCAGTAGCATTTGCACAGCGTCAATGTTGTTGTTCATGACAGAGAAGTAGAGTGCTGTGCTGCGGCGGTCCTCGTACATTTTCGATCGTTCTTCAGACAGCTGAGCGTTGACATCAAAACCCACCTCGATCAGAGCCTCCAGCACGTCATCATGATTACGCTCGGCAGCCACGTGAAGTGGGCTGATGCCGGTTCTCCGGACTCTGGCCTTACTGGTGGCTGGGACCAACATGGACACAATACTGGAAACAGGTGAAATCACAGGATTTAGCCCAGATCCACCTCCAACTTTGAGTTAATGTTCCCCGATATCTGAAAGGAATCTAGAAATAACTTTTTTCAAAAGAAAAAATGCTTTGTTTACCCATGTTTGGAAGAAGAAAAGCTATAGTTTTCATAGTATTTAATAAGTGTGTATATTATTTGCTTTTTTTATTATTAATATTTACGAAACTTACTTGGGTTAACTTAAGGGTTAGATATATAAATAAAATAAAATATATTTATATATATTTATATATTTATATATATATATATATATATATTTATATAAATAAAATATAAGATACTCGACTATGTATATTCATGTTGATTTTTTAGTGTTATTTGGTTATCAGATTTATTTATACCTTTACTCTTACAACTTCATAAAAAAAGTTTTATATTACATATTTATGAACATTTTAACAATTTAACTTTTTATGCAGTCCTGATTTTTGTTAATATACCACCAGATGATGCCTCTGTGTAATTTTTGTGGATTTTGAACTAGAAAAAAAACTATGTTTGTAGTTTTAGCATGCTATTAGATTATGAAGCGAACAGGTTGCTTTACTTTGTTGTAGAGTGTATAAATAAATCTGATCAGTGATGCTATTCAGTGCTATGCGGTGACACCTAGCTTCACCCAGCTGTTGATCCTGATGATCTGAGTCTTGCTATTCTGAAGGTATCGGGACAAAACAGAGGTCCTCATTACTGGTCTATACCCATGCCCTCAGTTACATTATCTGAGCCTTACTTTGACCTTCTTCATAAAATTGTAGTTGTCAGTTATCATCTAATGCTCCTTCCTGTCACATCAGAACTTAAAAAATATCAACCACCCTGGCTTTAAACCTTGTCAAGTACACATCAGCAACATTGCTCTTCTGGTGAACCGCAGCTCTCCTAACTCTACAAACGTGGTTTTTGAGATTGCGGAAGAGTTCAGCAATTATTAAAATATATAACATATTATTGAAATAAGGGAGATAATAATCAGTGTGCCTACGTATAACTTCCTCTCTTGGCAGCAATGTGAAGTGGTAATAATCCGGTCTTTCCAGGTTTGTTGGCATCAGCATTTTGTGAGAGGAGAAGTTTCACAATTTCCTCATGTCCATTCTTAGCAGCTTCATAGAGAGCAGTGGCTCCATCACCAGCCTGACTGTTGATATCTGCACCTGTAGAGAATGGATAAGGGTTCAGGGTTCACTGCTCAGGTGAAGGAAATCCTTAAATCAAAGTTCACTCCTTATCTGTGAGGACATTACACATCATTGTGAACATACAAGTAGTTAAACAGAGAGGAGATGACATATCTCCATTGCAGTGTTTTTACACAGGCTGCGCCAAACACCTGAAACCAGTTAGTGTGTAGCATCAGCGATAGTTACTGCAGTGGTTACGAAACTGGGGACCTTAGGATATGGAAGTCAAATCTTGTTCTACTGTTTCCACTACAGAGTTTCTTGGGCAGTTACTTTTTCAGGGGACCAAGACCAAGACATCTGGAGGAACTCAGGGCCTTTGCCTATGTTTCCACCAGAGGAACCAGGGAAATTTGGGTTGATAATACCGGATGCCAAAGAAGTCCCTTCTCACTCCATTCCAATGTATGGTGCATCTGTGGTCTCTCTGGAATGTATGTGAGCTGTAGTGGCAAACACTAAACTGACTTTCCACAAGGTTTGTAAATAAACTGAACTTTTGCCCCAATTATAATGACATTCAAAGAACACATTCAATGGGATTTGGGGACTGGCTGGAAGACGAAGTTATTCTCAGTAAGAGTGTTTAAGGATTATTTGGTACTCTTTACTGCCTCCCTCAAATTATTCACTCTTGCACCTTTGGTGTAAAACTTGTGAAAAATGTTAGAGGGATAGAGTGACTGGTGATGCCACAAGGTGATGTGTATTTAGAGTTAGTTCACACTGTTTTCAGTGACCATTCTGAGCCTCAGCCAAGATAAAACGTGTTGTAGCAGAAGCAGTGGTAGTTTGTGGTTAGCAGAAGTCATAGCAGCAGTAATTATCAGTTAGAAAAAGAATTTAGCGGTAGCACAGGCAGTAGTAGTTTAACAATAAGATAAACCATCCCATCCATTTACCATGTTTAAGGAGGAATCGCAGGGAGGCAAGCTGCCCACTCTGAGCTGCAGAAAACAGTGGTGTGATGCCATACATATTGGTGAGATTGTGTTTGGCTCCAGCCTTCAGCAGCATCTCACAGATCTCCACATTGTTTTGAACTGCAGCTTCCTGCAGCGCAGTCCAGCCCTGAATACAATGAGTGTTAACCACTGCACCATGGTTCAACAATGCTGCCACCATCGCAGCACTGTTCCTCTCACAGGCTGCAGAGGAAGAAAAAAACTGTTCAGGGAGAGGCCACTAAAAACCACTTAACAGAGTTTTTTTTAAAGGGCCAAGGCCACCAAAGCCACAGAAACATGCCTACCACCTCCAGCTCCATTCTACAACATAATCACATCGGATCAGAACAGAGCAAATTGTTTTCTTGTAAATGCAAATTTTGATTCATTCCGATCTTAAGAAATATAAGTTGACAATAGGGAAGCTGCTTCTTTGATTGGCTGTCAGTTTTCTGTTAAAATCATATACATAGATTCCAACCAGTTAACCACTGGGGATGTCTTGATCTGGATTGGGGTTGGCAAATACCTTGAGTTCAGGAGTCAGGTATTTGAATCGACAGATACTTTTGTGTTTAGTGTGAGAAATGAGAATTGAAATCTCTGGTACTATTCCACAATTAAGAAACTATGAAATAAAGGAAAAGCACTCTTAGAAATATCAGGTAAATCTGAGCACCTAAACAATACAATCTTGTACCAGAACAATATTAGACAACAGATTTGATATTTTGCAATACCAGGTCTAAAAAATGATCACCACCCATATCTCCTGTTGACATCCATAGTTTAAAGACAGATACCTAATCCCCTCCTTCAATAAACTCAACATATGATGTCAGATGACCTGTGTCTTTTTGGCCGTGATGTGTTCAGATGAATCTGTTTGTTGGGACAGACACCACATTCTTGTCATTGTTACCTTTGTAAAGTGGAGTCTCTTTTTCGTAGTTTGGGATTTCAGTTTCAGCTCCATTTTCCAGTAGCACCTGAACACATCGTAGTTGGTCTTTGCTGACAGCGACCAGCAGCGCTGTCTCACCACGCTCCGTTCGCTTGTTGATCATCCCCGGCTGAGCTGAGCACAAATAAACAGAGACAAAGTAATTCATTCCTTCTTCTCACCATTGATGTGATGTCTTCATTTATGTGTTTTTATATATCTACCAGACAGCAGCATTCTCAAACAGGTGTCCTGGCCGAACCACGCTGCCTGGTGAATAGCAAGCCAACCGGGTTTACTTGGCAGCATCAGGTTTGTTCCTGGACACATAGCTAATGCTTTCACTCTGCTTGCATCTCCAACACGGATTGCTTTGAAAAGAGGCTCCTCCTCCCTGCAGTGGATAGACCCATCAGACACCTGTCCCACCTGACCTCACTAGTCCCACCTAGTCTCACCTGTCTCTACATTTTTTCATGAAACAACATGAAAAATTAAAAAAAAAATGAATTAAAAAAAAAACCCCACCAACCATGAAAAATGAACTGGTCTTTATGGCTCATCCTTGTAAAAAACATTCACAACTGATGGTATCACTAACTGAGATGATACAGGTGAAACAACAGGTGGTACAGGTGGTTCCACTTACAGAGATGGTTTATATACAGAGCAGCACTCACTCTTCAGTTTCTGGAGCCATGTAGACTAGACTGCCGTCAATTTTGCGATAAACCACCATCCTCTTCCCAGAGCCTGTCATGAAGCGACTGACTGTTCCCTCAAACGTTTTCCTGCCACAACAACACCAAGACAACAGCCAATCAGATCAAAGAGACTGAAAGCACATCTGTCAAATTTAAACCTGGACTCATATAAGTGTCTCTAAACTGACCAAAAAAATCAGCCCACATGTCTAAGTATTCTACCTCAAATAATGCCAAGTTTTTAATTTATTTTGCATTATCAACCTGATAATGACCTGCCAAAGTTGGAATTTGTGATTGTTGGTTATTTATGTTCCCTTTTGCTTTAAGATTGTCTCTCTCTCATCCTGCACAAGGTGAACCAGAAACAAATTTGCTAGCACAATCTAATAATGATAATAATGATAGTAATCAGTAAGGATTTTCACATCAATGAAGATCCATCCTCTCACAGAATATATCTGACTCCATCTCCTGCAGCTAATGACATGATATCAGCACAAACAGAACTTGTTTATCTGGATAAGATAGTTAGTAAAATTATTTTAATTTTCTTCCTGAAAGTTGGATCAAACCATTGTCCCTCTGAGAGTTTTTGGCTTGTTGGAACTCATTTCCTACTCTAAGAGGCCTGATGAATATACAGTATGAATAAGATATAAATATTCTAATTAGATTTATTGTCATTTATATCTATTGGCTGGTTCTATTTCAGCATCATCTAGCATCTTCTAGTTAGGACTCAGAAAATAGTCAATACAACTGATCTACTTCCAGCCAACTGCTAAGAGTGCATCTATGGACTGTGATCAGAAATTGAATCAACTCTGAATCTGATCTGAGGTCTGTCTTGGGGCTGTCAGAAAGCCTGTTTTTTTATTATCCGTAGATGGACTGATTTATCCATTTCTTGAGGATGAGAGTTTCTTTGTTGTTACCATGCAGATGTGCCCTGTTGGTATTTTCTTGATATTAGTTTCAGCTCATTCACCATGAGGCAGATGTTTCTTAGCTCTGAGATGTAATGTCTTATTTTCCTCACTATGTTGTTATCTCAAGTATGTTTAAATATGTTATCAAACTGATTCCTTCTTAGGGTTAGAGCTTTTTGAGAAATTGTTACATTTCTTTTTTTTCTATTCCTGATTTGATTTTTCATAAACTTAAAGTGGCATTCTTAAAGATTTTCATTAAAATAAATGTCTTTTAAGTCACTGAATTAGGTAACACAATGGTGATTCAGCATGTCGCCACTAATGAAAGGACTGCAAATTTATATATTGTTTTATTTATCATATATCGCTGTTTTATGGACTGGGAGTCTGTGGCGATGTTCCTGGAAAAAAGATTTCCTCCTGCTGCAGTTTCGCAGAAAATTTGTTTGTATCGATTTCTGCAAAAAGTAAAGTTACTTAGAACAAGACATGAACTGTGTCAGCTAACATACAGGTCAGGAGGCTTTTCACTTGGAGGATTTGGAGAACTGTAGTGCGCAGTGGTCTGGGCTGGCAGGGGATTGTGGGAGCTGTAGTTTGAAGATGGCTTATGGGAGCTGTGTCTGGGTTGGTTGGTGTTTCTAGCAACAGGGTTCAGGCTGCCAGGTTGGTGAAAAGGCATCTGGGCAGCAGCAGCGTTAGTTGTTGTGTTGCAAGTTGCATTGCTGGTTGCGCTGGTGTTGTTGCAATGTGTGTCAGTCAGACTGCGCTCAATAGCAAGCTGCATTAGTTCATCATCACTGAGGTTACTGTAGAAAGAATAATCCTCAGAGCCATGACTGGGAGCTGCTGAGCCAGAGTGAGAGATGCCGGCTGCCGCCATGATGGAGGATGAGTTTCACCGTCTGAAACGCACAGAAGAAAAACAAGTTAAAACAGGGTTAAAGAGGATCAAAGAGATTTTTTATCACTGCTGACTGAAAAAATCTTTTAATCAGGCTGATAGTTTTGGTTTTGTTTTGAGTTCAGATTGGTAAGAGGCTATTTGTGTTGATAAACTCCTTTTGATTTGTTCATATAAACAGAAACTGAGACAGGATTCATGAACTGAGAAAAGTCTCTCAGAGCAAGAACTGTACAAACTCTGTTGAAGTTGAACTGACAGCTAAGTGAATTGTTTGTTTGCTGGTTGTCAGATTATTGTTTCTGTATTTTTTAAGGCTCATTTGCAGCAGAGTTTTATGTATCTTCATATTTTCTTGTTGTAACCCCTGTTGAGAATTTAAGTAGAAGCACAGATTTAAGTTGAAACCACCACTGGTCCTTTCAGGAGAATACTAACTTTAAAAGAGTTTTTTAAAATTAAAAAATTCATTGGCTTTGGTTTGTTTCAGAAATGTAAGGAAAAAAATTGTAATGCATTATCCTGCACTTTGTTATCAGTCTACCCAATAACACATGGTGATATAACTGGTTATCTTTGTTTGCAGAAGGTAAATGTGTAGAGCTTTGTGCTGTTAACTAACCTAACTAAAATCATATTTAATGGCGGTGTTACACTATACTTTTTGAAAGATAGTGTTGTATTTACCTGAATCTCTGACAGATCAGATTAATGGTTCAATCTCAGAAGAAAACTCTTGCAGAAGCATTGGAGATGGATTGTTATCCAATAAAGAGACACAGTAATTCCTGAGTGAGCTATAATTTACTATGCGGCCTGTAGGAGGCGCTAAGAGTTTTATACTGTTGGTCTGTTTTCATGTCCTCAGTCTGTTTCACTAATAAACTGGTGGGCTCTGACCTTTAACCCAGTGAGACTGGGACGAGTATGAGTCCTGATACGGAAAAACTACAAACTCTGAATTTATCTGCAGGAAAACAGGAGCAAATTAAACTGATGGTCAGACTTTATACCAAAATCTTAACTGAAGGTAAAGTTCCCTACATAAAACTAAACTCAAAGTTAAACCACCAAACAATCTACAGTGAAAGCAGAGTGTGACAGAACAACAAAGGTACTTACCTTGTTTTAAAGTTTTTCTTTGTTAATCCAGTGTTCACTTTGGGTTAAAACGTGTCCATCTGTTTTCTGTCTGTTTACTGTCTGTAATGGAGTCTGCACATGACAAGGGGAGGGTGGTGGTAGTGGTGGGGGTGGTTATTTTAAGGACCTGCAGTCTGAGTTTGTTGAGCAGCTGACCTCTTTACTCACTCTAATGTTACAGGTAGTTATATGAACAAACAGCACGGTCAACACATCAGATTCTAAATGTTCACTCAAAACAAACATCAACACATTTTATATGAAATAATGATCAGGTGTTAAATCAGTAATGGACATTAACTGGGATCATACCAGATCTTTCAAGGATTAATCCCAGGTCAAGCTCAGTTTAATCCCCTCTCAAGGGAATTCTTATTCATTTCAAAGTTCACATGTATTCTGTTCCAAATCAATATCAGATCTATCCCAAGTTCATCTGAAAAAATAATCAAAGATTAATCACTGCTCTTTCCTGAGTTAATTTGAGCCTAAAATCAATCTATGAACTGTTAAGAATTAATCTCAGATCTGTCCTGGGTTACACAGGGTTACTGTGGCTATACAGCCCTGAAACAGTCACTATCTGAGGTAAGAGTAAACTCACCAAATTAAAAATCAGTTCACCAGTTGTAACCCTAGTCAGTTAGAATGACTAACCTGTGTCTGTACGATGTGTGTGTACATGTCTTTCAGTGTTTTTGTGGACGAATGTTGGTTTCGAACCATCAATATGAGGACATTTTTTCTGGTTCCCCCACCTGTGGTTAGGCTTAGGGTGGGGCTTAGGTATTTAATTGTGATGCTTAAGGTTAGGGGCTAGAAATGCATTTTGTAAATGGAGGTCCACACAACTATAGAAAAAACTCTGTGTGTGTGTGTGTCTCTGTGTGTTATTTTTAGTTTCAGCTGCTGAGTGAAAGCGAACAGATGAGGTCAGATCTGAGTTAAACAGAGACATTTAAAAAAAGTACCGAATGGTAACTGAGTACATTAATTACAATACAGTATACCAATCAGCCTCCACTGCACTGAATTGTACCAGGGTCCCCATCCTGATCCTGCTCAGTCACCTGCACCTTGAGGTACAGCCAATACCCAACAACGGAGGTCTCAACATCAGGCTTCCTCAACCCCTCCATGCCGCCGAGGCTGGCATGCAAGCTCCAGTCCGGCACCCACACTTGGTGTTGTCGGCACCTCTATTGTTTGGCACGTGGCAGGGCATGTTGGTAAGACTTTCTGCTATCCAGATGCTTGCATAAAGGATATAATACCCACAGCTCTGCAGCTGACTGCACAACATACTGTAACTCTGCCTCTGCAGTCGTTGTTCATGTTGCCCCTAACAACATCATCTAAGTCATAGTCAGTACTTCTCAAAGAGGAATTTTGTGCACCTCATGGTCTGTCTGCTCAACTGGCAATGAGACCCACATTAATTGCCCCAGAGTTTCCTCCTGCTGCTCTGACCCCACTGCCTCTCTAAACTCAGTCTACTCTACACCCTTTCCTTAACACTTTAGATTGTAATAACACAAAAGTTTTAGGTTTCATTCATTTAAATAGCAGGAGCATCATACAACACAATTAATTGGTTCTGCTTAAAATCTTGAAAACACAAATTGATCTCAATATTGTGGTATTACCTGAAACCTGAATAGCCTTGAATGATTACAGCCTTTTTAAAATGGATACCAGAGCTTGTTTTACTTCTACTGTTCTTAATGCTGTCACAGTAGAAACAGGTTTGGAATCTCTGGCTCTGTAAGTGTGTGCTGTGCAAAATAATTTCATTATTGTGGTTTGAGTGTACTCCCCCCTCTGCTTCTTCCTCAGCTCTTAATGAAATAGCTGATCTTTTAGCACCGTAAAAATGCACAGATGATCCTACTAGGTAATTTTAGCTTTATTTGGGTGCTTTTGGTGATTATTTAAGTCTGTGAAAGTCATCTCTGATTGACTTGATTGTAAGAAACGGAAAAAAGACCAACTCTGCAATATTTGTGCTCAGTTTAGTTGTGATTGTCCAATACTCTTGATGTGGAGTACCTGTATGAAAAAATTTCAAATATTGATGAGCAGGCTTTCTGCTCATCTTTCTGATAATCACGATACTGCTACATGCATGATACATATACTGTATGTAGCCACCTAAAAAAAGGCTAAATCTGATTATTATTTGTTTTTAAGTCTTGCCTCTCATTTCCTCCTCTCACCACAGCTGACAGGTGTTCAATAACAGACTATAAAGGGGTTTGTGTCCACTTGTGTCTCCATCTGCTATCGATCCTGACACCCTGCTAATAGCAAGTCCTTGTTGTACATTACAGCTGTTTTCCTCTGGTGATGTGACTGATGTGAATTCGACTGGTGAGGATAAACTTGGCCCCTACTTTCTAAAGCTTGTGACTCCAATTGTAGTCAGCTATATAACATATATTTTTTACCTTTCAGTGTTAACTGGTACATTTCCTATGGTATGGAAAGCTGCATTTGTAACTCCACATATAGGCGTTGGAGCAGACATCCTTAACATTTATAGGCCTTTCTCTAAATTATCATAAGAGAAAAGTACAGCACTGTTACTGCTGCCACTCTTGTTTTAAATGACATCATTTGGGCTTTGGATAGAAACAAACACTGTTCGCCTCTTTTTACTGATCCTTCAAAGGCTTTTGACAACGTTGATCATGCATTGCTTTTAAAAAAGGCTTCATAGTATTGGATTTACATCATGGACAAACAACAGTGTGTGGCTATTGGAAATGAGTACCATAAATTATTTCTTAATGCAGATACAGAATTCATGCTTTTTACAAGGCTATGGTAATCTCATCATCTCTACTAAGAGTGCTACAAATACTGAAAGTGTCACAGAGTTCAAGTGTCTTGTAATTTTGAATGATGAGAAGGTAACTTTCAAACATCAGGAGACTAAACTGGTGAGTGTATTAATGAAAAAGAAGGTTTCTTCTATAGGAATAAAACCTGTTTTCCTCTACATTGTAGAAGAACGCTATTTGAGGAAACTTTCCTATCAGTCTTGGATCATGATGTCACTTTATACATGCATGCTAAAGCTGCAACCCTGAAAGCCTTGGATACTGTTCATCATTCTGTGCTAAGATTTATTACCGGTGATAATTATATTACTCATTGTGAACTGTGAACAAGGTTGGGTGGGCTTGTCTCTCTGTAAGGTGCAATAGACACTGGATTTTATTTACTTATAAGACCCTTACTGGCTGTTTTTATCCCCTTACTGTACTTCGTTGCTGTTATTTAATGTGGGCTCTTATCAAGCACGCTCAGAGGATCGGATTATGATGCAGGTGCTGGCTATTTTTACTGAGCTTGGAAAAGCAAGTTTTTCTCACTGTGCACCTACAACCTCGAATAACATGCAGTGAAATCTAAAGTAAACCTCGTTTTTACCGACAGGGCAATTTAGAGTTTTTAATTTAATCTTACAGAAACCCGACATATGTAATTTACAGATAAAATTAGTTTGGATGTAAACATTAGCAATATGTAAAATTAACATGCTTGGAGCTTCTGAAATTAATTAAATTATAAAATCCTTAAAATCCTTAAAATCCTATTATTTTCTTTGGTAGCCAGTAGTCAGTAACTTGGAAATCCTTGATTTAAAGTCTAGGCTTTGTTTCTCGTGTATCAGAAGACTTCAGGGGACATCAAGGGTATGTTCAATTTAAAATGGAATGCATGGTTTTACTGCGATTTCCAGGATAAACTACATATTTCTTGAAAACTGTGTGAAATGATGTGCAATGGGCTTTTAGGTATCTTTTCAGTCAATTATTGGGTGTGTAAGAGGTGTTGCGCAATCAGCAATGATGTATATAAACCCCATCCTATAAAAAGGAAGTGTCAAACTCTAACACGACAGGTTGTTAAACCAAAATAATCTGTTTAAAAAATGTTTTACGATGTTTTTAAGGGCTGAATGCGCCCCAGATGAATCAGGTGTATTAAGTGAGTTCAGGTGTATCAGGTGACATCAGGTGACTTCAGATGGATCAGGTAACTTCAGGTGACTTTTGGTGACTTCAGGTGAGTGAGCAGTGGACGTTGTAGTGCAGGAACCGTATGAGTCTGGCAGGAAGTGGCAGGGTATGGAGCAGTTTGAGTCGCTGCACTCCAACTAAATGTCTGATCTTCAGCCTGCAAAGCTGCATCAGAGGATGAGGAGGAACTGGACCACAAACACAGACAGAAGGACAGGTTAAAGCAGATCTGAACAGACCTGATCTCTTATCCACGGTTCCTTGGAATGAGCCCCATCCCCCCAAATAGTCCAGGCTCCATGCACAGCTCAGCCAGCCAATCAGAGTGAGATACTACTCAAGATTGTGATCTGGACTGAATTATATGAACAAGTCTAGTGTTATGAAAATACTAGAAACCCTTTGAAACATAGTTTGATCTACTGACATTGAATTTGATATCAATCAACTGGACTGTCAGATACAGCAGGAACCTTTCCAAAAAATTTTTCTAAAAACTCAGGAACTTTTTCAGATCTGAGAGCTTTTTAGGACCTAGAAATTCAAAAAACTGAGAAACCTTATTAGAAAGCATAGAGCCATAACTCAAAAAGGGAATTGACAACAGAAACTCTAAAACCCTTTAATCTCTCTGCTCAGTCATAGTTACTGTTGCTATGAGAACTGCCACCTATCTGTCAGTATTGTTTTTTGTTCCTTACAAGCTTTCAATTTGATCTGTGCCCAGTCGCTGCAACTGTCCAGAACCTCCTGCAGCCGAGAGCAGAGGCGAACATGACTGACGTAGTCTAACAGCAATGAGATGATTGGACTGGTGACACGACAGAAAGATGAGCTGGAGACGGCTTCACAGAACTGTAGAAAGACAGAAGACGCTAAGAGAGGACAGAAGACGCTCTGAAAGGACGGAAACAAAGATGAACTGGATATAACTGATAAAGGACGAAAGATACCCTTTATCTACCAGATATACATGCACTGATTTATATTTTATAATTCTTACTCACCTGAATGCTGCGTTGCAGGGGCACATCTCGACTGACCTGCATTTCTTCGACGGGCCGGCGTGACGGTGTGACAGGTGGATGTGGTTTCTGGCCATATGGACAGTCGAAGCAGGGCCGGGCATCACAGCCGTTGTCCAGTAGCAGTTTGAGCATGGGCAGGCACTCCAATGTAAGTAGGATAGCGGATGGGAATGAGGTTGGCTGTGTGGAAATCTGGGCGTTGACATTGGCATCATGCCTCAGCAGCAGTGTTGCTATGTCTGTCCAGCCACGACGAACAGCAATGAGCAGCGGGTTGAAGAGATCCAGGTTGGGGTCAGCTCCAGCCTCCAACAGTATCTCAGTGGCTTCCAGGTTCCCATTGTAGACAGAGAAGTAGAGCGCTGTGCTCCGCCGGTCTGCGTACATCCTGGAGCGCTCTTCTGACAGCTCTGCGTTGATGTCAAAGCCGGACTGAACCAGCAGCTTCAAGATGTCATCCCTGTTCCTCTCTGCAGCAATATGCAGAGGACTGATACCACTGTTCCGGACTCTTGCACGACTGGTGACCAGGATCAGCATTGGCACGATTCTAAAAATACAAAATGTAGAGTTCAGGATGTGCCATGTTTATTTTTGAGCCTAACTATCTTGCTATCAACATTAGAGTCAGCAGAGTCCTGCTGATTGTAGTTAGCCCAAAGTCTTCAATATAAAGAGACAAATGTTTGTAATTTTAGACTTCTTTTACCTCTTTAAGCCCAGTACCAGAGGAATTATATGAGTATCAACAAAATCAGAAGTGAAACACAGAGCAGCTGATGATGATGAAGGTAAAACAATGACAGGTAGTTTCAGACTCATACACAAAAACCTCTGATTGGCTCAGACCGTGTGTGATTATTCTGAACAGCCACATGAAGAGGCAGCAGGCCAGACTTCATTGATCGGTTAGCATCAGCTTTCAGAGAGAGCAGTGCCTCCACAGCTGAAACATGACCATTCTTAGAGGCCTCATACAGTGGCGAAGCTCCATCTCCTGCCTGTCCATTTATATCTGCACCTGGACAACATAAAACACTTTAACATCAGCACCTGACAGGCAACACAAAAAATTTGTAGACAGGTCTGTATGGCAGACCTTTCTTTGCAAGTAGGTCGATGACTTCGACGTGTCCATTCTGTGCAGCAGTGAAGAACGGTTGAATGCTGTAGATGTTTTTGGTTTGTAGATTGGCTCCAGCCTCCAGTAACATCCTGCAGAGCTTCACTCTTCCATGTCTACAAGCCTCATGAAGAGCAGTTCCTCCCTGATTGCAGGAATGATTCACCTGAGCTCCAGACCTCAGCAGCAATTCCACAATAGCTTCATTTGGCTGTTCACAGGCTAAAACACAACAACAAAAAAAACGTACATTTTTTTTTGGACTAGGAGGCAATTTATTACATTTTTTGTGATGCTATCAAGTTAAATAATCACTCAGCCTTTATAAACTTAGCATTTATGACAGAACAATGCCTTGCGATTCTTTGCCTGTGAACTATTTTAATCCTATCCAGGTTCCCCTTTACAACAGTCATGTGATGTCACCTGCAAACAGCGGTGTTTCTCGGTCCTTGTCGACAATGTTTGGGTCAGCTCCATGCTTCAGGAGGAAGTCTACACAGGAAGTGTTTCCTCGCCCAGCAGCCAGGAGCAGAGCGGTCTGATTCTTTAAATTACATCTGTTCACTGAGTCGGGATCAGCTGAGGAGAGGTCCAAGATCAATCTGTCAGTGTTTTACTCACATGTCCTGGTTTAGCTATGCTTTATTACAACTTTGGTTTTATTTGGTTTTTACAATTTGCATACTTCTATAAACAAACTTGTTGTTTTGAGTGCGTGTATGTATGGCATACACGTATGACATCCTTTTTTTTGGCAACATTACCACTCTATTCAAATGTCAGTAAATACATTGATAGGTAAATTGTTGGAAAAGATGACCAAAGCTATGAAAATAAAAACAAAGTTGTAATTAACTGTAATTTTTATTTCAGGCCCTTGTGCCTCCTAAAGTAAAGAGGCTGAGGGGTTTTATCAGCTTTAGAGGTCAGGAAATCACCAAAGTCACTAGGATTTACCTCATGGGGGCCGGGAATGTCCGAATTTTATGACAATCCATCCAATAGATTTTGAGATCACATTTGAGTTTGGACCAACTTTTTCAAATTTCAAATCCCAATTTTCAACACTGGAGCCACCTTGGTAGTATGGCAAAGAACAGTAGTCATCAAGAACTTACTACTAACTGTAAAGAGCATGAGCAATTAGTCTGAAAATCTTCCAGCAATGATGAGCTTAATATGAATCACAGTAAAACATCAGTTACACCAGGTAGAATCCATTCTGTGATTAGGCACCAGAAATCAGCAGCATTATTCACCTCTGATGAGGATCCTGACACACTGTAGCTGTCCATAATAAGCAGCTTCATGAAGAGCAATCCAACCTTCATCATTTGGGTGTGTCAGACTCTTGGACCTCCGTCTGACCAAATCCATCAAAGCCTCAGCATCTCCATTTATAATCAGTGACTGCAAAGGACTAAGGTCTCTGAGTCAAAAACAGAAAAACACTCACTGTGACAGCCAAGTACTGAGACAGAAAACATTGGGAAAATGTAAACAGCTAGGAAACAGTTGGAGTAAGCTGATTAGGTTCTAAAAACCATACACAAACATCTAGCAATCATCATAAGTTTGTTTAGGGACTAGTAAAGGGTGTCTAACATTCAGCAGCTGTCTGTTGTTATGGGCTGTTTCAGATGTTTTCTGGCTATTTTTATGTGTTTCTTGGCTTTTTCCTGGCTCTCTGGAATGTTTGATCTGGACTAACTCACCTCTTGAAGGCTTTGTAGAGAAACTGTGACAGGGCTGTTGGGGGGGTTGCACAGTTTTGAACATCTGGGAAGTGTGGGGATGAAGTTTGGGATGGACGTACGAAGTATGGGCATCTGGGGGGGTCACGATGTCCCTGTCTGGGGATTCGGTTTCTTTGGGTTGAGGTAGCTGGTGTGGGATGTGCTGAAGATGATGATGCTGCTGCTGCTGCTGCTGCTGATGTGGTCTGATCAGATCCTGCAGGAACGTGTGTGTCAGCAAGGCTTCTCTCTACAGCAACCTGCAACAGCTCCTCCTCAGACAGGTGACTGTAAATATTGTAGTCATCCAGATTGACCTCAGAGACTGCCATGTCGGATCTAGAAGGGGGAGAAAGAACCGATTGTTCCAATCAGTTTGGTTCAATAAAAATCAAGCTCTGGTACACTGGATTACAACTCAGCAGAAGTCTCTCAGGCTTTCAGCAGCAATGTTTTGCATTAAACCTGCAGTTACTGGTATGAATAACTGCTTTCCATGTAAACAACAGAGGGTCATTTAAGTCGATCTCTTTAAATTTTGGCTGAACCTGCTGGTAAATGTGAGGTCAGTGAATGTGACTGGAAGCCGTGGAGGTCAGCGGTGTTTCTTTTCTCGGTCCTGAAGCCAAAATATTCAAACACATCCAGAGCTGCTGATCTGATCTGCAGGGGCTCCAGAAGACTCAGAAAAATCAGTCTGTTGTGGTTGTGTAAAGAGGCAGATTTACCAAAATACTGTGTCACTGTCCAAATATTTGTGAGCCTAACTGTAAATTCTTCCCCATTTTCCAAGTTTCTCTTCCAGATTGTCTTTGTTCTACCTTGTGTGTTCATTGCTTTCCAGCAAGTTTCTCATGTTTGATTCCAAGGTTTTTGACATTGCCTTGTTTGTTGGTTCTTATATTTCTGGCTATTCCCTCCTGGCATTGTGTTACAAATATCATAAATATAAAAAATACCATAACACAACAATATAACATAACAAACGCAACATAAACATAATATGACAACATTAAATATCATTATAACAAAGTATAACAACAACACACAGCACATAGAAAAAGATAACATAATACCTCCAGGCGCATTTATTGCATAGAGGTTTCACCATGTATTACAAATATACATTCTTATATCTTATATTCTTATATTATTCATGTATTAATTTTAAGAAAATGTGTACTCTGCTGCTGACTGAGGTTGACTATCCAAGACCCAAGACCAATTCACAAATTATTTTTTAACTGTATATTCAGTCTCTCAGTGAACTTGTGAGTGAGCATGATGCAGCTGCATTACTGACTGATCTTAAAGAACTGATCAAAGCAGTGTAAGTCATACCTGTGAAACGGTCCAATCAGAATGTATTCCTGTCTCCTTTTTCAGCAAAAAACCCCTGTGTCTGTCAAAGAGAATCCACAGCAATGGATCTGTGTGAGTTAAAGCAGAAAGTCTCTGACAGTTTCATCTCTTCTTTGAGCAGCTGCCAGCGCCAGCAGAAGAGACTTGGCCAAAGGTCTGATACTGAAACTCTGCTGGCTGAAAGTCAACCTGACCAAACTGGGAAACATCCTGTCTGATTGTAACAGACCCTACTGTCTATGACCTGACAACAGCTATACTCATTTATGGAAATGAAGAGTTTAAAAAAGTCTTCCAAAGATTCATCATCACATTCCTAAAACAGTGTCAGACTCACAATGGACAGATGACTAAAATCGTGTAGTAGAACCAGAGATTTCACATTTTTTTATTTCCCACATTCTTCTTGGTCAAAACCCGGTGCCACTGGATGGCAGATTGGAGTGTGTATCCTGTAGCCACATAATATCAACACTGTATACCTACTCCATTCATATACTCCTCCCAATGTAGACTTCGTCTGCCCCTAACCATCTAAATTAATTAACTCAAAAACATGCCGAAGATGAGATATCCCAAAAAACTAATAAAAATTATGACCAACACTGCTAAAGTATGGTAAAAATATTAGAATTGAATGCAGACTTTTAAACATTAGATCGTGCCCTCTGAAGCTATATTATTCAATTATCTGATCTAACATCAGATCATCATATCGATGTATTTAGTCTAACTGAGACCTGGTTGTATCATAATGAATGTCAGTCTATATGACCCCCCCCCCATCATATTAATACTCATATCCCCTGAGGCACTGGCCGAGGAGGTGGAGTTGCAGTCATTTTCAACTCAAGCCTGTTAATCATCCCTAAACCTAAAATCAGCTATGACCCATTCTAAAGCCTGATTCTTAGTCTCACACACCCAACCTTGAAAATTGTAAAACCTATTCTATTAGTTATAGTGAACCGTGCTCCTGGACCATAATCTGAATTTCTATCTGAGTCCCAGAGTTTTTATCAACCTTAGTCACTAGAACAGACAAAATAATTATTATAGGTGATTTCAATATTCATGTGGATAATGAAGCCTCAGCACCATGTTTATCTCGCTTTTAGACTTGGCTTAGCTCAGAGGGTGAATAAACCCACTCCCTGTTTTAACCACACCCTCAACCTTGTTCTGACATATGGCATCGAAATATCCACAGAATTATCTTTTAATGGACCATTCTTTAACAACTTTAAGTAATTTCATCAGTGCCTAACTCACCACCATATTTCAATATAACAGAGAACTCGCCTGTTAACTTTAGTCCTGAATTGATCAGCTTGTTGATAGCACTGCAGGCTCAATGAGAATGACACTTGATGCCTTTTCCCATCTATAAAAGAAGATAATAAAACATAGGAGGTTAGCTTGATCATTTAGACCATTTATTAAAGCAAACTACTAAAACTTAGGATATGGTGTTCTACCAAACTTAAGGAATCCACTCAGCCTGGCATAGTAGTCTTAGAACATAAAGGAAGGCTCTCTGTGATGCCAGAGCAGCCTATTACTCATCTTTAATAGAGGAAAATAAAAGCAATCTTAGGTTTCTCTGTATCCAGGCTGACAAAGAGTCATAGCTACAGATCCATGTATTCATAGCAATAATAAAAAAGCTTAGATCAAATTAATTAACATGTTTGAATGTGTAAAAAACATCTGAAGAAATGGAATTTAATTTTAAATCCGTAACGAGATCTAAGGTGTGCATGACATTTTGTGAACAAATGAAAGATATTCCCGCATTTGATAGTTCCTCATGATAGAGAATGGGGATGCTAAGATTAACATATCATTTGACTATCCAATCAGGAATATCACTTTGATAATGTGGCCAGAGGGGCGAGCAGCAGCAAATTTTTCATGTAGTCTGCCAACGGGTAGATCACCTGCAGCCAAGAGCCCACCGGGAGACCAAAACATGGAAATATGAGTCTACAGGAGTTGGGAAAATTAGGCTGAGCTCCTGAATCTTACCTTAGTAGGCGAGTAGCTGCCTGCTTCCTTTTAGCTAGATGTGTTGATATACACCAGTTTAGCTTGCTATGAAGACAGCATTCTTCCTCATGATGATTTGATGAGATGGGCAGATTGATGATGTCAGTGTTATGTTGAAAAACAATGTACCTGGCATTGAATTATAAAAGTTTGCTATTTAGTGGATATTTTGCAAAGATTAGAAATAATAGTTCCAACTAATTCCCCCAGTGTGGGTCTAGTAATGTTAGAATGAAAGACGTGGACAATGTATGCTACATTAGGACTTCACTGAACAGATGTTGTGGCCTGTTTGAACATTTATTCATGTAGCTTAATATAATGTTTTATTGCCAACATGACAAATCGCAAAGACTGCTGGACAGCCTATGACACAGTGAAGAAAGGAAGGTAGAACAATGTAATGAAGGATTTCCGGGCATAACACTAAATACCAGTGTGGCATTATTTAGATGGATAACTGGCATTGTGGTGTGACACTGATAGCTGTTACTTGCATCTATTATGTGCTTCACATACTTGATGAAGGTGACACATCCTCAATGTTCCCTACATCTCTCTACCACATCTCCAAGCATCCCTCAAACATTTGAAGCTTACTGGATTGATAGTACTCTGCATGGAGCTCAAGCACACTCCTGATCAGCTTTGGTAAATTGGACATCATAAATCCACTTGAGGAAGAGGAATACCTTTAGGTGTTGTAGAGATGATTTTTTTTTCTGTTGCCTGGAAATTTTTATGTTTGTCCGCCTTTCACTATAACAGTGCCTTTCACAAAAACATATATTCTACCAAAAGGTCTTTCTCCCCTCCGTCCTTAGGGCCTTGCAGACCCATATATCGATTGGCAGGGTTCATCAATGACCCAAGTTACTTCAGACAGTGGGGTTCTGGTCCCCAACCTTGAGTCACTGCTGTCTGATGAGGAGATAACAGCATTTCAGTCTGTGGTCAACCCCGTATCACATTTAGATTCACATGGCCACGATTTGTATTTGCATATACTGGAATACCAGCCTATAATGTAAATAGCTTTAATATTATATGTTTACATAAACATATAACATTAATCCTGGTCCTGGCCATATTTTGGTTATTCTGGTCAAGCTGATCACAGGTACATACATGTATTGAATACCTTGAATTTCCCTGTTTTCTACAAAGAATCTAGTAGAACATTCTTCTTCACCTTCGGTATCCTGTTAACAGTTAAAAATGATACAACTGCAAGAATGTATGAATCCATCCGTTCACCAGTCATTCCGTCTGCCTGTCCATCCATCCATCTATCATCTTTATTTCTTCTTTCTAGCTATCTGCCCGTCCATCCCTCCGTCTGTCTATCCATCCATCCATCCATCCGTCCGTCCATTCGTCTGCCCAGCTATCTATCTGTTTATCTATCCATCAATCAACATATTTATCAATCTATCAACCTTTCTATCAACTTACCAACCATCTATCTTTCTATCTACACATCCATCCATCATCTGTCATCTTTCTAGCTGTCCATCCGTATGTCCATCCATCCATCTCTCTGTCCAGCTATGTCTGTCTATCTATCCATCTGTACATCTATCCATCTGTACATCTATCCATCTGTACATCTATCTATCTCTCTCTCTCCCTCTCTATCCATCCTTCCATCCGTGTACCTATGATCGATCAATCTATCTATATCTGTCCAACTATCTGTGTCCATCCATCATCCATTTATCCAACTATCTATCTGTCCATCCTTCTAACTATCATCTATCTGTCATTTATCCATCCATCCATCCATCATCTTACTATCTATCCATTAATTCATCCATTTATCTATCCATCCATCTGTTTATGTCTAGTCTATCTGTCCATTCGTCTATCTATCCATCTGTCAATCCTTCTATCAGTCCATCCTTCTATCTATCCAGCTACCTGTCCCCTTCCATCTATCCCTCTTTCTATCCATCCATCCATCTGTCCATCCATCCATCCCTCTATCAATCTTTCCAGCTATCTATCTATCCATCCATCCGTCCGTCCCTCTATGAATCTATCATCTATCTTTGTCCATCTATCTATTGATCGGTCCAACTATCTGTCTAATTATCCATCAATCCATCCTATCTATCCATCTGTCCTTCTATCTGTCGATCTATCTATCCATCTGTCCTATCTATCCATCCCTCCATCAATCTGTCCAGCTATCTATCTAACCATCTTTCTATCTATCCATCGATCCGTCCATCCATCCATCCATCCGCCCTTCTATCTGTCCATCTCTCTGTCCATCCATCCATCCGTCCGTGACGTCTGCTGTCTACCTTGTATGTACTCTGCCTTTGGTGTTTAATGTGTACAGTCAGTGTAAAATCGGTGTATAAGGAGTGTGTGATTGTTTTTAAATGCTTTACATAAATGCAGCCAGTCACCGGTCATCCAGCTCTGCCCCCTGTTGACCCAAAAAACAATGAGTTAAACTCGGTGATAAATCAGCGGTAAAATCTGTTTTCATGTTGGAACAAAGTTTTCAACAAAGGTTTCGGTGTCGGTGAGGGTGGACAATGTTGTGTTCTTACACCGATGGCTTCCGGCCTGTGTCCCCATGTGGTCCTGTTCACAAACACCGTGGAAACCATAAAACTGTTACACTAAACAGCGCAGACCCTTTTATCCAGCTAGGCTTTAAAACGTTTTATTTGAATATTAATATTCAAGCACTGCACCTGCTTCATCATTAAAATACAACAGTACAGTCACGTCCACGAACTGGACTTTATGAATGAGTTGGGCCGCTTACCGCCAGCCGTTTCCGTGGAAACCGGCTCCGCAGCTGCAGTGCGGGGCGCTAGTCTCCAGGTACGCGCCCTGCGCCTGGCCCAGGTCAGGTGTACACCCGGTTCCGGTCCGGTGAGCCGGATTTAGCGGTCTGTGTTCGTTGTCGCTTCAGCAGCAGGTCAGTCAAATCTACTGAGACACGAGCAGCAGCTTCGAATTTACTGCTGCCGCACAAATCTTAAAGATTGATGCAGGAGGCGAGATACCGTGTTAAACGTTCTTTACTATGAGTTTAGAAAATCCGATTTGAGAAAATACAAACGACAATACAAATGAACTGTCAACTTTTATAAGGTTGGACTCTGCTCGGTACCGCCTTCCGAGTGGGAACGACTAGACAGTTCTGGGCTAAAAAGAAACCAGGACGTTTTATTGGATGAATTGCCTATTGGAGCACCAGGTGTAGGCCGAAATGAGTGGGTCGTACCGGTTTCTAGAGTATAATTATTTAAGGTCTTACGGATCGCAAGGTTTACAAATGTTCACAGATGCATCATAGCGCTTAAATTTTAACGCAGTTCGGCGTGACGTTTCTACCGCAGAGGACATAACAGTTGAAACGGGTGTAGTAGGTCCCGATTTTATTTGAATAAATGTTTTTAGTGTGTTGGATGTGCGCCGAACTGAAGAGGAGATCGTGTAGATTTTTTTAACGTATTTGACGTTTGAGGTTTCCCGGATTCGTACTCTTATTATTTAGTGAATAAATTCTTTGACACGAATTTTGAACAGAGTCTGGCGTCACGTTCCCACCGTACAGAGGTGGTGGAAAAGGTGCAAAAGATATTATAAAATAAATGCTGCTAGTGTACTGATGACCCGCCGAAATGAAAAGTGATATTTCAATGAGTGATAGTCTTCGGTTTTAATCCTCAACAGATTGTGGGTTATCTAGCGTGAAAATAAGCGTTATAACGTTACTTTTTTTTAACGGAGTCTGGCTTGACATTTTCTCCGCATAGGAAAGAGCGCGGATTGGCTTGGAAACCGTTCAGTTGACAGCGGCTGGCCGTGGGATCTGCTGCCTACTCTCACACTAACGAACTGGAATATTCTGTTTAACAGATGTTCCACAGAACAGTGGAGATTTTACTTTAACAGTCGCATCTCGGAGGACCCCTGGTCACCAAACTGGAAGAATAGACTGTGTTGAGTTCTGAAGCATATTTTGGACCTCGACAGATTTCTTCATCCATAGATGAGCGAAGACACGTTATTTAATTGGAATTCAGAACGGAGTCTGACGTGACGCCCCCCCCCCCGGACTGATCGAGCAGGAATCTCCTTGGAAACAGTTAGTGACAGTTCCCCCCTCCCCTCACCTCGTCCTCTCACCAGGGATGGTTGGTACTGAGATTCTCTGCTTGTTTTATCACTAACTACCAGTACCAAACTGGGACACTTCCAGTGACCAGATGTTCTCCAGCAGAATGAGTCTGAACCAGTCAAGCCTGTTGTACGGACAGCTGGAGGACCTGCAGGAGCTTGCTTTCATCGAGAGGCCGATCCGCAGGAGTCTCAAGGTATTTTTACCTCTCAGCTTCTAATGGTTTGAATACAGCCATGTTAATACTGAGGTGGTCAGACACAGAAGTGGGTCATGAGTTGAGCACAGATTGTGATGTGTGAGATGTGAAGCGATGAAGATGAAGGTGATGATGGAGGTGATACTGTGACATGTATGAGTCAGTGGGAGGATGATCAGCAGCATACTCACAGGAAGCAGAGGGGAGACCCACTATCTGCGCAGCATGACGCAGTTTCTGTCTGTCCGTCTGCAGTGAGACGGGTGGACAGTGGGTAGTAGAGCAGTATTTGGCATCTGGTGTACCCTCGGTCACAGTGAGTTATTTCTCTCACTTTTGCATCAACAACCAAGTGTGATAATACTGATTTAATTTTCAAAACCACAGGATAAGAGGAGGAGTGTTGTAGAAGCCTGTTCCTGCAGGGCAACAGATGTTAAACTGATAAGTACTGTGTGTCTAGGAGATAATATGTTGATAAGTATGGACTCAAAACATTTGCTGATCAGTTTCTTGATAATTAGATGGATCGTTTCATCCATTAAATGTAGGAAAATTTTTAAATTTCCAGTTGGAGATATTAAGTTGGTTGGTGTTTGTGAGATAAGACATAAGACAAAAAAGCTGCACAAAAATGGACACAGCAAAAAGTAAAGATACAAGGACTAACTGATTAAGCGCAGAGTAGTTTCATTAGTTCAGATGTAGAGTTGCGTATGTTTAGCCAGGACACCAGAGGCCTAAGACCAAAAACAGGGACAGCCGAGACCAAAGACCCAAAACGGGGACGGCCAAGACCAGAGACCAAAGTTCAAAACAGGAACAGCTGACGCCAAAACCAGGGGCCGAAGAGGCCAAAGACCATGACAGCAGAGACCGAAGACGAAAAAATAAGGGACAGCAGTGACCAAGGCCAGGGCAGCAGAGGCCAAAGACTACGACAGCCGAGACCAAAGACTAGGACAGTCGAGACCAAAGACCAAAAACAGGGACAGCCAAAACTAAAGACCAGGACACCAGAGGCCAAAGACCAAAAACAGGGACTGCTGAGACCAAAGACCAAAAACAGGGACAGCTGAAACCAAAGACCAGGACACCAGAGGCCAAAGACCAAAAAGTAGGACAGCAGAGACCGCTGAGGCCAAAAACAGGGACAGCAGAGACCAGGACCAGGGCAGAAGAAGCCAAAGACCATGACAGCCAAGGCCAAAGAGCAGGACAGCTGAGACCAAAGACCAAAAACAGGGACAGCAGAGACCAAGGCAGGGGCAGCAGAGGGCAAAGACCAGAGTAGCTGAGACCAAAGACCAAAAAAAGGGACAGCAGGGACCAACAACCAGGGCTTCTGAGACCAAAGACCAGTAAAACAGAGGCAAAAGACCAGGACAACAGAGACCAAAGACCAGGATTGCAGAGGCCAAAGACCAAAAACATTCTTTGGTCTCTTTAAGTAAAAAACAAAAAAAATCAAATTTTGAAAATTATTAAAGTGAAAACTGAATAAAGAGAATAGAAGAAAAAGAGTAGAATTAAACAAAGACAACTGGTTGTGTCTGAAAACACTCAATTAATCACTCGTTCATTCATTCACTCAGTTACTTACTCCCTCTCTAGTGAACTGATTGTTGTCATGTTGCACCATTACCGACAACAACTCAATGGTCATCTGTCGTCTGTAAAATGTGGAGCACTGTGGGATTATTAGCAGACAGGAGATACTAGTTGGACCCCAGTTTTGTTTTCCAGTGTGAAATTTTAAAGAAAAATAAAGTGGAAACATTTACTGACAGATTTCAGATAGACAATTAATATGGCAAACAGTCAATAAAGAGCAGTATATAGGAAACAGGGAGCGATTTCTTCTTTGTCCTCCTCTTCTTTAACCACCTGACTCTGGAGGAGGAGGGGGCGGACTCCAGGATGATGATGGGGGTGGGGCCTGAAGGGGGTGCTTCTCATCGAAGGAAACCCTGACGTCATGATGACACAGACACACCCCCCCCATCTCCTCCCACACACGCACACAGAGTTGTGCCCATGTGTTTGCTGTATTGCTCATTTTGTGGGGACTTTTTTGTTCTGTTCATACACTGATCCTCTAGTTCAGTAAAAGTTTTAATACCACACCATAAATATAAGCTGTTCTAAGTTAAAAAAAATTATCAAATTTCAGTATTATCAGCAAGATGTACTTCAAATATCCACATAAAATTATGCGGCCTCCTGATATTATTACATCAACATCACTAGGTTGTTAATCCTGAGACACTGATGCTTGAGGTGCAGCTCGTTTTAATTACTTTATTAATTACAGCTCATCTGTGTATAAAGCCTGACTGATATATTTACGTATATATCAGGTACCGATATATTTATTGGTAGCAGCGTATATGTTGTCTGATATGCCACAATATGAAAACTATTTTTTACAGAAACTCATAACTCATAAATACAGATTTACACATCTAAATAAAATGAGAACATTTAAAAAAAAAAAAAAAAAAACAACACTGGTTTCGAGCCAGAGTTTCTGAGTTGTGTGTTTGTTGATTCCTGTCAGACAGCGGAGGAGATCGATCAGCTGACTGTGGATGAAGACCTGAATGACATTGAGAGAGCTGTCTACCTACTCAGGTGAGAGTTGGGGGTCTGACAGTCCAACAGTTTTAAAAACATGTTCACATCATTGAGGCATACAGATGGTTTTTGTACATCTTTGTACGTCTGTAAAACAGACAGCAGCTTACCTGTGGACATGTTGGTGTGAAGTTTTCAAAGGTTAGCGATGGTCACATTTTTTAGTGTTTTTGTGACTGGTTTTCTTTTAGTTTTCTGTAAAATGTCTGTCAGTTTCAGGTTGTCTTCTCAGGTAAGGAGACAGTTGCAATTGGTTAAGAGTCAAGAAGAATACTGAATAAATAAAAAGCTTTTATAATTACAAGGATTTTAGCAGTAAGAGGCCTCAGGTGGTGGAAGAAGCAGTCCAGTCCTCCACAACTCCTCCATCTGTCCTCTTTACCTGTGACCCGGTAAACTCTGAAGCTAATTAAACATTAAAGGTAATCTTCCTGCAGTCTGATCCCTGAGGATCTAAACTAGTTCAGTGAACTCATTCAGCATCTGGACTGAAACTCTGAAGTCTGACATAGAAACAGCACTGAAACCTGCAATCGAGGGGTAATGGATTATGGAGGATCACTCAGGACCTGAAAGAAAGAGAACAGGAAACAGGAAAACAGAGCTTAAAGTATACTGTACAAACATTGTTTGAATGGGAAATGTCTGAACTATATCAATTTGAATCCAAGTTCTAAGTGGATTTATCTCCAGGAGTCAATTCTGGAGTTCCTCCAGGTTCAATGAAAGGCCATCGTCTTTTTAATCTGTAGATGCACTCACTTAAAATTTATACTTTCCTCTATTTTTTCCTTTATATTTCTGTATATCCTCTCGTCATCAGTGTGGGTCAGGAGGTGCAGAGAGTGAGCGTCATTAGTAACCTGCCAAGTCTCGTCCGCCAAAATCCAGCTGAGACTTTTCGTCGAGTCGTACCAAAAGTCCGGGTACGTAACATCGGTCAGGCTGTATTTGTGAAGGCAGGCAGAGGAGGAGAAGAGCCATTCTTCAAAATTACAGGTGTGTCATTCAGGTAACTTATCTTGTCTCTGTGACATCAGGAGGTCCTTAATGGATCTGGAGCTGAAATCCAGCTGGCAGCAGCAGCATCATTTTTAACCATCCTGCAGGATGACATCATACTGATCCACACCCACACCTATTCCATCCTGAAGACAGTCCTGCTGCACCTGAACCACCGGGACACAGGTAACACACCTGAATCACACAGACACACTTGAACAACATGAACCACCAACACACGCAGGTTAAGATTAAATTAGTTTAGTTCAGGTTTAAAATTCTGATATTTACGACTGATCAATAGCCAGGAGTGATTCTGATGTTGATATTGACGTGTTTTTTGTTGACAGTAGTGAGCAATGCCTGGTTGGAGACTCTGCTGTCAGCCATCAATGCTTTACCCAAGGAGACCATCAAACAGGAGGTAGTGATCAGGGTTGCCGATCAATACTTTGAACCAGGACTGTGTTCTGGTTCTACCTGTTTATTGATTATGGATCAGTTTTAGAACAAAGTACGAAAAAAGTACAACATCAATTTAATCTGAACAACTACATTGTCTCAACAAGCATGCTGTGTCTCTCTGTAACTCTCTCTCCCTGCCTGTCTCACTTTACACCTCTCACTCTCTGCCTGTTTCCTTCTGACCCTGTCTTATCTAAGTGTTGAACCACCTCCTGTACCAGTCTCAGCTGTTTTATTCTCTGTCTGTCTCACTCTATACTTCTCTCACTCTGTACCTTTATGTCTGCAGGTGCTGAACCCTCTCCTATATCAGTCACAGCTGTCTCACTCCCTTCAGGCTCGTCTGGCCAGCTGTCGCATTTTAGGAAAAGTCGCCTGCAAGTTTGATTCCCACATGTAAGCTGTAAAAAAAGTCATTTTCAACTGATTGCTGATCAAACTAAGCTGATGTATGTTGATGTTGTCACACCTGGTGTGACATTAACTGGTGTGTTTTCTTTGTATCAGAGTGAAGAAGGAGTTGCTGCCTTTGGCTCGGTCTTTATGTCAAGATGTGGAGTTTGAGGTCCGGGCCTGCATGTGCCGTCAGCTGGAGAACATTGCCAGGGCGACTGGGTAAACTTAACCAAAACAAACCCTACCCCAAACAAACACCAAACCAAACATTTACAAAATACAAAAAAATACACCAACCAACCAGACCAACACAAACCAAAACCAAACACCAATCAATCAAACATCAATCATACACTAACCAATGACTAAACCACAACACAAACGAAACAGCAGGTCCTGCTGTGGTGAGACAGTGTCTCTCGTCTGTTGTTCAGGGTGGACAACACAAGGTCGGAGCTGCTTCCTGAGCTGGTGGAGCTGGCCAGAGATGTAGAAAGCAGCGTTCGCCTCGCCGCCTTTGACACCTTAATAAACCTGATGGAGTTGATTGACAGTGGTGAGTCATCAGGTCACAACAGTTGGAGCTGTGGTGAGAGGCATACTGCGTGGTTTAAAAACACCACATTTAAAAGCCCCCTCTTCTCTCAGATGACAGGCTCCATGTAGTGGTTCCTCTGGTGATGTCTGTGTGTGAGGCGTCGTCGCAGGTGGACGAAGCTGTCATGGCATCTTTGTCCTTCCAGTTTGGGAAGCTCTGCAGTGGACTGGCAGGTGAGACTCAACACTGATATCACACAGTAGAAATGCAGTCATGACAGTAAAGTTTGACTCAGCGGAAACTAAAGCAGATAAGTGCAGAATATCCATGACAAGAAGTAAATTTAAGGATGTCGGACACCTATGAGACTGAGGTTAGGAATCAAAATTATTCATGAATTTCATGATAGAAGTTGTAACATCAGTAATGTCTGTAAATAACTGAAACTGGATGATGTTTTTAATCAGGATCAGGTTACAAAACCCCACTGAGAATCAACACCTATGCTCATCATGAGGACCTGGTGGCAAGGTTAGCACTGAATAAACCTGAGCGTCCTTTTCTGAAGTAGCCCAAGGTGAAAGTTAAAACTGAGGAGTTCAGTAAGGCTATAGAGAAGGACTTGAAGTTGGCCTTGGAGAGTATTCTTGACAAACCATCAGAAAACTCAGCAGGGAGGAGAACTGCTGACCTGGATTTGGAATATTTTCTGACAATTTAAGGAACACTTTTTCGAAACATCCTCATGCTACAGCTCCTCGTCATAGAGGAGCTGGCAGATGGTGGTTTCTATTTATAAAAAAGGGGCTGAACGATGAGTGCCAGCTATCAGGGCATCACACTGCTTTGCGTCTCTGGGAAAGTTTCCCTCAGGCTGCTGAGGAGAGCCTCTGGGTGATTGTTAAACCTCAGATACAGGACGACTTATTTGGATTCTTTCCTGGTCCTGGATCAGTGGACCAGCAGGATGGGTCATGGGAGTTTGTCTATCCAGTCTAAATGTGTTTTGTGGACTTGGAGAAAAAGCTCCTTGAGGTATTTTGTGGGGCGACTGGGGAAGTCTGGGGTCCTGGGCCATTACTACAAGTCTTTTAGTTCTTGTATAACCAGAGTCAGTATGGGGACTTTAGGATTTATGAATTGCTGTGGTTCTAAGGAGTCATTGTGTTTCAGGCTTTCTGTCCGAGGAACAGAAAAGCCGGTTGCTGCAGAGGTTTAAGGTGCTGTGTGTCACCGGTCTGCAGACTGAAGGAAACCAGACCGACATCAACCATGAGTCAAAACTGATCCGCTGCAACTGCTGCTACAACTTACCAGTAAATAAACATTTGCATCCAGAGTTTCAGAGTTCAGTTCAATCTTTCAAATGACTGATATATTACTCTCTCATTCTGCAGGCCATGGTAGTGTTTGCTGACTCAGCCCACTTCCTGTCAGAGCTCTATCCATCTTTCTCTAGTCTTTGTTGTGACCCAGAGGTCAGCGTTCGACGAAGTGCTGCAGCCAGTTTACACCAGGTCAGATCATGTTATACTGTGACTACACTGTTTGTTACAGACACAGAATTAACAAATAACATCATGAAATTTCTTGTTTTCAAAGTTTGAACAGTAATGGAGCTAAAGAGGTAGAGGTTGTCCCGATGGTGGAGCTAGAGGAAAAAATTGAGTTGTTCAAATCTAATGGCTTCCCCGTCTGAAGAGCAGGAACGAGATCAGGACATTTATCACCAGTAGCTGTTGCGAGATCATGGACAACGCTATCCTCAGGTTCTGCTTTTCCTTGAGGAAAAACAGGCACAAAATTCAATGGATAGGAGTTGAAAGAAAGAAGTTGTTCAGTTTTTGAATGTCAAGGTTCTTTGGTTGATAATAGTTTGTATAAAAAGCAGTTTTCTCTGATGTCATATGATGGCTTCCCCTCTTTCCACTGGTCTTGCCCGCACTTGTCAGGTGGTGAAGCTGCTTGGTTCAAACGTCCAGGTGGTTCACAAAGAGCTTCTTGTTCTACTACAGGATGATGCTCTCGAGGTAGAGTCCACATCCACTCCATGTTGCTCACTTTTTTTTTTGTTTGTTTTGTTTTGAAATCACTGAGGTCCCCTTTTTAAAAACTCAGACAAATAACTGAGTTTTAAAACATCAGCAGTGAGCTGTTGTATGTCATCATAACATTGCACAGTGAAATTTGTTGAGTGTGTTGTATTTTTGTGGGGTCTAGTTTTTGGATGGGAAACCATGTTTTTATCCTTTATTAATAATTTTATCCTGATAGATTTGTTTATAGCTTTTATTTTTGAAAACATCAAAATTTTGTCTGCTCACTGGAGACAAAAGCATATTCCAACACCACACAATGTGCCAAACATTTAAATCTAGCCCAGACCAAACACACCTACATTTTCTTCAGAACAAATGCTTTTTTAATTTCAGATTTTGGGGGTTAGGATTATTCAGGTGTTAGTTTTATATGACGCTCCTGTTTTGTTGTTGAGGTGCTGGATGCTCTGATGAATCACCTGGAAGAAACTCTGGAGGCAGTCCTGTCCAGAGGAGAGAACCTGGCACTGGATAACAAGGTGAGAAAATAAACCTGCAATTTTTCTTAGCCAAGGTTTTTCTTTCTTGTACAATTTCTTGTCTAATCTTGGTTCCTCTCTGTTCTTCTATGTTCTCCTGTGATCCTCCATTTGTTCCTTATCAGTTCCCGGAGCTGCTGTCAGCTCTGTTGTTGGCGGAGCAGAAAGTTGGATGTTCTCTGCGTTGGCGGCTGCACGAGAAGCTGCTGCAGCACTACAGCTGCCTGGCCAGACTGCTGCCTGGAGAACTCCTGCACCAGAGCTTCTCCCCTCGCATCTTCATCATCCTCACAACCAATGTCAGCACCAGAGACAACACACGACACCAGAGGACACCACAGGATGTGATGCAATACAATGGGTAAACTAGCTGAACAGACAAATAAACTCTCTCTGGTTATTGTGGTTGCAGAAGGTGTTGCCCGTACAGAAGGAGGCGGCTCGGACATTCTGTACATTTCTCCGCTACAACCGCAAACAGGAGCAGCGGCAAGAGATGATGGAGCGACTGATCCAAGGTCAGAACTTCAGCTACTTCAATAATTTATTTAAAAAAATCTTTTTTAAATCCCTCTTAAAAGATTTAGGGATAGTCACGGTCTTATGGACGAGGCAGAAAACTTAAGTTTTTCCTTAGTTTGAGAAATCTGGAACAAATTGTGAACATGTTAGAACCCTTTTCAGGATGTCAGATCACTGATGGTCCATCTTGGTATGTCTTTGATCTTCAGATCTGGCTCAAGGTCGGAGCTACTGGAACCGTCTGAGGTTCCTTGATGTTTGTGAAACAGCCACTGAGATTTTCTCAAGAAAATACTTCAACAAACACTTCCTGATTCCTGCACTGGAGCTGGTCCACGATCCCGTCGCCAATGTCAGGTAGTTTTGTGAGAATTCTGTCCAATGAGGCAGGTAAAATCTGTCTTTCTGACATCATATGTGACACAGCCGTCTGTCTGCCTATTCCACCATCTGTCCGTCAGGTACAAGCTGTGCCAGTTGTTGCCCAGGTTACGTTCCTCACTCCGCCTGCCGGCTGATAAACAACTGCTGCAGCAACTCGACTTCTGTGTCCAGAAACTCCTCTGCAGAGAGAAGGACAAGGACGTGGTGGCAACCATCCGCAAGGTAACATCCACACTACCTGAGACCAGTCCAGTCAGTCAGAAGACTCTGTAGGTCTGAGATCAATCAAGCTTAGAGAACAGAGGCTGTGGCAAAGAGGGCAGAGCGGTCATCCACCAACTGGAAGGTCAGCAGTTCTGCATGTCAAAGTGTCCGTAGACAAGATGCATAACCCAAAATTGCCCCCAATGTATCATCAGTGTATGAATATGTATAGAATTTGTGTTGTATGAATTTGTGTGTGAATGGGTAAATGTGGCAGTGTAAACTGCTCTGAGTGATCAGTAAGAATAGAAAAAAGCTATATAAGTACAGTCCATTTGCAGCATAAAAAACATTTTGTCTAGTTTTGCTCATTAGCCTTGATAGATGTAAATGATGACAAAGTGATGATGGATTAACTGTGTCCATTATGTTTTTCAGACAGTGTTGGAACTGGACAAATTGGATCTCACAGAGCCTGTAAGCAGCCTTGTTTTTAAATAAAGAACTGAACTGTAGCATAAATGACATTTCTGTTCTGTAATCTACACGTGCGTCCATCTGGTATCTGATATCTGTTGTCAGTTTCACAAAAGGCAAGAAAGAGACTTACTAGACCAGAAGAAGGAGAAGGAGGAGACTCTGCTGCTAGAGATGGTGAGTCTGAATCTGACAGTTCATCTTTAGTCTGAATCACTTTGTTTTGTTTTAATGACGCCTCCTCTGTCGTCAGGAACAGCTGGAGCGCCAACAGAGCGAAGGGAAACTAAACTCTGAAAAACATACAGACAGAAAACGTGAGCAAAACTACCCCCATTTATTTTTGCATAATGATGCACAGAGGGAAGACTGGTGTTAGATCTTTAATTTAGTGCATGAAGATTTGTGTTTTGTTAACTTGGATTGCTGGTCCGAATTTATTGATCTTTCTCTATTTCTTTTTTGTAGTCCAGTATGTAAACTATTTTCCTCTGACAGGAAGGGAAAGTAAGACCAGTCTGTCTGCAACCAAATCCATGTCTGTGTCCTCATCTGCAGCTGCCTTGTCCTCTGGTAAGACAGAAATATGGATGAAGATGAGCTGTGGATGTTTGTGGTTGTTACCAATGATAAAATTTTGTATCTCAGAACTTCTAACAGAATCTTCTTATTTTCAATCCTGACAGAGGCCTTTCAGCACACCTTTCATTAACCATCATAGATGTATAGACTATTATCTCCTACTGGTGCAACAATGTACGAAATCAACTTTGTGTAGGTAAAAGCATGTGTGGGGAGCATAGTGTCATTTGGAATAGTTTAGGATTAGTCACAATGTTATGTGAATAGTCATAGCAGTTCGGTAGATACCAGGCTGTAGTCCATATTTTTAGGTTTAAATCTTTAAAGACAGTCAGGGGTGTTTCTCGTCCTTACAGGTAAGGAGATGAGGAAGGCTAAACTGTCACGGAGTCGATCCCTCAGCAGTCAGCCAACATCCAAACCCGCCAACTCAGACAGACCTCCGTAAGATCCACCAGACCTCCTTCACTTTGAACTGTCACTTAACACCAGCTACAAGTCTAAGCATCTTGCTTTGGGGTGAGGGTAGATGGAATGAGATTGATAGGTGGCTTGGTATTGCAAACACTGTACTGTTGTGGTTCAGCGGGAGCTGATCCTGAAGGAAGCTTTGGATTCACCAGTGAATCTCTGTTCCAGTGCTCAGCTTTGATTTTGGTCTCTGGGTAATGCCCAAAAAATGGTGGTTTCAAGCAGCTGAAATTAGTTTCTTTGGCAGGGGATCTTGACTTATTCACTTCTTGCTTGATGACATTCTTTGTCTTCTATCTTGACCTGATCTTCTTGGCCTAACCACTTGACTTGGACCTTTTATCAGGTCCACTGAAAAAATATCTGATGGGCAGTGTGAGGCTCTTTGAGGACTTCTCTCTTGACCCCTGTGTAAGAACCAACAAGAGCCTGATTTTTGTTTATAATAGCTGCTTAGCTGTTATTGGGTAAAAAAAAAGGTATAAGAATCACACCACTTCTGAACAAAACTAACAAGAATATAGCAGTCAAGCAGTCCAGGAGCAGAAAGGGCATTACAGCATCCACCATTCTTTTTATTCTCTGCTGGCAACTAGTTGTTGAGGTTTTCACTTGGCTACAGTTATGTAGACATATACTCAGTCAGTTGGGTTACAAGAGGAACATGAAGTTTGTGCATGGGTTTATGTCACTGCGGAATTTTATTTGTTGGTTTTTAAGTGTGGAAAAAACAAGAGTTAACCTTTTACACATTTTGTTTTCTGTTTCTGTGATTCAGGAAGGTTAAAGAGCTAAGCAGTACGTCTGGACCTGGAAAGTCCTCCATGTTACAGAGCAAAGGTACCACCTCTTCACACACACACACACACATACCAAATTATTAACGCTGCCTAAGGTCAGGTATCAGTTATTAGGACTGTAGGACCATCAAGGCCACGATGCTCCATGTAAGTGTCTTTATTCTTACCTCACTCCATGTTTTTTATAGATGACAATTTGAGGACTGCCCACTTTAGCATGGCAACCCAGTCCACGTCCTCCGTGCCGGTCCTGATCCGCAGCAACACCACCAGCCTCCTGGAAAGGGCCAGTACATTGGATCACAGAACTGGTTCCATGGACCACAGGGCCAGTTCCATAGACCAGAGAGACCACAGAACCGGCACACTGGACCACAGAACCAGTAGCATGGACCACAGGAACAATGTGAATATGGTGGAACAGAGACCTGGTACAGTAGACCACAGAACCAGCACCTTGGAACAGAGAGAGCATAGGACCAATACCTTGGATCAGAGAGACCATAGGACCAGTACATTGGACCAGCGCAGTAAAACAATGGACCGGGGTTGCGGAGCTAAGGACAGCCAGTCCAGAAAGCTGTCGATGTGAGTTCTACTAAAACACTGTAGTGGTAGAGCGCCTTGAGTTAATGGCTCCACATGCATTTTAGTTTGTTACCCAAAGACCCTTTTGACCAGGTCTCGGGGTTACCCCCAAATGTCCATGTCCTCTGTGAATTTATTGAACCAATCACACATCTGTGTGGGCCCTCAACTGAGACCAGAGTCATCTGAGGTAACTTGTTCTAAGGTGACTCTGGTCTTAACTCAAGGTCCAATTTGATTTAGCCTTTTTATTGTTTACCCCCCCCCCCTTTATTCTGGTTTAAACCTTAGGGCTATTTCACAAAAGCAGAATAAAGAAATCCTGGATAACAGAAAAAAGTGAGTCTTGACATAGTCCAGTCAGCTCATCCTGGCTTTTTACTTTTCAGGGCAAAAAGCCAGGATGAGCAGGTGCAGTTGTGTCAAACTAAGTAATTCTGAAACATGCGCATTCACAGCTTCCTTCTAAAAACGTGGGTCGATCACAGATTCACTGATACTGAAATGCAGAGGATATCACTTTAATTTGTCACCAAGTCTTCAGTAATCTTTCTTCTGTATGAACCGAAATTTATACAAATATTTACTGAGAAGACAAACATTGACTTACACTTTTACAGCAAAGTTTTGGTAACAATGTGTAAAAATGACAAGACACTCCCTATAGGCTAATTAATTATAAGAAATTCAGACAAGATCTGTGGTTAGTAAATGTATTTTTTTATGCTACCTACACATTCAGTGGGTCTGCTATTTTTTGCTAAGCCTTTTTTCGCTCTTTTACAACAGCAGCCATGTTTCCTTTCCTTGAAATAATATGCTTCACTTCCTCGTAATCAAAAGATGCTGCTGCCGTCAAAATGGTGAAAACCACATTATTTAGCGATAGTTTAAATAATCAACAGAAACACAGCGTTTCAAGGTAATTTTAACCAAGAACAGCCAAGTATCATGTTTCCTTAAAAGAAAATTGAGGAGAATATTGAAAAAAAGTAAATGGCAACTAATTCACAAGCATTTGGGTTTGTGAAACCTGTGTCACTATAGGTTATGGGTTGAATGAAAATGCTAGCTATATATTAATATGCCATTTAGTCATTATTCTTATTAGTTAACTACTTGCTGCATGGATGTATTGCATTAGTTAATTTTTTTACTTTTGGCAATGGTTGCATTGGAAAGAAAAGTCACGAGTTTAACCCACAAAGCCATAAAAGTTGGCTAAAATTGTTTAAGATGGTAAAAATACGTTGATCTAATTAAAACAGACATTTCTATGGAGCTGAAGCTCCATGTTCTAAACTCTACCGGGGGGCGTCGCCACATTAAAAAGAACTTTGATGTCTTTTGATGCACAAATCCTGGTTTTGTTTTAGTTTAGCTCTACTGTTTACCCAGTTTTAGAACTAGAATAGCTTCATTTAGCTTTAATGCTGTTTTAGACCTGTTATGGTTTAGCCCAGATTCCACCCTATTATTTCATTTAACCCTTTTTTTTCTCGTAGTTTAGCCCTGGATTAGTTTTGTTTAATTGACTGTTTAATTACTGTATGTAATGAGTTTAGCCCTGGTTAGCATCTGTCCGGAACAGAAAATTCAGATTTGACTGTGTTTTCAGTTTCAATAAATTATTAATATGCTCTTTTGTTTTTTAAATCAACAGAAACAGGAAGTCGAACTCCTTCAGTGTCCAGTCAGGACGAGAATAAAGATGATGTCATCGTACCTTCACTAGGCCATCAGCCAATCTGCAGTCAGGGCGCAGTTTCAGGACATTACCCAAAATGTACCAGGACATCATCTCTGCCTTATAATGATAAACAGAGACAGTAGAGTCTGAACTCTATTTGGATCTACTGAGCACTGTGTATTCTAAAAATCTCATCCTGTCACCTGATTGGTTCAGTAAACTCCACACTTAATAACTGTTTCAGTGTTCTTATCGGTTGGTGGGGTCACCTGCTGACATGTGATTGGTTAGATGAACACTGAGTTTCCGAGAGAGAGCTACATCTCCTTAGATCAGCTTTAATAAAATGTTCTGATCTATAGTAAATTTTGTATTCATTTTGTTCTGAATGGCAGACTCACCATCCTGACAGAGTTATTACTACATTTATTTCACTCCATTAAAATAGCCATCACTACTACTTGCTGGTAAAGATGTGTCTTCTGGACCTGCTCACCTAAAAGTCACTCACACAAAACCTGAAATATTGAAAATACGAATCAACGATGAAAATATCCTCACACCCCCACTTGGATTAAAAACAAAATGAAAAGCCTTTGCTTTCCATCAGGGCTCAAACATCTGTTAAGATGTCATTTTTAATAGTACTCTAATCCCATTCGATACATAAAGCTTAGTGTGACTACAATGATTAGCTAACTGAGGTTCTGCCACAAGCTGTCACAACATTTACTTTGAAAAAAATTTAATATCAGACTTTTTGTTTTTTTGCGGTTTAACAGAGATGAAGCGTTAATAAAACTGAACCAATCAGCACTCAGATCAGTCACAACCAGGTGTTTCCTGACCTGCACAACAGCTATCTTGGTGTTATGCGGTTGTAACTAGTATGATGTCAGCATGACATCACATCAGGTCATGATTATGTCAAATGGAAATGTACCCAGTATGTACTGACTAATCGATTTCCAAATGAGCTCATGATAAACTATGCATCAACTCATGTATCAGCAATTGTCGGCTTCTAAAAATCTATATCCTCCTAGTTTTTGCTCGAGTATTCCTTTTAAAACGTTTGTGTAAAAAATCGTTTTTGAGATTTATTGCTTTAATTCAGTTTAAAGCACCATACCTGCGGTGGATTCAGATTATGCTGATTGGGTGGGAATATGTGATTGATGAGGTTTGATGACATTGTGTGTCATGTCGGTAAGTTTTCACTGTGAATACATGAGCCACAGAAAAAAAAGCGTCTGGAAAAAGTGATGTAGTTTTAACGTTTAATATTTTACAGTGATGATATATTGCAGGCGGTGCGTGTGTTTAACAGTACGTATATTTAAACATTGTAGCAACATAAGTTTGGTACAGTAAGTGTGTTTGAATCATGAACTACATACAGCACATAATGCTGTCATGCAAACATGCTAATGAGCTGCAAACACAAAGTCTAGCTGAGGATGATGAGATCTCATTAGTTACAGTTTTAACTGTCAGTCGGTATCAGAGCGTCTAATTGTGCTAAAGTCAACATGACACACCTGCCGGGTATTCAGGACTCCTACAGCATTGTTTACATCTAACTCTGGTTTAAATGACTCCATCAGCAGCCTAAAGCAGCTTGTTCAACCCCAACATTCATCAACACTGAACAACTAGATTACTACAGGGAGTAGCGTTGGCTGTTAGTAATCCTACCCCTACATAGGGACGTCGCCTTAAAATTCAGGGGTATGGAGTACCAGACAGTACTGGAGAATACAGTTCCCCCACAACTCAAGAGACATCACACAGAAATAAAAAATATATTCACCGTTACTTCATATCATTAAATATTCTGTATTTTACCTCCTCCCCCTGTAGAGGGTGGTGTTCAGTGCATTCAGTGAGCTGAATCTTGATGCACTGGATGACTTTGTGTAATGTTAAAACAAATAAAAACAGTCTTTAGTTGTACATACTTCATGCAGAATCAAAGAACATTTCCCACTCTGAGGAGACAATTTTGAATGAAACAGTGAAATGTTTGGTTTAACACATTCACAATTTAACACTTCTGTGTCTAATCTCAAACTGAGTTTAAATAAAAGAGCTCCACTGTGAGAGGGTGAAGGGAATGTTATGATCAAATGTACACTCAAATTAAATTTTTCCCCTTCCATGAGGCCTCAGAATTTCCCTACCTTTAAGGTTTTTGACCTTTTAAAATGAAGCAGCATCGACCTGTGACCCCTCTTCAGTGGTTGATTGTGCCTGTAAATTATGATGAAAACAATCAGACATTGGAGTTTTATCCTGCAGAATTCTATTTCAATAATTTTCAAATGTCTGAAGACATAAAATACAATTTGCAGTCATTCTTAAGTCAACCAGACTAAGAGTTAACTGCTTTCAGCTAAACGCCAACATCAGCTAATTCTTACCGTGTTCACCACCTAAGATTTGCATGTTAGCATGCTAATGTTAGCTAACTGGCAGTAAACAGCATCCTGCTGAGGAGAATATCACTAGTTCAGCTAGTATTGTTCATGAACTAATCAACTGGACAAGTTAAAATACAGACTGGTTGACAGCACTGGAGAAAAGTCAGAAAAGTAAAACTGTAGGAACACAAGGCTAGTGTAGTTAAACCACAGCGACAGAGTAATGTCTGAAAGAGTAAATGTACTTTTGTCTATCAAACACTTTTACGGTTTTTCCTGTTAATGGTCTCTGGACTGGTCAGAATTATCTTGTGTTTCCCTCATGTTGGGAAACAAGAGCTGCTATTGTATTAAAACTACAGACTGAGAACAGAATCTACTGACGGTAGAATAACATTAGATCATAGTAAACCTGCCAAGTTATCATTTAAAACTGTTAAAAAAAAAGTTTAATAGGTGTGACTCTGTTGGGCGTGGCTTAGTAACCTCTCAGGTAAACCCACTATTTCTTGGTGGGGTTGACCACTCTGCCCATGAACAACAGGCTACCGGTGGTCTGCTGATAGATGATGAAGATGAAGGGTCTGTTGATGGTCAGTCTAGGGGGAAGAGTGGAGAACACACTGATTCCGCCCTCTCCTGTGATGTTATTGCTGCGCTCATCGACAGAGACAACAGATTTATGTAAAACCTGAAAACAGGAAAACAAACAGTTCATAGTTAAATACAGTAAATAAAGTTCATGTCTGTGTAAGAAAGAACAAGGCTTTTCACAGAAAGAAATATTAAACAAAAAGATTTATGGAAAAAAACAGCAGACATATCAGAATAAACTGGAATCTGCTTCATTCTTTTATAAATAAAAATTTAAAAAAATAAAACATTGAAACTTAAGGATTATTTGTTTATTTTGAAAATGCAAAGAAAAATTACAAAAAAAAAAAACAACAAAAAAAAAAACACTGAACATTTTTCAAAATAAAGGTTCAGATCAGTCTTTATCCTCAGAGGGAAATTTCATATTACAGCCACAAAGAGACAAGGGAGCAACAACAGGTTAAAGAACTTGAATGAAACAACTTTAAATAAAATAAGAAATGAAAGAAATTACATGCCACAGAAAAGGGGCTCTAATTAAGTCTAAAACTGTACAAAAACCTTTGGTGTGTGAGATTCACTCACTTGTGAGAGTATGGGTCCTTTAGCCCCACCCATGTTGGTGATGTCAGCATCATCTTGAAACACCTGAGTGATGTTAAGACTCTGCAGGACGTCCTTCAGCGAGTAGGAACGCTCCAACAGGAAGCGAGGAAGCTGCACCTCCAACTTCCTGCTTGCAAAATAAAACAACAGTTTTATCTCAGATGGGAAAAGAAGAAAGTTTCTCTGTTAAACAACAGAAATGATACAAATTGGTCGAGGTCCATAAAGTGTCCTTGAAGGTTTTAATTTTACTCTCGTATTTGTTGTTTTATTCATGTTGACCCATCCTTCTTTTCATTTGTTAATATCAAACTGTATAAGGTCAACTCTGTTATGTATGTTGATGGGTTTTTTTTGGGGGGGGGGGGCTGCAGGGAAGAGGAGGAAGGAAACAATATCTCACGTCTTCTTAAGCTGTTTGATCCAGGCCTGGATCTTCTCGGCTGTCACCTCTTCTTCAACGGCAGTGATATCCACACCGTCATCAGGCAGTACAACTAACATCGCTGCCCCGTCTGTCATTGGAAGCTTCAGCACACCAGCCTTCACCAAGTGGTCGTATGCCAGAAAGTACTTATCGGCCCTGAACATCATGGTAACCATGACGACATGATACCTGTCCACGTAGAAACGCTCTTCCTGAGACAGGGATGAGTTAAAGGCTGGACTGAATTGGGCTGAAAGACAGAGAAAACTTCATTCATACGGACAGAAAAAACATCTATATCATATACAGAGACAGACAGAATCGCCTATTAAAAGACAGACTGAACCAGGAAACCACAGAGACGGGAAACGTCGCTTCTCTGGTGGGAAAGGTCGCAGAGCTGGTGCTGAAGGTTGAGGGGTACTAAATCGATGTAGTTATTTAGGATGACATGATGATTCAGCTTTTCACAGCAAAATTTACTGAGTATGATTGAGTACGTTATAAATCTTTGAATGTGTTGAAATATGAGGTTCTGTCTGACTGATTTTATTCAATAGTTTTATTAAAAACTATCAAACTGAGGATAAAACTTGTGTGGTTCTGGTCTCGGTAGAGCCTCAGGGGTTAGATAAGCCAGCCTTCTCACTAATAGCCCCGCCCTTTCACTGGTAAGTCTGCCCTCTGATAGGTTAAAGCCAATATGTACTCTGGTATGAGGCAGTGGTGGCAAGCAGTAGCTGGGTCTGGGGGTCCAGGTGGGTCACCAGCTCCTGGACCTGGTCTCCGGTCTGCTCCTGGGCCCAGCGGTTGATGGCGTCAACAGTCTCCTGTGATGCCGCGTACGCCAGACTCTGAGCATTCACCCCGAACTTCGTCTGAACCAGGTCCAGGTAGGATGAGGACACCTGGAAGTTCTGGGCAGGGAGGATGGCCACGCCCTGCCGCAGGTTCATGGCTATGCCCCCCTGCAGGACTGTGGTCCTCAGAGTCTGAAACAGATCTAAGAGCAGCAGGCACAGACTGAAACCTCACAGTTTAAAACCAAAACACTTGATCCACCTAGCCCCCGGCTCCTGACCCCAGCTCAGACCCTGGACCTACCTGGGAGAGTCTGTGGGTCCAGTCCGGTCAGGGTGAGTCCTTGAATAAGTTGGTCCTGGGTCGGGCCATCAGTGGCACTCAACAGTGCCATCAGTCCGTTGGACAGGGTAAACGGAGACAGGAAGATGTTATCGTCGGTTCGGCTGGCGACAGCTCGGTATAACCGGGTGGCGAAGTCTGAGTTCCTATTGGTCAAGCCCTCCATGACGGGGTTGGTGGTCTCAGGGGAGACCACACTCAGGAGGATGAGGAGGAGGAAGACCAATGGGACAGAGGCATTCATGTTCACAGTTCCCTCTAATGGAGGAGATGGTAATAGACATTGAACGGACCACATCTGTCACATTTTCAGGATTTATATTAACAGAAATGAAGTCAAATTATTAAAGGGTGGGGCAGACTGGAACTAGGTTGGTGTGATTTCCACCCAAATACTCACAAACCCGAGCTAAGGTTCCTCCCCAACCTCAACCTCTAACCCTTTCCTGTCCTGGATCAGAATCCAAGTTCATAACTGAGGATGAACCATCACAGCTGATACTGATCAATAACATTCCCCATCGACTCAGAGCAGTGAACAGACTTCCGGTCCACACCTCTCGTTTTCGAATGACGTCACCCCACGTCTGTTTGAGATTTGAGTTGTTTTCTGTATGGATGGAATTGGGCTTTTGATTTTGTTTTTTTTCCTGTCTGGATGCTCAGAACGCTCCTGACCAATGCAATAAATCATCTATTGATCCCCTCTCTACTGCGCTCTGTACAGCAATGACTGCATCACTTCGATCTGATCGCTCAGTATCGGTGATGTACTGATGATGTAATCTACTGATAAACTGTGGGTGATCTAAAGTCTGTCGGTCCGCAAACAACCAATCAATCCATTAATCAAACAAACATACTAACAGACAATCGAAAAAACAAACGCCACCGTCTGACCTTCAGTTTCTTCTGCTTTTTTTCAGTCTGATTTTTGATCAGATGTTTTCTCTGCTCTAAAGCTTCAAGAGCTGCGCATCACCGTCAAGCTCGCGCCCCGATCACCGCAAGATACAACCATACTTCCGGTATGATTTTTCAAAATAAATATCCGGTCTCGCGCAGCCGCAGTTCAAGACAAACGTAGGCATCAGAAACTTCAGTTTCCGGAAGGTGGTTTTTAAATTTTGTTTAACCTTACACAACAAATAAAATCTCATCATTCGGCACTTTAACAGCTCTGTAAGAAATTAACAATAACTACATACATAATTTAAAAAAACAAAAACAAAACCCAGCAACAATCATCGAAAACAAAAGTAAAATCAAATTTCAACATGGACATTTAGCCATTCAATTAGTTATTTAATTAGTTCATTTATTTACAAAAACATTTATTATAATAATTCTATTTTTAGGTAAAACTTCGAGTTTTGGGTCCTAAGGTGAATATCAGATGTTTTACAGCCTTTCTGTAGCTAAAATGATTATGTTGACAAGGAGAAAAAAAAAGCTCGTCACACTTACTCTCAACTAACCTAGTTTTCCAAAAGTCTTCATCCACATCTCAAAGTCTTAATCAGAGGATGAATACATTTTGGAAAACTGGGTTGGACACTGTTTTATGAGTTAGACAAAATGATTAAGGAAACAACTAGCAGATTAAGCAGTTAGTAAATGAATTGATAGTTACTGACTTGCATCTTAAAATGGTTATCATTAGAAGTCAAATAAAATCTTTAAAAAGGCAACTGAGCCTCAGAAACTCTTAATTTGTTATACTAACAACTAAAGATGAAGCAACAAGATATAACTTTATAATAATAACTACATATACTAACTAATATCTTCAAGGATATTTATTCCTCATGTGCACCATGGAACGGACACATGTAGGCTGTGACAATCATTACAGGACTGTAGAAAGGACAATAAAAACAACATGTAAGAGTCAACAGAAACAGAGAAATATGCTTTTTTCATGAGACGTGAGTAGATAAATTCAGTTAAATAGCTTTCCCTGAAGACCATGCTGATATAAAATCATATTGAAATCAGTCCTATCAGGTGTAGAGTAAGTAGTTATAATACTTTTAAATGAAAGAAAAATTTATGAAAAAATTTTTGTCTCCCTTTTATTATAATTTTCAACACAAAATAGTGACAGGGGGACTTTCAATGTTTGTTTTATAGTCACATTTGAACTGGTCTGAGCTTAACTTTCACGCTTTTGTTATGAAAGAAATAAGGCAACGTCCGGTTCTTTTCTATTCTACTATACTGTGCTTGACTGCAGTTATTTAGCGCAGGCGCAATGACAGAAACCCGACATCGTGATGTTATGTTAAGATGTCAGCGGGAGGGGAACTTCGACGGGCGGAAGAACAGTAAAAAGAGTAGAACAAAGGTCTATTGGCTTCACTGTGACAGACAGTAAATATTAACAGTACTTTAAAACTAACAGAAATAGTGAGTTTAATTTTAAGAGACTTAAAACAAAAGTAAAATCAAATTTCAACATGGACATTTAGCCATTCAATTAGTTATTTAATTAGTTCATTTATTTACAAAAACATTTATTATAATAATTCTATTTTTAGGTAAAACTTCGAGTTTTGGGTCCTAAGGTGAATATCAGATGTTTTACAGCCTTTCTGTAGCTAAAATGATTATGTTGACAAGGAGAAAAAAAAAGCTCGTCACACTTACTCTCAACTAACCTAGTTTTCCAAAAGTCTTCATCCACATCTCAAAGTCTTAATCAGAGGATGAATACATTTTGGAAAACTGGGTTGGACACTGTTTTATGAGTTAGACAAAATGATTAAGGAAACAACTAGCAGATTAAGCAGTTAGTAAATGAATTGATAGTTACTGACTTGCATCTTAAAATGGTTATCATTAGAAGTCAAATAAAATCTTTAAAAAGGCAACTGAGCCTCAGAAACTCTTAATTTGTTATACTAACAACTAAAGATGAAGCAACAAGATATAACTTTATAATAATAACTACATATACTAACTAATATCTTCAAGGATATTTATTCCTCATGTGCACCATGGAACGGACACATGTAGGCTGTGACAATCATTACAGGACTGTAGAAAGGACAATAAAAACAACATGTAAGAGTCAACAGAAACAGAGAAATATGCTTTTTTCATGAGACGTGAGTAGATAAATTCAGTTAAATAGCTTTCCCTGAAGACCATGCTGATATAAAATCATATTGAAATCAGTCCTATCAGGTGTAGAGTAAGTAGTTATAATACTTTTAAATGAAAGAAAAATTTATGAAAAAATTTTTGTCTCCCTTTTATTATAATTTTCAACACAAAATAGTGACAGGGGGACTTTCAATGTTTGTTTTATAGTCACATTTGAACTGGTCTGAGCTTAACTTTCACGCTTTTGTTATGAAAGAAATAAGGCAACGTCCGGTTCTTTTCTATTCTACTATACTGTGCTTGACTGCAGTTATTTAGCGCAGGCGCAATGACAGAAACCCGACATCGTGATGTTATGTTAAGATGTCAGCGGGAGGGGAACTTCGACGGGCGGAAGAACAGTAAAAAGAGTAGAACAAAGGTCTATTGGCTTCACTGTGACAGACAGTAAATATTAACAGTACTTTAAAACTAACAGAAATAGTGAGTTTAATTTTAAGAGACTTAAAACAAAAAAGTAATCAATAATCTATGACAAGTGATCAAAACGCATCTACTTCAACAGATAATGGACTCAGCTCTGGATATAAGGTTGTTTTTTTTTAAGGTTTAGTTTATCATACTTATTCTTTAAAAACCTTAATATCAACTTAAACTGACCATCAATGGATTCATGAAATATTTACCGTTAGTCATGAAACTTCACAATCTACCTCACTGGTTCATTAAGCGCTTTTCAGATTAAAGGGTTTTTGGTTTTTTATTTTAGTTTGACAATAATTGAAAAATGAAAGGTTCTCTTGTGTGGTTTTATAAAACCTTTGAAGTTGACACATTAACATGAAGACACTCATGTAATTTATACATGAAAAGGCCCTTAATGTTTCAGTTAAGATCAAAAATTCAGGGATGACTGACATGCTGTATTTTTATTCCACACCAGAGAATCCATTAAAACCCCCTAAATATAATAGAGATGGCATCAGTTTAATGTTAGTGTAATTTTGAAGTGTATGAAGAAAATTTGTATCACCAGTCTGTTCTCGGTTCACTTTATGTATTTATTAAAGAAACAAATTCAGGAATTCCAATGAAAGAAAAAGAAATGAAGTTTTAACCCTTTACCTGCTCAGTGAGGCAGCACAATAAACTGTCAACAGTTTGCAAAGATCTCCATATACAGTATTTGAATGAATATGGCTCAACCGGTAAATAGCGTTGATTCGTGGTGAAAAAGCCTAATGCAGAACTTGAGAGAAATTGACATTGTGGGTCGAAAGTCCAGTTACTGACACAGCAGAGTACATTGTCCATACACTTTTGGCTGTATACTGTGGATTAAATTACAATGACATTATGCGATTCATTTATACTTTAATGTCTATATGTCAGTTCTCACACAGTTTATAGACATGGAGTTTTTAAAATATAATTACATATATTTAAATGGGAGTGTTGTAAAAAATTATAAAATATAGTTTATCTGTCAGAGCTGGTGACCCCTCTGACCCCCTCCCTCCAGACAGCCACCTCTCGCCCATCTCGGGCCAGGTGAGGAGCAAACACCACCTCTAGCCTGCGGAGGGTGCTGCTTTGGTTGCCGAAGGCAACCGTCTTCTGTAGACGCTGCATCATCAGTCGGACCATCACCTGATTGGCCCAGGCCAACCCCAGAGCAGGTGACATATTGGAGGACAGAGGACTGGGTCAGACAGAATAAATCTGATTAAAAACATACAAGTGAACACAAATATTTCTTTGTGATTGTTCTGAAAATGTTAACTGTCTAAATAAATCTTCCACACTTCTTCTATCTTAATAATGTCAATTTATTTTCAGTAAAGTGTTAATAGACTCTTGTTTGAAAACTTTTAAATTGAGTGGATTTCAGTAACAAAATATATCAATACTACTACTACTACTCTTTATTGGACATAAATGTAGAAATTTGCCAGTATTAGTTTGATGGGCTGGTTAAAAAAAATTGTATTGTCTATCTATTAAATGACAATAAATGCAATAATTAAGTAACACAACATGCAAAGTACAGACGACAATAACAGATTTACCAGTGTGAATGCTGATGATGAATTTAGGAGTTTTTACATTTTGTACGAGGATCCATTGTAAATGTTTTAGGTTGCTTTAGTGTCTCCCTGAGGGCAGTATATGAATGCTTAAAAAAAAAAAAAGGAAGAAAAGAAAGAAAAAATATGCACAGGATCAGACAATATATGTCAGGCTTTTTTCAAATTTTCTTTTTTAGCCTGTGTTTAATATATTAAATCCAATTTTTTTCTGCCCTTTCCCAATTATTTTACTGGCCATGTTTTGTAATTCAGGACAGCCTGTTTTTGTTCCCACTGGTTGCCAGACACATGTACACATATTTCAACAGTGTCTAAAATATTTGTTCTTATATGCATCTGAAATCTAGAAATAAAAGTCTTGCATAACAGACTGCCCAAGATGTTTACTAACAGTATTCATCAGTGTCAATGTTGCATCTGAGGTACCTCGGCCCTTCTTATGTGCAAACTGAAGGGGGTCAAACCCTTCACTGAGAGATGCTGAAAGACAACTGACTATGACCCTCTCTATACATTTGCATTGGATGCTGGTCAGCGCAAAGAGTCTAAAATCATTGAGCTTGGTTATTTTGGGCTTCTTAGGGACAGGAATAATAGGGGAGATTTTCCATATTTTGGGAACAATTTCTATTCAATTACAATTGTGACAATTTTATAAAAACTGCTGTGAGCTGAAAACTCCACACAAGGAGTGAAGGAAGAGAGAGGAGGCACAACAATACCACTTGTCATAAAGAACGTTAATGAAAGCTTTTACCCCAAACTGTCAATGGATCTGTTGAAAACATCTGTGACCTGAAACACACACATACATGTTATTGATAATTGAACTGTGATAATCAGCACAGATCAGTCACTGAAGTGTAGAGAAATAGGTTCATCTTTTCAAATTTTCGGTGATGAACTGCACGAGACCACAGGCTGAGCGCATCAATTAATACATCTGTGGTTTGAGCCTATCACACATTACAGTGATCAACACACTGCCATTATTGATTCACACTGTTATTTTTATCTACGTTAAGTTTAACATAAATTTAATTTGTTTAAATTTATGGTGGCTCAAAAGTCAACCCTCCTGTAAGTAGTGGCTCATAGACTGCAGTTGAGATTTTTTTTTTTTATGTACACAGGGTTAGGGAGGATAAGTTTGTCATGAACTGCCCAAAACTTAGGCACAGGTATCATCAAAACCTCCAACATTGCCCTGGAAGAGCTCCAAATATCCATGTCAGGAAGAAGGGCCTAACCCAGTGGTTCTGAATGGATTACTTTCACCTCGACTCCATCACCCACAAAGACACCTATTCACTGCCTCACATCAGCCATATTAACTGGTGGATGTCTTCTCACCATCCGCCAAGAGGATGTTCACTTCAACCAGAAGACGACGGTCCATACCTCCACCTATCCGCGTCTTTGGTTCCAATTATCATCAAACAGCAGCCCAGGGTTCTGGGTCTGGCCCTCCGCTTTCGTTGGTTGATCAGGATTTTTATAGATCCCCAGTCCACTACAGTTGATTCAGAAAAGCCAGTACAGTTGAGTGAGGTTCTCATACTGGCTTATCCAGACCTCCACTGACATTTCATCCTGGACAGTGAAAATAGTATCATGGGTCTCAGTGTGGTGCTGTTCATGGAGGGGAGTATGGTGAGCAGCTGCTCTATCAGCTGAACAGAGAGAAACTACTGTGCCACCTGTTGAGAGCCTCTTGCTCCTCATTTCTGTGGGTCCACTTCTTCTGCCCTACCTGCACGGGGAGAGGTTCCTGCTGTACTGACTTGCTTCACCCCTGAAGTGAAACAAGTGTTATTAGCCAGTGGAGCAGCTGCCCCAGTACCTGAGGGGTCTGCAAGCTTTCTCTATGGCTTGATATTCACCGAAGAGCTGACCACCTCAGCACCAATGAGGGGGTCTTTCCCGTTGGCCCCTGAATATAGTTAGTGCAGAAGTGCTGAGGACTGTGAGATAATGACCCCAGTGATGGCAGTCCTGCAGACTGCCCTCCAGACAACATTATCAAGGGCCAGCATTCTAAACACCTCCAAACATCTCAACAGCTTTCCAGGGACCAGAGCCAAGACCCCTACCTCTCCCAGGACCAGGCCTAAGTGTGGCAGGCCATAACTAACATGGGTAGCTGCATCAGCACTGGATCCAGAGACAAAGGTACTCTGCTCCAGAGGTTCAGTTTCACTATCCAATATAGGCTCCACCCTGGTCTCTTGTAGGCAACCTGAATGGGCATGGTCCCAGCTCCTCACCAGCTACATCCCCTGGTCCTCCAGCTGGTCCATTGACTCAGTGGAGTAAGGAGACTGCGGGCATACCAAGAGCACAGCATTTTAGGTTTTTATTCTATTAGTTGGGGTCACCAGGGCATGGATCCTGCCAGTTTTAGTTCTGTACTGTTTGGCACATAACCTCCACTGCAGCAGTAAGAGGTGGGGGTCTACAGGAGGCACATGGATGTGTACACCCTGGGACCCGTTTCCGACCACCACCACCACTGCTGAAAACCTGGTTCATGTGAACCGGAGAAGCTACACAATGACCAGGAGTGAAACTTAAAGGCTGGACTGTTTTTCGACCTCACATGCTGGTGATAAGGCATCAAAGAACGGGGATCACACCAAAGCATGGATCACACGGGGGATCGGGGATCACACTAAAAAAACTTCAATCAAACACTGGCCAATCGGCTTGTGACCCTGACCAGACACCAGCAGCAAGACTTGGCCACCAGGTCCAGATCCCATGGGCTACCAGTCCAGATCACAAGTCCACAAAGTGCTACCCTCCTGCTAACAGATTCATGCTCTGATCCCAAGAACACCACAAAAACTGGGATGTCTGCCATGATGTCAGAGGACAGGAGTGTGTGTTACCTGGTTGATACAGAGGACACATATGGCGAACTCCTGGCTCAGGTGGTGCAGTGTGGAGGAAAAGGAGAGCAGCTGTTTGTTCCTCTCCAGCCAATCATCAGCCTGGAATTCAGACCTGAACAGAGCCGCCACTGAGTCCACGACCAGAAGCCGGACTAGACCACGAGACAGCAGGAGGGGAATACGCTGGGACAGACACACCTGGAGCGAGTCCTGAGGGGAGAGAGAAAGAATTTGGGCAAGAAGTGGGCAAGTTTCAAGTCAATCTGACACTGGAAAACTAAAATCAGTAAATAACTGGGGAAAAAGCTAGCTGCCTAGTAAGCTACAACTGTTAATAGCACCAACTGTCATCTACCAATGCTATAGAATCTCAGACCTAGCCTAGGACATGAGTACTAAAATAGAAGCAAAAGGAGGAAAGCAACAACAATGTTAAGAAAAGAAATATGAACAAGGATTAACTACAGAACACTGAAAAGGGTAGAAACTTTTTTTTAAAGAAAAACTGGACTTCTAATGCATCCATTTAAAAAACATCGCATAAAAGAGCTTAGCTCTGAAATACAAAGAAAGTGGAGAACACAGCAGTAATTTCAGTTGGACCCCAAAAAACTACAACAAGATGGATGGAGTATAGATCACTTGGGGATCCAGTACTCAGAGGATGTGACTGGTGAAGCAGAGGAAGACTTAAAGAAGCAAGCGGCTCAGAAACTACTAGCGATACTAAGATCAGACTTCAAAGGCAAGGTGACAGAGCAGTGTTACCTCCTGTTTTATTTTCATGTTTCCGGTTGCTCATATCATCTGATTGGCAGGCACCTGTGCTGAGTAGTGAGCTGAGCCCATATACTCAGGCCCTTTTGTCCTGCTCCCCCTCTCCAACCTGCCGCAGCAGCACCTTTGCAGTGCTAGGTATCTGCCCTTCATTTATTCTTTCATTTATTTACTTCAATAAATACATGTAGCAAACCTGTCTGTGTGTCATCTCCATTACAATGTTCGGTGTTAACAGCCAGTAGTAACAGCAGTAATAACAGATCTCCTGTTCTTTACAGAGCACCCACCAGCTTTGTTTTCCACTCTCTGCGAGCAATATAATGACTAAAATGACCAGCAAAAAATCCATGTGACAGCTATATACAGATGAAATTCATCATCAACCTCTACAACACATGCACAGTGGATGTTCAAGTGTCTCAGGTATAACTCAAAGAGTGTCAAAGAGACTGGCACACTGAAAACTAACTGGTAGGGAAAAAGGCCTCTGTGCTCTCTGCAACACAAACATCAGCTCCGTCAAACTCCAACGCCCAACCTTCAGTTCCCAGCACTGCTGTTCCAATCTCCCATGTCTCCACCGCCTCCAGTACTCCAGGACCAGCCTGCCTCAACAGCCCTCATACACCCAGGACACTAGTGCCAGTGCAGCCCATTCAGAAGTGTTTCTCCCTCTTAGAAGTGGCGCTAATAGAATTGAAAGAGAACAAACTGTCAGTCTGGCACAATTCCGCAACGGAAATATGAAATGAGCCAGTTTAAAGAAGAAATCAATACCGCTGTCGCACAGTTTAGATAAAATATTAATGAGCTTTATTGAATGAATGAAACTCCCCGACATGAACTATGTCAGATCTTCTCAATTTGGAGGAGAAACTGCTTTGGATTAAAGCAACAGAGCATCACCCTGAAAGTCAGACATGGGCTCACCAGTTTGCCCAAGCAACTAGGCACCACCACAGCCCAGTCTTCCCTGTCCTCGCCAGACTGCCCCTCCAGTCTTATGCACAGCCCCTTGCCCAGCTGGAGTAGAGCCAATCACAAGGGAACGGGACCACTCCATCACCAGGTCCCTAAAACTGTAATCCGCACGGGCAAATTCCAAAAGCAAATTCTTACGGAAAGCTGTAGCCTCATACAGAGTGCAAAAGTCCTGGTTTCCTCACACTGACAAGACCCCCAACTCCACTGTCATGACAACCTCTGTGACTCTGACATCATCCACACTGGAATAAATGAACTGTGCCACTACTTGGAGGGATGGCTGGATGGACAGATGGACACTTGTCATTGTATATCAAAACAACAAACTTGGTTAGGTAGCAATCCACTTCCCATAGAAGCTTAAAAAAATGTGTATAAAATAAATATTCACAATAAATAGATAAAAATGCTGTAAACACAGAGGTGTTGAATTTAAATATTGCACTTGAGGTCTGAGAGGTTGTTTGAGGTAGTGTTCATTTTGTCAGCTATTTTTAAATTAGTCTTAGGCCTCAGATAAGAAGTCCATGTTGGTTTACTGGTTGTATTAAGTCAACCTAATCTTTTTTTATTTTTCGTTAACTTTTAGTCGACTCAAACCATGGACATTTTAGACTTGCCTTAATCAAAGAAAACCAACATTTCAGTCTTGTTTTAGTCAACACCAAAAATTAGCATTTTAGTCAATATTCAGCAAACTGCTTTCAGATATGATTTAATCCAAATGATTTTAACAGTTAAGTCTGGAAAGATGCAAAAACTTCAACAAATCCAATGCAATTTTAATCTCACAATGTGAGTCAATCAGAAAGTAACGAAAGAAAAACCCCTTCAATCAAAAAGAACCTTGTACAAGTCCTGCAGTAATTACTGCCCTTAGAATGCTTGGTTTTGTCAGGACTGTGCCAAAAAGCTGTTGATTTGCTCAAATTTTTGGCCTTAGTGACAGTATGCATATTACTGCTTATTTATTACTTATTACTTGTTGGTGTAAATTTTCAGTACTGCTTTGACAATATAGGTTTCGGAGCTGTCATGTCAGTAAAGCTTGACTGAATTTGAGAGAGACACGTTAGAGAAACCTGTTGAATGTGAATAAGCACTGAGCCTATGAGCAGTCCTCCAGTCTCAGATCTGATCTCAACGGTAAGGGCTCACCAGATCAGCAGCGTGTTCGATGTAAACATGATCACTGAACTGGAGGCTGCTGATCAGTGATGGAGGGATGTCGGAGCGCAGACAGGACTGTTCTCTGGTCAGCTGCTGCAGACGTCTAATTGGAAATGAGTCCTCAGTGCAGACATAAACTGCTCCTACAGAAACAAAGGCAGACAAAACATGGATTTAAACACAGCAATGTTTACTTTTGGAGGCAGATCTTGGATGTCTGTCCATCAGTTCAAAACTTTGGTCCAGACTGGGACGTCTCTACAACTATTAAATCTGCAGTTCTCCATCAATGCTACTGTAAACTTCTTCCATTCAGCATCAAATGTAAAACTTCAAAGTACAACATTTAGAACATTTTATTACTCACAATCATCTTGCATACAGAGGATGAGCTTCTACAATAACAGACAAAGAAAATTCTTTTCAAACTCCATACAAAATCTGGCAGTTTTAGATGTGTCTTGCCTGCCATACACAGAGCCATACTGTCATACACACAGCAACCAGTAGTTTAGGGAAAAATGTTTATTTAGATGCTATTAAGTCACTGGAGGTTACATTGGAGCCTATACAACAAGCTACTCAATAAGCTCTGACCAAACTCCATACAAAATTTGCTCATTTTAACATGTGCAAGCCCACCATCTAACAAAGCTTTATTAATTTCTGAACAGCTGGTGGAAAAATTGGTACATGCATATATTACAACTGATTTCCTACCAGAGAGATTCTGCATAAATTCTGGCCCTCGATGAAGTCATTATGGTGCATTCACTGACCTGAGTTCAGTCCTCCGTACTGTGTGGGGTACTGCACAGACAGACAGAGCTGCAGAGCCAGCTGAGTCTTTCCTGCTCCGCTCTCTCCAGAGAGCTCAATGACACCCCCCACAGGAAGACCCCCCCTCAGCAGCTCATCCAGTAGAGAGCAGCCCACACTGAGTCTGAGGCCTGACTCCAACCTGCGACCCTCTCCAAGATGAAGGAGGAGGGCTGAAAATACACACACAAGTTCATACACAGGATAACACACTGTGACATCACACTGTCCTGTCCAGTCAGACTTCGACGCTGCTGGTCTGACCTGGGATTGGAGGGTGTCGCCTGAAGGTGGCAGCGGCAGCAGTGAGCAGCTGCTGGACGTCAGAGCAGGACAGACCGGTGAGTCTCTGCAAGTCCGGACCAGAAACACATAAAACCTCTCTGACAGACTTCAGTTTGACTGGAGAGAAAAGCAAACACAGGGCTACCATAGTAACGACAATAATAATCAGACAATAAAGAGGAGAGACAGCTTATAGTACAGATTTTCCAACAAGATACAGACACTTGCTTTCATCTCAGCAAGCTCAAACTGAACTCCATTACAATAAAGGAAAATCCTTGTTTTAAATGTGGCTCTGCCAATCAGCCATTGGGCTGTGGTTTCTGAGCATCGTGAAGAAAATTTGGCCAAAGACAATATCTTGTCTGATACCTACAGTTTAAGGGAGCCTGTAAAGTCTGGCTTTGTTAGGGAACTACGCACCACAGTGCGCTCTTCCTTGGCAAGCAACAATAAATTAAAAGGAGAATGTTATTTTAAGTTCCATTAAAATACGAAAGCTGACTTTAGCCACTACATACACAGGCTCCAACCAAACTCTATACAAAATCTGGCTGCTCGAGTCAAAATGTAGTAAAAAAACACCCATTTATCACGTTTTTAGGAAAATTGGACGTATATAGCATCCATTCATATACACTATAAACGGATGGTCCTGCTAAAACAAGTTTGAATCGTGTGTTAAATTTTGTTTCATAATGTCCCCCTTATTGAGAGCAACGATGCAACATTATGTATGATGTTTGTGAATGGAGTCTGGTTCAGCGGCTCTGACCTCTCCTCACGGCTGCTGTGATTCTCGGGTTGAGCTCCAGTTGATCCCAGTTCATCTCCCCGACGACAACATGTTTCCTCGGATGTGAGAAACCAGCTTTTATCTCCCAAGTCATTCACCGTTTTCCGATTGTTTCACTATCCGCGCGGCGTCACACCACCGATAAAACACCCGCCCGAACACTGTACGTCATCATGCGCCGCCGGGTAAAACCATTTGCCCGTGTCTCTGGGGGTGAAGCGTCCCAGGGTGAGACTAAGCTCAAGTCCCTCTGTTTCATCACGTAAAGAAATCTCAGTCTGACCATATATCTTACAACCAGCAGATGAAATGCGACGCTTTTCTTGACGTGACATAAAGAGCGCTCACTTTTCTCGTCATCGACCAACAGTCTTCCCACGCGAGCTCCGGGACTCATAACGTCACTACACGGCGCCTAAGAAAGAAAACAAACCTCGATCAGAAACCGTTCCGTTTTCAATGATCAGAATTTTAATGATTTGCAGGTTAAACCAGCTGCTAGTGTGTCTGTATATCACTCTGACGGAGGAGTAAAATGGATTCTAACGGGAAAACAAAGCTGATGATACAAACGGCTGCTCCGTGTTTTTAACCGCCAAACCGCACTCTAGTTTTCTAGCGACCGGTTTCTACTGTCGGTGAGTTTCAGCGAACCAAGCTGTAATATTAACGGTATTGGCTGCTGTTTATCCGACAGTACTAAACATGTTGGGCAGTTAACGTTTTACGGTGGTTGAATCGGATTTATTAGCTATTATTTTCATCTAGTAACCAGGCTTTCGATTATTTTCATTATCGGTTATTCCGTTGATTTTTTTCCGACAAGTCGTTTGGTCTATAAACTGACAGAAATTAGTTAAAATTCCAAGTTTTATAAATGAATTAACTGACTAAATTGTTTCAGGTTGTGTTTATCTGATCCACGGCTTATAGTCTATGTCGGGTCATCAGCCAAGATAAAGCTGTAACACCATCGAGCACGATGTGTGAAATACTATGAAATGTAAGAGCTGAAACAAGATGTAATTTCTAATTGGAGTCTGGCACAGGGCTCTCTGTTTACACATTCACCACTAGTTGAAGAGTATCTCTTCTTAAAGCTGAGCGTAGGTCACAGGTCTGAGCAACAGTGTTTAGAGCTGCAAGTGTAATTATATTCATGTCCGATTTATCTGACTTTCTTCCAGACCGGTATGACTTCAAATGTTTGGCAATTTCCAAAAGCTTGAGGGGGAAGTTTAAATAAATAGAAATCTAGTTTATGGTGATAGAAAATAAACCAAAAATCCAGTACTATAATGAAATCAAAATAAATTCTGTTGAAATAGATTATACTTTTCAACTCTAAACGCCTTTTCCGTCACTGTCAACTAAGACAGCCTCTGGAAATGAAACTGGTACTAAGAGTTGAAAGCTGAATAAGCTTGTGGAATAATCAACACATCCAGTTCAGCATCACCTAGATTCATTTTTGATATTTTGTTATACAAGACAACATAACCAACATGACTAAGTGTTTCAAAACTAGACTTACGATATGTAATTTTGAGTTTTGGAAACTGATGTGAATTTCTCACAATTCCAGCTGTTTAAGGTTTTTTTTTTTTATTTTGTTTTAGTCAGATTTACTGAAAAATAATGAACATAGGTGCAGCTCTACTTAACTGATTCTAGTTTTGAAAGCAATTACAGTTCAAAACAACAGGATTTACTGATTTTCCACTGTAGATCGATGTGTATGGACAATCCTACTTGGAATAAATGTGACAAATAATTTCAGGATGTTTAAACTGTGATGAGCTTCTGTCTAATTCTTTAGTTTAATTATACCTAACTTAAGTTTCTTCGTCTGTTCGTAGGTCAGAAATCAGGTTATTGACCCCCTCCATCATGAGCTCCAGGGTGTGCAGGACCTGTGGGGGGGCGGATATAGATGTGGATCAGGCTCGAGGCAGCGCAGTGTGTACCAGCTGTGGTTCAGTTCTGGAGGACAACATCATCGTGTCTGAGGTTCAGTTTGTTGAAGGAAGTGGAGGAGTTTCATCTGCTGTGGGACAGTTTGTCTCTGCTGATGGTGAGAAACATTTTCTGGAGGTCTGATTGTAAGAAGAATGTGGTGTATGCAGATTTTACCTGTAGAATCTGAAGTTTAAGGAAATGGGTGAAGTCACATTTTTGTGTGAGGGCGACTGTCTACAGTTGACAATTTAACTTTTAAACCAAGATACAGACACAATGTGGTCATTTTAACTCTTATTCACAACAAAAATCTGATTAAATATTGAAAAAAATTCAACCTTTATTGAATCAGACTGTATTGACAGAACCATGTTTGTTTATGGTCTTTATTAGCTGATCTGTTTACCTGAGGGAAAAAAAAAAACAAAAAAACAAAAAAAAACAACAATTAGCTTTAACATGTGCTTTTCTGGTCCAGTCATATCTATGTCACTTGATGTCTGGCCAAATAGCTCCTGATTTAAATAATTTCTCAGTTTGATTTTATGTGAACTCTTTTCTTTTATGACAATTTGTTTAAATATTTAATATCTGACTGCTCTTGTTTAGAGTGTTTATATTTCTCAGTAATAACTTTGGACAGCTAGGTATCAAACTCAGGTTGTCAATCAGCCCCCTCCCCTTTTTGATTATTCTGAACTAATTGCATAATTTCACTTATTGCTTGTTTAAGGATTGTTAATTTTGTAGAGATTTTTAATTTAGGTTGCATCATATTACCAGGGATTAAGGGGGGGTCCATCATAACTAAGGGTCATGTTAAGTTCTGTTCTTCAGTGGGACCAGTGTAAATGTTTGCACAGTATGAGTGGTGATGTTTAAATTTCAATTTATGAATCAGCTGTTTCTATCTTAGTCTTTTTTTTAAGTTACATAAAACAGACTTGTCTGAAGTCCTCCATTTTCTGAACCAACTGAATTTCATTCAGTATCACGAACAAATATATAAGTGTTGATGGTGTTGTACCTCTCACGATGCCTTGGTGAACACTAGATCCGTACTGACTGCCACACTTTAACGTGGTGTACATCTTCAGGTCTGAGCCTGGACCACCAGAACCATAAGGTCTTGTGTTGGAACCAATAATCTCAGCTCCTCCTGGAGTGGGATTTAGGCCCTTGTAACTCAGTGAGTTGGGATCAGTTGATTTATATTCCTGATGTTGACAGGTGTGTCTGGTGTGGTTGGCAGTGTAAAGCTGAGGTCAGACGTCCTGCTGGATCTCTCTGGTTATAGAGTTTGGGTTCTGCAGGCTCTGCAGTCTGGACGGGTCATGAGTCTCGATTCTTCCAGAGAAACCAGGTCCAGGTCTGATTCTGATGTGAGATTCACCTGATGGTAGGGGACAAGCAGGGGGGAGGGAAAATAGAAGCTCAAAAAAACAAAAAAACAAAAAAAAACAACAATTAGCTTTAACATGTGCTTTTCTGGTCCAGTCATATCTATGTCACTTGATGTCTGGCCAAATAGCTCCTGATTTAAATAATTTCTCAGTTTGATTTTATGTGAACTCTTTTCTTTTATGACAATTTGTTTAAATATTTAATATCTGACTGCTCTTGTTTAGAGTGTTTATATTTCTCAGTAATAACTTTGGACAGCTAGGTATCAAACTCAGGTTGTCAATCAGCCCCCTCCCCTTTTTGATTATTCTGAACTAATTGCATAATTTCACTTATTGCTTGTTTAAGGATTGTTAATTTTGTAGAGATTTTTAATTTAGGTTGCATCATATTACCAGGGATTAAGGGGGGGTCCATCATAACTAAGGGTCATGTTAAGTTCTGTTCTTCAGTGGGACCAGTGTAAATGTTTGCACAGTATGAGTGGTGATGTTTAAATCTCAATTTATGAATCAGCTGTTTCTATCTTAGTCTTTTTTTTAAGTTACATAAAACAGACTTGTCTGAAGTCCCTCCATTTTCTGAACCAACTGAATTTCATTCAGTATCACGAACAAATATATAAGTGTTGATGGTGTTGTACCTCTCACGATGCCTTGGTGAACACTAGATCCGTACTGACTGCCACACTTTAACGTGGTGTACATCTTCAGGTCTGAGCCTGGACCACCAGAACCATAAGGTCTTGTGTTGGAACCAATAATCTCAGCTCCTCCTGGAGTGGGATTTAGGCCCTTGTAACTCAGTGAGTTGGGATCAGTTGATTTATATTCCCTGATGTTGACAGGTGTGTCTGGTGTGGTTGGCAGTGTAAAGCTGAGGTCAGACGTCCTGCTGGATCTCTCTCTGGTTATAGAGTTTGGGTTCTGCAGGCTCTGCAGTCTGGACGGGTCATGAGTCTCGATTCTTCCAGAGAAACCAGGTCCAGGTCTGATTCTGATGTGAGATTCACCTGATGGTAGGGGACAAGCAGGGGGGAGGGAAAATAGAAGCTCAAAAAAAAAAAAAAAAAAAAAAAAAAAAACAAACACACAAAACCACCAAACAAACCACAATAGTTGTGACCCGAAGGAATAGATAAAAGATCAAACGATAAACCAGTGATTCTTGACCCTACCTGTTGATTGAAGGGCATCTCTCAGAGTTGAAGCAGATTCCTGTCCCCAACCATTTCCTGTCTGAGCTGCTAACTGGATCACTTTCTTCTGGTGGCCTTGCGGGTTTAGGGATAGATCAGTTTGGGGGATCCTGGCAGATTCATGCAGTTTGCCCAGGACACCATGAGCACCTTGCTCCTGCATCAGTGTTTGGAAACTTGTTTTCTCTGGTAAATGTCCATATCTTTTGTTTGAACCTCTGTGACCTTGAAGCTGTTGGGAGGTCCATTCATTGCTGACAGCTGTCAGACCATTGTTATATTGGGAGGGATTAGATATTTGTGTTTTTGCTTCTCTGGCAACAGGTTTCTGCATCAGATGATGTCCAGATGTGATCAATTTGCTCAGTGGTTTGACTCTGATGGTCTGTATTCTGGACTTAACTGTCTCAATGTTCCTCCTCTCCACGGCCCCGGTTCTCTCCACGTTTTGGTCGACTTGGTTGGTTGCAGTAGATTTGGGTTCATTGCTGACAGAAAGAGTTTCTCTAGACTCATGGATAGGAACATATTTATTGTCTCTGCTGGGCAGGAGAGGTGTCCGGCTCATTATGCTGGTTTGATCTGAGCTGTATTCAGCTGGTGGATGAAGTATTGTGTAAAGCTGGGAGATTTGAAAAGGGTCATACAGACTTTGAGGCTGGTAGACAGGCCTCTCCTCTTTTTTTGCCATTTCCATCCCAACACCTAAAGACCCTTGAAGGCTCAAGGGAGACTTTGCCTCATGTTGCTTGTTCAACTCCTGCATGCCAAGAGAAAGATTGAATCTAAGACTCAGCAGGTCTTGATTTAGCTTAACAATTCCATTTTGGCCAATAGTGGACTGGTCCCACATCAGGCCAGAGTGCCAGACATGGTCATCTAAACTGTTCAGACTTTCAAGTGTCAGAGCCTGACCAGAGCTTCCCCAGCTACTTTCCAGTTGTTCAGCAACCAAAGAATCAGGAGTTCTGCTCAAAGAATCCAAGACCAAGGCGGAGGTGTCATCAGCTGGTCCTGAATGTTCACCACTCACATCTACAAAGTCGAAGCTTGGTGTGTTGATGTTTGACATTTGGATACTGCTGTCTGGTAACTGGCCATAACTGGGAGGAAAGCTGGAAAATGGGTTGACTAAATTTTGGTCATCTGTCTGGGACTTGAGATGACCAGGGTAAGATGAAACCTGCTGAGGAACATGGGGGGTAACAGCACTTTGAGGTCGGGCAGAAAGATTCTGGATTGGAAAAGTCTGGAGGCCTTGAGGGGAGGAGGGCAGCTTGTTGTATCTTCCTGGTACTGTAATGAAGCGGCTGGGTCCAGGGGTGGGCCGAGGCCTGATGAAAGGATGAAGTAGGACTCCACCTGCTGCATGGGTTTGTTGGACCTGGTTAGTTGGGGTATTGATGGCATTTACAGAAACCGGGTGTGAACAGTCCTGAGCAGGGACTTTATTTGCTGAAGCTGTGTGGGGGTGGGGGGTGGGGGGTTAGATTTTGAAATTCTACCATTCCATTCAAACCACACATCATTCAGATAGAGTTATTATCAGACTTTGACCTGTTGAGCTCTCAAAGACTCCGACTGAACCAAATCCAGGAGTTTCCAATTTGACAATCCTGTTCACAGAAAGTCTGTTGACTCCAACCAGTGGATAGAAGCACCTCACGGTTAACCTGTTCAAACAAACAGTTTTAGCTTCTGGTTACAGACAGTCTGGAACTACCAGGTTATGAAGTGTTTATTCAGATGTATGGATGGTTTGCAGTGTTTTCCTTACTTGAACTGAGACTCCCTGGAAATGAAGTATGGTCCGTCTGTAATCAGCTGTCTGTCATGGAGGATCTCGTTCTCATAAACCACGTATAACTCCCCGACCTGTTAAACCCTCTTCAGTTACAATACCTTACCACACCTTAACATTTTACACAGCTGGACATGCAGTATCTAAATTGTAGCTGGAGTTCAAAATTGTTTCCATGTCCTCTACTTACTCATATGCACCAAAAAGACCAATTAATTGATCACTAACTCTACAAATCATCGGGGGGGGGAATCAGTGAAAAACCTAAGAACAAAGTCAAGTAACCAGTCATAGATGATTGAGAAAACTGCAAATCTTTACTTCGGTGCGGATGGAAAGAATTGAATTTATGGTAACTTTGCTCAATGAAATACCTAAATAGTTACCATTTCCAGTAATTGCTTGTTTCAGCTCCACACCCCCCCAAGTACTTTTTATTCATACCATGGCTCTCGTCCCACAGGAGTCAACCTTGAACTCAAACAGGACTCTGGATCCATCGGTCTGTTTGGGTCCACAGGTTCGATCAAGCAGACTGGTTCTTTCAGGCTGCACTGTGGGCCAGGTGGATGTTAGAGTTGTTACCACTGTCATGGTCCCATCTGTAGAACAGACTGAAACCAAAGACGGTCTTTGTTAAAGCTGTACTCAACTCAGTGTCTTGACCAATTTGGACCATCAAGAGTATGTAGATGACTTTGCCTCTACCTTTTTGGAATTTGTTATTAACTTTGACTCAGGATTCTTTTACATTGTGTCTTAACTGTGTTGTGTGTCTAATTTCAGTATTGACTCATTTAAGCTTTTAAGCATTTAAGCTTTAAGCTTTGTGGAGCGAGTGAGGATTACAAATTCAGTAGTTAAAGTCAGGCTAATTTTTTTTAAGTTAAAATGCATCTTTGTCAAGCTCAATGTGGAAAGAGTGAAAGTTACCTATCATGTCCTCTGTTTTGAAGAGGCAGCGTTTGGAGGTGGATGTCTGAACATCCAGAGTTTTGGAGTCTCTCAGAAGAAGGGAAAATGTTCCATAAAAGTTTGACAAGTTGATGCCCTTTTTAAAAAAAAAAAAAAAAAAAAACCACAACAAAAGTTGAAATGTTGAAAGTAAGTGACTATTAGGTGTAGGGCTGCAACACTCAAGTATCTTCATGTTGATTAGTTTGAGATTATAGGTATTTAAATTGAGTAAGGAGCATAACTACAGCTGCATCTATAGATACACGATAGATAACTGACTTTCCTCTTAAATTGGTAAGAACTGCACACCACGAATTTCCAAACTTTCAGCAACCATTTGTACCTATTAAATCCTCAAAGTTCCTCCAGGGATTTTCGGCACTGTAACGAATTCAGGTAGCGTTTTCCATAGTCAGCTGATTTCAGGACTACCTGACCATAATGGGCTGTTATGCTATTTGGACTCTTACTTCATAGGTGTATCCAGTGGAGAACATAGGGATTTCCAAGGTAGTTTTGTGGGTGGTGTTGTGGAGACGGTACCCTCTCTGGACAGCCAGTTGTGATGTCAGAGGCTCGTGGTCGATGCCCACCTCCCAGATACTCTCAGCTCGAGGTGGTCGGACCACACTGAAGGTGATTCCTCTGTCCAAACACTGAGCCAAGATCTCAGGAGGAACTTCCCAAAAAAAGATCTACATTTAAAATTCGGTTTCACTGATAGTTTTTCCATGTTTTAGTATGACAATTATGGTGTTCCTATTAAAAAAGATTAAAATTTAGACGAGTTCAGCAAGAGGAGCTTTAAAAAAAAAAAAATCCTACTTACATGCATTAAAGACTTGTGCTGTGATGAATGTTTGGTGGTAGTAGGAGTCTCTTTGGGGCATGATGGTTAAAGTAAAGTTTATATCTATTGAGTACTGCACTACACCTCCACCTAGATACTGTTGGAAGACACAGGTGGCATCAGAATGGCAACAGACCAATCAATTATATTCTGAAGCTTCTTTCCGAGTTTTTTTGAGATGGCTGTGGTGTCTAACGATGTTCAATTTCACATTGCAATGATATAAAATACCATTTTATATTTTAAACCGAGGAAGATAATTAGAATGATAAATCAGAATGTTTTGTGCCCCAATAGTGACATAATTAGATAAACATGAAGTGCCATTTAAACAACTTAATCACTTCACTGCAGGAATGAAAAGTAACCCAACATATGTCTTTTTCATTAAGCTTTTGTTTCTACCATTCCCCTTCAAGGTTCTACTAATCCAAACTAAATCTTTGAGAGTGCCAGCAATAGTGCTGTTGATCCTCATTGGTCAAGCAGAATCACAGCAAGGGGGACACACACACACAACCCAAGGGAGTTTATCTTGGTTCTGCAATGGGTCCTCACCGTCCAGTCGACAACATCATCCTCAAAGGGCAGCCGGAGCTTGTAGGCTTGACTACCATTAACATGAACAAAAGAGCTGATGCCTCGTTCGACACTCTTTGCCATCAACAGCCGCTTTCTGTTGACCCATATGTCCTCTAAAATTACATCATTTGGAATGTTTCCCAGGTAGACACTGAAAGCCTGATCATCACTCATAGTCTCTACAGGAAAAAAAAAAAAAAAAAAAAAAAAAATTATGATTTCCAGACAGAATGATAAAGAATCTGGCACAGAACAATGGCAGATAAGATATTTCACAATCCCATATCATGCTAGGGCTATAAACTTAGGATATGAAGGGTCTTTTATCATGCCATCACAACAGAAACACTTCAGATGTGGATTTGTAAGGTGTTTTTTTGAAGCAGCCTGAGGCCCTAACTGTTCTCTAACTGTGGAGACTTACGGTCGAGGCTGAAGGGTGGATAACAATGCAGCGGTGTGTCGAGCACTCTGAGCATTCGATGTCTGGTGTCTATGCTGCTGCCGTCTGTATACAGCAGAGAGAAGACATGTTCGTACAGCACGAAGATCACGTACATCTCCTTGTACATGTTGTTCACCACCAAACTCTGCAAAGGAGAAACTGACAGTTGGATGCAGAATCTGCTGGTGGTCAACAAATATCTAATTGACAATGGCATCCAATGTTGCTCGGAACAAAACAATGCGGGATAACACTTTACCTTTCGGAAGCCACCCTCCGCCCCAAAAGGAACCCTGATTTGGACCACTCTCTCTTGTCGGACCAGCCTGAATCCTCTGGTGGTGGCGTTGGGCTCATCTAGCAGTACACCGTCTACCCCTATACTAAGGCTCTGACTTTCAAACTTTGCTGCCTCTTCGACCAGAGGGGTCATGACCCAGGGGATGTCCCAGAGCAGCCATTCACCATCAAAAGAACCTGAATCTGAATAAGGATCAAGAAACATTGTCAGCACCATTGACCTTTAAGATATAAACCATCTTCCTGTTTCTGTGGAGAAGAACCTACTGACTGTGCAGGCCATGGACATGTCGATCACCACCAGCAGCAGCATCTTTTTAAAGAACAGAAAAACTCGGTTGACCTCCACAGGGACGCCGTCCACCTGATGGCAGATGTGAAGCTTTGATTTAAAAAAAAAAAATAATATGACGGAGTTTGTTTTTTGAACCATCTCAGGTATAAGTTCAAATACAGCTTTTATCATCACTTCCACACATATGCAAGACGGAGATTAAATGTCCATTGCAACATTAGGACAGACATTAGGGATGAGGGTAAGACAACCAATAGGTGCCAAAACAGAAAATTTGCAGCTTGAAAGTAAACTAAAACATTTACAAAAACCAGATAGACATTCTTAAGGGTAAATTTGAGCAATCGCAGCAACAACAACTTGTTAGCAAATGGACCAGCTGTAAATAAAGTTTTTAAAGAGTGCAACAAGATGTAAATATTACTGTAAACACCAACCCAAGCCACATGCTCTTTAGCCCTCTGAAATTCAAGCTGTCTCAGCCATTCTGGCCAGAAACATCACGAGGTGAGAAAACTCTACAGAGGATGAATCCAAATGTCTAATCTGACCATCAATTGCAGGGTTAACGTGACATTCCTAGAAAGTCTTAAAGTGCCAAGAACTGTCCAAATCTGCAATTCCATGGAGGAATTGAGGGGCAATGCTCATTTATTTTTTTTTTTTTTACATTACATGTATTGACACATTGACAATTTTTATCTGTTATAATGTACAGTGACATTAGACAGGCAAAGGTTGGTTTTATCCACCTACAATATGAGGGTCCTCACCTTGAGTACTGTTAAACATTCAGCAATATATTTGGAGATTAATTATATAGTTGGGGGGGGCTTGAATTAATCTCCATAAACAAAGGTTCAGGTTTGAAGTCCCATCTCATTACACAGATTTAATAACAACAACAACAATAAACCTGTCAGGATGTGAATGACCAAAGTCTGCAAGTCAAAGACGGCCTGTTTGATTCAGCCAGAAAAAGAAAACTGAAGAGGAAAAGGAAAAAGTTAAAACATTTTCCTGACATGTATGAGTGTCATTAATCACACTCCCAGGGTGAGTTCTGAAGATGTTTGTTTAACAACTTTAAATGTGAAGGTTAACATTTCATTTTAAACATCGTTTATAACAAAAAAAATTAAAATCACCAGTTATTGACATGTTTGCCAACATGGTTACCCACCACTATGACCTTGGCGTGCAGCTGTTTATACTTTGATCGAAGCACCACCCTCTGGGCGGTCGTGGTCAGGCTGTAGCCCTGCGCCTGGGCTTGACTGATGGACAGGGTGGAAGCCTGTCCGTCACTCTGCAGGAACATCAGCTGCCAGACTGAACTCGCAGTCCTCCGAGCCTGAACACCAAACCAAATATACTGTCAAAACATTTGATACCAAAGATTCAGATTCCAGCCCAGGTCTTATTATGGTAGTTTTGTCAGTTAAAAATACTGACACTTGACATAAAATTGTGCCTTGAAGTACCACCTTTTTTTTTTTTTTTTTTTTTTTTTTTTAAAAAGTGTACCCAAAGGTCTCCAGTCCTCTGAGATCATTAATCTGTGTTTGTGGGCTCTTACCTGAGGGTAGGCAGCCTGCCACACATGTCCACCCTCCCTCCACTGACCTCCACATGAAGACTCTCTATTGACATTCACCTGGTTGACACCATGATACCAGATTTAAAACAATCACCCTGACAGTTTGATGAGGTTTCAGAGAGTTTAGACTCGTGTGAGACTTGTGTTCTGACCTCCATGTAGTCTTCCTCACAGGTGATCTCTCTGTTAGTCCAGATAAGACCAGAACATACTGCAGAGACAGGTTGGCTGATCCATCCATTATCACCATTAATCACCATCACGTTAAATCTGAAGGTGAACACTTCATCGTTCTGGGGGGGGGGGGAAACAAAACCCCAAAGCTGTAGTCTGTCTGGACTGCTGGTATAGCCAGAAATACTAGAGTGGAGCTACCTGGTTGTGGGTGAAGCAGGAGTAGTATGAAGCTCGGAAGGTGGTGAAGCCATTCATCTTGAAGGTGCTGATGGTGTAACCACAGTGTGAGGCGAGCTGCTCACTGATTGAGTGGACACCATTTCCATCTACATCAAGATGTTAGAGTGAGAGACAGTCGGACAGGGACTGAAGTTTGACCTTCGTAACTGCAAACTGTTTATTTGTATTGAGTGAACATGAAAAACTGACCTACAGCCTCAAAACGGGGTGTCTGTGTTGAGGCCACCTGGATCCACAGGTAACGGTCCCGACACTCCGATTGAACGGTCTCCACGAATCCTGATGAGACACAAAGTCTAAAGTATGTCTGATAAAAGTAATGAGTCTAAACAACAAATAGTACAAGTTTATTCAGCAGGTTAGGCCACCAAGTAACTACAGAATCAATTTACAGTTTGTGGTCATGCATTGAGTTTGCAAACAGATTTCTTGTATTAAAAGCCATCCAATCAACTTTAAATAACCAGCAAAAACTAAACAAACAAGTTTACCACTAAAACCATTTTACCTTTCAGTTGACCTTCAGCAATTGTCCTTTCTGTGAACTTGCAGCAGATTAAAACAAGCCTAGAAAAAGAAACAAAACCATTGAAATTCAGTTTTTAACCTGTCCAGTTGAGATGTTTGTTTTACCTGTCCAGGTGAGCTAAGTTGAACTCACCCAATGATGAAAGCAGCAGTTTTCATGTTGAAGCAGAAACGGAAAAACTGACTGTGTCTCTGTCCCTGTGGAGGAGAACTTCCCCTCTGCAGGCAGGTGAGCTAATCACCTGGTCATCATGGTAAGAGGACACGTCCCAGCTGAAGGTGATTGATTCTAATTACAGGCAGTGCTTCAAACCAAACTGGTCTGTGAGGCAGAAATATAAATGAATATCCTTCAGTCAGCACCAGGTTAACTATCTGAGCTGATCTCAAGTCAAGTCTTCAGTATTTTAATGTTGCAAGAGGAAACTACACAAGCTGTCAATCCAACAGATTCTGCTGAAATCCTCTCAAGTCAAATATAATAAAATTGTTTCACAAAATGTTTCCTTCTCTGAGTCCTCAGACTGCCAGATAATGTTTTGTTTTTGTCTGACTGTTAGTCACTCCAGGGGTTTTAGTCTGAAATCTGCCAGTTTAACTAAGCTTCTGTGTTTGTTTTGGTTTGCCTTTTTGTTTTTTGTTCTTTTAACAGGGTAAACAGAGTAGAAACATAAACACCTGACCGGCTGACTTCACCTTTCCCACTTCTCTTTCAGGTCCAGTCAAAGCTCCTCTTCTTGGTTCTGGTTTCCACACTACTGTTGGTAAAGAGTCCAGAGCCCAGACCCTGCAGAGTGGTAAATCCGTTTATCATCATCACTGATCTGACCCGTGGGGGCCAGTCCTAATCAACATTAAAACTGTTTCTTCACCAGAGTCAATATCAAAATGGTTTCTGCTGTCAGTTAAATCCATTCAGTCTCAGTGAGCTGATCATCTTTCACTTCAGATACATGATCCCAGATCAGTTCACAAACAGAGTACTGCTTATATATTAAAAAAAAGAAAAGACCACTGATGTCAGATTAGCAGATACTCTGAGTTCTGGTATCAGGAGAGGAACAGTTGGCTCTCTAGTTATTATCATTATCATAAGCTTTATCATCACATATCTCATGTTTGCTTTATTTGGCATTAATCCACATGAAAACTCTAGGGTGATATCACAGCTCCCCAGATTTCACAGCACAGTACCAATTTATACTTGTATTTTTTAATTCACTACACATCAAGCCACTACTAATTAACTACAATATTACACATTACACCTTACAGTGTATATTAAAGTATCCCCATGTTCTGCTACTGTTTTTTAGCTAACTCAGCATCACACCCACTGACTCATGAAACGGCTGAACCACAGTGACATAGGTTTACCAGTCCTAAGTGCTGCGTAACAAACAGCATCTCAGGCTGATGTTCTGACACCGATGAGGTAATAGGTCTCGAGTTCTTCCCTGAGCCTGAACTTTAAAAACCTCCTCGGTACAAGGTTCTTCTTGTCTAAAGAAGTGTAAACATCCTGGGTTTTCCGATAAAGGTTGTTAAAATCTGCAGCAGAATGACTCCATCGTGTTTAATGTACAAGGTAAAGTCACAGACAACAGAAGATTCTCTTTTTTTTTCTGAGTCAGGATCTGTCCGTGTAATGGTTCTGAGATCAATTCAACAAAAGTACCTGTCTTTCCAGGAAAGCGTCAGATCCAGCAGCTGGGTAGTCAGCTGCAGTTGAACCAGCACTGTTTGGACACGGCCTTCAACTTTTTCAAGATGGTCGTCAGCAAACACCTGACCCGTGGACGCAAGACAGAGCATGTCATCGCTGCATGTCTCTACTTGGTGTGTCGCACCGAGGGGACACCACGTATCCTAGTAAATGCTGTGATCAATTGTGTGTGCTTGTGATTTAACCTTTACTTGAACCTGGTCTCAGCTAAATGTTTAATGTCTATCTAGACCTCACTGACCTTCCAGACTCTGTTGGTATTCCTGAACTGTTTTTCAGACATGCTACTGGACCTGAGTGACCTATTGCAGGTGCGACTGACCTCAGACCAGCTCAGACCTCCTTTCACGGTAGACTCGCAGTAGAATCTCAGTAGAGGTTTAACCTGTCGTTTCTTGCATCCAGGTGAATGTTTACATCCTGGGAAAGACATTCTTGCTGTTGGCTCGTGAGCTCTGCATCAACGCTCCCGCTATTGGTGAGATTTTTATTCTCTTTAAATTTAGTTTTCTCTAAATTTTCCAGACGGAAAGTTTCCCGACGACGAGTATGAATTAAAGTGTGAGATACTTGCTTGAAACCAAGCAGAGATAAATCATCAAGTTACGATTGCTTCATCATTGCGTGTGATTGAAAAAACTTTCATTTTTCTTGTTTCTAACAGAAATTAGCACTTGACCAATGAAATCTGTTTAATGATGTTAACAAGATCAAAACAACAGCACCACTGTGTCCACATCTTAGTGAGTCTTTGCATTCACCATACGTAAGAGAGTAATGTCCCTTGTAAACAATTACGATGATCCAAACTCAAAATCTTTATCCAAACATAGTCTGAATCCAAAAAGGCTAAATATCAACATCACTCTTTGAGCTCAGACTGTGACTGACCACTAAGGAGTAAACTTTCTAAAACAAGAAGACAGTTTCATCTCACACTTGCGTTCTGTTGTTTCCGTGAGATATTTATTCTCATAAATGTTTCATGTGTTTGACTCAGAGTTCAACCAGGTGTCCAATGACTTTTAATATAAACAAATAATATCATGTCAAATATGTAAAGTATAAGATGTAAATGCTTCCTCAGGGGCGGCAGAGAAAAGTGCAGTAAAGGACTACATTTCCGATCAACCACCGTGTCATCTAATAGGTCATCATAGTTTTAAAGACTGAAGCAGTAACATTTGGCTCTTTCTTATCATCAGCAGCTGCAGGAAACTACATCAGATATTTCAGGACTTCATCTCAAAGAAACAGCACAAAGTTTAGTTTCTGCTTTAATAATCGGTTCGGGTTCCTTTGGAAAAAAAATGAAGAAATCAGACATCCAATCAGGTTCCAGTCTCACTACAACAGTCCAGTAAGCTTCCAGTTCACTGCACTAGTCCATTTATCTGAATCAGAGCGCCTGTCTCTAACTTAATAACTGTGGTTACTGATTGATTAAAGGCTTTGAGTCTATCTGTCAGGGTCTGGTTCAACAGTAGAAGACTAGTTCAGGGATCTGGCCCCCCTGCACACCGGTCCCGTTGGTACTGTCCGACGAACACTGGAACTGAAAGGTCACTTTCCCGCACTGCACCTCGGTCATCCCCTCCTGTCCAAAGTAACTCAGCTCGTTTCCATCCAGGATGGCACTCACAGTATAGAAGGTGTCCTGTTCCACCTGGACCGGGTGTTCGAACCACACGGGGAATGTACTACTTGACCCATCTGACAGAAACCTGGTAAAGTTCTGGGCCAGAATGGTTCCCTGCCTCTTCAGTTCGATCTTCACACTGTACTCCGCTTTCCCACTGCTTGACCCGTATAGACCAAGTCCAGCCATGAAGATCCTCCGGTCCACTGCAAATTGGATGCTGTCACAGCGTCCCCTGTAGCGCCACTGGTTGCTGCGGTAGGCCGAGGACTGGAAGCGGTGGCACCTCTGGGGCGCCAGGCCGGCCCGCTTCACCAGAGGGAACTCCAGTCTGGGTTTGTTGGTGGCGGTGAACCACAGGAAGATGTCACGGGTCTCTTTCAGTGTCAGAACATCTGACTGTGCCGCTCCGTCTGCAAACTCCTGCAGCGTCATGGAGGGGATCCGGACCAGGTACAAAGCCTTACCCAGCACCACCCGCTGGTTCCTGGGGGTCACTGCCAGGCCCTGCCGCCGACACTCAGCTGCTGCCCAGCTCAGCGACGCCTGGAAGACCACAACCTCCCTGATTTTGAGCGTTTCTCTCTGCAGGACGATCTCCAGCGTGGGAAGGTCAATCTCACACAAACCTTCAGATCGCAGAGCGAGTTCAGCCTGAGCATCAATAACCTCCCAGCAGCGCTGCGTTAGCTCTGGCTCCTCAAACAGCCGGCTCTGAGATAGCAGGACGCAGGCATTCTTCGCCTCCAGACTGGTCTCCAGGAAGCTAACACATGCCTTTGCCAGGGCAGGAACAATGTATTTCTTGGCAGCGTAGAGAGTAGCAAGCACAGTGTCAGCCTCCAGTTCAATCTCATCACTGTACATGTACCTAACACAGAGCACAAGGCAGGATCAGGACTTGTGTCATGGACCATGTTCAGATCAACGGAGGGGTGTGGGGTCTGCTGTACTGAGTTTTTGTTAGTTGACTATTTAGGACAGACTAAAGTGTCAGGTAATTTCAGCCTTTTAAGACTTTTTGATCTAAAAACGGCCCCTGAAATCTATATCAGAAAGTCTGGAACACCCTACTGAAACCCCACAAGAACCACTCAAGCCCTTTTTAGGACAATTTAGGCTTTAATGTACTCAGGTATTCACTTGTGGACCACTGAAACTGCTACACTAATCCCTGGAACCTCCCTTGAGTACTTTGAGATTCTTCAAGGACCACTAAGGGGCAGCTGTTGCTCCAGGCAGGTTAGACATTAAGTTGCTGGTTCAGCCCCAGCTCTCCTTTTCCACATGTAAAAGTGTCCTAGAGAAAGACACACTACACCTATGTATTTTAAAACTACAATCCTCTTTAGGACCCTTTAAGACAAACACGTATCCTGAAGTACCGAAAGGTCCCCAGTTTCCTCAGTGACCCCTGGATTCCCCCCTAAAGAATGTCTATAACAGCCTCAAGTACCCCTGACTAACCCTGGACACTGTCATCAGCACGTCCTTGTGAAGCTTGGAGACCCAGGGACTATTCTCAGGGCTAGCTGGTGAACTACTGTAGCTGGAGCGCTAACTGATAACATTCTAGCTGGCTTACAACATGCCACACTAGGGGCATTCAGTCACAGCAGTTCTTGAGGATTCAGGTAAAAAACCACTAGTGTAGGACTGTGGTCTTTAAAGCCACTGAATCAAATCCAGACTTGACTAACCTTAATAGGATGAGGAAAGCAGCTGGCTCCACATCAGGGATGTGGATCTCAGATTGTCCTTCAGCCAGATCTCCATAAAACATGGCTCCAAACACCGAGCTGCCCACCGCCAGTACATACTGCAACAGAGACAGGGAACCAACCGGAAAAAGTCTTGAGCAGGACTGGACATGATAGGAAGTAGATGCAGAGGTCAACTGAAGATTAAATAAAACAACATACGAGGAGTAAAACATGTCATGCTACTGTGGCTGACTGAAGTTAAATACTGTGCTTCTTATTGATTAAAAAAACGCCATTTTCCCTGTAAGAACACAAACTACGTTTTATTTTGAGAGCACTGACACGCAGCTGAGTCCAGGAATAATCTAAACCAGTTTCTGTACCTTATGAGCAGGGACTCTCTGAGTTTCTTCTGGAGGACCAACGATAAAGTGAACATCAGCCATCTGCTCGTTGTTGAACATCAGAGCATTCCTGCAGAGATATACATCATGTCAACAATAATAGAACAAACAACTCCAAAATAAATCTCTGGTCTTAAACTACCCATCAACATCTTCACTCCCACTGGAATTAAGGGCAATCTGAAACACTAGTGCAGAGCCCATCTGGACTATGAGTGACTGACGACATCATCAAAGGGTTATGTCGCAATTCAAAAGAAGACACGGTTACCATGGTAACAGGAAGTGCAGTTTAAACTTTGAGAGGGAATCTTTCACTTTTCTTGAATCGCTCATCCAAAATTTCACAGTCCATTGGCTGAGCGGTTGTCGTTAAAATTGAAGTACAGTCAGACTGACAGAGATTCCTCCATTTATAGTTAGATATCAGGCTGCATTCTCATCGTAGCACTCCTGAGTTTGTTTGTTCCTTTTCCTCATCTTGAAATTCACTTTCCATGTTGCTTGGTAATTTTGCAATGGACGTGAGGTTCACTGACATGAGGCAGTAGTTACGCTCTCATGGAGCCGGGGATACCATAAGGTTTAAAATTTGTTCCCTCCTGAGTCCAGATCTCTAGATTAAAGTGTAATCAAAGTGATATAATTCGTTACCACAAAAAGGTGATACAGTAACAATAAACAGAGACAACGTGTGTCAGCATGAACCAAAACAACAAATTCAAAAATGTATTTCCATGCAACATACTGACTAACCTGGGGGAAAACAAAGATTTACATTTATGAACTCCGAACTCAGCAAACAGGAGAAAGCTGTGAAGGAAAACGGCAGCCCACACCTACAACTTCAGCGCTATTTACAAAATCTACAAATTACACTTACAACTGTAAGTTTTTGGTATTTTGAGTTTTCCTTCATCAACAGCCACTTGTCTGCCTAATGATATCGGATATACATACTGATAACAATGATATCTGACTCATTAGTACTGTCCAGTTATCCAATCAGCATACAGTATATAAGTCACCTCTCTCTGAGAGTGGGGTGTGCTGCCTGCCAGCCGTCTCTTTCCTCTCCGATGCCATTATTGCCATTCGGCTGATCAGCATCTCGCTCATAGATGTGTTCAGACGTCAGCTCCGGTTCGCTCAGCTGGATGAAGCTCTTCTTTGCCTCCACCATCTCCACCTCCTTATTGTGGGAGAGGCTGGTGGAGAAAAGTTCAGCTGCCATCTCCTCCTGCTCCTCACAGAGTGATCAGTGAGGTCACGCCCTCACAGCATGATGACAGCCTGCTGTCAGAGATAAATTTGAGGATTATAATAGGATAAAATCCAGATTATCACAGAGCAACAACTGATTCTGCAGTTTTAGCACATACGTCTGACTCGCTGTTTGTCTTCATGGTTCTCTCCATAACTGAAAAACAGCTACAACTAATGATTATGTTCATTATCACATAATTTACTGATTATTTACTCATTTAGTCTATAAAATGTCAGAAACCAGTGAAAACATCTTCAAACAGAAGTTCAGAGCCCGAGGATATTCAGTGCGCTATTACAGAAGAGCATACTAGTATTAAAAACCACACCAGAAGCTGGAATTAGTGAATATTAACTATTTTTGTTTGGGAAAAATTACTGTAATGACTGAGCAAAATTGTTGGTTATAACTTTTCCATACATCAACGAATTGATTAATCAACTAATTGCAGCTCTTAACTGAAGCATATTGTTTAAGTTTACAGGTACCTTTATTTTCTGTCTCTCATTGTATTAAATGAGATGGTTATTGTGCACGTTGATTTTTAGTTCAGTTTTATTTTTACACATAAAGAGCAACCATAAAAGCATATATTAATATTAATATTACACTGCTTTCAAGGAAGCTGTTGTTTTGTTTAGACTAACTCACGTTGTGTACAGAGCAGAGCTAAAAATTCTACTATTTTAAGACTGGGACAGTTGACGCAGAGACGGACAGGAAACATGAAAACTTTTAAAAACATTTCCATCCTGTTTACTAAATGTGTACAGTATATGTACTACATACTTATTGTCACAGTACACTTCCTTTGCAGGTTAGTATTTGGTATTATTTGAAAGCTGGAGGTGTCATCCATCTAGCAGGTGGTGTTCAGGTGTTACTCAGGTTGTGGGTAATGTGTAGTTTAATGGGTAGTACAATAAATACAATACAATACAATAAGAATCCAAAACATCAGCCTTACATGAATCTCTAATTGAGTTTGAGTTTATTTTCCTCTTTAACACAAATATGGGAATATATTTTTTATGGATTCATGAAAAAAAATCTTTCCACATACTCCCTGGTAACTGTTAAAGTACTTACTGCAGTATAAATACTCCTGGTTGGAATCACTGGTATGTATTAATGGAAGATCATGGAACAGAGATTAGGGCTGATGTGAGCAGTGGTAGAATAACTGTACAGATATTTTCTTAAGTAAAGTAGAAACACCACAATATGTTACAAGTGCAGCATTCAAAACCTTAGTCACTTAAAAGTATGTATTACCAGCAAAATATATGAGTATAAAATTATAAGTCCTCACTATATAGCCAAATTGGGCTGTGTCGTTGTTACATTTATATATGATACAGTATTTACTGTTACTGTATAAATAACTGCATAACAATTACTTGTATAACCTCATTAAAATTTTTAAACTTGTGAAACGTGTTACAGTAAAAAGTACAATTTTTCCCTCAGAAATGCAGTAGAGTAACAGTGAAAGTAAAAAGTACCACGACACATGAGAAACTAGAAAAAGTACCTCAGTGCTGTACTTAAAGAGTACTCAAGTAAATGTACAGAGTTACTCTGAACCACTAGTGTTGTATACACTGACTCCGTGTTAGTGATCTATGAGACCAGAACACGGCCTGAGAGGTCCGGGCAGTTCTGTGAGCCATGGCTCCGGTGGGTCCGTTTACGCTGAACCACCGGTTCGCTGCCGCGTCTCCTTCAGTCACCGATCAATAATCGACAAAATCGTTCAGACGAACCCATTTATGGCGTTACACCGACACCTGTGTGTGTATCACGGTCCGGTAATGCAGCAGTCAGCTTGATGCGGTATCTTCGGTACCGTCGAACCTCACCGATACCGTCCGCTCAGAGCGGTGCCGTCAACAGACAGAAAAATCTGGAGTGGTTCGGTTCTGTCACAGTAACGAGCAGAGAGTGTCGGTGGGTATTTTACCTGCCAGACTCCCGCCGCCCGTAAGTGCTGCAGTTAACGCTAGAAACACTGACACCAGCTCCTGTTCGTTTCTCCAGTCGCCATCTTAGATCTTTTACATCCATCTTCACCGAACTATTCCGCGAGATGGCGACAGAGCGCGGGAAAACATACTGTTTTATGTTCTTAATGTCCAGAACAACAGGACTTCATATACACATCATATTTAATATTTCAACTGAACACTCTAAACTATATTAATGACGCATCATTTGTATACAGGCATACTTAACGTTATTCTCAGCAAGTTCATGACAGTGTCCTCTCTTTGTCTCCTCTCCTTGTTTCTTCATGCCTCCCAGACCCCTGTCTTTATATCCCTCGGTTTGCTCACATGTTGGAGTTTGGGGTTAAGACTCATGAGGTTTCCATGACGGCTCTTCGTCTGGTTCAGCGAATGAAGAGGGACTGGATGCACACTGGACGCCGACCTTCAGGCCTCTGTGGAGCAGGTACAACATGTTAGTTATCATGGCAACAACAAACATCAACAACAGCACAAGGTTGTTTATATCAGACAAACAGTATGTTGCCCCATCCCCCACCCCACCCACAGCTCTCCTGGTAGCAGCTCGGATGCATAAGTTTCGTCGTACAGTGAAGGAGGTGATCAGTGTGGTGAAGGTCTGTCAGACGACTCTGAGGAAGAGGTGAGACCTACAGAACATCACAGTAGACTCCAGTAGATCACAATAGACTGAAGTAGATCTCAGTAGACTGTAACAGATCACAGTACACTCCACTAGATCACAGTAGACTCACCTAGATCACAGTAGATTGCAGCACCCTCTCTACCTCCCTGCAGGTTAACAGAGTTTGAGGACACACCCACCAGTCAGCTGACTATCGATGAGTTCATGAGGGTAGATCTGGAGCAGGAATGTGATCCACCATCCTTCATTGCTGCTCAGCACAAGGCCAAGATGCAGCAGGTAGACGCCTCTGTCTCTGATTGGCTGCTGCCAGGCAACAATGGATGACGGATGAGCAGTGACTAAACCGAATAACTGTCCTCTTCTTCTGCAGCTGGAACAGGAGCTGGCCAGGAAATTGGACGAGGTCGAAGGTTAGTTACTAACTCTATGGGTGGACTAATTGGTTACTAGATGTGAACTATTAAGGTCAGAGGTCCTGTAGGACAACCTAAATGACCCCGAGGCAGTGGATTTGGAAACTAAAAAAGACACTTAGGGCATTTTTTTAGGGCACTCTGTAGGACACTAGCGGGTAATGAATGAGATATTTAGAAAAGCTTTAAGGACTAAACCCCTTTGCTCTGCTCCTGTCAGGAGAGATCAGCTGCTACAAAGACGAGATTGAGACCGAGCTGGAGAAAAGCCGACCCAAACTAAGAGGAATCTACGCTGCCTACGCCAAAGAAATCGGTGTGTTCTGATCCAGGATCAGCTGAGTCTGTCTGTACATCTCAACAGAAAAAAAGATTCAACAGCTCTTTTATTTATGGTTCACAGACCCCGAAGATGTGGGGGTTTTGTCCTCGACCTCTGAAACTGAAGAGGCAGAAGTTGAAGATGCTGAGCTCCAAGCTGCCACCCAGCACCTGACCCAGGACTTCCTGTGTCAGGTGATCCAGGAGGAGGAGGGGCGGGGCAAGAAGACAGATGATGGCAGGGAGGAGGCGGAGACAGACAAAGAGGTGGGGGGGCCTCAACGTCAGGTTGCCCCTCTGGCTGTCATCCTGGGGAAGCTGCCAAGCACCACCAGCATGAACCTCCAACAGACCTTCCAGACCTTCAGCAAGTCAGAGACAGACCAGAAACCTGACGGTTAGACCAGAAATACCTCTATTACATCATCATTACATTATGACTGTCGAGCACCTGGGAAACAGGTTATGGGATTTGTTTTCTGTTGCTTTGGGTTTCTACAGGTGATCAGTCGGAGAGTGGCGAGCTGGACCTGGATGGCATCGATGATCAGGAGATTGATAAAGTCAGTTCATTCATCAATCACTTTATTATTACAAAGGCAAAAACACATTTGCTACATATTTGGTCAAAACACCTGATTTTGCCTTTTTGACTTGTCTTTTACTTTATAAAAAAAAAATTACACTATATAATAACAGTCAACTTATTTTTCACTAAAATGTTACTTGAAAATGAAAAGTAATTTTAGGAGGTGACATGCTGTATATGCAGTTTTTGTTCCTCTAAAGAAGCTACCATGACGAAGAAATAAAGTAAAGAATAATAATAAAAAGCAAAATTTAAAAAAAAACTTAATTCCTGCTAAAGCTAACTAGTTTAGCATTTCTCAGTAGCCACCATCTCTAAACGCCTTTAAATTTTTTTAAATGTTAATTAATTCAGTATATTGATCTTAATATGATTATGATTATGAACAGCAATGACACACAAAGTAAATCAGAGATACAATTAATACCTGTGAAGAATGGACTGCAAATAAATTACAAAAAAGGTTATTTTATGAAACGTACTGGTTAAAGTTGAGCAGAAACATGAAGGTCATGTTGTTCATAGATGATTCCTTCTTTCAATAAAGTCATTGCAATACAATTTTTCTATCAAACCTAGTTATTCAGCCAACCTGAAAACTTTAAACACCTTCAGTTACTCCTATCTACCTGTAGATGGCAACACTGTTAGAAGGATATGGGAGTTTTTCACCAGACAATGGTGATTTAAATAAACCACTGCCTGATCAAAACATGCTTGCTATCTCATTAATAGTTAAATAATTTTATTTGATCATGTAATCATCATCATCCACTTTGCTGCTTTGTTATATCATAATAATAATAATCATAGACCCTTCTGTCAGATGCCTGATCAGAATATAGTGGACCTTAAATTCAAAAGCATTGCTGTGACACATACGCTCACAATTTCTTAGGTTCACCTAGATAAAACTGCTGCTGTTCAATACAACATACCTGTAATAAATCATCCCTTTATGAGGATTATAATGTTCCATTTGTTTGTTTGTCTGTTTGTCTGATGTCTGTTTGTTTGTTTGTTTGTTTGTTTGTAATGCGTTTGAAAAACGATGCTGGTTTCATTTTAATGGTTCATCTTGGAGGCTGTTATTTGTGTTTCTGTTGAACTATACTCAGTTTATAGGTTATGGTTGGTTGATAAAATATTATAGTAGTTTTATTAAATTAATTAGGTTTACCTAATAATAAACTGGTAAATGAGTGTAGATTATTTTAATCACTGTGTGTCATAGTAAAAACTTTTGAACTGGAGAAGCAAGCATTAAATTAAGAAAACTAATGCGTTTGAAAAAAATGCTGGGTTTTTCATTTGGTTCATCTTGGGCTTGGTTATTGTTTTGTGTGTTTACTGAACTCTATATATACTGGGGGTTTATGATTTAATAAATATAAGTAACAGTTTTTTAATTATATATATAATAATAATAAAAAAATAAAAAATGAGTAATTATTTATTTTAATGTGTGTGTCATGTGTAAATTAAATCTTGAACTGAAGAACTATTTTTTTTTTTTTGAAAAGAAAAAAAAAAAAAAAATCTGACTTGATTGGATTTATTTTATCACTGAAGTAAGATGCAGTTAGGAAAAACACTGGCACATGTATTTTTGCATCAGCAAGGAAAAAAATTTGAAAAGATTTAATGTTAGCTGAAGCCATTTTCTCATTCATACTTGGCCTGTAAAGGAAACAGAAAATCATCGACCAAATATCAAACTTAGATGGTGCATGGTGTAAAGCTACGTTATCATAACATCATTGGTGTATAAATTATGTATTCCTCCTGTTATTAATCCTAATATACCATGCATGGTGGTGATAAAAACGAAATGGTGCCGTCTTTCTGTCGCTTTGTCTCAAACATAGCACTCCAGGATGCTTTTACTTCAGGTGACTGTGAATAGGAGTTGTACTGCTTTGATAAGCCAGTTACACTTTCAGTAGATGACAATATGAAGTTTAAATCGTTTTTTTATTTCTTATACCAACTTTCTTCTTTTTTCTCTCTGGTTTATATTTGTATCAAAGAAGTGAACTACCGCTCTGTGCCTTTATAAATAAATTAATGTCATCTTTTACTTTGAAAGGATGTCTGTACAGGCTGTGGTGTCTTCTTCTTGATACTGATTTTCTGCTGCCCTCTGTGCTGCAGTACATCCTGAATGATAAGGAGGTTCGGGTGAAGACAGAGCTGTGGATGAAACAGAATGCTGACTACCTGAAAGAGCAAAAAGGTTAGGATCCTCATCAGCATCATCACCTTCATCTTCATCAAACATTTCCAAACACAGCACAGAGAGCATAAGCACAGAAGACTTTTAACAATCAGTGATAATGAATGTAAAGACACTCTACACCTTTTGGAATCCTCCACAAATTAAATAAAGGTTTTCAAATGCTTCTCTGCCTCTGAACACTGTAGCCCTGTTAACTACGAAATTGGTAGGAGTATGTGCAGGGACAGCGTTCAACACCATTTTATTGAATTTAAATCCAGTTCAGAATTCACATATCAGATCATTTACATAGTTTGGAATTAAGACAACTCTTAACACGCAACAGAAAGCTCTCACTTACGGCTCACTTTGCCTCATTTATTTGCTGTGTGTTAACAGAAAAAGAAGAGAGGATAAAGAAAGAAAAAGAACAGGGGACATATAAAGAGAAGGTAAGTGTTCCTGAAGCAAAGGGCTTTCCAGACTGGATGCCAGGGGTTGTCCTGGTCCACCTAATCACGCCTGCTCCGCCATCACACAGAACAAAAACCAGTCGGGAAACTTTACCACTGACTCTCCTAGCTGTTAATGATTACAGTGACCTTCTGACTTTTCCTCCAGTTTACCTGTTTTTATCACAGTCCTCAGTTCAACTCAAAATTTGTCCTTCAAGGGTCTTAGGCAAGACACGAACAATTCATTCACCCATATAAAACCTTAAAACACACAACGTGACAATCTTAAAAAGAGTTTAAATACATGAGAAGTAATGTCAGTAACCAACAACAGTACATTATGTCAAAAAGTTATCGATGGTTTATTAATAATTTCAGAGCTGAGGTTAAAAACGGCACCTTAGTTTTGATAGAAAGAAGTAAACCAGCAACTATATAAAAAGTTAAAAAACTTTGATGTCAGAAAAAACTCAGCAGTGTCTTGACTCTCGACTCTTCTTTTCAAACAAAGTTCACACAATATCTGCTATTTTTTTTTATTCAAAAAGACTGTGTTCATGGTAAATATCAATACATATGAATGTCCAGATATAATAACAGTTTATCATTCTATCTATACATTCTCTATACATCTATATATGATTTAAAGAAACTCCAGATTTTTACAGATGTAATGATGTGAAGAAGAGCTCTCAGATTTAGAGCCTTACCATTCCCTGACCTCTGACCTCCTCTCAGATAAATCTTTTAAACTTGTAAAAACAGAATCTAATTAAATATCTGCTCAACCTTATGTAAATCCTATCTGTACCCTAACACTAATAGAACTAGAATTTAGCTTCAAGCTGGACTCATTCATTCGTGCTCTATGATTTAAAAGCTTTATTATCTGATATTTTTATGAGTCTTGTCATTGTTTTTATTTTTTGTTAAATGTGTTTGTCTGACCTTATTTGTGTTGATTTGCCTCTTAGATGGCTGATAAAGTAGGTTTTTAGGTCTCTTGAAAAAGAGATGTCAATCTGGAGGATACCTGAATAAATTTTTTTAATTAAATAAAGTTTAAATGTAATGAAATTTATTTCAATAAAGTTTAAAGTAAATTTAACTTGAATAAAGTTTGAATTTAACGCTGTGTGTTTGCAGAAGAAGAAGTGTAAGAAGAGGGAGCAGATTGAGGCATTGACAGCAGGAGAGGCGATCGAAAAGATGCTGGAAAAGAAGAAGATCTCCAGTAAGATCAACTACGATGTCCTCAGAGACCTCAACAGCAGAGGGACAGGGAGCGGGGGGGGCAGCAGCCCCAGCAGAGCCTCGTCCAATGCCCCAGACCCCAACCACACCAACTCAGCCACACGGAAACGACTCAGCCGCCGCCGCCGTAGGAAGACCAGTGATGCTAACCAAGACCTTGCAGCTAATGCTAGCATCATGGGGAAGAGGTACCATTGATCATCTATAATCTCTATATGATCTATTATCAATAATCTCCAATCTCCAAATATATAATATATATATATATATATATATATATATATATATATATATATATATATATATAGGAACAAACCAATTCAAATGTTCAACATGCAATGAAAAAAAAAAACTTTTCCAATAATTGCCATAAATGCCGATATATGTTGCCACTGTGATAAGAATAATGGAGATTACATCATGAAATGCAAAACAATGATGAACAGTGGAGGGATTTTCAGATAAATTAACTTATTTTCCACCTGTATCTTATTCGATATATACATATTCAACACAATTTTACTATAAAATAAAGTATGAAAGATGAAGTATTGAAATATTAGTAACAATATGAATATTATTTTTAAGGGAGATTTTAGCAAAGATTTCAGGCCAAAAACGTGAGTCACTACACAATGGCAGCCATTTTGGATATAGCACTTGAAGGTCCACTGTTTCCTGTGCACGGATAATCCACCAAGTCATGTTTAAGAGGTAAAGATCTCAGAAACCCATGTAGCTACCGTGATGCAACTGGCGTTGTAGGGATAATTTATAATAGTAGATCTAATCTATGTTTGTTTTTATATATAATTAATGATGTGTTTTTTTAATTCAGTTAAAATGAAAGAACTATTAATTTCTAAGGTGTTGCTTAACTTTCAGCCATGAGCTTTATTTTGAAGTTTTCTCACCCCTTGTTTCAGATTCCGTCGCCTAATCTCCTCAACAAAGAAGAAAGGTGCTTCTCAGGTGAGCAACTATACCTGTCTTTACCTGTAACACAGGACTGTTAATCATTGTACATATACTTTATATATGTATATATTACTGTACATATACTGTTTATATACATATATGACTGTTTACATAATGTATACATATCACTGTACACATATATCACTGTATACAGTACATGTACAGTGATATATTCTGTTCAGTTTTATTCATATAGCACCGAAGCATAAAAAGATTAACTCAAGGCACTTTAAGGACAAGACTGTATAATATTATGGAGAGAAATCAAGCAGTTCCCATCATTAGCAAGGGGTAGTGTATATCAGTGTACACAGTATGTATACATACATATATCACTGCACACAGCTGTTAAAAAACATTATTGTTGTAGTTAAAACTAGTTATGTTTCACCTCTCAGGTAGGAAACTGTGTCACCATGGTAACACAAATAACAACAGAGACTGCAGCTGAACCGTCTCCGGACCCTGAACCAGACACAAGCTCCACCCCCACAGCTGCTCCACCCACTGTGGTAGATGAGGAGGAGGAGGAGGAGGAGGGAGAGGAGGTGGAGGTGGAGGACGAGTGTGTCAGCGCTCTGCAGCTTGTAGGAGGTCAGTACACACTTTTTTATATGTGATAACCCAGGCTTTAAAAAACAAAGAGACGGATTTGTACTGAGAAAATGTTATAGCATAAATAATCATTGATGGATTGATTGTTTTTCAGATTATGGCTATGAGGCGGAGGAGGAGGAAGTCTTCTAGCTTGTCCTGCTTATCGGCCTTTTAACGCTCCGTCCATTTTCTGAAGATCTTGATCTGTTAGACTGAGGCAGCTCAACTGAGATGGATCAGTGTTACACAAATCAGTTACAAATATCAGTGATCAATTTAGGTAAATTACCATCAGTGAAAAAGCATCCCTGCACTTTTAATTTTGATGCTTTTTTTGATTTTCAATGAGCTGAAACTGACAATCTGTTTTCATTAAATTTGCTCCCATTTGATTATGTTTAATTTGTTTAAAGCTTTGTCATGAATTGATCGCTGATCATTTGAATTGATTTTATAACACTGGGCCCCTCATGTTCATATTGTATAAAGCACAGTTGTAGCTTTTAGTCAGATGTTTGTGTATTTTTCTATCAGTGTGCATGAATGCAAATTTGAAACGTGTTAGAGGTTCACGTTGCTATTCCTGAAAATTTAGATGAACTTGAGATAACTGATTAACTGATCAATTTTCATTAATGAAGAGAAAGTTGTGGACTTGGGAAAACAAATCTTCACAGTGAGAATCGGCTGTATTTACTGACAATTTTAATTTTTTTAATGTTTTTTAATTCTGTTTTGGTTTCACAGGAATTATTGTAAATTGATAAGTGTGTACTTTGTATATTTTAAACTGAACTTTGTGTCTATTGTTCCAGATGAGATGCAAAAAAGACAAAAAAAAAACAATACTAAAACAGAAAACAACATTCCATCAGCAAATAAACTCTGCAAGTAGATATAAAGATTCTGTTGTTGTTTTGCAGCTGCACAGAGTTTCGGTATCTAAACAACCTTTAAATAAGAAGTTATGCATAGTGACCAACCTCAAAATGATCAGCTATATTCGTCCTTCAGGATCCTAGTGTGAACAGAAATCTACATCATGTTTATTGCCACAAAAATTTTAAATCTGAAATCAGAGAAAGACTAAGCACAAGTCCACTTAGCTGTTAACAATAAAACTTTGGAATAAGATGCAAAGTTCAGTAACAGTCTCAGCTCCCAGTAAAGAGCAGTTTGTGGAACAGTCTGTGTTTTGCAGAACCTTTCTAGTACAGAACCACCAGGAAAAGTTACCTAGGTAGTGTAACAAATGTAAGACAACTGTAGAAGAATTATTTCTTAGGAAAATAAGGTTTGAAAATACGGGAGTCATTGTATAATGGCCAAGAAAGTAGAGAGTGTTGATAGTGAAAAAGAGAGGGAGAGAGCGAGAGACAAGGGGGGGCAGGAAGGTGGCGAGAGAGCATAGCACAATAATGGGACTAATAGCTATATATACCATAGTTATACTAACAGAGCTAATAATATTACTAATAGAACTAAATTAAATGGTAACAGTAGTAATCATAATAATTAAAGCAGTGGGTGTTGATCAGGCTCATGGGGCAGTAGATGGTTCTACAGTCCTGGATCCAGACTCAGGAGCATCAGAAAAAACCTGCAGGAAGAGGAGGAGGGAGACGAGAAAGCAAAACTGCGGGAGAGAGGGAGGACAGGTAGTAACAAGCATTCTTGAGGTGTTAATGCACATGGGGAGAGAGGAGGAGGCAGAGGAAAGAGAAGCTCAGTGCATCATGGGAAGTCCCCCGGTATTCTAGGCCTATAGCAGTATAGTGAGGGGATGGCTCGAGCTAATGCTGAGTCAGTTCTAACCATAAGCTATATCAAAGAGGAAGGATTTAAGTCTCCTCTGCCTCCTGGACCTGATAACTGAAAGCTCTTCCCCCCATTCTGTTTGTGGAAACTGGATGAACCACAAGTAGGCCAGTGTTCTGGGAGTGAGGTGTTCTTCTGGGTAATAGGGTACTGTGACCTCTATAAGATTTGACCCCATTGCAAGATCGTCTCAGGGTTTTATTCAATCATGCCGCCTCCAAAGCATTGCTTGACATTCTATTTAGACAGAGTCAGAGCAAACACAGAAAGAACATCTGCACGTTCAAACTGTTCTGTCTTTTATTCACACAGTGATTCGGTCACACAGAACATATGAAATTAAAGGAACAGTCCACCGTTTTGAAAATTATTTCATTTATTTGTTTTTTTTTCCCACTTTTAGTGGAGCTAGGTTAACAATATTTTCAGTCTTTGTGCCAAGCTAGGCCACAAATATGGCCCTATATCTGTACTGGACTCATAGAGATGAAATTGATCTGACTGAGACAGAGAACCAGACTGTTCTTTTAAATCTCTACAAAGTTAACTACAAAGAACAGCTGATCCAAGACGCCTCCCCTAGAGACTCCACATGTTACTGAAATCTGAAAAAACAAGAGGGTTTATGAAATGTAGGACTGTTCCATTAAGGAGGTTCATCTCAGCCTGACACATGGGCTGCTCACAGTGACATAATGAAGTCCCCCATCCTCACAGAAAGCCTGTTAGACAAGCTCCAGCGCTCAGTATCTTAGATATTCTTAGTATCCGAACGTTTGTTTGATGGCCTGGAAGTAAAACAAGGTCCAGCCCTCCCTGGTGGAGTCCTCCTCCCCTGCAGGGACTCCTCGACACTCCATCTTGAGTTCAGTCTCATCTCCCCGGCCCTCCAGTTCCAGACTGACAGTGGCATAGTGCTCTGTTGAGGAGACAAAAATTAAACCTCAGAAATGACATTGTCCACAAATGTAGCAGCAGGGGGCTCTGAAAACCGACCTTGATACAAATGCATCACAAATAAGAGGACATACCACTGGGCCATGTCCTAAACCGCCACCTCATCTCGAGCCTCTGGTCTGGATCCTGGGGGGATGAGCAGAAGTCTGGTTACCATTGGGATATGACACAAATTTTCTGACCTCTGATTGGCTCAGTAGCTGTGACCTCACCAGCTGTGTGAACTCCCCACTGATGCTCCCATCCAGCAGCTGGAACCTGCCTCCATGACAACTGTCTACCACTGCTGTCGAGCGTGTAAAAGCCTGTACAAACTGCACAGACAGGTACATTAAGTGCTACATTATTACTACAAACTACAAAGATAGAGGCTGTTAACTACAGCACAGTACCATCACAGTCCTATTGTGCTAAACAGACCAGTACAGGTACATGAAGTATTACTAAAGTGGTACAAGACTTCTGCCTGGTTTTGTCCAACATTGCTTAAATATAACCTAGTTGGGCCTTATTTGTCCTGATTTTTACCTGGTTCAGGGAGATTGTGCCTGTTTTCAGGTTTCTCATGGTTTAAGTCCTAGTTTGTCCAGATTTTAGTCCTAGTTTTAGTCCTTGCCTGTCCTGGGTTTAGTCCTGGTTTGTCCTGGTTTGACTTGGTTTTAGTTAGTCATGGTTGTGTACCTCCTCATTGATAAAGGTCCTGTAGAGCTCATCAGCTGATGTTTGGAAGGTTTCCCTCAGATTAAAGCTGCAGGTCTGGATACGAACACCTGTGGGACAGGGGGTAGGGGTAGAAGAACAGCTGGAGGTGCAGCTGCTCTGTAGGAGGTCAAAGGTATTGTTTAGTCAGCATTAAGAGGTGAAGCTAGATCAGAGTCTGGCTGATGGTTGGGTTTAGTTCAACTGAACTCCACCTGGGTTTTACTGGTCTTGATCTTCTTGGTCTGCTCAGGTGGAGGTGGTTTTGGTCCATTCACAGTGGGCAGAATCATCCCCTGACTGAACTCTGTAGGGTCAAAGGTCACTCAGAATACACAAGGATCGTCATACTCAACTCTAATTGGTTGGTCCTGATGCACTGTAGGTAACAGACCTGATTTGAGCTGGTGGACGTACTCGCCCAGAACCCTCTGAACCTCCAGAACACCGGTCCTCCTCATGAGGTCGAGGAGTGGCGTGTTTGGCTGGTCTTTACACAGAGATACCGAGATCTGCAAAAGAGTATAGTAAATCAATATGATCCTCAATATGGAAATCAATATAGTCACCAATGCACCAATCAATACAGACATCAATACACTGTATCATCAGTATGAAGAAGTTGTTGACCCACGTCGAGGTCATCCACGTTGTTCTCGTCGGACAAGTTGGACACTTCAACAGTTCCTCTGTATTTCACTCCACTGCTGGATGTACCTGCAGACAGGAAACAGTCAGCACCGGGAAAGAAGAGCTACACTTGTGTGATGTCATCACAAAGGTGGGATGTCATTGGTGACATCACAAAAGGACCTACCCAGCCAGCTGGCTCTCAGCTGCCACTCGTAGAAGAAGATGAGCTTCCCTTTGCGGTTGTTGATGGAAGCTTCTCCGTCTAGTCTGGTGACATCTGTCAGCTGACAGATGCCCTCTGATCCCTCCACCTGGACCCCAAGCAGCAGCTGATGGAGGCGCTGGGACGACCAGCCTGAGACGTCACGCTCCGTCCTATTGAGGAGAGAGAGGACGTGTCCAGCGGTGCAAAGTAACCGAGTACATTTACTCCAGTACGCTACAGAGTAGTACCAGGGTATTTCCAAGTCCTGCTAGTAAATACTGGCCTTTTTATCCGATAGCTTGAGTTTCTTTCCATCTTATAAAATATGATGCAGAGCTGAACCGATTAATGTCAACCGAAAAAAACAAAATTAACTATCTCCATTGGTTAAAGTTATTTTTCAGTTTCTCTTGTGGGGATTTGCTACTTTTATCTTGTGATTATTTTCTAATAATTGTAATTTATTTTTAATTATTTTGAGTTTTGGACCATCACTTTGGGCTCTGAGTGAACAATTGATCAATTAATTAAGAAAATAATCAGCAGATTTGTCTGTAATGACAATGACCATTAGTCACAGCCTCATAAAAAATAAATGAAATTTCCACCAACTACAACCCTAAAATGCTGCTGTAACATTAAAGTATCACTCATAATGTAATGATGTAATATATAACAAGATTCACAGCAACGTTTATCTGCACTGAATCCTTTTACTTTCAATAGCTCATGTACATTTAGCTGATTATACTCACATATGTTTACTTTAACTGTATTTAATGCAGGAATTCTACCTGTAATGGAGTATTTTTACAGTATGCTCTTAGTACTTTTACTGCAGTAGAGCCAACTAGTCCTCCAAAGGTGGGCCATGCATCTGATGCCCCCCATCCGAGCATGAGTGAACAAGTGAATTAATCCCTGAGGCATCACAGATACACTGTTAAAATCACTGCTGAAAAATAATGATGTAACCTTTTATGTTCCAGGAGTGCGCTGTTTAGTGAAAGATCTTGTTTGAGTTAAAATAAGTGTTTTTTTATAGTCAGAGTATGTTTGTTGTCATGGTAACAATAATAAACACCCAGTTAAGGTTATAGAAAGACTGTGGTCAAGAGAAAGAACACTGACTATGGCATTGAAAACAGTCTCCTGTCCATCCACCAGGACCTCCACTCAACGTGGACTATGTCTCTCTTTGTACCACATCACTCGACTTCCTGCTTTACTACGGCCACTAGAGCTAACCAAACAGCAGAATCTACCTAGGGGTCATAAAAAGCTGCTGCTCAGACGACCTGAGTCCTGTTTTTTTCAGTACCACAGTCTCTAATCCTCCCCCTAAAGTCACCCATCTGTGTAGCCCCAACCATATCAACTGTAGCCCTGCCCTCCTCTCAGACATCCCAAACCTGTCATTCAACAGGTGTTTAAAAATATCTGTACATGTGCTGAACCAGCTGCAGGGGGGTCATGTAACACACACAGTCACACACTCTGAAGTCCTAAAATACCCCCCCCCAGACGGACAGACTCTTCTAGACTCTTCTGCATCTTTTTTCTCTGATGAAACAGCTGATCAGGGAGAATAATCATTGGAGAAAGAAAATCAGATAAATGACCAGTTGATCTTTACTTCATAAAAAGTTGTTCGAATTTGTCCGTTTTCAATGGAACTGAATAAATAGGACATTAAGTCCACTTCTGATGATACAGGAGGAGGAAAACTGAGAAAGATGTTTTATGTAAACAAGTCCAGACTCTGTTGGAACAGAGCAGGTCTGTGTGAATCCAGAATCTCTGGAATCATCTCAGACAGAAAAAACTAGTTTCAGTTGAAAAGTTTAATACAACCGATACTTACAATATCAATATTAATACTAACACAAATGAAAAAACAGACCAGTGCCAGTTGTTGACGTTGGTAGCATCGGCTCTCTCCTCAACGATCCATCGAGGATCTCCTTCACCCCATTTGGCCATCACTGATAATCACCAATCCCTAATCAATACTGACCTAAGCCCAACTTTTTATACTAATGAAATAATCTATAACTCAGTGCAAGTACTACTGCATCACTAGCTCTTTAAGGCCTGCAGTAGTGTCCTGACAAACTGGAGTTGTGTCCACTGTCTGATCTCGGATCAGCTTTTCAATGGCAGCTGAACCATAAACCACTGGACATTAACTACTTCCTCTAATGACCTTCAAAGTAAAATTTCACACACGATACAATCTTAAAGAATAAAAGGAATGAATATTTTGCTGGGGAACAAAACATCAGTCTCATAATAACTTGTCTGTATTTCCTCTCTTACAATCAATAAAATCTGATCTGATCTTTAACAGCAGCAGCACCACTGCTGAGTACAGAAAATGATAAGTCATTGTAAGTCATCCATGACTCAGGATCAATGATCAGTGGTACTTTACCATGATACTGGAGTAACAGGAAGTACTTTACTGTGAAACTGGACCTACAGGAAGTACCTTTCCTTTGATACTAGAACTATGTGATTTAGCTGTTATACTGGGATTCTGAATACAAGACTTTTACTTGTAATGAAGTATTACTACACTGTGCCATTGGTACTTGTACATTAGTAAAGGGTCAGAGTACTGAAGCTCACCAGACGTGGGTGAAAGCTTCAGAAACCAAACATGAGTTGTAGGTTTTACTGTTAATTTAAAGATGAACTGTGCAGCAGAAATGGCGTTTAATGTAGTTTTCTTTTTTAATCGCGTCAAAACAGTTTAAGGTTGATCCTATGACCAGTGAGAGGGTCCAGACCCCAGGCTGAGAACCACTGCTCATCCACATATCCAGTGGTAGTAGAAGTACTCAGCTCCTTTACTAAAGTAATTCCCAGTTTAAAAAAAGGAAAATACTAATTTTAAGTGACAGTACAGAAATGTTGCCTACACTGTGCCCACAGTCTGTGAATTCCCTCAGTGAATGTTGTGCTGTCTCATATAATCAGACCGGTCTGGTGTCACTTGTGTATGAGATTATTGAAGTAATATTCTGATAGTGGAGGAGGAAAATACCTTTCACCGCTGCCAGAGCAAGGTATCGCAGTACAAGTAACGTAGTATAACACGTCCTTTGAGTACAACTACCTCAAAACGATACTAATGTACAATAACTGAGTAACTACCCGAAACACACCGCGCGGCCGGAAGTCGTCCAGCCTCCGTCAGAGAAGAGGAAGAAGAGGAGGAGGCGGGGCCGCTGCAGCCGAAGGTAAAAGCAGCTGATCGATTCTGATCGGTTATAACTTTTACACTCGGTGTTTGTGTTTGAAATTTTCAGTCCAGTCTATTGGTTAAATATCTTCTTGCTGACGTCACTGTTCTTGCAGTTTGTCAGAATAAAACGAATCGTTAAGCATGCTAGCATGCTAACTAGCCTCCTGCTGCTGTCAGATACACAAGCTACACACCAGACACTCACCTAGACATCAGAAAGAAGACTGGTCCTCATAATCCTGTGTGTCAGCAGTAGAAGCTAACATAGAAGCTAACAGCTGCTACAGTCTGAACTGAGACTGAACCATTTTTATTGTGACAGTTTGTTGTGTGTGCAGATGATGAAGAATAAACCCGATGAGGAGGAGTACTGGAACAGTTCGAAGTTTAAAGCGTTCACCTTCGACGATGAAGACGACGAGTTCAGCAGGGTAAGACCCGGATCAAGACTGCCCTGCGTCTGAACCTGGTCTCGGCTTTCATTCGCTCCACCGGTCTTCATCCTGGCCGACCTGAGATCAAATCAGGCTTTAGTAACGCCGATCATTCCTGTTCCTGTCTCTGCGGTATATTCCTGACTACAAATTGTGTCAGGTCCACCTGTACCTGTACACCTGTACGGTTAAATTCCTGTGTGAGTGTCGTGTAACATACGGGATGGCAGCCTTAGGACAGAAGCTGATCCTGAGCCTTCTGGTACTTGAGCTCTTTCTTTGGGGGAGGACCAGGGTGAGGGAAGGTCTTGTTCAAAGTGAGGCCGTAGGAGATCCAGTTGTCTGTCCTAACAGACCGGACCATTTTTCAGAAAGTTCAGGGTCTGGTTGGAGGGGGAGGTGATTATAACAGGGTTTATGAGTTCGGAGAGCAGCTTTGGTGGCGAGACGATGGTAAAGCCTGAACCTACACCTGGCTGTGCAGGTGGGTTCTGGTTAGGGTGGGGGTCAGAGTGCCCAGACACCGTGCTTCATGTACATGAATGCACAGTCCACCTGCACTTCTACATGACACTGCTGCTCTCCTGTCGGTCCCAGATGTGGTTTGCCACATTGGCTCCTTAGTGTTGTTAGGGATGCTGTTGTTGTTGAGTTGTGTCTCCTCAACAAACATAATACTGTTGTCCATGAGCCTACTGTAAATGAGGGTCCAAGTCCGAGATTTATCCAGCTCGTCTGTCAGGGATTGTACACGAGCAAGGAGGAAGCCCGGTTGCACTGGCTGGTGTGAATTTAGTTTGTAGCTCAAACTAGCCCGCAGTCTTCCGTGCTTTCCCCTTCTTTGGTTACGGTCTCGATGCCAGCACAAAGGCATTTCCAACTGGAGTGAGTGGTTCACCTGATTGCGATGTCCTGATTATCTCCCACGGTATCTTGTCAGAGAAAAACGGTTAGTTCACAACAGCGCCCGAGTCTCCTGGTCTTAAATCCAGGAGAGTCACTCGGCTGTGTGTCTGCATCTGTGTTCTAGGATCTAAGATTGTGACTGGAAGATGAACTCTGTGAAATAAGTTTAGAGAGAAATGAGAGAAGTTTGTCTAAAATTACTTCACAAATAAAGATATACCAGTGATTTAAAGGACGCAGTGAGAGAGACGTGGCCAGCAATCTCTGGAGAACAAAGCACCAGGAGGAGTTCATGGTTTTAAGTTAAATCTTAATGAAGCATGATAAACAGTGTCCAACATATGATTTTGTGCAGGTGCATTCATTTATAATAAGACAACATTACCAGTAACCAGTAGGAAGGTGGCAGCAGCCAGCCTTTTTCTGGTTTCCAAAGAAAGAGAAGACTTGTATCTCAAATAAAAGCCTCAGTTCTACTTTCAACATATTGATTAAAAGAAGACGTTCATCGAGCCAAGTGCCAAGTTATTTATAACAGGTTACAACATCTGTTTTATTCCCCCGAGTTTTCACATCAACAGTTTTTTCTTGAGATCAAAAATAAATTAACTTGGTTTTATCTGCATGAAACATAAGCTTGAGTTGAATTAGCTGAAATTATTACACACAGTCTTTCAGCGGTCTCAGCAGCAATACTTGAAATATCCCCCAAACACACACACACACACACACACACACACACACACACACATGGATTAAACCAGCTAAAAAAGCAAAAATACCAAAAAACACCAATTCTTAAAGGTGTTAAAAACTATTGTCTTGTGCAGATGTGATTATAATCACCCAACAGTTTGTATGAAGTTTATAATGTAGAGTTTTTCTTTGTATTGTCAGAAATGTGAACATCAGTTCCCTGTTTAGTACTGTGTGACCAGGTGTGTTAGTTTCACCTGTGAGATCTTCAGGTGTTTACTTTGTTTCTAACAGTTAAAGGAGTCGAAGCAGGCGGTGAACAGCATCCGCCAACTTGTGGAGGAAGACGATGATGAAGACGACGTGGAGAAGGTCAGCTGGAGCGGAGAGCCTGTTGGGAGTAAGACATCATTACTGTTATTATCATCTCTGGAACGTGCGAAAAATGCCGAGCCACGATTGGCTAAAGGGTGTATGTTATTCTCCTGTGCGTCCTCAGGTATCTCCTGGTCGGTCAGAGAAACGGCAGCGTCCAATCAGAGAACAGATAGAGAGCCTGCCTTCCCCAAAATCAACACCGACAGCCCGACCATCAGCAAGAGTCATTCAGGATACTCCCTGAGCTCTCTGTTCAAAGGTGAGACAGGTGGACAGGTGAGACAGATGATCAGGTCACATGACTCAGACAGAAACATTAATTGTCAGACTAATGAAAAACTGACTGAAGGTTTATTCTGTTTGTCTGCAGGAAAAACTAAAGGAGGAAATTTCCAGTCCTTCACTGACTGTTAGTCTCTGATCCTTTGAAACCGAATGGAGGAATCAGTGAGTGCGTGAGTACGCAAAAGACTAATGCTGACATTTTGTGTTTTAGCACTCAGTGACTCGTCTGTCAGGCTCTATGCTCCTGAGCTCCGGAAACCCAAATCTGAATACAAGGTAACAACCAGACTGATAATCTGATTAAAGACTGATAACTTGATTACAGTCAGACTGATAACCTGTATGGTTTTCTTTTTCTGCTCTACTGAAAACTGATGTCATCCTGTTGTGACGTCAGGGCTATGTTGGTGATTGGTCGCCCGAGGAGACGGTTCACAGAATGAAGCAAGGAAAGGTAGGAGCACCTGTCTGTTTACCTGGCTTTGACGGGTATATCAGGTTACCATACCATCCCTGGGAAACACTTTCTCCTACAGTAGTGTTTCAGTTTAGTACTAATATAATAATACTAATATAATATAGCAGTGCCATGTACAAATCAAGTCTGGTGTTTCATTGTCGCACCGCAGTGAATAATCTGTAGTGTTACAGTGTAAAAATACAGTGTAGTGTTGAAGCGACCAACTGGTAGGAGACCCCGGGGGTAGACCCAGAACATGCCATAGAGATTATATACCTTGTCTGACCTGGGAACAGCTTGGGACCCCCTAGAAGGAGCTGGACAGTTCTGGGGAGGGGACATCTGGGCTAACTTGTTTAACCTGCGGCCACACTGACACGACCCCAGATCAGCATCAGAAAGTGGATGGACGAATTCTACATGACACTGGTGCCATTCCGTCAGTCCTGGACATGGTTTGGCTCCTTGGTGACGTTAGGGATGCTGTTGTTGTTGAGTCGTGTCTCATCGACTAAGATATGCCAAAGATCTACCGCATCGAACCTTCACCCCCTGCACTAATGTGTAGTATCACAATGTGGCATCACTGTGTATTTGTGCTGCAATTGTGTGTTTCAGGTTGTGTCTCTGGAGAAGTTTCGGTCTCTGCAGGACAAACTGTTGCTGCTCGATTTTTCCGTCAGCGCTCATGATGGAAATGTCATCACTGCTGTAACTTTATTTACAAACTAATTTATAACAACAACATCAATCTTTGAGCTTTATTCTCAACTTTATCAAGACAACTGACCCGCGGTGTGTTTTTCAGGTTCTGATTTATTTGAAGAGGACTCTGAGTAAAGGTGAGTCCGCTGATCCCAATCCTGTATCAGTTCTCTCTGTGTTTGAGCTGCAACTATGTTTCTGTGTCCAGAGGTTTTGTTTCGGGAGCTGGAGTCCAGACAGACGGCTCTGAGACACTTCATCCACTATCTGACTGAAACCAGAGAGCAGCGGATGCTGTTGGAGCTGCTCAGGTGCTCAGACGCTCACACCTCTTACACTGTCACACCTGTGCCTGGTCTGTGTGTATACCTGGACCAGTTTAATTTGCAGTAACATGCTCTCATTTGGTACAAGGTTTATATTTGTTTTCTCCTCCTGTTCTTCCTCAGAAGTCTGGGCAGGACGGAGGATGTGGCGGTATGTAGTACACACTGCTCACACAATGGCAGAACATCGTCAGGACTGATGGGATGCTGCTGTAATTTTCTTTCTGTTTCCATGGCGACAGTTGCTGCAGTATAAAGAGCACCTGACCATCATAGATGAAAATAAGAGGCGGGACTTCCTGAAGAGCTGCCTCAGGTGAGTGACACCTGCAGGCCACAGCAGACTGACCTACAGTCATATCCTGATGGAGTATAGTTACTTTTCAGTTGACATGCAAATTATTGGAAATATTGTATGAGGTTACTGATTAAATGTATTATTTAAATGATGTAATTAGAAAGTACTCATTTTCTGCAAGTCTTTTCTTTGACTGGGAAAACCCTGATCAAAATGAATCCTGTGCATAGTAATTACTTTTTCTCCCAAGAGGAAAGTTAATCAGGAATCGTTAAGGGAATCAATAAACAACTGGATGAATAATAAGAATCGATAATGACATTGGTATCGATAAATAATAAATCATCAGTCTTATCATTTCCCATCACTGGTGATTACACACCACTAGTTATAAATTACATAAATTTGTCTTTGAATGATGAATGTCAGCATAGATCTGATGCTTTAATTGTTTAAAGGCTTGTGATAATGATCTTGTGATGATCTCGTGATGATGTCATCACTTATATCAGCATTTTCTGACTCGTAAGTGTTTGTTATTTGCCCTTGGTTGTTTGTTGTTTTCTAAGTAGCTTTGTTTTTGAAGAGTCTCAGTCATCCAGGACTTTGTTTTCTGTGAAGAGGAAACTCATTTCAAGCCCAGTTCATACCTGCATCATGTTTTGTCTAGGATTAGCACAGCTCTGAGTTCAGGTGTGAATGCATCCAAGACGCATTATATCCTGGGCCACACTGAACGTCCATCTACTCACCTGACATCCTCTACGTTAGCAGAGATTCGCACACATTAAAAAATGAATACAAGTCGTACAGATCGTGTTAGACGGCTTTGTCCACATCTTCTGTAAATTTCTAAAAGCCGAGAGATAAGTTAGGAGTGCATCAAATATTTTTTGTGATTTGCTTTGTCTGGGACACATCAGGGAATAGACCCAGTCTGTAGTGTTCTGATTTCTTCTTCTTTTAATTTCCAGTAGACTAGGCACAGGAAGCCCATCGTTGCCTCATGCTGGTCAAAAGCAACAAAGCGTTTGGTCTTTGCAAAGGGAAACGATGTTGGTGTTTATTTACATTTAGAGCAGGAGGTGAGATCTGATCAAAGGTGGAGACGCTTTCTAATATCAGGTGTGAACTGACGTACTTAGAGCTGTCCACCTGTGATCGGATCACAGGCAGGTATGACCAGGGCCTGAAGATTGGTTGTTTGCAGTTTGATGTTTACTGTTGGTTGAGATCTGTTTTGTTTTTCAGCCTTCAGTTTTCCCCAGAGGACTCAGCTCACATTCAGGACCACTACACTCTGCTGGAGAGACAGATCATCATCGAGGTCAGAAACCATGCTAAACCGGTTTACATTGGAATAAATGCATTAAACCAGTATTATTTTCATTATAGATTAATGTCCTGATTATTTCTTCAATACCTGTTTAAGAAGACAGGTTAACACTCCTGTTTATCCCAGTTTCTTCTCTGTTTTGTTACAAGGCAACAGACCGGCAGGCTGAGCGTGGAGGGAAGGTGGAAATCTTCCAGAAGTTTCCCAGAAGAGCTTCGATCCTCAACATGCCGCTAATCACAACTCTGTACTACTGCTGCTTCTACCACTACCCAGAGTCTGAGGTTGGTTCTTACATACATGCCGTCATATACACATCACATACAGTGGGGTCTGTATCTGACACTCAGCTTGTGGTGACGTCCATGGTTCCAGACTTCAGACAGTCATTTTTTATATTTTATTTATTTTATTTATATATTTATATATGAATATATATAAAAAATATGTGACACAAAAAGGCAGTGTATTGTTTTGGACAGTAGAAAAACATGCTTGGCCAGTGGATTTTTACATCAACCAGCCGCCTTGGCCAGTGAGTCAAAAAGTTCATTTCAGACCCTGTTCTTAAACGTAAATGTATAAATAAACACAAACATTAGTAAAGGTGGAATAGCTGAACTAGGTCCATTAAACCAGGTCTTTGTGTCTACAGGGAACTTACAGCAGCCCATTGAACATCCGTCAGACCTTCAGGGTGAGAACTGATGGCTCCTTCACTTTCTCAACATGCAGTTGACACATTGAACGGATTAAACATAAACTGGGTCTCTCAGTAACCGACCATCGATGACCTTTGACTTCAGATTTCAGAGAAGCAATACTTTGTGACGGCGTTGGCAGCGAGGGCGAAGCTGAAGGCGTGGTTTGACGTAGAGGCTCTGTTCACCAGCAGGAATTGGCTCGGCTTCACCAGGAAGAAATCGCCTCTCGGCTTCCACCGAGTCGTAGACATCCTGCAGAAAAACTCCGCCCCCACACAAGTGAGGGAACGGGGCCAAAGTGGAGCATTACAGTACATTTAAATAGCGGGTTATTATTGATTTACAGGTGTGTTATGTGATTGACAGGTGCTGCAGGAGTACGTTGGGCTGGTCGATGACGCGGACCTGAGGATCAGTCTTGCTCAGAAACATAAATGTCACGACATAATCATCAATGTGAGACACTCATGTTTAAATTAATAATACTCTGATTGGATGATCATTTAAAGCACTCAAACCAATCAGAATCGTACAAGGCGGGGCCTAAACACTAAACCCACCTGTCTCTTTTCTTAAACCCGAGGCTCAGGCTATGTTCAATTTAAAACAGCAGGCACCGCTTAGCTACACTTTACGAGTTAAATGACATGTGTGCACTGTTGTCTATCATTTGGGGGGGGGGGGGGCAGGGGTCAGAGTCGTTACTCAATCAGCAGTGAGGTGTGTATAAAACCTGCCTAACATAAAAGGCAGAGCGCATGTGTGGGGACGGGGTGTTCAACACTCCACCCTTCCCCTGTAAACAAATGTTTTGCTACGTTTTGTCAGGGCTGAACGACCCTGCTGAAGTTAATTATGTGAGGTGTTGCTATGGTGTCATGATGACCGGTGCATCTCTGGGCCAATCAGACATACCGGGACCTGAAGGACCGGCAGCTGTTGCTAGGATACCGGGGGAAGGTCGAGAGAGGATCAGCAGAGGAGAGGAAGATCGACGAGCTGCTTGAAAACCCGGTGAGGAAGAGGAAGCTTGGAGATGATCTTCATCATCCCCATCATGAGACCTGACTGTTTCCTCTTCTCTTTCAGCAAATCCGGTGGAAAAACTGAGGATCGAAGTTTCAGTGAAAGACTCTTCTTATGAAACAACAAAAGGCATGACAGTAATCCTACACCATGACAACAGGAACTTCTAATCAGCATTCAAGAGATTCATTCTCATTGGTTACAGAGAGGAGAGCTGGTTTTTGACTCCTCCTCCCCCTCTGAGCTGGGGTGGGAGGGTGTCAGCGCTTTAACATTCCCTAAAGGAAAATTGAGTTTTTAAAAACATGAACAAGAAAAAGAATAAAAAATTTTAAGAACATTAGCCGACTTTACTGATGTTTCTACTTGAAAAGGAAAGAAAGAACAGATGAGGTGGAAGGGAGGCAGAGAGGAGGAAGTGAAAGAGGAGTGGGTAGTTGAGGTTCGGAGGTCTTAAAAACAAATGGATACAATGATACAGGAAAGGAGTAGGTGGAGGATGTAGTTGAGGTGAGGGGGGCTTTAAAAAAAAAAGAGGAACTGGTGAATGGGAGGGTGAAGTGAGGAGAGTGATGGTGAGTTCCTCCTTGCTGAAGGGGATTTTATTTTCTTTCATGTTCTTTTTCTAATAGATGATGGTTCAGACTCCTGCTGATCGATCAGATGTGATTATTGATCATTGGTTTCCTCGGCGTTGCTCAGAGCAGCGGGAGGCCGTAAATAAATGATGATGAAGCCATGAATTAAAGATTGAGGATGAATAAATGATGCCGTCAGACATGTTGTGTGGTCACGTGGGCAGACATGCACCCCAAGATTCCTCTTCCTTTAGTCAAGACGACACGAGGACATGGACGATGCGCGTGGCCACGGTGAGTTTTCACTTTTAAATCTGATTCGCGGTTTCATTGTTTAACTATAGAACAAGGATCATTTCGTCTGTGTGACTGATTAGATCTGATAGAAGAATAATGTTTACTAACCTCCATTATCAGTCATTTTATTTTCTTACTTCACTGGTGTGTAACGGTCCTAAAATAAACATTTATCATTTTATACTATTATTATTAACATTATTAAGTTTATTATTATTGAATTATAAGACATCCATTAACTTTAGTACTCCATTCACTGCCCTAGTATTCATATAAGTTCATACATATAATGGTAATATACAGTATATAATCTGTTTTATGTTAACACATTTTTAGTTTTACAAGTTTTACAAGGCCGGTGCTGCAGATATGAACATTTAGATATTTTGAGTCTAAAACCATCAGAACACTTGAACCTGACACAACTTTATTTCAAAAATGTAAAACAGACACTGGAAAAAACTGATGTAATACACCTGTAATATCACTTTAGTTAAATGATAATATTACTATATTTTCCTATATTTTCCTTAAAAAAGAGCTACTGCACATCTCTATAATACTTCTATAACAATAATGTTTCTGGGTTAGGGTTATATATATCCAGTGTTTGAGTGACAGTCAGTCTGCGGACTTTTATTACATTTATTTGAGCAGTTAGAAAGTTTCTACAGCTAAAATCTTATCAATTAATACTACTTTAACCTTTATTTAATCAGTAAAATCCCACTGAGATGGAGATCTCATTTTCAAGAGGGACATGAGTGTCAATTCTTAATGTACAATTCTGATCCTAATCAATCATGATAATTATAACAGTACTGGAATAATAGCACAATAAAAAGTAACATAATAAGTAAATTAAAAATCAAGTTTCATGGTACACTGAAAAAAAATGAAAAAGCAGGGGGCTCCACAGCGGCAGCAGCTCATCCTGAGAGCCGCCGTCTGGGCCTCCGGCTCTCAGGATGATTCAAACAGATGAGTGGTGTTCGGAGAAGCCTTTTATGAATAAATAAAAACAAATGTTGGGCTCTGTCCCTCTCTCATGCAAAGGGACGGCTGATCCACAGTGATCAGTGCCAGGGATGTGAGGGGCATCGGCATCTGTGAGTCAACATGATCTAAAGCTGAGAGCACAAATGCACCATCAACCAACCCTCCTTCTATGAAACAGATACAAGCCTCAGCAAAAGATCTGAGCCTTGTTCTTGATTTTTGTGAAGATTAAGAGAGAATAATCAATAATTAAAGGTCTGCCTTCCGAAACCTCCAACGTCCAGAGCCTGGGATCGGACGGTACTGCTTCTACCTGAGCTTTCGTTTCCAGCAGAAACAGTGGAGTGCTTTTGGTTCATCGTGAAACTTTCATGTGCAAAGAGAAAAGTAACAAACAGAAGTAAAAGTACTAATACGGCAGAGTACAAATACCCTGCATTCAGAGTAGAAAAGCACCAAAAGTACTGATTAAGCAGGATGCTGTACGTTGTATCACTGTAATATGATTATTGATACCATTATGTTCATCCTTAAATATTGCAGCTGGTGAAGACGGAGATAATTATCTACTTTCTAAAATGCTGGGTAACAATCTGTAATGGTTTTTTGCTGATTATATTAATACAAAATATAACCAACTAATCTCATCAATAACTAGAACTAAAGCTGTCAGAAACATGAAGTACAGTGAAAAGTACCAATATTTGCCTTCAGCATATAGTGCAATAAAGTACAAGTATCTCAAAATTGTACTCAAGTGCATTACACTTAATGCAGGGCTTTAAACTGTGTCATGTTTGCATAAGAAAAAGAAACCCTGCCAAAAAAAAACTACCTAGATGACATCACCTGTCGGTTTTGAAATGTGTAAAACTCGAAAATGTTACTGAAACGTTTCATAAAACAAAACAGGAGAGCAGCCTGCGAACACTGAGCACACAAGAAGCTTCAAACCTAAAGCAAGTGTAACACATTAAAATAAAAATACACAGGAGAATATTTGTTGCAATAATTAAAGCTGTCCCTGGGGCTCTTCTGTGGCAGAGAGGCCGACACTGAAAGGGAATGATTTAAAAAAAAAAAAAAAAAAACAACAAGATTCATGGATTGCGTATGTGAGCTACTTTGACATGAGGATGAAATTAAGTACACACAGGCGTAGAAATCAAACCACATTCTGTCAACAATGATAAACTCTGTTGGCACAACCTGTTTCCAGGTCTTCAACTGGCAATGAGAGAGAAGTTTTTGTGGAACAAAAAGATTCAGTTTCATTAATTTATCGCTGAAAATGTCACTGACCTGAGGGGACGGAGAAGATGATCAATGTGGTTTAATAAGGTCAAATGGCAGCTGGCTGTGAATTTCTAATGAAAGTTATTGTGTGACCTTCATGGTCCATTCAGTAGCTGTTCTGAAACTTTCAATCTAATCTCATGATCTTCAGCAGATAAACTTGACTATTAAATGAACATGGCTGAGAAGTTCTGGAAAAACAAAAAAATTAACATCTGCACTGGTGTCTGTTTTTAGGCCAAAAAGAAATGATACCATTAAAACGTTATTTTTTTTTAACGTGAAAAATGTTGACAATAACATCGAGACAAGGACAATGACAATGCAGACACTCACAGACCTGGACAGTAGAATTTCATGTCCAGTTTTGTTTGCTTCTGTTGCCAGTTTTTTTGTTGTTGTCACCTGTGACCTTTGTTTTTCTGTCACCCGGTAGACGGACTGACCTCGAATCTTATTGGTTGTCTTCATGCAGACATCATGCAAGAGCTGTCGGCGAGCGAGAAATTTTCTCTGATGAACAAAAGTTCAACAGAGTGCGAGCCTCCGTACGATGATGGCCGCCTGCCGCTGGTCCTTCTGTACAGCGTTGTGCTGGTCATCGGACTGCCAGCTAACCTGCTGACCGTCTACCTCACCTGGCTGCAGGTACGCAGGAAGAACGTTCTGGGTGTTTACCTGTGGAGCCTGTCGCTGTGTGACCTCACCTACCTGTGCACGCTGCCTCTCTGGGCGATTTATGTCAGCCAAAGTCACGTGTGGCCCTGGAGTTCAGCCGTATGCAAGTTAACGGGCTATATCTTCTTCAACAACATGTACATCAGCATCTTCCTTCTCTGCTGCATCTCCTGCGACCGCTATGTGGCTGTGGTCTACAGCGTTGAGTCCCGCGGTCTGCGGCGGCAGCGCCTCGCAGGCCTCATTACCCTCGTCATTGTTCTGCTGGTCGCCCTCAGTCACTTCCCTGTCTTCACCATGAGGGAGGGGGATGCCAAGGGCAAAGGACGCTGCTTCGAGCCGAGTCAGCGCAATACCTTGGTGATGGGCTTCAACTACGGACGCTTCGCAGTCGGCTTCCTCATCCCGCTGCTGCTGCTGGTAGTGACGAACCGTGGCATCCTGGTCAACGTGCAGCGCAGCACAGGGCTGCGGCGGGAGCAGAAGGAGCGTGTCCGCTGGCTGGCGGTGGCGGTGGTGGTTCTGTTCCTGGTCTGCTTCGCCCCATACCACCTCATCCTGCTGGTTAGGGCCATCATGTTCCACTTCCCCGAGCTGGAGGACGGCACCTGTCTGTTCGAGAAGACCCTGTACACCCCCTACACCATCTCCCTCGGCCTGTCGACCATCAACAGCGCCATCAACCCCATCCTGTACGTCCTGTCCAGCGACAACATCCGCAAAGAGCTGAGCAGAGGCCTGGTCCAGGTCTGTGATCGAGCGCACCTGAGGCCGCGATCCGACAGCAGCCAGAACAAGATCCAACCCACCAAAAACTCCTCAGAGCTGATTGCAGTGACAATGACAGAGAAGCAACAAGGAAGAAAACCACCGGGTAGTTAACAGACTGACCTCAAAGTCCCTACTGGACTCTACATGGCTGGTCACTGCAGGGCCTTGTTGGACTCTGACTTAGACGTCTACTCTGTTTTTACAGTCTAAACATGTACAGTTTGTGGTGCTAGAAGAAGCATCACGCTGTCACCAAAATCAATAGGGTTCATCATCTGGAGGGCAGGAAAGAGACTGGAGTCCTATTTCACAAAAGTAGAAATGAGAAACCCCAGATGATTGAAAAGGAGACTTGACATAGTCTGGTCAAGTCATCCTGGCTTTTTACTTTTCATTGCCAAGCCAGGATGAGCAGGTGCAGCTGTGTCAAATCAAGTAATTCTGAAACATGCGCATTCATAGCTGTATATCACTTTAATTTGTCACCAAGTCTTGATTTGTTCAGTCATCTTTGTCGTGTATGAACAGAAATTCATACAGATATTTACCGAGAAGTCGAACAATGATTTACACTTAATGTGTGAAAATGACCAGTGACTCGTTATAGGCTAATTAATTATGACAGATTCAGACGAAATCTTTGGTTAGTAAATTTATCATTTTAGGCCACTTACACATCCAGTCAGTCGCTCGTAACAACTTTCCCTTTTTTTTTAAATAATAGCGGTCGTGTTTCCTTTCTTAATAATAATATGCTTCACTTCCTCATAATCAAAAGAAGCTGCTGCTGTAAAAATGGTGAAAAACATTATTTAGCGAACAGCCAAGTATCATGTTTCCTTAAAAGAAAATGACAGGGGAAAAAATCAGTTATATATTGCTGGCCATTTAATCATTATTCTTATTAGTTAACTATTTACTACATAAAATGCGTCGTGTTAGTTTTCTTTACTTGTAGCAACAGTTGCGGAGAAGAGTCGTGATTTTACCCCCCGAGCTATAAAAGTTGCTGAAATTGTTGAAGATGGTAAAAATACGTTGTTCTAATTAGAACCAGATTTTTCTATGGAGCTGAAGCTCCGTGTTCTCCACTCCACCGGGTGGCATCGCCACGTTTTCTGACATCCTTTGAGGAGCGTCAGACACCAACATTGGGCGTCGACCTTAACACAAACAGACTAACCAGGCCTGGCTGTTAGTCTGGTGTGGTCCAGGTTAGCTTCACAGGATGAATCTCCATGGTAACTTATTAGCCACTGCTTTAGTCCTAGCTAAATCAAGCCAGGATATCTGAAAAATCCCAGCTTAATCTGCTGTCTAGGTTTTGTGAAACTGCCCTCAGGCCTGGGAACTTAAAAAAAAAAAAAAAAAACAAACTTAACTCACCGTTGTGTTATGTTGTTGTTCCTGAGATGTCGTCTCACTATGATCAAACAGAAATAAAATTATTCCAATTTTACATTAAAACTATCATTAGATCACCAAACCTGCTTGGTGTACGCCTGACAGTCATTTCTCACAGTATAGACTGTCGACAGTTGGTTAGGGTCACATCAGCTGGGGTAGATCACCATGTTAACAGCCTGACTACTGACCAATCAGATCACTGAAATCACCGGGTCATCGTTCCTACAAGATCCCGACAAGATTAATCACGGAGAAAAACTAGACTGAAAACCGAGAACGGAGGAGAAACAGCAACAGAAGGATCTTCAGCCAGTTTTCGACAAAACACAAATTTGTGTGTAAATAATTTACCGATACATTAGCAAACAGCAATTGACGCTTAGGGAAGTCAGGTCCAGTATACAGTCAGCCAGCACCGGTGCCCCCGAGGATGCGTCCCCTCCCCTCTGCTGTTCGCCATCTATACCAACGACCCAGCTGTCAAACTCCTAAGGTCTGCGGACGATGCACGATCATCGGACTTATCCAAGATGTCGATGCCTAAATGTTGGCGGGAGGCTGAACGGCTAGTTTTCTGGTGGAGTCCGAACGAGCTGGAGAGAAACATGCTCCAGGCTGCAGAGACGAAAGTGGACTTTAGGAGAGACCCCTCAGCACAGCCCCCCGCTATACCCAACAGCCCCGTGTCAACCATGGACACAGTTTCTGGGAACCACCAACTCCCGACACCTGAAGTGAGACATCGAGGTCCACTCCATCCTCAAAAAGACCCAGCGGGGGACGTACAGGGCCTGAGGGAATAAGGTCCAGGAGGTCCTGAGCCCACGCCTCGGTCGCCGAATCCGTCCTTCGCAGATGCATCAAAGTCCAGTTCGGAGGGGCCATAAAACAGGGCGGGAACAGTTTGAAGCACAAAACAAATCCCTGGTGCTCGCCTGCTCGCCCCTCCAGGACCAGGGAAAAAAAGAAAGTCTTTGCAGATTCCTCACAACCTGGACACAACCTTATCCACACTGTTAACACACCACAATCACTCACACCTCATTTACATTGGTTGTCTCTTATATCATCTGTACATTGCTTCTATGTTCTGTATTATCTGTAGATAATAAGTATGTTGTCTGTGTATTGTGTGTATTACTGGAGAGTCACCAACTGCCGGAGCCAATTCCTTGTGTGTGCCAACATATGCGGCCAATAAATCGTATTAGGACATGTGTTACAACATGTTACAACACGTTTAACATGTTACAACATGCCGAATGTGTTCTTTTTTTTCGTCACGTCAGCTCAAACGTGTTCAAATGTTTGAAATCTTCTTGCTCAGAATTTGATTGTTTTATTTTAGATTATTTACACACAGGAAACACAAGGCATTGATTTAAAGGCCACATTACAAACGCCATGAACTACTGTAATATTAACCTGTTTATAAGGACTTTATGAATGATCAGTGATCAGATTGTTTAAAAAATAAATAAATCAGAAAACAGAATGTAAAACACTTTCATGTGTTAAGGGAGAAGCAATGAAAACCAGTTAGAACTAAATTCTTTGAAGAAACATTAAAAAATGATTGTAGGACATTTCTACTGAGACTCTCCTTTGACAACATGTGATAAGGGTTCTATGTTGTACATTACAATATATTTCACCATAATCCATCAGTGTTTTGTGTGTTTATGTTCTGAGTCCTTTGTATCCTTTGTAGAAAATCAGAGTCAGAAAATTATTTTCAGTTCATTTTTATATAAACCGGTTAAAGATGAACTGAGTCGTCAGTTGATTATTTCTGCTGCTGGTCTGAATTCTGAAAGATTGATATTTAGGAAGCTGATGTTATACCAACAGGAAGGTGAAGGTTTGGTCAGGAAACATGAAACTATAGTGTGTCAGTTGTCAGTGGGTAGTGGTTAAACATTGCTGTGTGTTAACAGGATGTTAGCAATTGCAAAAATGACTTCAGTTTCAAAAAGATGGTAAAATACATGAAAAAAAGTCAGGTAAATTTGTGAAAATTATTAAAACTAACTTGTAATAAGTTTCTCATAATATAATCATAAAAATGTATGATTATAAAATACTAAAATGAGAAGACTGGTCGCCCCAGTGGGTGCCTGGTCTACAAGACATAAGATAAAACATCAAGAAACAAAAGATGCTTGGTTAAAACAGTAAACAGAAAGTTAAATTTAGGGGGGTGGAAGAAAAATCTCTTTCCTGACTCAGAATAGGCTGAGACTGTGGAGGAAATATGATACAGAGATATATAGAGAAAACAGTGCCCCCCCCAGCACTGATTAACAATAAAAATCTGAGTGATGGAAAAACAATTTTACTCTAAACTCTCAACTTTCCTGTTACACCCAAAACTCTCCCCCTGAATTAACAGTAGGTGGGAACTAAGAAACAACACTTTGTTATTCCCTATAATCAGTATATGAAGATATAAACCTGGTTTCAAACAGACTATAATGTAGCTGTGATCACACCCAGTGTTAAACCAATAAGTTAACTTATCGTGAGCATTAACAGAGCTGTGAGATGAAATCATAGTAACTGTAGTGACAATACTTTTAACTATCGAAAGAGTAGAAAATATTAGAAGGGCACTAAGAGAGTAAATATCTCCACCAAAGCCAAACATCACCAAGTGTCAGTCTGACTCTCGTGATAGAAGATGTGTAAAAATGTCCAATAAAGCAATGGAAATAAAAGTTTCCTGGATGTTTCCCTCGAACCAGATCCAAACCAAAATGTAATGGGATCTTCCCTGGACCACCCCCCCCCCTCACTAAGTTTGGTGTAAATCAGTCCAGGTGAATCAGGTGAAAACAGAGGCTCCATGGTGGAGGCACTAATGTGGCAGTTTGACGCTGTTTAATTAGATGGTGTCAATGAATAGAGTGAACATGAAGGGGAACGTAACAAGAATGTTTGTCACTCACCTGATATGACAGTCTGTCACATCACTCTCTCTTGTTCCTGGTGTTGTCAAGTAGTGTGTGATGCCACTAGACTGTGAAGCTACAGATGATGTGATGACTGACAGTCACAATACGTATTTATATATTTACTGCTCCAGCCTGGACGGTTGGAACCTGATGAAAACCACTGTGCATGCTTCTTAGGTGTGTGTATTTATATATATATATATATATATATATATATATATATATATATATATATATATATATATATATATATATAAAACAATAACTGTGCTTTTATTTACAGTTAAAATTCTCCTAAAAACATGATTAAAACACTTGACATAAAAGAATGCACAAAACAGTTTGAAGTAAAGATACAAACATCCGGTATCAAGGAAAGCGAGCCTGACATTCAGTGTGATTTTATGCCCCCCCCAACTGAGAAACACACCTGCAGCCCTTGCTGCTGCAGCAAGATTGGGATGTGGTTTCATCAGGTCTACAGATGTTCAGTTTTATCTGTTATACTGGGTGTCAACCATCAAGAGTCTGGCTTCAGAGTCAAAATCTTCCCATCGGTTTTGTTTGTTCAGTTATAGCAACACATTTGCAGCTAATTAAGATGGAAACAGATACTCTGAGGCTGAACTTGGTTCAGTTTATTCCTGCGCTATCCCATCTGAACATGTCTACATTACAGCTGCTCTGCACGTTTATCACTTATCGCCCTTGCTCAGTGTCGGAACGACTGAATGGTAAACTGAGCTGCAGCTGTGAAGCACTTTTATTTCCAGACTGAAAAGAGGAAAAAGTCTTAAAGGTTCATTCTGCAGCGAAACAAAAAATGTATATATAAACAATTAAGCTTTGCTCAACAGTTGCAGAGAAACTCTATTGTAAGAGGAAGACCAGAAGATGTAGTTAAAAGCTTCAAAAAGAACATGTAAGTGTAATTTACTTTGTTTTTTACAGATGAAGGGAACAACAGTCTCTCTGACCTGATTCCTGTTTTGTTCTGTGATTGGCTCTGATGTGACTCTGCTCTCACTGGGGCATCTGATTGGCTGACTCTCAGTGTGTAAACAAGCAGAGACGGGCCACGCCTCCTCATCAATAATACATTGACCTGTCAGACACAACTGAGGGATTACTGAATGTTTAAAGAGGAGCCTGGAGTCTGACCTGAAATCTGCTCTAGGCTGAATTATATATGACAAAAACACTATGGAGTCTGGGGGAGAGCCCCTCCCCTGACCCCCCGGACCCAGCAGACCCCCAGATAGTGTTACAGTGATTTCACAGTCAACACTTTTTTTCCTCAGACTTCCTTCATGTCTAATTTTCGGTTTCAATTATTCATTCGCGTTTCGTTTTTTTTAGATTTTTTTTTTTTTTAATTCAACTTGCGGCATCATATATAAGACCAACAGTGACTCTGACATAAAACTCAAATTTTAAACATCATGTTTCAAATTGTAAGAAAGACAAAAAGTAGTGAAACTTGTGTAAACATTATCACCTGCCGGCTCACCTGTGCAGGTGCAGCCTCCTCAGACACAGAAACTGTGTGAAATTCTCTTCAGATTCTTTTATTGTGTTTTCTGTTCGGCTGCTAACTGGTTTTAGTTACAAAGATTCTTTAACTGGTGATTCTGGAAGAAACAGAGCAGTAGTGTTCAGGTGTGACCCCCCCCCCCTCACCCGACTGCAAACGAGGTCAGAGGGCGGTCAGGGAGGGGGGTGCAACAGGAAAGATCATCACTGACACAAATCAAAGATTATGCTTCTCTACAACAACAAAGATCAAGATGAAGATGATGATGTGCAACTTTAACAAAACTTTAAAATAATTCATACAGTGTTTTTCCATCAAAGTGAGACCTTCCATCCGTCAGGAAGTTAGCCCTCGTTAACTCAGCGGCTAACAGCCTGCTAAAGCTCAAAGAAGAAGAGGTGGGGATTGGTCCCTCAGAGCCAATCAGGATAAAGGTCAAAGGTCAAACACACAGCAGCCTCAGCGGGGACAGGGTTAAAACCAAGGGGCGGGGCTTCCCAGCAGGTAAAATCCAACAAAATAAAAGCAGCAGGAAGCTCAGACTCACCCCGCCAAAATAAAATCATCAAAGTAAAATCTAAATTCTCAGTCTGCAGCCTGACTGGCTCATTCAGCTCTTCCTCCCCCAGGTGTACAGGGAGCGGGGCCTCAAGGCTCAGAGTCCAGGCTGTCCAGGGTAAGCTGGCTGCGGTGGGGGGAGTTGGGGCTGGGGGGGCTGCTGGGGTTGGAGCTGTTGGAGGGGGTTGAATGTTTGGTGGAGTCTGAGTCCGGCTGGGTGGGAGAGGGAGAGGGAGGGAGAGGGAGGGGGAGGGAGGGGAGGGAGGGAGGGAGGGAGGGAGGGAGGGAGGGAGGGGAGAGATAGAGAGATTCATCGTGAGCTGTAGTTCAGCTGATTTGGACCATTGTTCTGTACCACATCAGTGTTACATTCAATAAAAAAACTGTGAAAAAAACTTTTTTTTCACAATGAAAATGAGACAAACTAAATAAGACAGACATTTTGAAAACAAAAACTATGGTGAAGTATTTTACATTTTTCATCAATGCATACAAGTAATAAATATCATTGATAATGTGACAAATGAACTGATGATTCTTTTAACACAAAGGTTTATTTAACACACTAGCTCCTGAGCAGTTAGTTTCCTCCAGCAGCAACTAACCAATAACATCTATTGATCAGAAGCAGTTTTATCAGTTTGGATGGTAGCAATTATTAAGAAACATTGTACATTCAGTAACGTTCCATCTGTCAGTAGCTCTCTGACGTTCTAAACATGATTTATTTACAGTCCACTAAGAAGTAGACAGAAAGGAGCAACAAAACAACAACATGCAGGCATGCTGGCAGACATTTAGACAACTAGGAGACAGTGAACATAACGTTGTCAGGAGCTGCGCATGTGTCATTAACATTAACCTCAGTCCGAAATGTCTCTCGTTGTGTTCAAAAGGGACGAATAAATCTTCCACATCTAAATCTTCCACTGGATGTTCACTAAAGAAAATTCACTAAATTATGCCACGATTTACCTTCACCCGTAACCATGGCAACTGTAAATAATAATGTCAGACAGGGCCATAACCACGGTAACCGTATGCGACAACTACGGAGACGATCTAGACTAAAATGGTCGTCATGTTGTTAGAAACGTTTTCATTAAATCACCTCACATTTGAGTGACGTCACCCTTCTCTTTCCTGAACCCATTCGATTTTATCGCTATTAAAGAATAATGAGTTCAGGTGGAGAGGAAGTGACGGAGTTGTCAGTATGCAGACACCACAGGAAGATTACCGTCTGTCCCATGACGTTTTTATGGATCATGGCCATAAAAAAACAAGGCCTGACATTATATTTCCAATACAGTCACACTTTTTAATGAGGTCAGAGGTTGCGAGCTGCTTTTACATACAGAGTCGCATTGTGTCGCTGGTCTACAGGGGGAGGTAACTCAGAGATACGCAGCCGTGCATTGACTGGGCATGAGGAAGAAGTCCGGTTGCCAGTAAATACTTGAATGTTTGATGGAGAAACACTCGGAGCTTAGTGATTCAGAAACAGGAGGTTCAATGTTTTGATAAAGTGAAACCAAGGGCACAGTCTACCTGCATCTGACTGCCGACAGGTCACCATGGTTACCCAGTGATTGAAATTAATACACACACAAAATCTCTTCCTGAACTCTTCCCTATAAGTCGATGTTTTTTTTAAAGAAAACATTTTATACATAATTTCTGAATCCGTATCTGATTTCACACCATAAACAAACCAACTGGACCGACAACCTTTGGTCTTCGACCTGGTTTCAGTCCAATTTTTTAGTCCACATTACAATGTGGTTTCCACCTTTCACAGGAAACATGACAAACCAAATCGACCAGACAAGCATCGGAGTCTTTTTGACCTGAAGCAAAAAGGTCTTCAACCGTCTCCGAGTCAGTTCTTATAAAAAACTCTATACTAATCAACATATTGATTATTGAAAGGTACAGTTCACACAGCAGGGCAGGTTTCTGAGTTTGTTTTTAAAAAAAAAACTCTTTGTGTGTGCGTGCATGTGTCTGTGTTCTTGTGTGTTACCTCTCGGTCCAGGTCCTGGTCTGGTTCAGAGAGGCCACGAGACGAAGCTCCGCCTCCAAAATCTGAACCAATAGAAACATAGATGAAAGATGCTTCAGTGCACCTGTACAGGTCTTCTCTGACTAAATAACCTTGATTCAAAGGCCTCTGCAGAACGATGACCATAGATGCTGACTGAAAGCTCAAGGAGCAAATTTTACAGTTATTTTATTAATATCCACCACATTTTAAATCTATAGGATTAATTTGTTTGTTGTGAACTTCTCACCAGGCTGCGGTGATATAAACTCAGGGTAACCATGACATCGCTGATGGTATGTGTTTACCTGAAGCTGTACGGGTGATGTGTGTCTTGCTTTTCTGTTGCCGGGAGATACTGGACAGGGGGCGGGGCTTATCTTTAATAGAGTCATCCTGAGAGGAAGGCATCACACTCTGCACACATACAAAATGAAAAGACAATATGTCAGAAGACACAATTGGAACAAACTGACTGAGTAAAGTCTCTAGTGCCCCCCGTGGTTGTATAAAACCCTGCAACCTCAAAAACATTTCACAAACACAGGGCAGCTGTTATTTTAGTGAAATCAATACTACGGGTTGGTGTTTCTGCAGCTAAGACACACGGGATATGTAGTCCTTTGGTGATACAGAATGAAGGCAGTGCGGTGAAAGCACAGGAACAGGTCTGATTAAGCTGCAGCTAGGGTTTCACGCCTCCAGTCACTGGACCTACATGACAGAGAAAGTAAGAGCCCAACACAGGACTTCACTCTGACACTGTCCTGTTGTTTCTAATTCAGATTTATAAGGACCAATGATTAAAAAAGAAGAAATCACTCCTAAGAATAAATGTAAATCCTCTGCATTTGATTGGATAAGATACTGCCCCACCAACAGTCTGTTCCGGCTCTGTTAGCTCCACCTACATATTCGCCAACATGCTGCTGCGTTCGCGTCACATCCGATGATCACATGTTCACATCCAACGCAGTAATTATGACTGTCACAAAATAATCACAACGACAGAGCCGGCATCAGTGTCATATGACTCAATATTCATTCCTCATATTCAGTTCACAACATTTAAACTTGCCCTGACTGATGTTTTCAGTAGTGAACACACATAATCTAAAATCTGACTAATATACGGTTCATTTCAAATCTGTTGCTACCATCAAAATGATGATTATGACGATAACACTTTTATTCAACAGAATGTTAGAGGGTAAATAGTGACATTATTCTGACTTATTGCTGCATCTGAAACAGGGATTTTCAGCCTCCAGACTGTGGTCAGAGCACAGGTCTATGTTTATGGCTCTGCCTGGCACCCCCTGCAGCATTCATACTGTCCCCTGACATCCGGCACCCCTATCTCAACCTCGTATGTTCACCTGAAGCCGAAGTGCATTGACAACACGTCCCTTTGTGTGACAGCTCATTCCCACCTGAGCCTCCACCCGCATTTCTACACCTTCTGATCCATTTCATTCCGAGTCAGACCGGACACGTCATTTCAACCTGCTGGTGGAACAGGGATGGACCCTGAACGGTGTATTTATGCACATACAGTTTGTTGTTGTTCACTAAGGCCCTGTGTGAAGAAGAGAATTTATAAACTTATTGATTTGACTATGACGACGTTATACGTTTGTCTCTTTTCAAATAACTGCCCAGCAATAACATTATTATATTGGCAATCCACAGGATTTTAACCCCCATGTGACCAATTGTGTCTGATGATGTGAGCACTCACAGGTCATAAACATTAGGATCCATCACACATGACCTGAACACAGCATTAACCCGATGAAGGTCTACAAAAGGAGCTCTACACCACAACAAGCTGACTGCTGCAGACCAGGCAGGAGAGGAGAGTGCACGGGGGGGGGCTGAGAAGGGGGAGAGGAAGATAGAGAGAAGCTGGCCTACCCTTCCCAGAGAGGAGGTGGAGGGAGAGGAGGAGGAGGAGGAAGGCTGCAGGAGGCTCTGCTGGGAGGAGGAGGAAGAGGAGGCGTCTTTCTGCAAGAAGGCACCGGCCGACACCGACGTCATGTGATAGACGTGCTCAAAGTTGGAGGGGGGAGAGATGAGGGTGTGACGGGAGGAGGAGGAAGAGGGGGAGGGAGACAGGGATGGAGAGAGGGAGGTGACATCACCAACCTGAGCAATCAGGGAGGAAGGGGGGGTGAGGAAGGTGGGACGGGGGCGAAGAGGTGGAGAGAAGAGAGGAGGAGTCAGTGTGATGAACAGAGTTGTCAGAGAGGGGAGGAGGTGAGGGAGGAGAACATGCCGGCATGAGGAGGAGGAAGCGATCTAAAGAGGAGGACTTACCAGAGGGAGGTCCATGAGGACCTGCATCCCATCTCCTGGTCCCATGTGAGCCACGTGGTTAAAGTTTGTCGGGTTAGAAATCATCTTTGACCTCAGCTCTGGATCCCTCAGCATCTCCCTGGAGAGGGAGGGAGGGAGAGAGAGAGGGAGAGAGAGAGAGACAGACAGACACACACACACACACGTCAGACATCGGACACATACAAACAACACATAGAAATAACACACACACAAATAGTGTATAGATAACAAACATCACAGACACATCACACACACAAAAGTGTCTAAAAATTTAACCATCACGTATATGAAAGCCTTTATTTTGCTTAGTCACTTTTTAATTTTGTTGAGTCACTTTTTTGTGTGTTTTTTTGTTTTGCTTCATCACCTCCGCTGCTGCAGACGCTCCTCCTCTGGAACTTTGAAGAGAAACTTCCTCTTGCTACGAGTTCGAACCATCAGCTTCCTGCTGTGGTCTGACGTCTCCGGGATGGTGAGGTCGCCCTCTGAGGACAGAAAGGTGTAGACAGGTAGAGAGACAATAGCATCAGAGCTATCCAGTGTAGTGTTAGTATCCAGGTGTGTGTCTGGTTGTCACCTGATGAGGTGTTGCTGAAGTAAATCAGACGTGGAGGTTCCGAACTCAGCAGATTTAACGTCCCTTCGACATTCAGGGGTCGGATCTGAGGACAGAGAGAGAACAAGTTCCTCAGCTCATCCTAAACTGTGATCGGCTTGTTCCCAGCTGCACCGTGTCATGATTCATTACCTTGCGGAGAGAGATGGTCTGAACCCACTCTGTGGTGTGAATATCAAAGACGTCGACCCCGTATTCACTGTAGACCGTCAGGTGAGACGAGTTAGAGCCTGGAGAGAGAAGAACACGTTTTGTGCCCGTATACATAAACATATAGGCCTGTTGCTTGCAGGAGACATGGGAGACCACCCATGTGCACCTGTCTCGACTCACCTGATAATAATCTGGACCTGTCTGACCCATTAGATGTGCGCTTTCTCTTGCACGATGAAATAAGTTCAATAGGAGTAACTTACTACAGGCGAGTGGTGTGGCAGGCCACATCAGCTCCTGGGTTCGGGACCGGCGGCCCTGCCCATCCACATAGATGCCAAGCTGGCTGAAGCAGAGCAGCAGCTCGCTGGATCCGACCTCCAGGGCGTGCAGGGCGTCCAGTGGCTGCTGGGCCAGGAAGGCCAGCGATGGGTCAGCGGGGCTCACCAGGCTGATGGGGGACGACTCGCCCTGCAGGGCCAGCAGAGCAAAACCAGAGGGATACCCCACACACAGCCGCTCCCTCACCATACCCAACCACTGCACCACGCCTGGAGCCTGGACCTCCCACAGCTTTTTATAGTTGGGCTTCACCCGAGTGATCTCATAGCACTGCACCTGGAGGGAATGCAGACAGAAGTGGAGTGTTGTGATGAGAACAGAGCCAGAACCATAGAAAACAGAGCAGCGGTTGTCAGGTAGATCTCCAGCCGACGTTTTCTGACCTGGCGTTTGACGGCGGCCAGCAGGCAGGCGGGACCTCCAGGTCGGAGCGCCCCTGTGGTCAGAGCCTGGCAGCTTTTGGTATCCGTCAGCTTAATGTCAAAGGCAGGCTCTGCACCCTCCAGCACCCCCCAGGGATGAAGGTGAACGTGGCGGTTCCGACCACACAGCAGAGCAACAATTTTCTCCTTCGGGATCAAGTCAACCTGATAAACCTTTTTACTGTCGACTGCTCGCACGATCACTGGAGAGACACAAGTATCACTTATCTTAAAAACACAGAAAGTTGGAAATGACAGTTCTCAGATGCCTCAGACTCTCGGTTGGTTCTAGGTCTGTTTTCACTCATCAACATGCTGATGAAAAAGCACTTAAGGTTCTGTATCACCAAAAAACATCAAAACACTAAGTACGCTTGAGCTTCAAGCTACACATGGTTTTATCCACTGCTCTGCTCTGCACCTAAATTTTAAACACAACTTTAGTTTAAGCAGGAGTTTAATCCCAACATCCAGTTTTCCATCTCACCATCTCTGGTCACCTCCACCACAAACAGCCCATCCTCCGTCCCAAGGGCGATCCTCTCTCGGTCTGCAGACAGAGAATAAGAGTTTAAAATTCTTCAGAATTGTGAAGGATTCACCTATAAGATAAGCCATGCTGTCTGAAACCATAAAATCAGCAAGACCAAAGTAATTATATCAAACAAGACATTAATGAGACTAACATCAACACAAAATTAATAAAACAATCAAAACCTTCTGAATCCCCCCTAAAAACATTCTATCAATCTAGTGGAAAATTAATAAATGTATGCATAATTAATCACACCTATATAACTTATACTCATATTACCAGGGAATCACACATGTTACTGCAGAGCATATTAGGACACGGACTAAAGGCAATTATTATGTGTTAAAGGAATGTTATCCCAGAAAAAAAAAACTGAAGAAGCCACTTGGATGAGACCTGTTTGAAACCTCTTCAAGATCTACAACCTAGTCCAGACTTAATTTTTCTTGGATTAACTGTGACCTGAATGACTGGGAAACTTCACAGACATTTAAAAGGATTGTTGGAAGCCACCAGACCAGGCGTACCTGAGATAGGTAAGTGGACAAGTAAACCAAGCTCGTAGACTGTCAAGATATGATGAGCCCATCTGGCTGTTGTCTAACAGGCAACCAAGGCAAAGGATGTCGGCACCACCGTTGAAATAAACTACGTCAGAAGCAGGAATATACAACCAATGGTCGGAACAAAGGAAGTAATGTATTACATCAGAAGCGGAAGAGGAAACCCCATTGGTAGAAACCCCAGATAGGAGAGCCTGACAGTGGAATGGGAGGAGTTATGAAGACCTTTTAAGACTTTGTATTCAATGCAAATATTCAATTCTTTGTATTCTGCAGAATCAGACTCAAAAGATCTTGACTTGAGTGGCGTCTTTGGTTGATTTTTCCACAATAACATGAAAAAAACACTCAATTGTAGCTTTGGAGAATCACAGTAGTAGTTTGTGGTGGCTGTCACTGACCGAGCACTGCGGCTGACAGCGTGGTCTTGATGACGGGGAGCGATGAATCGTAGGCCTCATGCAGAACATGGACCTGGCGACTCTTGAGCAGGTTCTTGGTCAAGATGCTCTGCAGACCCTCCAGGATCCGGACCCACTTCCTCTTTTCCACCTCGCTCTCTGCCAGGACCAGCAGAGACACCGAGGATAGCTGCGAGATCAGCTGCGATGACGTCACCTAACAATGACAACAACGACCACAATCAGGCAAGACCACAGGTCAGAGGACAGTGAGACAGTGAGACAGTGAGGAGTCAGAAGGGCAGGGTTTCCTACCCTGAAGATGCAAGGGATGTCTTTCCTGGTGGCATGTATCACATCCGACGCCAAGACAGAGCTGACAGAAAACTCCTCATCTCTAAAACAGAAAACACATGAAGATGTTCCCCATGTCAATATAAAAGCTGATAAAAAAAAAAAAAATCACATGAATAGTGAAGACACATCTGAATTCCATTAGGAGATAAAAAGGTGGATTTGAATAAAACTTTTCAGACACTCCAAGGACTTGCCAAATGGTCCCTTTACCTCGTATAATAAAATCAAATATAACATTAACATAAAAATAAATTTCAGAAAACATACAAAGTAGAGACTAATAAACTACACCACTGAGCTTTAGCTCCACAGCCTGGCAATTAAAACTGGCTGATGATTCAGCATCTCCTCTACTGACAAACTTAAGCAGAGGCCCTGCAAATTATAGATAAAAATTCTATAAATCAGTTTCACCAGTGACATCAGGCCCATTCAAACAGGCCCATTCCGCATATAGATTTTCAAAAAAAAAACAACTTTTTATACTGTCGCTTGGGTGAATATCCGATGGTTATTATTTAGTGAGAGGAATGCATCCAAACTGCCCAGTATGCCCAGCTAATCAATGTTTTAAATTCAATATATAACCAAAGTCAATTGTCTATTAATCAGCCCACTGCTTTCCATCTTCAATAGTCCAGAGTTGTGCCTGAACCTGGACTGAGAGACTAGATAATCATTGCACCAATGACGAGGCTCCATTACATGGTAAATGTACTTTACTTGTACAGCGCTTTTCTAGTCTTTTTGACCACTCAAAGCGCTTTTACACTAGTGTCACAGTCACCCATTCACACACACATTCACACAGCGCATTTTTCTACATGTTGATGTACACGACATACACAATGATGACACAAACATCGGGGCAATTTGGGGTTCAGTATCTTGCCCAAGGACACTTCAACATGCGGACTGGAGGAGCCGGGGATCGAACCATCACCCTTCCGGTTGATGGGCAACCTGAACAACAGCTGCCCCATTAGTCCATATGTTGTCTGGACTGGTCCCACAATGGCTTCTGCTGGAAAGTGTGAGTTTCACGTCATGCCCATATTAACACATGTTCACTTTTAATGCAGTGATCTGTTCTGATTTACAGTTTCTAAACATCGCTGCCCGTTTGTGGTCATCAAACGTAATAAATGGTTGTTTTTTCACTCTCAGGACACAGGAAGTGGCCGGTAAGCAGAACACAGACAGACAGAGAGACGCACATCGGCACAAAGTCCTGCTTTATCCTCTCATTTAAGTTGTGAACATTAGCATAGTGAGCATTGAGGGCTGCCCGGCTCTGGGAGCGCCACACGGCAAGTAAAACACTGCATGTATGCGCTCAGTCATTACCTGGCTGTTCACCATTCAAACAGCCATAATACGTTCTACACGTCACAGTCTCATATAGCCGCCGGGCTAGTGCTATCACACACACCCCCACCCCCTTCCCCCATTGGGACTACCCTGACCGTCAACTCAGTGGGAGGTCCGCTAGTGAGCCGACACCAACTCATCCACTCTGGGTCCAAACAAAACACTGCAGAGTGGGCGAGAACTTTCTTTTTTGCAGCCTGTGATGAGAGTTTTGGACCGACAGTGCTCTGAATTATTAATTCTAGTTCACAGAGAAGGTAATTATTCCTCCTAGTGTCGCCTCCCTGTTCTCTGATTCACACAATTTATTTCACTATTCCCAAACTTACTGTTCTGCTTATTTTATTTAGCTATTTATTCTGACCTCTTTATTATGTTTTCATTATTAATGCCTAATTTATTTATTTACTTATAGACATTTAATTCGACTAAATATCCACAATTTATTGCCAAATTGAGAGTTTACTACTCTCGATTATAAGGTTAATTTTGCTTATCTATTTCCTTCAATCGAAGGTGGTGCCCTAGTTTTCAGTGAGTGCACATTTTAAGTGTAGCTACTGCTACACATGAATTAATTTCAAAAATCTAGTTCCACAGTTCCACAGTTCTAACACACGAGAAAATCCCTCCGATAAACTACAAGAACATTCTCAAAACTACCTGAACTTGCCGAACAGGGCAAAAACTGCCTCTGACTTCCTGACGTGAGATGGGCAGCTGCACAGGTGGTAGTTTACCTGAGGTCGAGGACCAGACTAGCCACTACCCCCGGCTGGGTGGACTTTCCCTCTGGGACATCGTAGAGAAACAGTTTACAGTCGGATACCACAGCGAACGCTCGCTGCCAGCCCTTCTTCACTCCACTGGGCTTGGGGATCTGAGAGAGAGAAAGAAACATGTGAGTCCAGTGTTCTGGATCTCCTGAGGAACATCTGTGGAACTACTTCGCCAGTGCTCTTACCCTGACGTAGCCCTTGTAGGCGGTGCCGATGCCTCTCTGGACGTCGATGCCCTGAGGCCTCTTGGCTTGCTCCGCTGGGATAGGACAGACCAGGGGAGCATGGTCTTTACAGGAAACATGGCAGATGAAGGAACACACTGCAGAGAGAGATGGAGAGTTCCACTGAGAGAAGTTTCAGAATCAGTCAGAATCATAGTATTTAAGAAGACCAAGCTGGTTGCTATTGCTGTCAAAGCATGACTATTCACACTGGAAACATAAACCATGTCTATGATATTAGTTAAACTTGAACTGTCAACCATGTCATTTTGTGAACCACCTCCTCTGCTACAAGTCACAACCAGTCTACATGCTGAGATTAGACTATGTTAACAGTGGCAGGCTGTAATGTGTAGTACAGGTCGTTGGTAGGATCAGATGTAGCTGTGGTGGTGATATTGCACCCAGCTGCTGCCCAATCAAATTAAAGAACGCAGACATTGCTGGATACCAGAGGCAGCGGTGACCGTTCACTCTCAGAGTGTAGTACAAGTGTGTTAGCGTGTTTATGTTGTGTACCTTCACAGGCATATCCCTGTCTGATGAGTCCAACCATAAGTGAGGTGCAGTGTGTGCACTGAGTCGGACTGGAGAAAGTCTTGATGCTCAGCTGATGAGCTTTGGGCTGAAAACACACAACACACAATACATACAGTTTGTTCATTAAAAACTCCTGGTGTTTCCTGGTGTAAAACCACGTTACATCCTCCAACATTATGTGACTTCTTATTAACTCCGCGTACTATTCTGGACCAATGGAGTGGTATGGATACTGTATTGTGTCCTAGCTTTCCTTTCTTACCTCCATAGGTAACATAACACCTGAAGAAATAGTGGAATACCTTTGGTGTAGTCAGTGCAGAGCTCTGGTAGGTGGGGGAGGGGCTCGCCGGGACTGATGTCACTTTGACTTCCTGCGGAAACATACAGGCAAAGACTCAGTGAGATGAACTATCTCTTACATAACACTTGAACAGTCAATCTGTGTGGGAGACTGACCTCATGTTCGGAGATGGTGGAGGGCGAGGGGGTGGTGGTCTCTGATTTCTGTGGGGTGGAGTCTATGTCTGTGGTCTGCAGATAAAAGAAAGAAAAAACATCTTAAGAAACACAATACCACATCTAAACAGTGTTGACACACCTCACCATGATAGGGCATGTACGAGGCATGACGGGTATGAATCTCAGAAACTCATGATATCCGCAGCTTTGATGTGACGAGTGCAATGTGACCACAGAACCTGCTACTGTTAGAGCTACCCTTGCCGGACACTAATGTAGAAGCGATGTACTACTACTGCAGCACCGGAGGACAGAGGAGTTATTGACCGGTTTATCAATCACACTCGATGCTAATGAATCATGGCTGCAGGGCAAAATGTATGTATGTGGGCAGAGTCTATTCATGTGGGTGGGGTCTGTGTGTGTAGCTGGTGCATAAGTTCATGTGCAAAGTTTGTTTACATGAAGAAGGCCACAGAACATCAACAATGTTGCATCTACACAAATGTGTTGGTAGAGAGCAGGTGAACGACTGACCTCAGTGGCCCGATCTTGACAGTATGTCATCACGAGTCGTAGCGCTCCGAATTTTGACATGAACTGTGACATTGAGTCAGTGATGATGCCTCTGAGCCACCTGCTGACTGGCTGATGTGAACAACACGCTGTGACCGATGCTCCTGTGAGCCAATCAGATCGGTTGTGGCTGGACACTGCTGAGGGCACTGGGGTTAGAGGTCACTGCTCTATGTCAGCTCACGCTAGAATCTAGCTATGACTAAGTATTAGCAGCGCGCTAACAGCTACAACTGAGGTTAGACAGGACAGCTAGTTGCCTGCCCCTGCCAGGAATTGTGGGTAACCCTGTGATGAACTTACTTCCTCCCAGAGAGCAGGCAGCGAGGAGCTGGAGCAAACTGACCCCTCAATGTCGCAGAGAGAAACAAAAACAAAAAAAACTTAAGACTCTCAACACTACACCTGAGAAGCATCATCACCATCATGAGACCCGCTGCTCAGTTGTTTCAGAACTGTTACTGGTTTTACATTGAACAATGACAATAGTTTATTAATATAACACACTTTTACTTTATCAAAGGCTTTTTATGTCTCTTTATCTAAATCAACAGACACAAGACAAAGCTAGTTGCATGTTGTAAAAACATGAGAAATGGAATCAGTCTGTGGTTCAGGTAAGGACATGAAAACACGATCCTTGTGATGAGGGCAAATTTAAAAAGGCCATCGCATTAAAGCAGCATTCCCTTAGTTTTTTGGTTAATGACCCATTTAAACAAATGAATGTCTACTAGAAAACCCCTAGTTTCAGGTAGTGAATTAGTCTGGACATTAACTGAGAAGAGTTTAAAAGTCCAAACCGATTTTCCTTAATAATTTCTTTTTTTATCTGTAGGATGTTTAGAGGCATGAGGAGCAAAAAAAGCACCTACAGGAAAACAGCACATATTTGGAAAAAAAAAACTACAAAAATGATCATAATTTGGTGTAACAAAAACTCCCCCTCAGACCTCTTTGTGTGGTCCAGACTCTCAGGATTAGAAACACTGTATTAAAGCATCACAAGCAAAACAGGCTTGAAACAGCATAGATAGAGTTGATGTTCAATGAGCTGTCACACCACCACCTGAGCAGAGAGAGACAGGCAGACAAGTAGACAGGCAGGTGACTCACTCTGAAAGTGAGGTCTGGAGCCAAAGGTGAGGTGTTGAAATATTCAAAGATAGAATCTTGGAAGTCTGGAAGCTTCAGACCTGCAGTGAGACAGAAAGGGTTTAAATATATAACTGCCATTTTCTATATTTTCTTCTCATAAAATATCATGTAAAGACCAAACCTAAAGCTTGAATCTGGCATCCCTCAAGGCTCAATTTTAGAACCCTTGTTCTTGATTTTATTGAATAATCTATTAATTGTTTTTAAACTCAACTAATGTCAACTAATGAATGCAGAAGGTAGCCTATACTGTAACAGAAATCAGAATTTCCTCAGTGTTGTTCTAAAAATAAAAAATAAAGCCTTTATCTGATTAGTCAGTGGTTCTTGTGCATTTTAATCATTAGTCCATGTCTTAACAGTTCTGACTCCTCTCCTGTGTCTATGGCTCTCAGCCCCCTCATTCCTACTCAAGATGTTTAAAAACACCTCACAAATGTGTAGTTTTATTTCTTAAAAAAAAAGTTTATCATTTCCTAAAACAGCAGCCTGCTGTAATTTTCAGTCAAACAAACAGGAGGAAATAGTGACTTTCTCAGTGACTATTTACAGTAGCAGAATAATCCACACTAGGTGCTGCAGTATCTTTGATGGTGGGGCCTCGTATACGCTGGGAGGTGTTAACATGTAGTCTCACCTTTGTCGGAGCGGGAGTGACTCTCCTCCATCTCCTTCTTCAGATTCTCCATCTGCTCCCCCATTTCCCTGCTCCTCTCCTCTGACTCCTTCAGTTTACTGCAGACAGACGGTTGAGACAGGTAAGAGGAGAAGAAAAGGTGTGACAGACAGGTGAGGACAGAGACTGGTTAGACTGGCAGATGAGGGGAGACTGTGACCTCTGACCTCTCCAGATTGATGTTGGCAGCTTTGACTTTACGCAGCTCCTCCTGGACCAGCTGTTTGGCTCTGATCTCTGCATCCAGAGCCGACTGAAGCTCCAGACGAGCGGACATGTCCAACTTCTGACTGCGACGCACCTTCCACAGGGGGTCCTTGGGGGGGGGGGGTGACAGATAGAGTTACCTCTGGACAACGTAGTCGACTCCTGGTATACCACTGCTGTGACAGAGCCCCACCCAGTTCAGGCTGCAGGTTACCCTGACAACTACACTGATCATTACCTGTCCGCTCACAGACAGCAACCGATGGAGCAGCCAGGCAATCAGAGCCATGTGACCAAACACAGAGTCAGGTAATCATGCTATATGATACTGTGTGACTTCCTGATGAATGATGTCACTGATGTTGCTGCTGTGTGACATGACCAGTGGGTCTGGTCCTGGAAAACCTTACCTAAGGCGAACCTGAAAACCCCCACAAATGTCCCTTAAACTACATAAATGTAGTTTATGGTTCACCCTGGAACTGCCTCAAGGTCTCTTGAAATCCCCTTTCAAGACAGTACGAGACTACATGGAACACTCTCAAGGACCTCTGAAACTCTTTGGACCCTGGAAAGCTCTTAAAGGATCCCTCAAGGAACCCTAAGATCTTTCTTGAGGCCCCATGATTACACCTGACTACTACGGTCCTCTAAGGACAATCATAATACCCTGAATACCTGGAATATCATCAAGAACTGCTGAAATGCTGAAATGACTGTAGGAACTTTAAAATCCTCTGTTGTGATTTTTGTCTTTTTTTTTGGGGGGGGGGTCGTGTTGCTGGACTCCCTCACTGAACCTGGAACCCTCACAACCACCACTGAACATCTACCCGCCTCCCACCATGACTGGAAGAGTCTGGAATCACTGAAGATTTACTGTGAGTGGCAGACATGCGAGCCAACAGCCATGCAAGCTTCTTCAATGACTCAAACAATTAACGCCAACAATGAGTTAATTGAATCCTGATTGGCAGGAAGTGGCGACTGACACACTCACCCTCCTGTCTCCACCAACAGGAGGCCAGGGCTTGAGAGGAGGCGTGGCCACTCCTGTCTCAGGCTGAAGTGACAGGTTAAAAGAACAATCAACACACAGGTGTCCCAAGTATTTCAGCACTGGATTTGAAACAAAGCCATCAAGATGCGACTGAAATGCAGATTCTCAGCTTTTGGAGGGTTTGACAAAAATGTCACATTAACAATTCAGGAATTAAGAGTCATTTTTATACATAGTCCCTCATTTTCAGTGGCTCACAAGAATTTGGACAGTTACAATTTATCGTTTTCATGTCCAGATGTGGCCCTTTCCTTCGTTATTTAACAACAAATTAAGCAGGTTACAGGTTCTGAGCTGGTTCCATGCTGGTCCTGTGTTTATTTGTGTGTGCTTTAGTGTTTGTGTTACCAGAGGTCTGGTTCCCAGGCTGGAACTGCGCAGGGTTTCCAGCTCCTCTGTCATCTTGGTGGCCAGAGCCTGAAGGTAACCTCGAGCATCCTTCTCATCGCTCACCCTTAGCACAACAAACACAGTTGTTGAGAAGAAAGCTCTCCCCGGTGGCCATCCACAGAATTGCGGTTTAGATAGTCCACCTTACCATTGAATGATCTCTGCAATTTGAGCCTCCCAGTGAGCCACACTCTCCTTCTTGGAAGACAAATCCTGAAGATCCTCCTCCAGCTGACGATTTTGAGCTGTCAGTTTGTCGACAAATGAACACAACTGACGGGAAAGAAAACAACTAATTGTACTTTAACTTGTACAGGTGCTGTAACAGTATTACATAGAGCAGCCATGTAGCAGCAGCACAACAGTTGTATTAGTTTAACTACAGTAGAAGAAGCAGTGCTGCTGTGTCACCTTGTCGGTCTCCCCTGTCAGTTTACGGTTTTCTTCTGTCAGCAGGTTCTTCTCTCGTTCATATTTCTCTTTCAGAGCTGCAACGGCTTCATCCATCTCGTTTTGTCTGCAGGAGGACACACAGAAACCTGGTTTAGGGCACATCTGTTCCTCTATGTGGCTCAGGACTCACCTGTCCCTCTAGTTTATCCGGTTCAGGACTCACCTGTCCCTCTAGTTTATCCAGTTCAGGACTCACCTGTCCCTCTTGGCCTTGTCCAGCTTGTCTCGCAGCTGCAGCAGCTCCTTGTTGGTGGTGAGCTGCGCCCCCTCCGACTCTTGCAGGTCTTTGCGGAGGTTTTTGATCTCTAAGGTGTGGGCTGAGTCTCTCCTCAGCAGCTCCTCCTCATAGAACAGGACCTTCTTATCAAGCTCCGCCTTCAGACGGGATAGTTCCTGCTGAGACTCTGCCCACCCTGCGGCTGATCCACGACCCTGCTGAGACTGAGACTGAGACCGGAAGCAGAACTGTGATGAGGCCCTTTTGTATACTGGGTGTGAGTTTGTTGGTCTTTAGTCTGAGTTTTATCTTATAACAAAATGACGAATAAACTAATTGAGAAATAAAATCCACAGATGAATCGATAATTTAAAAACAGCAGAGACAATATAATCCCAAAATCTCCCTGGAAACAAAGGTTAAAAACCCAATAAAGAGTAAAAACCTTAAAAAGATTTCCACTTCATTTTCGGAACCAGGTTTTGAGGAGGGGCTTTCTAGTTGTGCATTTGTCTTTTCAGACAGTGGGAGGAAATGAGTGCAGAGCTCATTTATTTATTTTTTCATTATGTCATGGCAACCCTTGTCCCCCAAGTCCCTAATTTTTTAATTCTATTATGAGGTTACTGGGAGGGGTTGATGGTTAGGAAAGGTCACTTGGTCAGGAATGGGGTTGGTGGTACACAGTCACAGTAAATATAAGATCATGTGTAGGTGTGGCCATGCTGCACTTACACAATGTGTTTGTTTGAAGGATGTAGTTGCTGGGGCTGGAGTAAGGAGAATGCATCATGTCAGCGTCCTCATAAGTATAGAGGAACCATCGAGTCTCTGCGTGACCACTGACCTTTAGGCTTTCCAGCTCCGTCTCCAGCTGTTTGGAGTAAACCTCGCTGTGCTCCCTCAGCTTCCTCTCCTTTGACGCCTCCGCTTTCGCATCATCCAGCTGAGCCTCCAGCTGACAGACACATACAGACACAAGGCTTTTATTTTGAAGGTCTCCTCTCCTTCCTTCCCTATCAGAGAAGTTTGGGTCCTCCGTGAAATATTACAGCCTCCTCCCTCAAACCTCAAAAAACGACAAGGGACTGTGTATAAAAATGTCTGTTTTTTTGTTAAACTCCACGAATTAAACCTGAAAGTTGATACTTCAATTACATCTGTGTTACTCTGATTAAAATCCACTGTAGTGGGGAATGGAGGCAGACTTAGTCACTGTCCAGATGCTTATGCACCTAAGTGAACGGATGTCTGTCAGCCATATAAGGCCCGGACAGACTCATCATGAGTCATGTACGTGGACCTGAGCTCCTCCTGTTGGCCATCACATAACCAACGCTGTCTGTCGTCCTCCGGTGGTGAATAGGGAGAACTACAACACATAACGGGTCCCAAGAGACTGAAATCCTGCTCTGTTTCTAGTGCTATTACTGAACAAACTAAAGCTCGTCTTAAACTGTCTGAGCCAGCTCCCTTTGCTGATGAAGACTGTGAGATAGGGTTGAAAGCACTGAAAAAAGATAATTATCGGTAAGGATGACTTTTCTAAAATTCCTTAAATAATTCGAAGCCTTTGATAACACTTAATTTTACACCAGCGCTGAATCACCGTACATTAAAGAGAACCTCATTTTCTTCCTGGCGTCGATCAGTCCCTTCCTCCCCCCTTGGGACTCTCACCTCCTTGCGGTTCTTCTCGGTCTTGCGGATCTCCTGTCTCATGCCGTCCATCTTCTGCAGGAGGGCGTCCATCTCCTCCTCTTTGTCACGGAGCTGACGGGACAGACGCTGTTTGGAGGAGCGGAGCTCGGCCATCCTCTCCGACAGCTCGGAGAACTCCTGCAGGGCCAGCTTCCTCTGGGAGTGAGCCTCCTTCAGCTCCTTCGTCTGACTCCTCAGTCGCTCCAGAGAATCTGACAGCTGCTGCTCAGAGGGAAGAGGAGAAAGAGACGCCATTATCTTTATCCATGCTTTTAACCGTTATTACATCTTACATTTTTTTGATGCCCTCTTCACTCAACCTAATGCTGTTTGAGTGCTGTAACCCGTGACAGTAAAACCAGATAAAAGGTTCAACACTTATTAGTGAATCTGTTCTTTGACCGAAGACAGCTCATATCACGCCACCTGTCATCAGTCTCTTCTGGGCTCAGCTGCTGACATTAAAGACATCATCAGGCCTTCGCTGTTCAGTACAACTGCTTGGCCTCTGGCTGGTTTGGTAACACTTGAACATGGTAGTCGTATCGGACCACAACAACCACGGAGACTCTTTAGAAAGAGTGGTTTGATTGATTTGTGATGAGACATGATCTGACCTCCAGTTGACCCGACTATGAGGTGAACTCTACAGCTGTAAGCTAAACAGGCTTCCGGGGTCATGGGCATGTTACATTCTGGGAAGCAAATGCATCAAACTGTGACACTTTTTCTCTATAAACCATGAGGTCAGGGACTGGACCTCATTCGTCTCCTGTCTCAGGGTCTTCATCTGATTGTCCAGGTGTGTTAGTGTACACCAGTAGTTACCTTGTGGATGTCGTCCTTCTCCTGTCTCAGTGTCTTCACCTGCTTCTCCAAGGTCTTCAGTTTGGAGGCGGAGCTCTCATAGTCCTGTCTGAGTGTGACCGCCTCCTCCAGCTGGTGCTCTAGCCTGTCAGAGTCTACAAGAGCAAAGGGGTGTGGCTTTAAACCTGAATGCTGACAGCTAATGGTTCAGCAGGTACTGGTACTAGAACCACTACTATGACTACAGCTTTTCTGCTTCTGCCTGTATTGCTGATACTGGTACTAGGACTGGAAGCAATCCAATAAACATTTTGCTACTACTACATTTACCAAACCTGTTATCATGACACAGATTGTAAATGCAATTTTAGAGAAGAGTGGCATGATTAAAATAGTTACTGCTGGTACTACAACCGTACTGCTGCAGTTTGTATTGCTATACAATTATTATTGTTAGTACTGTTACCGCAGTAAGTATTACTGCAACTGTTGACAGTAACAGTTGACCTCTGACCTGCCAGCTTCTTCTTGAGCCGTTCGATCTCCTCGTTCAGCTTCTTGATCTCTTTGTCTCGAGTCAGAGTTCCGCCTCGAGCCGGAGCCTGCAGGGCCTGAGTCGATTCTACAGGTACATGCAGAGGTCGGAGGTGAGTCATCACTATAGTAAACTCTGGAATTCAACTGCGAGATTCATTTGGATCATGTTAAACTTTTTCCGTCTCACCCTGTAGTTTGCGGTTCAGCTCCTGTTTCTCCTGCTCCAGTCGGCGGATCCTCCTCTCAAACACCTCCACCTCCTGCCCTCCTCCACCTCCTACCTCCTCCTCCTGGCGCAGGCTGAGCCCCACTCTGCTGACGGAGCTGCAGTCAGAGAAGCTGCTGTCGGTGGTGTAGGTGAAGCCGACGAAGGGGAGGTGCTGACCAGTGAAACCGGTATGAGACACTGGAGGGCCAATATCCTAAAGGAAAAACACAATGTCAGCCTAGAGGAAAGTCTTTATACACACCATCATATATTTCTAATTGTAAATGTCACGGGGTCATTAAAATCCGATGAGCTCGGTTAAGACGGGCCTTAAAGACTAGAGGCAGGGTCTAAAAACCAGAAGACAGGACCAGAAACTGGGCAGGGCAAAGAATGCTGACTGCTGGTGTTTGGTAACAAACCTCAGTGGGAGCTGCTCTTACTGGTGTATAATGGGAACATTGGTATGATCTGACTCTAAATGGTTTACAATGGAGATTTTGTTTTTGTCTACTGGAACCATCATCCTCACCGGGTTCTTGAGGACATCGTCGTCCACGTCAAAGTTGGAGGTGTCAGTGGGCGAGGATACATCAGGGATGTAAGGGGCCTCAGCAGACCGGATGTTGTCCCAGTCAATCCCGCTGAAGAACGGGTGGCTCTTGAAGTCGGAGATCCCGTTCAGACCAAGCCGTCGTTCTCTTGAGCAGAGCAGGCGCTGGATCAGGTCTTTGGCATCTTCTGACACATCGGTCACATGGGAGGGAAACTGGAAACGATCCTGGACACGAACAGGAAAAGTAAAACCATCAGGCTTTTGGTCGGAGGGGAAAGTCTAGTAAGGAGGATGGAGGAAGGGCAAGGGGAGACTGATAGTGATAATGAGACAGAAATGGAGAGCAGGAGACCAGCATCCATCCACTGAGGGACAAGTTCAGATTTAGAAGAGAGGAAGTAGGACGAGAGTCTGGAGACAAACAGATAACCTGGAAACTGCAGCAGAGGAAGAGCTAAAACGTGGACAGACATGTCAATTTAAATCCTGAGGTTATTTGATTACATCCGTCAGAAGCAGCTGACGGTTGAGCTATGTGGTTAACTGTCCACTTTCTTTACACATGATGGCTACGTTGTCACACGGAGACATGTTGGTTTACAGTTTCCACGCCTGAATGAAAGAGAAGTTAAATTAGACCACAATATGCCACAGCAGGAAATCTGACACAAAGAAAGTTTTCTTTTTTCATTTAAAACAGTTTGCTCTATTGAAAAACACCCAGACATTTAATTTTTAGACATTCAGACCTGAAAATCTGTTAATGAGATTTTGAAATGAAACCTAATTAAATCCACAGAGGAGGCAGACAGAGGGACAGATGCTCGGTGCTCTGACGTTTCTGACCTCATGGTTCATGATTTTGCCGTAGGTTTCCACCAGTGACTCGGCGTAGAAAGGCGTTTCTCCGTACAGCATCTCGTACATGCAGACTCCCAGAGACCACCAGTCACACTCCGGTCCATAGCGGCCCATCCCATCCTCCATCGCCTGCAGGATCTCTGGGGAGATGTAGTCCGGGGTGCCCACAGCCACTGAGGACTGTACCTGCGCCAGGACCAACAGCACCACAGGTGGAGTCCATCAATCTGTCACTCAAGAACTCAACTCATGAACTAAACTCGAGCAACCGTGAACAGACCAATTAAAACACACTAAACCTTGTTGACTGCTAATCGCAGCCAGAAAACTTCAGGACTACACCCAGCTGACTTTAAAATACAATCATTTAACAGTAAAATGAAACATAGATCCCAAGAGCCTAAAAACTAGTTAACTTCAAAATAAACTCAGTTCTCAGTAAAATGAAGCTGTAAAATTAAACCTGGTTAATTAGACCCTGCAACTTCAAAAACTCTGTAGGACTGTGCTTGTGTTACCGTGCCGTCATCCATCATGCGGAGACAGGATCCGAAGTCGGCAAGGCGGATGTGACCGTTGACATCCAGCAGAACATTGTCTGGTTTAATGTCTCTGTAAAAGAAGAGAAACATTACAATCATAGGAAAAAGGACTCTGAGATTTGGATCCGCTCTGGACAGCGACGTGAGAAAGGACTTGCACCTGTACTTCCTGTATAACTCCATGTTAATATAACAGTAAATCTTGGTTTGATCTGCAATTGTGTTTTGTGCTGGTTCGTTAGTCACAGACACAGTGTCAACCGAGCTCGATCGCCCTGACAGTCCCACTGAACATCCTTTTGTGACCTACGGATTACGTTAGAGGTTTTCTGGTGTCTGCAGTGGACACTGAAGCTGTGGAGTCTTTGATGACCAGCGTCCTTCTACCTTAAGGCTAAACACACCTGCACTGACACAGCAAATGCCCTCACAAGGACAATTTAGGTTACACTGAACCAAATGTGGTCAGGGCTGGACAGACAGAGGGAAAGACAGACAGACAGAAATACAGCTAGACAATCAGATACATAGATAGATGGACAGAGAGAAAGACAGCTAGACAATCAGATACATAGACAGACAGACAGATGGACAGGGAGACAGACAATCAGAGACACAGAGAGACATACAATCAGAGAGACAGACAGACAGAGGGACAGACAGACAGAAAGACAGAAAGACAGACAATCAGATACATAGATAGATAGACAGAAAGACAGACAATCAGACAGGCAGACAGAGAGAGAGAAAGATTGATAGATAGAAAAACAAATAGACAGACACAGGCAGACAGACAAAGATAGACAGATAGACAATCAGATACACTGACAGACAATCAGACAGGCAGACAGAGAGAAAGAAAGATAGACAGACAGACAGATAAATAGGTTGATCTAGAGAAAATTAACCACTCTTTGGATATGTAATCATTAAAAGAGTGCTCAATTAACTGAGAAATAATCATTATTGATTAATATTTATTGACAGTAACAATGAAAATATAATCAGATAGAGAAGCCTGGACAGCTCTGAACCTCTGACACAACTCCTACACATATCACTGGGTCACTTTTTAACTCTGAACAGTCCATACCCATGTGTATATGTCTGCTACAGCACTGTTGTTCTCATTTAAAGGGCAGAGCAGATGACTTCATCACAGGTTGGCATCCATGTTATCTCACTGCTGCAGGCCTCTTAAATCCTCTTCACCTCCAATCTGAGGACGTGGTACCGCCAGGCTGCTTTTAATGTGAGGGGACTGAAGACACTCACACACCACACCTCTCTCTACCTCTACCCAGAGACACAGCTGTGCCCCCACCCCCACAGGAAGGAAGGTGGAGGCTGAGCAGGCTGGACAGGATATAACTACAATACCCAGAGGACGCTGCTGCCAGGAAGAGACCACTTCCTATGACACACACGTGCACACACACACGATGACCTTGGTCACTTTGCGGGACATTACATAGACCTGCGTTCATTTCCCGGAGACCCAAAAATCAGCTTTTTCCCCAATGGGGGACACAGCTCTTGTCCCAAATGGACAATGAATAGGTCTATTGTCTGAAATTGTCCCCGTAAGTAGCCTATGGCATATGCACACACAACCAAATACCCAAATGTTGTGAAGTAACATAAAAACAGTCCAAGGATGAAAACTGAAACAGCTCCAATGCTGGATCAACACATCAATCACTGATGGTTAGTGTGCAGTGCATTCTGGGATGCGTAGCTGCCCCTAACAGAACAGGTGTTGGAAACAAGAGGCCATGTCCATCTTAGGTTACTACAAAGCATCACATTCAGCCAAGCATCAGGCTAGAGTAAATGGCCAGCACAACCAGTACAACCAGTACCTGTGAATGTAATGCTGCTGGTGGATGGAGTGGATGGCCAGCACCATCTCAGCGACGTAGAACTTGGCCATGTCCTCTGGAAGACGATCCTCAAATTTACTGAGCAGAGTCAGCAGGTCCCCGCCCACGTAGTAATCCATCACCAGGTACTGCAGTAAAGGTACAATACAGGTACATGCACTGTTATGCATAGTAGCAGTAGTAGTAATAGTGGTGGTAGTAGTAGTAGCAGCAGTCGTAGTAGTAGCAGTAGTAGTAGTAGTAACAGCAGTAATAACAGTGGTAGTAGTAGTCATAGTAGTAGTAACAGTAGTAGTAGTAGTAACAGTAGTAGTAGTAGTAACAATAGTATCAGTAGTAGCAGTAGTAGCGTTACAAGTGGTAGTAGTACTAGTAGCAGTAGCAGTAGTAGTAACAGTAGTAGTAGTAACAATAGTATCAGTAGCAGTAGAAACAGTAGTAGTAGTAGTAGTAGTACTAGAAGTAGAAGTAGTAGTAATAGTAGTAGTAACATTAGAAGTAGTAACAATAGTATCAGTAGTAGTAGCAGTAGTAATAACAGTGGTAGTGGCAGTAGTAGTAACAGTAGTAGAAGTAGTAGTAACATAGTATCAGTAGTAGTAGCAGTAGCAGTAGAAAAAGTAGTAGTAGTAGTAGTAGTAGTACTAGAAGTAGTAGTAATAGTAGTAGTAACAGTAGTAGTAGTGGCAATAGTATCAGTAGTAGTAGCAGTATTAGTAGTAAAAACACTGGCAGTAGTAGTATTAGTAGTAGAATTAGTAATAATAGTAGTAGTAATAATAGTAGTAGTAACAGTAGTAGTAGTAGTAGTAGCAGTAACAATAGTACCAGTAGTAGTAGCAGCATTACTAACCAGGTAGTTGTCGTCCTGGAAGGCATAGTGCAGAGTTGTGATCCACTGACTATCTCCTTTCACCAGGACATCACGCTCTTCACGGAAACACGCCGTCTGTTCAGAGGACATGTTGACATGTTTAACATGACATGCTAACACCAGTCAAGCTCCACATTGTAACCATGATGATAACAATGAAGAAGCTAACCTCCGCCCTCTTTAACATCTCCCACTTGTTTAGGATCTTCATGGCGTAAACTCTCTCTGTGTGCTTCATCTTCACCACGGCAACCTTGGGGGGGGGGGGGGGGGCATTGAGAGAAAGAAACAGAAGTGAGAGTCATTAACACAGAGAAAGAGAGAGAGAGGGGCAAGAGACACTACCCCTAAACATACACAGAGAGGTGTGGAAAGACAGTGTGTTTGTCCCTGTTTACCTTCCTCAGTCCTGAACCAGTCCTGAACCAGGCCTATTCTGGGTCAACCAAGGCTAAAACTCATTTAGTACCTAATCTAACATGAACCTGATGGATCACTCCTCCTTCTCTATTCACTGTAGTGTGAACCAAGACAGTGCCCTGAGAAACTGCTCTGACCCAAATATCAGGGGACATTATTTTGTTCTCTAAATTACTTTAAAAAATTTTTTTTTAAAAAAAGCAGAGCTCGTTTACTATTTGAGAATTTTATGGCCGTTTTGTGTCTCTCCTGTCTTGTCTCTTTGTGGCTGTCTTGCAACTCTCTGTTGTCAATTTGCATCTTTGTGGTTTTTGTGTGTCTCTATTAGGCCGGTTTGTCTTTCAGACTGAACCACCTGTTGAACAACCGAGAATGGCCACTGTCACAGGTGACAGTGCAATTGCTTGATGGGAAACTGAGATGATCTTTAAAAGAAACGTAAGGATCAAAATCCCTACTACACAACTGATCTCAGACCAGCTGAAACCATCTCCAGAGCTCGTCAGAGTTAAATGACCACAGCCAGACACTGGCACTTCTTTGTCAGGTTTCATTGTGGATGTTTTGATATAAAATACCTGTCTGATCCACCCAAGTTATGTCCAGGACTCCACCCACTAAGCTCAGTACCACACTTATCTGTTCATGGGTGGCCTGAACTTGAACTTGAGCCTGATCTTGATCTTGAACCTGAACCTGAACCCACATATACTCTGAGTTGATCTAGAATTAAAGCAGATCTGTCTGGTCCCAGAGCAGTTTCCTCTCTGTATGTTTATCCTATGTGTTTCTCCCACTGAGGACTGCTGTCCTCACAAGTACAGTAGCAAAAATCCCAGTGTATGTGTCTGTATGTGTTTATATCCTGAGGCAGTAAGTAGGTGTGGCTCTGACACACCTTTCCTCTGGTATGTGGACAGTGTACACACACACACAGACACACAAACACAGAGTGTTGGCGAGTGTTGTATTAAAAACTGCTGGTGAAGAGAAAAGCCTCATTGACTTTGTAAACCTAACAAACACTGGTACAGCGAGGACAGTCTTTTATTCAGTCTGGTCCCCACCAGTGTGTGTGTGTGTGTGTGCGTGTGTGCGTGTGTGCGTGCGTGTGTGTGTGCGTGTGCGTGTGTGCGTGTGTGCGTGTGTCTGGTTGGATGGATGATTGGTTGGCTAGCTAGCTTTGTTTATTGTCCTTTCAGAAACTGCTGTTTGGACTATGATGACAACAACAGACATTACAGTCAGACAGCAGACTGCTCCACAAAAAGTCAAGTCAATTCAGTTTTATTTTTATAGACCAATTTAAGCAGACTTTATCTCAGGGCATTTTTCATATAGAGCAGGTCTAGACCAGACTCTTTACAGTTATTATTTACAGAGACACAACATTTCCCACATCAGCATTAACTTGGCGAAAGGGGCAACAAAAAACTCCCTTTAAAAAGGTAGAAACACTGAACAGAACCCAGCTCATTGTAATGGGGGGGGGGCATAGCGGCATGCAGGTTCCACATAAAGAAGTAAAATAATAACAAGAAGAAGAATAATAATAACACTAATAATAGTTGTAGCAGTGGGTGTTGAGCAGGATTAGCGGACCAGCAGGAGGCCAGGAGTCAGATCCAGAGTCTACAACTCTTAACACCAACGGTTCAAATCCATTACGACAAACTGCAGGCGACTCCTGATTTGGGGATTAAGCTCCCTGTGCAGAGACCTGTTCTTCATGTGGATAACTGAGTTATCCAGATTAAAATGTGGATAATCTAAGTCTGGCATTGTTGGTTCTTCAAAGCTGGTTTAACAAGACCAGGTCAAAACTTGTATGTGGCTGGCTCACCCTTATCTGTTTGCTTCCCTTCTACTCTCTCCCATCTACTCTGTGCACCCATATACAGTCTTTTCATGCAGCTGAAATCCCGATAAATCTGTTCTCATTTATATTTTTATTAGGTTTCTGTTGTCAGACAACGTAACAAGTATGAAACAGTGACCAAAACGTGGCCAGTTAAGACGACATATTAACCAGAGGTCACTTCCAGGACGTTTCCAAGCTGCTGCTCTGCTGCTAAAATCCTGGTTTTATAACCACGACGTCGTCTGACAGAATCACCAGACACACAAGTTAAAGACGATGGCTGTGCTGTGATTTCAGTTGTAATTACCTTTAAAATGATCAATCAGAGAGAAGGTTAGAAGCTCATTCATGTCTGTGTCAGCTGACATGTGGTCAGTTTAATGAAACGCATAGAAGTGTGTCTGTGGAGGGAAAGTCTGACTTCAAGCTTGTGGATAAATACTGACGACTCTCTCCTAAAGGAAATTGGCAAAGTTTGTCCAAAAGTCACTAAATTTGTCACTAGGTGCCTTTTTTTGCTAAAGCCCTGTGAAAAGTCAGTAAAACTAGCAACAAAGGCTGGATTAGTTAAACCACAGCTGAAGAATGGGACCCAGTTGGGTTTTTTTTTCTAAACTAATTTTCTGTTAATTTTCAGTGTTTATCATCAAAATTTATGGTGCATGTTTGAGTGCTAATAAACCTGTTGGATGGATTTCCTCCCTCATTAAACATCTGTAAAGATGATTGTTAAGTATTATAACTTTACTAGCTAATAGCGGCCACCCTCTCTACCCTGTCAGCACATTTCTGCATATCTCTGAGTGTTATCTCCACCTGTAAATCAGTGGGATAATGTTAAGCCACTGGTACAAATGAGCATCATATCACCAAAATTGGGGGAAAAAAAGAGAAAGAGAGAGAGAACCAGTTATAGATAAACATTTCCACAGAGCTACTAGAGGTCCATACTTCCTTCAAACTGTAAATAGGTTTAGGTTTAAAGGCATGGGGGATATTTCTATCCATACCACTAACCCACATTCTCTACTCTGTGCCTCTCAACTGCCTCTGCTGAAGCCTAAATAAGCTAAACGAAGCTAAACTAAAAAATAAAATAAATTAAGCTAGGCCAACAGTTTAAATAGCTCTAAACCTTACAGAAGGTCACAGGTATTTCTGGCAGTCAGAGGACAAAGTCTGTTGATTTTCTCTGTAAAAAGAAAAGTAACTTCTGTTGTAACCAACACTATAAAATGGGAGCAGGATCAGTAGATAGCGTAATAAAGTGAGTCATCCACTGAGTGTAGAAGAGCAGAGTGTGAAGTTCCTGTTTAAATCAGGGTTGAACACATACACTCCTCTACAGTGACCTCATTAGGAAAACAAGCCGCTCTCTCTCCTTATATAGACAGATGTGGACTCACTCACTGTGACCCGTTTCTACCAACACACACACACACACACACACACACACACACACACACACACACACACACACACACACACACACACACACTTTTCTTCCTATACTTGTGAGGACCATCTTCATACTGTCTAAATGGGTCCTGATGTAATCTTTCACTCGATCAAAAAATATTGCAGTGAAGAAGTCAGGACCAGAGGAAAAACAGTAACTGTAGAGTTTTCTGTTTAGTCTTGTTTTTCGTGACACATTTACAATCATGAAACTCCTTACCGACAGAGTGAAAACAGACAACCAGAACTCACACAGGGTTTCTGCAGCCTCATCAAGTTCAATCAGATGTGGATCTGGGCTACGATGTGCAGCTGCTGCTGACATCATCACGCAGCTGGGCTGTAGCTAGTGGCTAACTGGTCTGCACAGATCCCTGACCTAAACCGGAGCCCACTCAAGCCAGAACTCATCAGCCAGAACTCAATTCAGATTCCATAAAATGCTATTGAACCTGATCTCTACCTCCACACGTGGACTTCTACTGCAGCTGTTATCAAACTTAAGGTGGAGTCTGGTTAAGGATTGACAAGAACTAACAGACTGATAATGACACACACACACACACTGAACTGAAAATCTGTAGGCAGGTTTGATCCACACTTTAACTGAATCATAATGATAAAATGTGAATTCACAGCAGGGGGAGCCAATTCTCCGGTCACCACTGTTAAACCACTATAGAAGAAGAAGAGGATATGGCGAGACGAGGTCGTTAAAAGAGCTACAGTCGAAGCTCAGACGATGGAGAACCAGGGGGAGAACATGATGGAAATCTGATAATGTGAGCAAGGTTTCAGTCTCCTCATCATCATTACTCCACACTGATCTGATGGTTTCGCTCTTCATGCTTCTGGTACATCAGAGTTTATTCTTTCAGTCTGTTTCGCTATGGTTTTATCCAAAGCTACTGTTACAGCAAACACAAGAGGACTGGTGTTTCTACTCGGGGGTTTTGCGTTCAAACTGAAAATGTGAATGAAAACACAAGGATGAAAACTCACCTTTTAGTTTCAGAGTTTCTGCAGGTTCAGTAAGTTAAAGACTTTTTAAGACCATAAAGAAGGACATTTTAAATATGTTCACAGTCACACTGGCCTAAGAGTATGAAAGATGACTAAAATTACGTACGGAAAATGATTCACTGACTTTATTGACTTTTATGACATTTTTGTCTGTATGCCCCTGTTGTATATATGTTATACATTATCATGTCATTAATTAGTAATTATACAGGATCTGATCCGGAAGGGGCAGCAAAATGGTTGGCTGAATGAATGAAAGGGTGGATCAACCAAATAAAAATCCATTATTCTACTCCTTGTACAGCTGCAATGTTTCCATTGACTCATCCGCTGATTTTATTGATTTTATTGATTTTATTAATTGATTTTTCTACAAAGAGCCCGTTAAAATTGTCGACAGCCCTATTCTGACATCTTCAGAGAGTTTTACAGAGAGAAAAAATTCAGCATCTTTGTTTTTAAAAAATTACTGACACAATGATTTGAAGACCAGAATAATCTGATCAGTTTGCTGTGGCTCTCACTAGTCGTCTTGTTAGTTGATGCAAACTTGGTGTGTGTGTTTCAGTACATTTATGAAGTTTGTTCTGTGAGCTCCAGTGGAAGAAGACAGGAAGCTGGGTGTTGGAAACAGGAAGGACAGGTCTGTCCACATGTAAGATACAGGTGTTATGGACACAGGATTCTGCAGAGCTCACACCTGAGGAAACTGGGAGCCTGTGGAGTCCAAGCTCATGAGGAGGGGAGGACCACCAGTTCCGAATAGAGACATCAGTTCAGCTCAAGCTCGCCTGTACTCATCTCTGCACACCCGTACACACATCTGCACCTGTCTACGCACACCTGTACTCACCTGTACACCCAACTGTACCTGAATGTACCTGACTGCACACAAGAGTACACACACGTGCATCCACCTGTGCACAAATATAAACACACCTGTATCTGTATACACCTGCCTATACAGTAATGCAATCATCTGAAATCCAAGGTCCACTAACAGTTAAAGAAGATAAACTCAGAGACTGAGAGATAAAAGATCCACCTGTGATCCAACCAGTAGTCTAAAAACTGAGCCTACCTGTGATATCGCAACCCACTCTACCTCTGCTCCCATACCTGTGTAAACATCAACACGTTTTGTGTCCAATAAAAACATTAAGTCAATATTGGATTAACACTCTTACACCAAACTTTATCCTTGGAGAAGAATTAGATGATTACTCTTCGGAGATATCCCTCTGCCCTCCATATGAGGACGACCACTGTCATTGAGTGAAAGCTTCTCTAAGGGGTCCTGAGACCCATCGGTCCTCGTGTCTTAGACATTATTTTATTGAACTGAGCACAGGTTCACAGTAGCGACAAGTTCAGTCCTTTTATCAAAACTGTGTAAGTGGTTCAGCTCAGTGCAGGAAAAAAACACATTTCCACCTTAACCAGCTGTGACCTTAAATTCAAGTCAGTCTCATTATACAGCACAAAATCATTACAAGAGTTATCTGAGGGCAGTTTTCATATAGAGCAGGTCTACAACAGACTCTTTATAGTTATTATTTACAGAGACACTTTGTGACCATGTAAGAAGCTGCTTATGGGTTGATGTAACAATAATATGACATATATAATAATATAACACTTGAAACACAACAAATTGGCCTTTCTGTCCAACGTCTCTTACTTTTCTCACTTTCACTACAGTTTGCTGATATTATTGTGTACTTTGAGTCAAGTCAAACTTGTAACAGTGTTTTTACTGTGTGGCGTTACTACTTTTACCGAGTACAGGGTCTCTGTAATGCTGCAATTAATGATTCTTTTCATTATCAATTCATTTGCCGATGCCCACATGCTCATCGCAGCTCGACAGAGCACAAGGATGTCTTCAGGTGTCTCAGTTTTCTGACCAACAAATATATTCACTTTACCGTGGTATAAAAGAGAGGAAGAAAATCCTTACATTTGAGAATCTGAGACAAGAGAACATTTGACATTTTTAAAATGACCTTTGCTTGAAAAAAATTATTGATTATCAAAATAGTTGCCAAATATTGTCTGTTGATCAATTAATCTGTATATCTCAGGAAAAAATAAAATATGATGAAAGACTTTGTTTTTGCTGCTTATCCTCAGTGAAATCCACCATTGTTTCCCATCAGCCCAGGCTGCTTTGTATTTAACTGGAGGGTATAAATAGTTTTAACTTGTAATAATAGATGACACTGTAATGAATCAGCTCATTCTCGTGTCTGGAGGAAGACGGAAAGAAGGAAAAGTCTGTTAATCAGAGCTTCCTGTTCAGGTTGTACGTCCTGTGTTTTACTGGAAGCTGAGCTGTTTTCTGGACAACTTCCTGTCTTTACTGAGGAGTGTTTTTTTTCACCCTGTGTATGTAAATGTTTAAGGTCTCAGTGTTTTAACTTAAAAGCATCTCAGTGTTTAAATTCAGTGTTTAAACGTTAAAGCGTCCCAGTGTGTAAACGTTAAAGTGTCTCAGCGTGTAAACATTAAAGCATCTCAGTGTCTAAACGTTACAACATCTCAGTGTCTGAGCATTAAAGCGTCTCTGTGTTTAAAGGTTAAAGAGCCTCAGAGTGTAAACGTTAAAAATCTCAGTGTCTAAGCATTACAATGTTAAAGTTCAGCTCAGTGTTTCAGTTGTTCCGGTAAAACTGTGACTCTACTAAACGAAGCTGTAGCTGCTCAGTGAAGGTCGGAGCTGAGGGACACTGATGTGAAGAAGACGACCTTTGGTCTCTGAATTTCTCTGTGATCCATCTGTTTAAATATGGATTTATTTGGGAATGACCGCTGGTTAACAGGCAGTGTCTCTGATATTAAATCACTGATCCTAGTTCAGTGTCTGATAACAGAGAAAAACATCTGTAATTGAGGACAACTGTACAGTAAATAATGGGGTGATCACAGAGGAAAGGACACTAAACACTAGTGTAACTCTTAGCAGATGAACATAGGTGTAGAGAGTCATAGGTCAACAGGAAGTCTTACCTCTCCAAAAGCTCCTCGTCCAATTACCTTCAGCATCTCAAAGTCATCCCTATGCAGTCGCATGTCCTTCACTGTGGTGGTGAATGGTTTCACTGAGGATAGGAAATTAGAAATACACTGTTAATATGGACATTATAGAAATATTATAGAAATACTATAAAGATAACATAAAAAGTGATATACAAAGATATAGATATAAATGTAGATATTATAAAGATATTATAGAAGTATTACAGAGATATCACAGAACTATTATAAAGACAACTACTCTCAGTACCCCAGAAATATTCAACCAATATTAAACAGTATTATCAGAATTCCAGAGGAGTATTATACTGAAGTCTAGGCCGGTTGTATTTCTGAGGTCAGTTCTGCTGTCAGTGCTGTAGGAACCACACACAAAGACATGCAGATATCATTTCCATGCCATTTATGGTCACATGTATAAAGCTGTTCTTCTCTATAATATTTCACACAGTTATCAAAGGACCTGAAGAAAATCAATACATGTAGTAGAATTAATACAAATCCTTCTAAATCCTTCCTTCTAAATCCTTCACTGGGCAATAATGAAAAAGCACAAGAGAAATTTCATTGAAATACAGACAGAGGACACTGACAGTCAAGTATCTGAGCTGAGTGATGAGTCAGGGGCACTAGGACCCTGCAGACTGTCAGCCCTTCATTCATCTTTTATATATCTGCCCTGGGCTCATTTTTATCTGGGTCAAACACACCGACAAACAGACACACACACAGAGTAACACACACTGACACACTCACTAACAGAAGAGAATGAGAGCGGCACTCGAGCACACACCGCACTCAAGATGGCGACAGGAGGACGAATGAGCGGTTTGGCAGGTTCCAGTCCACTCCAAACTTCAGCCCTCGTCACCACCTCAATGACTATCTACCACCTGATCAAGTATCTCTGTCAGATTAGCAATCATTAGAATCACAAGTACAATCAAAACAACACGACAAAAACAAACACAAATGCAGCAAAGTTTGTACATATCTCCTCTGTGTCCCATTTTTGATTTCAGTGGTGTCAACTTGCAATGCTCCAGACACAAATTCCTGTTGCAAGGTCTGATGCTGCAACAAAGACCCGGTGGGCGTAAAACTTCTAAAATCAAGAATCAACGTCAACAGACACGGCTGGACTTCCATATTTTTCCTTGCTGCTCAAGGACGGCCTAGCCTTCGATGCCAGATCTGGACAAGGTGCATTGACGTGAGCAACCCAGATGCCCCGTGTTCTCCGGTGCAGATGTTGTTTCTGAATGCAGAATCCTATAGCCCAGGCCAGTTACGCCCACTGCCAGTGACAGCTAGAGGGCGCTCCACTGTGGGCAATATGAACACACTTGCTGATCATACTGGTACAATTGTGTAAGAACTGCTACGAAGTTGTTCCACCTTTATTCTGTCAGCAGACGAAGTCAAAGAGGACCAACATCTGAATGATAGGGCGTGACGTGTATCACGCCTCTGATTCTGATGCCATTGAAATTTACGCAAGGCGGCGTTAAAGTGACTTGTTTGGTTCTGTGTTAACAAGTCAAATGCATAAAGAGGGTCCTTCATAACAAAAATATAGTGGGATCTCTGTTTAAAAGGGGCTTATGATGAATTGAAAAAAGTTCTTGCAATACGTAATAAATTTTCTGAAAGTATTGTGTTTGGGGATTACAATATCGACAGGATGGATGAGGATGATAAATGGAAATCGACAACAATTATGACAAAATTCAACCAATCCAACAACTGACTGACAGACCTACAGGAATTACAAAAAGTAAATCTCTGATTGACCTTGTCTGTACTCCATGATCCCAACATGACATAACATGACACTGGCTGTCAGGAAGCTGACCAGCAAACAACTGGTTCATCGTATCAAGACTGCGACATGAATCTGTTGAAACACGGATCAAAAAAAAAAAAAAAAAAAAAAGAGCTCGACCACCAGCCCCAACCCACCAGCTGAAGTGTCCTTGAGCCAGAACACAGCAGGAATAGACTTTAAGCTCCTCTTTGTTTTTGTCTTTAACCGTTTGACAGTGTGGCAGGACAGAGTGACTGTATCTACTATAAACCTGTCTGTCTGTCTTTCTCTGTGACACTGAATTCCAAACTGCTCCTGATGATTAGTAGAGCTGCATAAAAATGCAAATGGACAGACGGTTACAGTGAGACAGCCTTAAACTGGCTTGATTAGATATACCACTTGTTCATCATTTGAAACTGTCAAATGTCAGTGGGTGTCAGTGGGTCTGGATACAATATGTTCACCTTTCAGAAGTAGAGTGTGTTTGACACAGTTCAGCTCAGCGGGGTCCTAGTGGTATAACGGTTTAAGCCGCTGACCCTTGATCGATCTGCTAAATATTCTTCAATCATCCCATGAATCGTTAGGTCCATCAAACTTCAGGAAAAACAAGAAAAACCTTGTCATTTCTCGCATCCCGGTGGTTTCTTTTATAATGTATTCTGTCTATAACACAAAAGACGACCAATTACACTGACACATTTCAGATTTTTGCTTGAAAAATGCAAAATGATTAAATGATTAGCTAAACAGGTGCAGATTAATTTTCTTTTGACTAATGAGCTGCATTTCTCCTGTCATCTCTGTCAAATAAACACAAGGAGGAAAAGAAAACAACCATAACACCCCCCGTCTCTGAGCTCATCAGCAGACGCATCAGCAGAGCAAGAAATAGCAAACCAGATTAAACACCACAATGAAAACCACATCTGAGAAGCAGCTTCCTTTTTACATTTAACACTTGTTTCAGTTCCTCCAGAGGCTGAACTGTAGAACTGGAGCTGAATGATAAAACCAAGAGAGACACAGGACCTCCTCTGATCTGAGTCCAAATCTGTAGGTGATGAGAATCACTGCGTTCAGATCTCAGCAGGCGTTAATGACACCTCTACAGGGTGAAATCAGAGGGCTGGGAAATTAAGGGTGGAAACTAATGATTTTTTTCAAAATCAATTAATCTGTTGATTAGTCTAATTTTTAATCAATTAGTCATTTGCTCTATGAAATGTCACAAATTGTGAAAAATCTCCGTTTGAGGTCCAAGGTGAAGTCTTAAAAACTCATTTTTGGCAGAACTACAGTTCAAAACCCAAAGCAGCCTGTTGATACAGAGCTTTAAAATAGAGTCTCTCTATACCCTCTAATATCCCACTGATGGAAGGAAATACCAGAAGCCATAAAAGCTTTACTTAGGGATGGTTCTGACAGCTGGGTCCATTTGGGATCCAGATCCATGTGGGAAAAAAAAAACATGGATTCATTGTGCTCTGTGACCACTGGATCCCTTATTTGTTCTCTCAGTTCTCTGCTTCCTCTCTGACACCACAGACATCGACAAAGAATACCAAAGACATAAACAAACCTGTGACAACTAACAAACATCGCCAACCGACTGAAACGTCCCAAAGTCAGTGAAAAACTGTGAAACGTTATTTACAGTAGGAATAATGAGTCCTCTGTTTAAATGTTTTTCTACTGTCCTTGGCTGGGAAATTTTTTTCAAAATCAATTAATCTGTTGATTAGTCTAATTTTAATCAATTAGTCATTTGCTCTATGAAATGTCACGTCCAAGGTGAAGAAACTCATTTTTGGCAGAACTCTGTTGATACGAAGGAAATACCAGAAGCGATGGTTCTGACAGCTGGGTCATTTGGGATCCAGATCCATGCTGACACCACAGACATCTATATTCGATAACTTGAGGAGGACCAGTGCTCGGCCCAAATTTCCACTGACCCACTGGTGTGAAATTGTCATCTCAGTCTAATAACCATCTACCGCCTGAACCCGCCTGTATAAGATCCGCCTGTTAATTAGGGAGGACTGTTTCCCGTTTTCCTTCATTTGTTCTCACTTTTCCAACAGTGAGCATCCAACCTGTCTGACTTACACCTGTCACTGTACATACAGGTCTTACATCTGACACAACGATACTAGTGTCAGATACAAGACCCGGATGAGACGCAGCAGCTGCTGGTTTTTAGTTTCTACAGATTAAGACTGTAAAGGTTTGATGGTTTCAAACCATTATGCATCTTTGTGTAAACTGGTCTGACACAGTCTTCTGCTGTCAGTTTGCAGTAAACACTCAGTGCTCTGATCTTTAGTGACAGACAGAAACCAGGAAAGAGCTGCAGAGTCTGGAGTGAAGGTTTCACCTGGTGACACCAACCTGTGCAGGTAAACATGTCCACCAGGGCATTGCAAAGGGCACAACGACACCTTTTCGACTTGGAGTTCAGTGTGAAAATGAAGCTAGCTGTGAAGGAAACAGGCTGCAGCTTTAGAGGTTTAAACTGATTTACCTTCTGCTGGAGGCAGATGTTACTCTGAGACTTAAACTGAACCTGAAATAAAGCATCAACACTATAAACGTCGCGAATCTGCAGCTCATCTTTCGTGAACATCATTCTGTCGTTTCTGTATTGGAGCCGTTGGATTTCAACACGTGACACAAAACATTTATAACCAACAGGAAAGTTTCAGTCAGAGGAGATGAAGAGGAAGACGAGAACGACACAAACTCAGGCTCAGTTACACAAATCAGTTGTGGAGGAAGTCTTTGTTAGCTTGGTTTGATTTTCTAATCAAAAAGCTCTGTCATTTTTCATCAGACAGAGAATCAGTTCACAGTAAAAGCACAGTTAAAAATGGACAAGAACAAAAAAAACATAAAAAAAAACCTTTGGTCCCTCCTAAAGCATGCAGCAGCCACTCACGATTCCCAGATGATACTCTGATACTTAACAGCCTTCTTATGGTGGATTTTACCTTCATCTGAGCCTGAATCTGCGAGTAGGAAATGAGGTCTGGAAAGACATTCCCAGTTGGTATTTAATGTTAAAAATTCTTTCATTGTTTTCTATATAAAAACAGAGCACAGTGGGTTTAAAGCAGAGATGATCCGCCTGCACTCACATCACATCAAACACACCTTCAACCTGCGGGGGAACAGCTCAGGTGGAACCAGCCTCTGAGCTGCTGGAAGGGGCCTCCTCTGATTTCTTCATTCAGACAGGCCACGGATTAAAACGACACTTCTCAGAAAAGTCTGGAATATAAAGTTAGACTTTGTGTATCACATGTAGTTTTTCTTTTGCTTTGATCAACTTGTGTCTTCTCACATTTACCCTGCGCCCCTCCACGGGGTCGCGACCCCGAGGTTGGACACACTGCTTTAAACCAGCATCTGTCATGTGACCAGGATGAAACAATTCAAAATCAGTTTAAGAGCTGCAACAAGAGTTGAAGAGTTTCTGGGCAATCACTCTAACTGATCATCTATCAGCTAAATCGTGTTACTGATCTGCAAACCTCTGCTGTCAAAAATATAGATTCTGACAAAATGAGATGTTAAAATTTTGTCGTTCAGACATGACTTGAACTGGACCACAGGCTGACTGCTTGATACAACACTTGGTACTCTCTGATTAATCCAATCAGTTCCAAACTATTAATTCATAGAAAACTGAAATGAGAGGAAGTGAAGGTGAGTATGAATTCAGATTATCAATGATCAATTTACAGTCAGCAGGTATCAGTAATCGATACATCTCATTAGTTAGTGATCAGAGTCAGACTCCAGAGACTCAAATAGTTGCTGCAACCAGGCCAGACCAGGACAAATGGTGTTTAACAGAAACAGACTGATCCAGGACAAAGTGGGCCAAACTGGGCCAGTGAGTGCTGCTGCAGCCTGTCGTGTTCTACAGAGATGAGTGAGAGTATATTCTAATCAATCTGTTGATGAGATCTGTTTCCTGTGAACCTAACCTTGAGACTCAACCCTTTCATCTTTCTACAAGGGACTAACACGGTTCTGGAAACACATTACAATATGCTGGAAAACTTTTAATATCATGTGTAGCCCCTGAAGAAAACCTCTATCCTCTACGAAGCGTTGTAAAGTTCCAAAGTGATCTTACAATCCCTTACACACCTGTAAGTTTCTCAAAAACCCTTTTCAAAGATCTTACAAACTTCCCCAAACCAGCAGGTGACACTGGAGCCCGCCAAGGATCCTGAGCCACTCGGAGGACAACAGCAAGGACCCTGAATCACGTTCAAGAACTCACACATAGCATGGAAACCTTGTATGTTTAACTTTAACCTAGTTTTTATAAACTGGAGGTCCCTAAATCCGCTGTTTAGAACCCTTGAACCACCCAGGACTCCTGGTGCCGTGTATGAACCTCTTGAAATGTTTTAGAACCCTAAGGAGGACCACCTGGAACCATTCAGGGAACCCTGAATCTTCCTGAAACTTCTCCCAAGTTGGAACGAACCTCCCTGGGCCCACTGGGACCCATTTCGAGGTCTCTCAAGGACCCCTGAACCTGCCTGAAATGTCATCAAACTTCCTAGGAGCCCAGTGGAACCCCTCTAGATGCACTGTAACCCCAAAAGCACCCCCAACTCTCATCAGAACCTCCCGGAACCCCATTTCAAGATTTTTCATGGGTCCCTGGACCCTCCAAGATTATCTCCCAACCCTTGAAGCCCCCTGGAATCGCCCAAGGTTTATTTGAACCCCTCTCTCATTGAGTTTCAATGACTCCTCGACCTCCCTGGAACCTCCTAAAACATTTTCAAGGTCTTTCAATGACGCCTAAATATTCCGCAAACATCCAGCTCCTTACAGAGGTGCCGTGGACGTCCCCTGAGCCCCCCAAATGGAGCACCTGCCCCCCCCTTCCCTGAAAGGCCCCGGGGTGTTTTTACTGTGTTCTAAGGGTCATAAGCAGGTCCAGGATCGGGTTTTCAGCCTTACCCCACTCCAGGAAGTCGGTGATGTGCTTCTCCCTCTTCAGCGGGGAGTTGGAGCACTCGGTGTAGAGGCAGAGCAGCAGGTCGAGCAGCGTCTCCACGCTCAGACATCCCGCCGCCTTCTTCTCCAGCAACAGCTCCTCCAGCCGCTTCAGACGGACCTGAGCCGACATCCTGACCCGGGACGATCACCCGCCGCTCTCGCTGATACTCTTAACGACAAACCCCGCCACACAGTCCGAGTGTAAGCCGCCGCCGAGGCTCCGCTTCCTGCCGAGTCGTGCCGAGCGCAGCCTGCTAGCTGCAGCTAGCTCGTTAGCTCCGGGAAAACATTCCCGACATTTTGAGCAGGCTGGGTTTTGGTGTGTCGGTGTGTCTCCGCCGGTTACCGTCGCTCCGTCGTGTTTTGAGCCGTTCAGCCTGCAGGCCCGTGTACGTCCGTCCTCCACATCGGCTTTAATCCCGGTAAATCTGGACTTTCCTCTCGGAGATCGGGATGTCGGTCAGACCGTCGTCTCTAAGGTTGGCCGCCGCTGCTCCATGTCCGTCGGTCTGTGTATCAGCTCGGTGACATGTCCGGGAGATCCGGGAAAGGTTTGGCGTTAATCAAAATGTCCGTTAGCACTGTGAGAGAGCGTGTGTGGGGATTATAGGGTTTTTTTCGGTGGTTTGGGACAGGCTGCCGGTGTGGCTGGTCGGTGGGAATATGGCCGAATCCAGATCGGATCATCCAGAGCAAGCTGGAGACGCCAAAGCGCTTCCTGTCCTGCAGAGTTTCACAATAAAATACGTCACAAACGCATCCAGTGTCCTCAATCACGGAGGATGATTGACCGTAATTGTAATTTCAATCATTCCTTGTTATTTGTCTGTAATTCAGCCGAGACTGAAAGAAAGAAAAAAACGGCTGTGTGTTAAAGACATTTTTGATAAAGAGACATACAAAAATTACACTAAAAATCAACTTTAAATGCTTTAAAATGTATAGAGTATATTATCAACAAAGAACACTGATTGTAAAGCTTGGAATAATCTTTTCAATAATCCGCTCAGATTTGTTCTTTTTTTACTGCTCCTGAAAATAAAACATAAAATTATAATATCCCTTTATTCCTTAATTCATGACAACGTGTCAGAGAAGGTCTGTTTATCTCACATTAATGCAGACACGTCCTCTGATCACTTTAGTATGATAAAAAATGTATTGCAATAAATAAATAATAAATAATTAATAAATCGCATTTGCTTGTAGCATGTTTTAAACAGAAAAAGGTAGTTTTACATCAAACTTTATATTTTTTAGATAAACTGAAACAAGCCAATCTAAAACATTAAAATGCTATCAAACAGTATATAAAATAAAAATATGATGTAGAATAATAATGTGTTTCAACACCTGCTGCTATTAATAATGAACCCGCTCCCTGCTTTTATTTCGAAGGAGTTGTTCCCGCTCCCGGAAGTCAGTACCTTCTGCTTTGTGCGGAAGTGACACAACTGTCCGTCTCTCCCTAAGGAACAAGGAGGGCCCTGCCTTCCTGCACCGGAAACGCTCCGGGTACATGACGTCAGGCGTGATTGACAAAAGCTGGGAGTCTGACGTCATCGGTGCGACGTCATCATAGACTGTTTACTGATGTGATTCAATTTTTAGAAATTTTTCTTCTGACGCGTTTTTTTTTTCAATTTTAAAGAAGGTTTACACACTGTATCCGAGTCTTATTGTGGAAGGTTACTTCCTGCAGAGTCCGATCTCAGTCTGAAACCTGATGAGGAGGAGGAGGAGGGGGAAGGTTTTTGTTCATCCCCTTCAGTCTCTCGCTCCTGGTTCCAGTCCTCCATCTTGAAGGCCGTACCACAGGTCTTATTTCTGCTGTGAGGAGCGAAGATGGAGGAGGGAGGAGGGATCTCTGAGGAGCTGAGAAAGAGGACACACCAGACCATCCTTCACACCAGTCTGTCACCAGACAGACAAAGGCCTTCATTAGAGACCTGCAGCTGGTGGACTCATCTGAAACCACATCACAGCATCACTGCAGATTTACACCTGAGCGAACTAACAACAGATTCAATTGATTCAAGCTGGTCACTCCCCAGGTTTAGATTCAATTCAGGATTCAAAGAACTTCAGTGTCCCCCAGGGGCAGTTTGCTGTAGAGACGGCAGCCTCCAGCCTCCAGCCTCAGAGAGGAAGAGCACTGAGTTGAGAGCGGTGAGAAAGTGAGTCTCAGCCAGATGATGGAAGTAGACAGTTGAACATATTTATATAGTTATCACTGCCGTTCAGATCAGTGTTGATTCCCTGCAGTTATACAACAAACACATACATAACAAACAACCCAGCACAAGACCACGTCTCCTACACTGTCAGCCTGAATCATGGGAAAAGAAGACACAGTGACATGACATCTATGACCATCTGTATCTGTTAATGAAACCTGTGGGGAGACTAAAACTCCACCCTGATGGAGGTATCTGGAACTCATCATGTAAGGGATGCTGAGAGTCCAAGTCAATAGTCTGTGCCTCTACAACAAACCTCAACCCCGGATAGGAACAACATGGCCAAACTGTCTTCTCTGTCTTTGGTCTTTGCCACATTTATTTGAGGGAAAGACTGATCATATGAAACTGCAAGGGCTCCAACATGCCATGCATTGCTGTAAAATTTCAGATTTAATAATATGTCCATAACCAGGGATGTGACGGCCACAGGGCAATAATCATTCAGTGCCTTTGATTACTTTCTGCTGGTCACTACTAGTGCAGCCACTTCCTCCCTGATTGGTTCTTCAGATTCTCCCATCAAATTATAAACAGTGGGTTTGAAGGTCGGATTACTACAAGAACCACAAGCAACTTGCTTCATTCATGAGGAAGATTTTTTCCCTGTGTAATCTGTATCATGGAGAATATGTTCTGAGAGGGAATCTTTCACCAATAATCACATTTTACTCAGAAACTGGACAGTCTGATGTGAGATGCATTTATTTTGTTTACACTTTGCCTAAAACATTTGGGCTGATGAATTATTTCTACAGATCACAACACTCTGTCCCCAACCTGGATTATTAAATCCTGAATTTATGAATTGAATATCAAAACATTTTGACTCAAACAAACAATCAGTGAAAAACACCTGTGGTTCCACAGATCTGAGCGCAGTTTAGACACTGAATAATGCAGCTCTTTAATAAATGTGCTGTTTCACAAACATATGATGTTTATCACTGTTTTTATGTGAAACATATACAGACCAAAAAAAATATGTGCTGCAGCTGGTAACTGTGCCCCTTCTTTTCTTATGGGGACAGTGCAGCTGTTCATGTTGAATAGAGCTGGATGCTGCTCCTTGGATCCTGACAGTGAGAACAGCAGGTTGAACTGACAGAAATAATCAGAGGGAAAAAAAATCATTTTATAAAACTGTTAAAATTTTGATCATAAAAATGATGAAGTCTAACAAATGAATGTTTGAGTCTGGGTCTGAGACAGATATGCTTCACAGTGCAGAGGGTATGTGATGGCAAACAGAGTCAACTGAGATTTCAGCAGTTGACCTGCAGTCAGCAGTGTTTCTGTCCACAAGAGAGGGTCTGACCTACATACAACCCAGAGACTGAGGAACCGTGTGACCAGAACCCAAACCCAGTATAAAGAGGTTGAGTGACTGTGGTGTTGAAGATGTGGAGATGGATCAGTGAGTCAAAGGAGACTCTGTAGAAGGACACAGGGCAAACAGTCAACACTGCTTCTTTCCTTCTGATTACTCTATAACACACTGATATATGAACACTTCCTCTCCACTCAACCTCCCAGCAGCAGCAACCAGTCAGACCAGTTCTACACAGCAGCTGAGACCAGTAGATATCAAATTTGTCTGGATGATCAGAATATGATTGATCCTCTGTCACCCATGTCACTGTCCGGTTGTTGTCAGACAGTTTGAGTTTTCTGTTTTCTGTCTGATGGAGAAAACAAGACACAATAGAACTGCAGTTTATCATCTGTTGATTTATCAACAACATTATTAGCAATTACTGAAAGTAAATGATTCAAACTTACTATTCATATAAAATTTGAATAATGTTTGACTAAATCAGAAATTCAGCAATGCAGCTATAACGGTTATTTCACATGAAAGTCAGGATGTCAGCATATTCTGTTTTTTTTCTGATGTGGACCCAAGGACCAAAGGCTGGTTGCAACAAACCAGGTGCAAAAGCTGAGACAGAGTGCAGAGGGAGGAACACCAAAATAATGTACAAGGATGAACTTACAGTTTCCACACCATCAGTACTGGGCAATAGAGCAATCATCCAGGGTGGGAAAAGGGTCGTTCAAAATGAATTAGCACAAACAATTTCTATTGCGTCATCAGGGGCTTGTTTACAGGCAGTGTTGCCAACTCAGAACCTTTGCAGCTAGATTGCAGCCAACTTTTCACACCCCTTTAGCAAATACAAAGCACCTAGTGACAAATTTGGTGACTTTTTGGACAAACCCTGACTACTTTCAATAAAAGAGACTTGCCTTTATTTCCCTGCAAGTGCAACATCTGGCTTTTCACTCTGCAGGTTCACCTCTTTATGCCCCTCATTCAATTAACCAGATGGCAGTTGACACAGGTGTGAATGAGCTTCTAACTTCCTCAAAAGGTGATCAGTTTACAGATTAATAAAGCAGAAATTGCAGCCATTGTCTTCAAACTAATAAGTTTTTGCTAATATTTTTTCATTAACTAATAGTTTTTCTGGTTCCGTTGTCTCATAACAGAAATGGAAAAATATGTAAGTAATAACAGCTTTATCAGGAATATACTGAACTGAATATATGAGCACCCACAGTAAGAGAGAAGATAAAGATAAAGGTCCAGTCACATACAAGGTTTAGACCTGTTCTTTTTTGTTTAGAAGCCATCATCAACAACTGTGGAGTCCATGGAGTGGAAGATCGGCAGCTACCTTGGCAGGTAGTTCAGTCCAAGACATGGAACAAGACATGATTCATCTGGTCTGGAGAGTCGGTTATTAACAAAGTTCAGTTTTAAATTGAACTTTAAGGCTAAGAGGTTGACCCATAAACCCGTCACTTATGGACACGCAGCTGGGTCCAGGTCTAGCAGAGCTACATCCTGACACAAACAAACAAGGGGCAAATGAAAAGTAGTTTAAGAAATGAAAAATAGATGAATTTTTAGCAGACTGTAGGTTGAAATGGTAGAAACAGATAGAAAAACCAGTGGAGGATTAGAATTCTCCTGTCCATCAAAATCTAAACTGATCTCATCTCAGTTAATCAGATGACTAATAAGTGGTTCAGACAGTCCATAGTTCATTAGAGATCAGATCTCCAATTATTCAGTTGTTGATGGGAGATTTGACAATGAGTGTGAATAATGATGGTGCAATGATCTGCATGCTGAGCTCTGACATGGAGAAGAGTCATGGTCAGTTAGAGATCCTCATCTCACCTCTGACCTTTGGTCTGGTTCTCATGGTCCCCCCACAGAGCGATTTTAGAGGGAGGGGCTCCCTCCTGTCTGTCCTCACACTGATTCATAACAGATCATCTACCTACTGGGAGAGCTGCAGTTAGTCTTTACAACAAGGTTCGAATCCACACAGGACACTGAAGTTCTCATTAATCTCTCTAACATAGCAGCTGCTGCTCTTTCCGTCAGGCACCTTGAATGTGTCCTTCCGAAGACTCACACCAATTCTGTCTCAGTGTTGGAAGATGGTTGTGTTTAGGTAAAAACCTCCTCAGATAGGTTGAAACTGTCCGACTAGTTCTCAACCTCAGTGATGATGATGTGGGCTCGGATTACAATCAAACTACTGTTGGTTCTATTTGAAAACCCCCAGCAGTAAAACATTCAAATCATTTTCAAACTACTCTACTTTAAATCAGAGAGAATCTGTGTCTGAAGAGTAAAACTCTCCTATAAAAATCTGAAGAATTAAACAGATCATCAGAAACGTCTGTACTGTCCAGTCAAACAGTGAAACAATACAATTCAAAGGGATCCTGATCATCATCAGACATTTTCAGATTTCCCAGGTGGGATTTTCACCTGCTGAACTCACTTCAGGTTGACTTACAGACACTTTCCTCCTTCATGTGTAGAGGAAACATCTGGAGAGAAGAAGCTGTTCGTCAGTCCTGGTGTCTGTGTGAATTTGATCTGAAGACGCTGTCACATCCTCATAACTTCAGATCTACAAAACATAAGTGACATCAAAACCAGTCCAGCAGGATGCAGAGAAACATCAGATGGTATTTTGTAAGTGTCAGAGAAACCACACATCAGCTGTTCTAGTTCCACAATCTTTCCTCTAGATGGTGCTGTGTGACAATATAAACTCCAGTACAGAAACATACTCTGCTAAAGAACATGTTTTTAGTTATTGACCTTTGCTCTCATCATTTACCTGCAGCAGCAGTTTTTCCCCTTTTTTGCCACCGTATGTAAACTTGTTCTAGATCCACCACTGGTGATGATCTGGAGTCTGTGTCACATGAGCTGCATCCATGAAAATCTCTCTCAGTTCTTGATTAATACTTCTGCCATCTCTGACCTTAACTGACATAAGCACAGAAACCCATTCGGGAACCAAGAGTCCACATTCCATCATCTGATAGATTTATTAGTATGATTACAGTTTCGTTGTAATGACACTGTAGTCACTTCCAATCAGATGTAAGTTGATGGAGAATTCAAATTCAAAAGTATCAGGTGTTATTGTGATGTCATGCACATAGAGACCTCTCACAGCACTTGGTTGACATTTCACACTTTTCTTCTATATTTCGCCCTCCTCGTTCAGATTGCGTTTTCACATCTCTTCATTTACATAATCAGTTTTCTCTTACTCACATTTTACAGGACGTGTTTCAATAGATACAGAAACATATCGGTTCCTGTAGGATTTCACAGAACATGCTGAGACTCAAGCTAAGAGAGTTTCACTCAGTGTTTTAATCAGTGTGAACAGTGTGATTTTTTGACAGAGCAGTTTCCTCATCCCCGACTGATGTCACAGAGTCCAGCGCAGTGGATGCGCTGCTGACAAACCTCATCAGGGGAAACTGCTTCCCTCTGCTCGCCTCTGGATAACCACACGACCTGCAGCAGCCAGTCAGATCCCTCCTGAGTGTGTTGACATGCTGACAGAGGTCAGAGGGTTCACTGACCCACAGAAAGAGGAGTACTTCAGGAAGAGACGAGGAGATGAGGAGCAGGCCAACAGGATCATCTCCCACATCAAGACATCACAAAGCCTCCACATCATGTGTCTCATCCCAGTCTTCTGTTTTACCAAGTTGTAGGAGACAAGACTAATTATGAAAACTTAACTAAATATAAATGATTTTCACTGAAGTTCAGGAGCAGTACCATACCTCAAACTCCTCTTTCTGTCAAACATTTATGAATGGTTTCCTGCCCATATACCTTTTTGTTGTGGTTTTTCATCCTCACAACCTGAAAACTTTGTACATGTCTCATTGCGTTTCTTCAACAAATGAAAGCTATAACAAACAATTACTACCGAAGGCTATCAAGACTTTAAGTCAGCTCCCTCTGCCATCTGTTCCACATTGGAAGCACTTTCCTCCTGCCCATTTCTAAATTAATCTCTTCAGCCCAACTCCCAGAGATCCAAATTTCACCAGTTTCAACTATCTCACAAGATTCACCTGTCCGGGACTGACCATTAGGTGCAGCAACTCCTATAGGTCAATCCAATAAACTTCCCATTTCCTTCTGAACTTCTAGTTTTTCACCTGCCTTAGTCCACTCCACCTTCCCTCCTCCAAGCTACTGTACCTTTTATATACTTGAACCTGCTCTACCATATTCTATTCTACCAAGTTAGATAGATCTGTGTTATGTAAAATCAGTGGAAACATTCTAGTGCAGCTTCTTGCTGATGATCCAGCTGGTGAATGGGGGGGGTTGGAGAGTTCTCATCTTATTACAAGGCTGATTAGCTGTAAGGAGATTACAAGCACAGGACAGCAAGTTAACAGACACCTGAGAACTCTTCTTCTCGGCTGCATTATTTGCTTCATGGTTCAAACTGTGGCCAAACACCCTCAGCCCAAGGATGGTGGGAGGTTGGAGGGAATACAGACGAGCAGCTGGAGTTGCATGTCTTGGAGTCAACAAGGTAAAATTCTGAATGTTGCTTTATCTTCATCTTAGTAAAGACTGGCTGGACAAGTGGATCTGACATAGCTGGACACCAGGCTCAGTTATCACATCCTTAACTTCCTTTTGTTAATTACAATAATAACTATCAGTCAATGTTTCCTTAATTTCACATAATAAATTAGTTCAAAATCCTCTTAAGCTGTAATTTTCAGTGTTTGTATATTTTATTGAATTACTATTAAAGATCTGATTGACTCACATAAGAATGAGCTCTGTAAAAGCCTTGATGAGATGTCCTTATAACATTTGTACTGCTTGACTCTACTGTTGGTTTACTGTGGTTTAGTATGAAAACAATAGTTTCATCATAATATCTTATTATCATAACTCAATAAGCGGAGCATGTTTCTGAGTATGCTCAGCTTCAGAAAAATTTCAATTGAGATTTTACATGCCTACTTTACACTGAAGAGATTCTGAGCAAACTGAACGCAGGTAACGTTTCTTTTAGAACAACCCAGTTAACTCTAGAGTTGTTTACATGATTCGTATAACTCTGGTTAGGCTGTGACTCTGACTGTTGGTAGAATAAATGCTTCGTGTAGACACAGGGTTCTGATGAGATCTTCAGTATACCTGCACCAGTTTTGTTAAACCTTGACCTTCTTCATTTCTTGCAGTGGTGACACATTGGTGTCCTGAGTAGTAGACTGCAGTCAAGACAACCTAAAATACCTTGTTAAGCTCCTTATGACGCTCAGCAGAGAGCAGTCACTGGCCTTCTCCTTCCTCTTTGCTCCAGCTTTCTTTTGAAGAGAGGCCCACACTGAACCCTAAGACCTGAGCCCTGACCTCTGAGCCTCTCAGACCGTTGTGGACTGGATGTGAGGACTGTGACTTGACAGGACAACCAACTGTATAAGCAAGTGGAAATGTCACCCACTGGCTTATGCCAGTGCCATTTTGTCCATTACAGCTAGGAACCAACAAATATTCGCAGCAGGGTGAAACCAAAGAGAGGACCAGGAAACCTGATTGGAGTGGGCCATCTGAGAAGAACCCACCACTGAAGACACCACAACATATTGCAGAACCTAGCTTTTTTTTCAACCTGACTGATGTTCTGGTGCCTTCAACATTACAAATTGATGTAGTAGACATCTTAATTTCTCACAAACAATCCAAGGTTTCCAAAAAAAAAAAAAAAATTGTCCTTTTTTTTTGGGGGGGGGGGTTGATGACATCCACTCATTATGTACAGATATTTCCTTGTGAAGGAAATATGACACCATAAAAAATAGGGTGTCTTGGATTTGAATATATCACTCAGAAACATTCAGCTTCAGGTACTTTAGGGGACGGAAGAAACAACTAAGAGGCAAATTCATGGTGATAATCAGGAATTAGGAGGTTTGAAATCTTATTAATAGAACAATAATTACCAAATATGCCACAAGTAGAAACAGTCATAAATAATTCAGCTACACGGATTATGTCACGTAGAAAAATAACTATTTAGACTTTTTATTTGTATAGAGCATTTAATTTCTTTGGCTGTCAGTATCACACCTTAAGGCACTTCAGTTTTTGACCATGTTTGCAAGCGCATGGATGTGATACATGTAAAAACCATAGGGCCGACATGGCAGTCGGTAAGGTTACGTTCTCAAAGGCGGAGAGAGAGAAGCTTGCTGAGGTCCTCTGGCTGCTCAACTGGATCTCTGTAGTGACGGGAGCTATCCTCTTTAGCCTGGGCTTATTCCTCAAAATTGAGATCCAGAAATGGCAGGAGGTGATGTCAGACCAGGGGATCCTCTATGTGCCACATATGCTGATCACCACAGGACTGGTGGCTTGCTGCATCAACTTCCTGGGTGGGAAGATCTGCCTGGACTGTGCTGACACCAGCAAATTCCTGCGCTGGAAGCTGGTGATGATGCCATATGTCATTTGCACCTTCTTCTTCACCTCCTGTGTCCTGGTGGGGGCACTCATGTGCTACAGCATCCGCAGTCAGTTGGAGGAGTCTCTGTTCCTGGGCCTGCGGAACGCCATGCGGTACTACAAAGACACAGACACACCAGGCCGCTGCTACCTGAAGAGAACTGTGGACCTGCTGCAGATCCAATTCCACTGCTGCGGGAACACCGGGTACCGGGACTGGTTCCAGATACAGTGGATCAGCAACCGTTACCTGGACATGACCAGCAGTGCGGTGGTAGAGTAAGTAGAGCCAGATCTGCAGGGGTTTCCTGAAGTCTTTTGAATTGCTTTTAGATTTGTGATGATGTTTGTTGATTAAAGTTAATCCTCCTGGATTCTTGAAGATTCCTTCTCTTCCATTAGATCCTAGTGGATCCTGGGTAATGCTGGAAGATGTAGAGTGATGTTAGACAATTTCTTTGGAAGCTATTGGAATCTACTTGATTCTGTTGGATTGGATTGAATTCCAACAGGATTAAAGTGGATTTCCATGATACGTAGAAGATTCTAGTGGCTCTTAACATACTAGATTTAAAAGGTGTCTTCAGACTGAACCTCTCATTTTGAAACTTAAAAGTCAGTGGAAAGATGTGAGTGAATGTAAAAGTAAGTGGATTTTTCCAGGTGACACCAACTGGGTTAACAAATCAAGTTATATCAACAGTATTGTATCAACAGATTGAGGCCACTGGTCCACTGCAGTGAAGACTGGAAACTACTTGGACTAAAGGTCAAAGAATAAATTAGGCTTAACCAGCAAGGTTTAACTCAGGTTCAAGTGACTCATTGGTACTTCTGTTATACACTTTTCAGCATCGAGGTGACTAAGGAGTTTTTGAACTCTGCAGAAATGTCCACTACACCTCTGTCATTTACACCTCATACTTTATTTCACATCTTGTTGTTTCACAGCTTTGGGTTCTTCTAATTCAAATGAAAGTCCATGACAGCTGATCACACTGAGTCAGGATTTGCAGTGCATTACAGCTGCAAAAACCTCTACAGTTAGTAACAGCTGTAGTAGTAGTGGCACTAGTGGCAGCAGTACTAGCTAACTAACAGCCTCCTGCTCCTCCCTGGCAGTCGCCTGAGGAGTAATGTGGAGGGGAAGTACCTGACAGACGGCATTCCCTTCAGCTGTTGCAGCACCTTCTCCCCCCGGCCTTGCATCCAGCAACATGTCAGCAACAGCTCAGCCCACTTCAACTACAACCAGCAGAGCCAGCAGCTGAACCTGTGGCGAAGAGGCTGCCGACAGGCCCTGCTGGACCACTACACGAGCATCATGCAGTCCATCGGTCTCACTGTACTCCTCATCTGGCTGTTTGAGGTAATGTAGCATCAGGCTTTGGCTAATGACAGGTTAAAGATCCGTTTAGGTGAAAGTATAACAGCAGAGTAACCTCTGATTAAGGGTCAGAGATTCAGGTGTGTTATGCAAGTGGGTGCTAATTTATTATGGAATCCCTGGCCTAAAACCAAAATGATGGAGACTCCAGAGGTCTGCCATGCTCACTTCATTCTAACTCTACACCCCAAATATTTTTTTACTTTTTAGAATTGTGGTGTTCAGACCTCAACCACGCTGACTCAAGTGACATCACATTTATGAGACTTCATACTACCATTTTCACATATGCAGTCGGACAATAAAATGCCGTCTCTTATAGAAGGACATAATGTTTCTGTTGATATGCAACAGTCCATGCTACACTAAATATACCATGTTTTTCTTCCACCACCAGTTGCTGGTTCTGACGGGAGTCCGTTACCTGCAGACAGCCATGGAGAATGTTCTTCGGTTGGGGGATCCGGACTCAGAGTCAGATGGTTGGATTCTGGAGAACAGCTTGGCGGAAACAGCCCGGTCCAACTTTAACATCATTAAGAACCTTGGGAAGTGTTACCAGAATGACGACGACCCAAATATCAACGTCCCTACTGCTGCTGCTGAGCAGGAGGTGCCATCCCAGCAGGTTCAGATCCCTATGAACAGCTAGCATCCAGCCTGAGAAGTCACTGTCCTCTGAAATCCCAGGATGAGCTGGAACACCTCAGGTTCAGGACCTCCAAGGCCCCAAGTGATGCTCCATTGATGTTTCCTTAACTCACATCCAGCTTCAAGGTCACCCAGACCTCAGAGAATAAATCCATAAATTTTCATCCCGAGGAGCCATAGAAAAACTTGTTTGGTGCCGTCCTGATGTAAAGTTCAGCTTCTGCAATCTCAACATAAGCAAAGAGTTCTGCCTTCTTATGAGTTTGTGTTTTTGACCTGTAGGGTGAGTAATGTACAGGAGTACCTGAGCATTCAAGTGGTAAAATTCTACAGAACACAAATAACAAGAAAACTGACATTAAGATTTTTGTTTTCTTTTTTAAAATTTTGAATGATTTAGTGTTTTCTATTCTTCATCAACATGCTGAATGACAATAACACACATTGAATTTAAGGAGGTTGCCTGTGTTTAAAAATCAGCCTAGGACACAACTTTTGAATGAACTAATAATTAAGACTCACAATAAAATATGCCTGAGCACAATGTTTTGATTCTTAGATATTTTGTTGGAGAATGAGTAACTATGGAACCTGAGAGTTCCTTACTCACAGACAAACCATTTTAGGCCTGGCTATGTAGTCACTGGACCTGACATTGTTACCACAGCAAAACCATACTTTCAGGTTCAAGAGGTTTGCACACACAGATCCAGGCTGGATTTGCAAATAGATCATTTGAAAATAACAGTGCAGACAGTCCTTAAGATCTGTTTTTAGACACAAATCGGATTTGCCTGCTGTCTAGGAAGCCTAGGATGTCATGAAACCAGATTTGTACCATTTGGTACTTAACTGTGAAGGCACGAATCTGCAGCAACAGGTACAGGGTTGATACAGGAAACTGTGAAAAGCAGCTCACCCTGGAAGCAATCATCTATCTTTTTTTTATTCCTAAGATTTTTGTTGGGAAAATTCCATTGTGTAACATAAAGAGGACAACTGTCAGACTGAGACCTGCCGGGAACAAGAGAACCTGGGAGTGTTCCACCTGACAAAGTGGAGCACTGATGATAAAATTTTCAAATTTCATTTGAAATTTGTTTGGGAGTTATTTCATTACAACTCAATTGTTCATGTCAAAAAAATCCATGTGAAAGCTTTTATTAATTTTCTTGAAACCCAGTGAAATCCTTTAAATCTACTCCAAATCATTTTTAGTTAAATTTTTTTTTAATTTTGGCCCTCCAACCTACGTTTCATTATCCATTTTATGTAGGACCAAATAACTTCTAGATGTGGTTGAAATATTATTACAACACAGAGTCATTTGGGTTGCAAGAAAGTGAAAACTATTGAAGATATTAGTTTTTGAAAATGAAAGATTCTTTGTTTGGATAAAAAAATATTTATTTTTATCGATTTGACTGTAAAACATTCAGCAACAACTACTGACATGAACACATGTTGTAAAAGATCCTGAGGGTTTCTTGAATGTTCAGTTCAAATTTCGAGCCAATCCAGTGAAAAACAAACGACTGTGAGGCTGAGAAATCAGAAAATCACAGGAAGGAGGAACTTTAGCTCCGAGGACCAAACATCAAAAGTTTTGGAGAAAGGTCACAGGATTAAAGCCTTATTAATTTTATATAAGTTTTTACATGAATCTTTTCAAGAAAATCCATAAAGTGAAGTGGGAGGTCCTGGGGGAGAGTGGGGTGGAGAAAAATGTACAGACACCTGAAAAAAAAGGGAATGATGTTAATCCTCTGTACGGTGGCCTTTACAGGACATCTAACACAAGGTCTGACAGAAATATAACATGCAGGTACTGAAGAATACAAATACAAGTAATTCCTTTTATGAGGATGCCAATACAAATTTTTAATTCTTTTGTACTTTGGCTCTGATAAATAAGGGAGCATTCATCAAACCCACTTGTCAAATATTTCAGTCATAGACCAAAGTATTGGACAAATTAAAATGTTGACCTGCTGGTGGCGCTAGATAAAAAGTCAGAGGATCAGCAACATTATTGGAGTTCATCCAGAGGGGAACATGATTCTCCATCCAAAAGTGGCAGAGATATTTCAGTCTGGACCAAAGTAGAGAGCCAGCTAAGTGTGGCTATTAAGAACGAAATAAGAAAGAACAACCTACATGGATCCGACTGAAATGGTCCTTCAAAAAGCAGGAACAAAGATATTTTGTGGCCATATTATTGTTTGAGGAGTCTTTGAATGCAAACTGTTCTGCTGTTCCCCTTTTCATCAGCCTTGCTAAGGTGTCAAAGAAGCCCTACAGATGACAGACATGCAGCCCTGTGAAGTGTGACCTGGGTCTTCCTTGTGTTTTCATGTTAGTTTGCTTCTGTTTGTTTTGCCTCCTCTTCTGTGTTTCTAAGTGCTATTCGTATGCAACTGGGATTTGCTTGAGGTTCTTGAAGACATTTCACCTCTCATCTGAAAAGGCTTCTTCAGTTCTCCCCCTCTGAAAAAACATGATGCCTTGATCCATTTTGTCTCCACCTTCTCTCTTTTCTTGTCACTTCTTCATCATTTTCTATTGATGCTCATCTTCTGACCAGTGCTGTATCTTTAGGATCTGTAGCTGTAACTGCTGTTAGAACAGCTTACAATAGAATCAATTTCTCTCTGTGATCTTGGTGTAAAACATGCAGAAGGAGTCATCAGGTCTTTTTGCTAAGACAACATTTTAGATGCTTTAAATCGCTGAGGTCCTTTAGCTTAGCTTAGCGCATTGACTTGTAGCAGGGGGAAACTGTTAGCCTTGCTCCATCTAATGACAAACTGGATTAGTCCTAAAATACTGTTTTTCATTTTTTTGTGCTTTATTATAATTTTCTCTGAATAAATATCATGGTTCTGATTATGTTTCACGTGATTATTATGTCAGTGAATGTATGTGCTAATGCCCCCACCCAAGAAAAAAACACATACACACTAATACAAACCACCCATTTTTTTAGGAACACCTCTGATTGAGTGGTCAAGCAGTGAACATTAGAGGGTCTGAACAGAGCAAACAACACTGACTCTACTGTGACTCCTGTGTTTGTCCACAAGAGGGCGACAGAGACAAAGTGACTCACTGAGCTCTGTCTGTGGTGCTGAAACTGTCTGGGACTGTGGCTGGTAGTACAAGGATTACTACTGCTACTACCACTGCTACTACCACTGCTACTACTACTGCTACTACTACTACTAGTAGTACTACTACCACTGCTACTACTACTGCTACCATTACTGCTACTACTACTAGTACTACTACCACTGCTACTACTACTACTACTAGTAATAGTACTACTACTACTACTACTGCTACTACCATTACCACTACATCCACTACTACTACTGCAACTACCACTACCAATACCAATACAACCACTACTATACTACTACTACCACCACTGCTACCACTGCTACTACTAATGCTACTACTACTACTGCTACTACTACTACTACTACTACTACTACTGATGCTACTACTGCTGCTACTACTACTACTATTACTGATGCTACTACTGCTACTGCTACTACTACTGATGCTACTACTACTACTACTGGTACTACTACTACTACCACTACTACTTCTACTACCACCACTGCTACCACTGCTACTACTACTATACTACTACTACTACTACTACTACTAATGATACTACTACTAACCACTGCTACTACCACTGCTACTACCACTGCTACCACTACTACTGCTAGTACTTCTACTGCTACTGCTTCTACTACTGCTACTACTAGTGCTAATACCACTGCTACTACCACTGCTACTACAGCTACTACTTCTGTTACTACTACTACTACCACTACTACTACTGCTGCTACTACTACTACTACTACTACTACTATTGCTACTAGTACTAATACTACTACTACTGATAATAGTACTACCACTGCTACTGCCACTACCGCTACTAAAACTACTACCACTACCATCTCTACTTCTACTACTCCTACTGCTACTTCTACTGCTACTAGTAGTATCACTACTAATACTACTGCTACTACTAGTACTACTAGTAGAACAGCTACAACTACTACTCATACTACTACTACTGCTACTGCTACCAGTACTACTTCTACTTCTACTACTACTTCTACTACTACTTCTACTACTACTACTACTACTACTGCTACTACTGCTACTGCTACTGGTACTACTGATACTACTACTATTACTACTACCACTACTTCTACTAAAACTACTGCTACTACTACAACTGCTAATAGTTCTACTACTACTGTCCTCTCAGTACTCTGGTGTTTGTCTCCCCCTGGTGGTTACTGGGAGATCTGCAGCTCCATTAGCAGCCAATCATAGACCTTCTCCTGTCTGACCCACACAGGGATACAGTCGCCATGGTGACAGCCACGTGGTCAGTGCCCCAGATTACTCTGCTGACCCCCCCCCCATGACCCCTCCTCCCTCTTTGTTCCCTCCTTTTTTCCCACCCTCACCCTTCTTTATTCCCTTGTTTCCACTTTCCTTTTTTTGTTTCTGTCCTTCTTCCCTTCCTCTTTCCTCCTTCTTTCTAATTTCCTTCTTTCTGTCCTTCTCTCATCATTACTTCCTCACCTCCTAACTTTTTCCCCTCTTTCCTTCCTCTCATCTTTCCCCCCTTGCTTCCCTCCTCCCTTTTCCTTTTTTCATTCCTCCTCTCCTTGTTTCTTTAGCCCCCCCCCCCCGTGTTATGTAAAACTTTATTGAACAGCCAATCACATTCCTGCATTGATGTCAGTCACATCACAGACCAAAGTAGGCGGGGCCTGGTCTGCATCAATAAACTCAGTGTCTGAGAGCTTGTTGGTTGCCATGGTGATGGGGATTAAACAAGCTTGTGTCTAAATGACTGAGGTCACCTCTTCATGTCCCACAATGCACTTTGAGTCTGTGACAGGTAGTTACACAACAGAGAGGAGAGTTCAGCCAATCAAAACCTGTGATGTCATACAAGAAGAGACGATCTCACACTGATACTGTGAATACAGTGAATACTACTGTAATTACTACAACTGCTGCACATTATGTAAATTTTATGCGTCTCAGTGTGTTTCAATGTGTAAAAGTTAAAGACTGATCTGTTAGTTTAACTGTTAATTTAACGGAACACATCAGAGCTGCTGTCAGGGCTCTGATGATAAAATCCAGATGTTACCAGCCAGCTGTCTGTCACCAGATGTTGCTCTGAATTGAGTCAAACCTGAGCAACCACACAGGTCATTTGTTCAGACTCTCTGATACGGCTTGCAGGAGCATCCTGGACCTTCATCGTGATGGTTACAATAATACCCGGCCTCCACCTCCAACCCTACAACCTTTGAACCCCCCCCACCCCCCCCCATGACCAACTCCAACCCTGCACCCCCACCTCATTCTCCTCCTGAAAAGAGGCTTAGCTCTTTTACTCAGAACAAACACATTGACTTGTTAATAACCTGTTTGTGTTTGAATGTGTGTATGTGTGTGTGTGTGTGTGTGTGTGTGTGTGTGTGTGTGTGTGTGTGTTTGTGAGGGATCAGCTGTTTTGAGTTACATAACAGTTAACAGTCAGTACAGAAACACACACACGCATGCACGCACACACGCGCACACAGGCTCTGCATGCAAACGCTGACATTAAGCTGCAGCTGTATTGAAGGAGCAGTCCAACTGTTTTATCTCACAGAGGTCAGAGGTCAAGGTGTGTTTGTGTGAGAGTGTGTGCGTCTGTGTGTGTGTGTGTTTTGGCTAAATCTCAGTATTCAGTAGTAATGATCTCATGACCTCCAGCAGATTGTCATGGAAACAGGATCAATGTGGACAGAAAGACCAGGAGAACCTGGTCTGTGGAAAGGGAGGTAAGGAGGTAATGAAAGGAGGATGGAGATGGGGAGGAAAATAAGGATGAAGAGAGAGAAAATGGAGGCAGGAGAGGACAGAGGGATATTAGTATCCAGTCCATTTTCCTGTCTTCTGGCAGCAGCAGATTTGTCACTCGGCTCAGTAATCTGCTCTCTGATGGGGGGAGGCAGGGGAGGTGTGGGGGATTAGCTGGTTAGCTCTGCTCATGTTTGAAACAGATTTGAGTTTCAAAAACAGCAGATTGATCCAGCCATGAGTGTCCATGAGTCTAACAAGTCCAACCAGTCTGTGAGCGTCCACCAGTCCAACCAGTCCAACCAGTCTGTGAGTGTCCATGAGTCCAGCACGTCCAACCACCAGTGCCCAGAGTAACTTCTGGAGGTGAACTTTGTTCACTGGGCTTTGTATCTAATAATTTTACTGAAGTAAAATTTGAATTGCTGGACCTTTATATGTAATGAAGTAATCATATAGTATGGTGCTGCTACTTTTGCTGAAGTAAATGCCTTGAATACTTCTTTAATCACTGTCACTATTAACAGATATGGTGTTGCTTTATCAGGGATCAGTATTTTAACCCTCTCAGATGAAACTCTGGCCTTTGATGTTATGAACTCAGGAATCTTTGTGTCTAATGAAATTACCAGTTTTAATGTTCTGTTTTGTTAAACTGTCACATTTCGGCAGGAAACTAGAGCTTTATAGGTACAAGGATCATAAACAGAGCATTCATCACCAAGTTCTACTTCATTCTTTCTTTTTCTTTCTTTATTTCTTTCTTTTTTCCTTCCATCTTTTCTGTTGTCTCCCGTTGAATAAAGCAGTCATGGCGTCTGGCTGCTGGTTGCCTGGTGACGGGTCCTAAGAGACCCGAAGTCCAGATGAACAAGGGGACGTTGAACATTGTATCTGCAGACTTGTGCCAGCAGGCTTTGGTCAAGCACACACAAAACTTTATTTAACATGCAGGTCCACGATTTCGACACTGTGTACTGAGACTGAATGAACAGAAGCACAAAGTTAAATAAGTGTTATGTTCATTCATCTGTTTACTGTCATGTCATTAATATAAATATTCATGGGAATATATGATACAACTGTTACAGACTTCCCCTCTGTTGCCTTTGATATTCTGTAGCTATCATTTTAAATGGCTTAATTTTCATGATCCAATCAATCAACCAGAGAGAAGACCCACCCATCAGCAGGCCTAAAGGCACCCTATTGGATGCTGTAGCTGACACTCATGATAGACTGATCTGTACGTACAATTGCAAGCACCTTTTTATTAATTCTTACTCAGTGGAAAATTAGCTTACTTTACTAACTACTATAGCCTGACTGGTACTGGAGTTTTGGGGTCTATGCCAATAACAATTTTAGGGAGTAAGAAATTCCAATATCGACATACTGGCCAATATTCCTTATATCTATCTATCTATCTATCTATCTATCTTTATATCTTTCTATGTATAGATATATAGATATATATATATATCTATATATCTATACATAGAAATAATGTTCTTGATAGAACAAGATCGAGAGTGTAGACCTTATCATGGGTTGGCCCAGTGGAGTGTGAAAGGACAACACAAATTAATTTAAAAATCACCAATACTATAGATTCAGTCACGATTAGGTAAATGTAGAGAGAACACACAGACAATCCAGAGATAAAGGTGCCAATAGGTATTGGGGGTGGTAGACTAAGAGGAATAAGATAGGCTTATAGAAAATAATTGTCTCTGCAGATGACAGCTGGGTTAGGGTTGGTTTTGAGACTGGTTTTGGTAGACTGGTTTTGACCACATCTCACAAATTATTGCATAAAAATAATTTGTTCTTCAAATGGCCAATCAGTAGGCCTCAACGTGGATTTTTAGCAGTGATGTTTGCAGCAGGATGCCAGGTTCCATGTTTTGTAGAAGGATCAGCTGCCTGAAAGATTTCTTACATGAGTCTGAGTCATATGGTAAAGCCACTGCAGACTCGTCCCTGCACAACTATAATTATGCTGTAAATCAGTCAAAAGTGTTCTAGTAGAATTTGGACTATGTGTTGTGTTCAGGTACTTCTCTCTATGAGGCACTTGCTGACCTGCTGCTGCTGCTGCACGTGATACATGCCGCTCTGTTGACAACCTCAGCCAATCAGAGGAGGAGGAGACTGAACAGGGCTACAATTGGCTGTAGGCAGGAGTAGGGTGAGCTCACGTCGATGCTGATGTCAGCTGAGGACCCCGTAAGTGTGGACATGTCCGTTTTCCCTGCACACAGAGAAGGTTTCCTCTGAGTGAAAGATGACCAAAATCGACATCTGGGAGATACAGGATTTCTACAGCGTCAGTGAGGAGATACCAAGTTTTCTGCACCCGTTCTCCCCCTCCTGTCGTCCTTGTCGTCTCTTTGTGCCAGGTCATGAATAAATGACAGCGCTGGGGCTGAGTCGGGCAGTGGCCTCTCTACATGCTGATGGAGGATGGGGGAGGGGAACCAAGGAGTTGAGGATGGAAGGGGGGGGTCTGGTGGGACAGGTGGGGGAGGGGTGGTGTATCTGGTTTGTATTCAGCTCTCATCACCTGACTGTCTCCATCTGCACCAACTCCTCCCCTCGGTGTGCACACTGCAGAACACGAACATGTCCGACAGCCCCACTACACTGGCATCCTGTCGGTGGAGGCAGGATAAAGAAGTCAGCGCAGTGAATCTTCAGCTTATTTAATATTCAACCTGTACCTCCTCTTCATCACTCACCTGTGGTCCAGAAGGCTGCAGAGTTTTAGACCAGAAATCTGCAGCATGACATCATTTCTCTTTGGTTCAGTTCGACATTTCGCAGATTAAGCGTTTCTTCACATTCTTGTAGAGATCATAAGTCCAAAAGGAGCACATATCTGTGTGGATATGATGTGGAGGAAGCTCATCTCTTACATGAATAAACAACCAAATTAGGAAGATTTCATTCAATCTTACTTGTAGATGTTAGTGGCTGAGATAAAGTTGGAGGAGATCTGAAGAGATATCATACTTTCTGGTACTGACACTGGTGTTTTATTTTGCCCTTTTGATTAGATTGTATTGAGGAGTATTCTATATTGTTTTGGAAACATGTGCTATAGGTGACAACACAAATGGAATGGCTGAATATCATATTCATGAATAAAAGTTTAAAGCTAAGGAATCAAAATAATATCAAATAAATCCAAAGAATATTTAAAATTCCCTCCGCTTCCAGTCATTGTGCTAAGCTAAGCTAAACTCGTCCTGCACCAGATACCGAGGACTTTGACACATCTCAATGTTCCTTTAGGTCTCGATATTGTTTTATCATTGTCAGAATCTGTCCTCTTATGCATATCTACAGTGTCAGTCTTTTATTTTCAAGTGGCAGAGCCCCCCCATATAATTATGACAGCATCAAAGGCAGAATAGGGGTCATTAAACCATCAGACATCCCTGCTGACTCAACCACCATCATTCTCTACTGTAACCGTCCATGAAGGTTTTATATTTTCAAATGTTCCCTGAGCGCTGAAAAACTCATCCGTAAAGGTCTGGATAATCAGCCGCCTCAGGTAAAGTAACTTAGTAACCTGAGTGGCCTATGGAGAACAGTAAGGAGCCCTTTAGTAAATCCTCCTGTTCAGGATCTACATGTGGACCTCCTCACCCACAGAGCTCAGCATGAATCAGCACTGGGACCAGTCATGTAGTCATGAATGATCCGAGTTCGTTGGTCACTTTATTGTGTCGTTGTTGTTGTGTGCTGTTACATTACAAACCAGCCACGGCTGTAAATGCTCTGAGTCATGTTCATTACTTGTCCCTGTTCAAACAAAAGGTTGAAATTAAAATTCTAAAATTCCCCCAAAAAAAACAGATGAAACGACACAAACAGTGAAAGACTCCACAACTGGTCTCTAGACAGGGACTGAAGAGATCATGTAAAGTTTGTCCTGATGGTGGAGTTGGAGGTGGGGTTGGGGGTGGGGGGGTTGGGGCTGTTTTAAAGTCTTTTAAACCAATTCTCACCCCTACAGCACTGGTTGGAGGAACTTTCGACCTCTGAGGAGCAGGAATATCTGCTAAGAATTAATGAAAACCTGCTCATCTGAACCAGTGTGAAACACCTTTAATCACTTTTTTTTTAAAAAACTGTCGAAAAAATAAATAAATTGTCCAGAAGAATCTAAAAATAAACCTCAGCCCCACTGAGCAGACGGGGCCAGGGACAGAAACACTACTGTACATGTGCAGCTGGACACATGATGAAAGTCCAGGATCCAGTTGTTACAGGGTATACATCCATGATTAAGACCCACCCTTTTCAGTCACATAGGGTTTCTATAAACCTGCTCTGACAAACCTCAGTGATCCGCCCTCCCCCCACAACCCTACAGCGAAGATCCTGCAGCAGCTGACGGGCACAGCGGGCAGCCGTTACTATGGAGACAGGCATCATGGCGGTGTCATGCCCCTCAGCCTGCAGCATCAACGCATGACTGAGAGCAGATGAGAAAACACAGGAGGAAATACTGATAAGTTATCACACGTGTTTGACATTTATTTAGAAACAAAGTGCAGGTCCAAAGGAGTGAAAGCTGAGCAAGCTCTACATCAACAGGGTTAGTGTCCTCTGTCAAACAAAGACTTCAGTGTTGCATTAATGACCTCTCTCATTTCATATGCAAATGAGCAGGACGACGGGGGGTGGGGCTGCTGGTGGACAGTTTATAATCTGGATCAGAGTACTGCTGCAGAATGCTGACCTGTGTCTATGACCTCTGACAAAAATATAAAGGTTGTCCAGAGGGTGGCACTAGAGGAAAGGTTCCTGGGTTCATTAGAATACAAAGGGTTCAGCCTCTGTGGAGCAGGAATATCAACCTGAGTGCAGTGACAGAAGAATGCAAAAGATGCAGAGACGGATTTATGGTTTAAGACACTGGGTGCAATTTGAATTTAAGACTTGGTGAAGACTTTCACAGTAATCAGAGTGACCTGTTATTCTGTTGGTCACCCCGTTCTAGGAGGAGTGTGCTGTTGCCAACAGCCAATGCAAGCTGAGTAACTCGAAGAATCTTCTTCATTTCAACATGCTCCTATTTTTTGGGGTTTTATTTGCCAACTATTCTAGCCAGCTTCCTCTTGAGTCTGCAGTTTGTTTCCCTAGACATCAATATAATCCACAGATTTCCAAAGAATTTGCAAGACTTTGTGGATCCTAGCAGGTAATTTTGGTTTTAGAAGATCATAATAAATCTATGGATTTAGTAGATCTCAGTGGAAATATGTAGTTTTTAATAGACTGCAGGAAGTGTCTCTAGACCCCTTATACTACAGTAAAGTCTAGTAATAGATGCAACTGATCTCTGTACAGTCCAAAAGTAGATCAAGTTCATGTCTTTAAACGTCTGTTGTGTAAATATATTGTTTTCTAGATCTGCCTTAAGTCCAGTAGATTTCTTTCCATGTCTTCTAGTTGATCCCTGCAGACATATTTAGGTTTTAGGTGACCATAGTCGATCTCTTTAGATCTCTTATATTACTGAAGAGCCCACTAAAAAGAACTCTTTATTGTTCAGTAGTGGATCCAGTATATCTGAACTATGTTTGTAATTCAGGTTACCAAACATGATGTCAGGCGAATGTTAAAACATTCTGAGTTTGATTATCTATGAGACTGACTGACACTGAAGCTGCTGAGGACATTTCATTCATTTCTAGAAAAGAGGCTCAGTGTCTTTAGATCAGAACTGAACCAAGATAAATTCACCTTTCAGGCTCTGTTATGAAATCTTTGTAGCACCAATAATCATTTCTTCAGTTTCATCAACATTTTTCTCCATTGTGTTACTTCTGTATCAGTCCTGATGAGCCTGTTCAATCCACATAAGATTGCTCTCTGAGGAAGGCCAGCTAAGAACATAGCTCACAGTTAAACACAAATCTACTCAGTACTTATTGTGATATGTCTCTGCAGAAATAAAAAATAAAATGATAGATTGCTGGATTTGAATTTGGTTTTAAAAATATTTTTATTGATGCTGCCTGCAAATAACTCACATTGAGGAATTGAGAAAATACATTGAGGAAAACCTCCCCTCACACTCTGACTCCGTTTCCTGAAAGGACGTTATTCTTCCTTTGTGGACCAAAAATATCCCAAACATCACATGACATCTCAGCAGCACCATGGCATCGTCGGTAGTCTGGGTTTTAGCCTGAGGGGCACGATTAGTACAATTAGGTTCATTTTCTGGGGAGGGAAGGAGTCATGTGACAAAAGAGTTCACACAGTAAATTATAAAACACAAACTGATTCAAATATAAATGAGCATAAAACACAGGACTGGAGTTCACTTGATGTTTAACAGATCTTTAGATTCAAGTAAATCCCAACTAAATAGATAGAGTCTGTTTGAGTCATTTAAAACTCAAATGATCACTCTAGATCTCTTAGATCACAGCCAATCCCATAAAGTCTCTAAGATTTAACTAGATCACAGTAGATCTCTTTAAAGTCATGTACATGCCAAGATATTTCTTCAGATTCTAACGAATCCTCAAAAGGACATGTAGATCACAGTAGTTCCACTGAGTACACCTAAGTAGATATCATTACATCCCTTTATACAATTTTAGAGTCTAGTAGAAACCTGTAGACTCAAGTAATTTTCCGACTGATGAAACCAGTAGAGTCAAGTTCACATCTTCCTTGTGTCCAATATAATAGAGCAGATTTCTGTACAGTCTGATAGACCTCATATGATCCTCAAGAGTCCAGTAGATCCCAGTGGGTCTCTCTTTGGTCAAGTAAATAACTGTATCTTTAGAGCCTAGTGGATCCCAATGGGTATCCAATGTATTCTTTCACATCACACTGTGATGCATCCAACCTCTGTTCATTCTAAATAGGTCAGATTCATTGGAGCTGGTCTAATTAGGATACCGTTGAGCCCGTCACATCTGTTTATATTAATGTACATAGGCTTAATGTCCACTAGAAAGTTTAAGATCCTCGTAGATTCCAGTTGATCACTAGAAATTCAGCAAAAGCAGCAGTTCCTGGATCTCCCTTGTGCCAAGAGGATTTCAGTAGATCCTTGAAAATCTCAGTAGATCATTGTGGGTAATTTTGTATTCAGTGGATCCAAAAAGATAATCTTGGATTTTTTTAGAGCCCAGGAGATCTATCCCCTTCGTTTTAGACTGTAGTGAGTCTCTTAATAACAATAATAATATTTTACTTTTTAGTCCGGTAGTGGAAGTAAATCTATTTCAAATTCAGTAATATGGGTGTCAATTGACTTTCCTTTGAGTCTGGTAGATCAAGTAGGTAGGTGTCTACTGGTAATGTAAACATCAGTATATACATGTTTTTTATCTCAGTGGATCCAAATAGATCTCTTTAAAGTCTTGTAGATGCTACCAGATATCTTTCAACTTCAGTTCAGTGTTGAGTCAATGTCGTTACACATTCCTTGAATCCAGGAAATCGTAGCAAATCACTTTGGATTCAGGCAGATTAAAGATCTTTCTAGTTTTCAAAAGACTGCGATAAATTTCTGTATGGTCAAGCAGTGTATCCAGTAGAACTCTAGATTTCCCTTGAGCCCAGTACAAATCAGTTTATATTATATAGTCTTTACAGTATATTCGTCAAAGTCTAGATGATCCCACTAGGTCTTTCTACAGTTGTTTGAATATTAACAGATGTTAGATGACAGTGGATCTCTGTAGATCCCTTTGTGATTGAGTAGATCTGAGATTTCCCTTGAACCCAGTGGAATTCAGTGGATAGAATATAGTCTGTATAGTCTGTCTACATTCTGACTTGCGGTGAGTTGATCTGTCGTCCCTGTGCTCAGTTTTCAGTTAGCATCCCCAGTTAGCATTTGGAAATTTCATCCTTACTTAAAGAGAAAAAAAGCCTCAGTTCTTGCCCTGCGTACCCCTGGGAACTCGCTCACAAAGCTTGCTTTTAGGCATCTTCAAAACAAATGCACATCACCCATAAAAAAAGGCTAATTCTGATTATTATTTGTTTTTAAGTCTTGCCTCTCATTTCCTCCTCTCACCACAGCTGACAGGTGTTCAATAACAGACTATAAAGGGGTTTCTGTCCACTTGTGCCTCCATCTGCTATCGATCCTGACACCTCGCTAATAGCAAGTCCTTTGTTGTACATTACAGCTGTTTTCCTCTGGTGATGTGAGGGATGTGAATTCGACTGGTGAGGATAAACTTGGTCCCTACTTTGTAAAGCTTGCGACTCCAACTGTAATCAGCTATATAACATATACTTTTTACCTTTCAGCGTTACTGGTACATTTCCTATGGAATGGAAGGCTACTCTCTGTCACATATAGGCATTGGAGCAGACATCCTTAACATTTATAGACCTTTCTCTAAATTATCATGCCTGGCAAAATTATTAGAATCTCTGGTTAATAATTCTCTTATATCATCGGCACATTCTTTTCTAAACATACACCATTTGTGTTTAAGATAAAAGCAAAAGCTCTGTTACTGCTGCCACTCATTTTAAATGACATCATTTTGGCTTTGGATAGAAACAAACACTGTTCGCCTCTTTTTACTGATCCTTCAAAGGCTACTGACAAGGTTGATCATGCATTGCTTTTAAAAAAGGCTTCATATTATTGGATTTACATCATGGACAAACAACAGTGTGTGGCTATTGGAAATGAGTAATCTGAATTTGTGCAAGTTGCAAAAGGTGTTCCTCAAAGCTCAACCCTGGGCCTGGAGTGTACACCCTTTATATAGGTGATTTTGCTTCTTCTGTAACTGGGTGTGATTTACATCTTTATGCTAAAGGTACCATCTAGTAATGTAATGACTAAATATTCAGCTGGTAAATCCCTTTAGCACTGCTTTGCTGATTTACAAGTTGCACTCAATAACCATAAATTATTTCCTAATGCAGATAAAACCAAATTCCTTCTTTTTACAAGGCTATGGTAATCTCATCATCTCTACTAAGAGTGCTACAAATACTGAAAGTGTCACAGAGTTCAAGTGTCTGGTAATTTTGAATGATGAGAAGGTAACTTTCAAACATCAGGAGACTTTCCTCTACATTGTAGAAGAACGCTAATTGAGGAGACTTTCCTATCAGTCTTGGATCATGATGACACTTTATACATGCATGATAAAGCTGCAACCCTGAAAGCCTTGGATACTGTTCATCATTCTGTGCTAAGATTTATTACTGGTGATAATTATACTACTCATCATTGTGAACTGTAAACAAGGTTGGGTGGGCTTGTCTCTCTGTAAGGTATAATAGACACTGGGTTTTATTTACTTATAAGACCCTTACTAGTTGTTTTTATCCCCTTACTGTACTTCGTTGCTGTCTTTTAATGCGGGCTCTTATCAAGCACGCTCAGAGGATCGGATTATGTTGGAGGTGCTGGCTATTTTTACTGAGCTTGGAAAATCCAGTTTTTCTCACTGTGCACTTACAACCTTGAATAACATGCAGTAAAATCTAAAGTATACCTAATTTTTGTCGACAGAGCAATTTAGGTTTTTAATTTAATCTTATTTCACTTCCAGCTGTACTTTTAATTGATTACTTGCTTAAAATTCTAACTTCTTTGCTTTATTTCTTAGGTTTTACTATTTTACTATTTTTAACCTTTATGATTTTTATTTTTATCAACATTTTAAAAATTTATTCTGTGTTTCTTGGTGACTCAGATGTTTTGTTTACTAATCTATACTGTAAGTGAGGTCTCTACCTCAGTGTATTTCAAAGTTAAAATGAGCGTTGAATGAATGTATTGTCTAGAGGATTCTAGTAGATCTCTCAAGAACAAAGTAGATTTTAGTAGATCCCATCAGAGCTTCTTATTTTTTCCATGCAGCAAATTTATTCCATGATTCAACAACAGAGTTTCATGTCCAACAGTCAGTCAGCTGATTCTGCCCTCCCCCCAACCCAAATGTGATGTCACTGCACGAGTGGGTGGGGCCAGAGGACCCCCCCCCCATGATGAATCCGTCCTCTGTGAGCTTTAATCCAGCAGGAAGCAGATTATGCAATCTGTAATTTTCAGGAGGAATCCCTCCAAACGGACAATAGCCCCCTTCACAGAGGTGTGTGTTGGGGGGGGGCAATAGTAAAACTCAGAACAAACATCTGACCCCCACTTCCTCCACTGAGTGACTGTAACCTGACTAGTGTCTTCACATTAACAGACAACATGTCCCTAGCCTAAACATCACTTAATCCTAATCCAGCCACAATGTGTTGGCTATATTCTGAAATGTTCCTGGAAAAGTCGTCATTTATTTAGAACTGGATCAATGTGAGTAATTTCCTTTATGATCCAGTAGAACCCACATGACTCTCTAATGGATGGCAGTGATCCCTTTACAGTCAAGAAGAACCTTGTATGTTTTAGGTGTTGGGCAGATATCAGTCGACAACCTCTGGATCCAAATATAGCGCTAGAATCCATCAGATTCCATGAGACCACCTAAGAACTCAGTGGATCCCCTTAGATCCTCTAGGAACACAGTAGTTCCCAGCAAATCCCTTTCGACCAAAGTTTGTTCTATTTTTCTATTATTCTATTCGATTCTATTATTGTACATTTCATGATTCTTTGTTTGCCATGTTCAAAACACAGAAAGCACACACACACACACACACAACCACACACACCTCCTGCAGGTGATGATTAATTCAGAGCTGCAGGAGAAAGTGTTCTGTCACCCAAGAAAGACCCCCCCGCACACACACACCCCTCCCCCACAGACAGACCTAAAGCCTGAGCTGAGTCCAGGACTAATTCTTCTTCCTCCTGCAGCCACCAGTCAGTCCTGGAGTTTAACATGTGCAGTTTTTCCTGAGGGGGGTGCTGCAGGAAACATCATGCGGTTTAGATGGTTCATCCTCAGGGGAGCAAGGAGGAGACCAGGACATCTACTCACAACCTGAAATCATGTTTATGTCTGAGGATATTTTTTCTTTAACAATGAACATAACTAATGGAGAAACGTTATTATGTCATATGTTGAATTTATTGTTAGAGGAAACAGGATTTTGGTAATTGTTGTTAAAAAAAAGACTAAATCCGGCCTCTGGGAGCCCAATGGCAAACTTCCACACTTTGACTCCTGGCCAGGACCGTTGTTGGACATTGGGTTTTAACTGTTTATCAATTAATCAATTAATCTGTTGATCATTTCAACTCTGGTTGTTCTCACCTGAGGGGCCCCTCAGGGGAATAAGTCACCTGTTTGTTCCACTCTGCAGCGCAGGTGGGAATCATGAAGGATAGAGGGATCATGACTGACAACTTCATTGTCTTCATCTTCAGTATTATCTTCATCCTCACCATCATCACCTTCATCATAGCCATCATCATCAGCATCATTTTCTTCATGATCTTCATCCTCATCATCATCTTCTTCTTTGGGGTGTTGCTCAGAGGCACTGCGGCAGGACCTGAACCTGTGTCAGCAGAGAGAGGACGAGAGACAGATCACGTGACCCTCGTCGGCTTCTCTGACCAATGGAATGAATGGACTTAAATAGGAGCCAATGAGGAACGGGGGGCGGGTATAAAAAGCTGAGAGCCGCTTTAATCCGCAGCAGCAGCAGAAGCAGCAGCCCCGGATCCGCTTCACACCACATCACCGTAGACTGAATCGACAGGTAGGAACACCTTTAACCCCGGCACACAATCACAGCACTGCTGATCAACTCATCAATGCATCGGGTTATCGAGGCGTAATCAGAGAGGCTCGCGCTCTGCGGGGACCATACCAACCAGAAGGAATCGGTGTGAGGCGATGGGTTAAAGGAACAAAGGAGCAGGCTGCAGACAGACAGACAGACAGACAGACAGGAGGGTTACTAGCTTCTTGCTGGCTGTCCATCTGCAGAGAGCCTGTCTCTCTGCCTGTCTGTATCCCTGCCCTTGTCCCTGTCTCCTTGCCTGTCTCGCTGCCTGTCTGTCTCTCCGTCTGACCTTGCAGTCCGTCCTCGCTGTCTGCAGGTGTTGCGCACTCACTGGCGCACAAACAGAAAATCATCTTTAATGTGACGCACACAGTGAAATACAATCAACTAAATTCATGTGCGGAGATGATCTGATGCTTTGAATGTGCAGGTCTGAACAAAGGGCTCCTTAAATAAATCCACCTTAAACCAGTCTGGCGAAAAAGTCTCTAATCTGCATAATGAGGACAAACAGCGGATGCGCTGCGTCAGATGGAGGCTGCGTCTCCATCAGACCGTCGGACGGGGTCTGACACCAGGTCTCCTCTTTAACCACATTAAAGGTGTAAACAAACAAACAACGCATGCTCAGTTCGACTTTTGTGTTGAATATGTCGTTTGATGAGCTGATGTGTTCCGTTATTCAGCTGCTGCAGCGTCAAAGGCCTAACGAGCCGGTCAATGAACACGTTAAATTGCCATTGGAAACCCGGTTTTTCAGTTGGATGAAAGGCACCGGACCCGGTTCTGTTCGTTACAGTCCCTCCCGTGTGCCCTGCTGAAGGTGACCGGGGCGTCGCGCAGTGCAGCAGCCGCACTCTGAGGGGTTAAGCCCGGTTTGCTGCTGCGTCACTCCCGCGGCCTCCTGCAGATCATAATCAGCCTCTGTGTCCCGGTTTAGACTCACACTGATCCCCTCAAGGGTTTCCTGATCCGATCCTGGCCGAGCAGATCCGAGCGGATCCGAGCCGAGCCAGGTCTGCGTTCTGGGATGTAATCATTATCATTATAATTATTTATTGTCATTATATATTATAATATAATATAAAAGGATATTTAAACCTCTGGACCTCTGGATCACAGACCACATCCCGAAGCTGCTCTGTGGATCTGAATGAAGCCTCGTTTAATACAGATTAATTGATCGACCCAGACACATTTTCGCACTGAGCACATCATGACTCACTGTTAAAATGGTTATCTTTTTTATGTATAAAACGGGGATGCGGATTAAGAACTGTGACTAAGTACATTTACTCCCGTACAGTTTTAGGTGCTATTCATACACTTGAGTAATTCTATTTCCTTCGTCTTTCTAATTCTGTTGTACATTTTAGTGACTTTACATATTACAATGTAATTAAAAGCGTGAGAGTATATTTAATAGATGATACAGTTTTATAGATTAAACTCAATATTTAAACTTAGCTCCGCCTCCAGCTGCTGCGCCATTAAAATAACCTTAACGCACCAGTAACTAAAATACAATACTATATATCTTACTCTGAAAGCAGCTAGTGTGATTAGGTAAACTTCTTAAACTCCAAGTACATTTAGCTGTAGTAAAATTTTGAAGGTGGACTTTTCATATATATGATTATATAAATTTTGAAGGTGGACTTCTCATATATATAATTATATAAATTTTCTTTGGTACTTTCACTGAACTAATGGATCTGATTCTTTTTCCACTAACACCAGTCACATTAGGGCCAGTTTTTCAGCTTTCTCTGTCTGACTGGTTTTCTTTTTATATCTTATTTTATTTTCATTTTTGTAAATTGTGGGATGAATATTGTTTTCTACGTGGTCTATATATATATATATATATATATATATATATATTTATAAAGCTTTGATGCAAGTTAGATATTTGTAAATCAACAGATTTCCAACTTTTTTTGGCATCCGTCACATCTGAACTAATTTCAGGAAATTTTATATCATATTTCATTTTAGTCAGAAATCAGAACAATAATGAGATGATAATATGAAGGGAAATGACTTTGAATTTCATGTGATAAGAACAAGATGTTGCACTAAAAATTTTGCTCTCACATCGTTCGATTAATAAATATTGTGTCACTCAAATGTCTTTGACAAAAAACCTAATAAGAGTTGAAAAATGTAAAACTCCTAAACTGGAACAATCTGCTGTTTTTCTCTGCTTTACATCATTTGTAATTTGAATATATCTGAGTCTTGGTCCGACTGAATAAACATTTCAAAGGTAAAACAACATGTGGTATAGTTTCAGAAAGATATCTGATGCGAGTCTTAAGGTAATTAATACCTACATGGATATGTTTTATCTGAAACTGTTCCCAGGTCAGCAGCCCGGACGTTATCATGCCTTTCGGAAACACCCACAACAAGCTGAAGATGAACTACTCAGCGGAGCAGGAGTACCCTGACCTCAGCCAGCACAACAACCACATGGCCAAGGTGCTCACACCTGAGATGTACGCCAACCTGAGGGATAAGGAGACCCCCAGCGGATTCACTCTGGACGACGTCATCCAGACTGGTGTCGACAACCCAGGTAACATCCCCAAGACCGGCTAACACTGCTAAATGAGACAAGAGTAGGTGGCTCTTTTGCTAGATCAGGTAACAACTCTAAATCACCATGCCCATCAAAGTCCTCTGCAGCCCTGTAACTTTTTTTTCTGCAAAACCAAGTGGCATCTTTCCAAACCATGTAATTCCTACCTAAGATCAGGAAACTGTTTTCCCAGACCAGGTTACACCCTCTAACCCTGCAAGGTCCCTCCCCAAACCATGTTACCACCCCTAAATAAGGCAACGCCCCTAAAAACCAGGTGACCCCCTTCCCTAGACCAGATATCACCATACAACAGGTAACCGCTCCCAAGCCAAGGTACTGTTCCTCCAGACAGTCAGACCAGGTAACTTCTCCCCAACCAGAGATTTCCCATCCACCAGACCAACTAACCCTTCCTAAGATAAGCAGCCCCTTCACCAGACTGGGTAGCACTTCCCTGGACCAGACCACCACTTCCCTAGTTCTGGTGACTCTGTCCTAGACCAGGTAATCCTGCTGTCCTAAACCAGGAAGGCTTCCCTAAACCAAGTAACTCCTCCTTGTGTTGTTTGTCACCTTTACACAGAGACATTCTGTTCTGCTGCTACCTGATAATAAACTCTTTAATTGGATCGACGTTTTAGATCAGGTTAATTTCTGCTTGTTAATTCCCCCACAGAAAGGGAGGGAGGGGGTTGTTTACTTCTTGCCTAATCACCTGAGCCTTCTCATCAAATCCAACTTAAATAAGTTGGCAGCATTTGTGTAAAGCATTTCAACACAATGCAACGACTATTGATACTATTGCCACCAGTCTGAAAGTTGGTGATGGGCGGGAGCTTTTCGGCCATTTTGTTGTTTTCAGGTCACCCATTCATCATGACGGTGGGTTGTGTCGCCGGAGACGAGGAGACATATGAGGTGTTCAAAGAGCTGTTGGACCCAGTGATTGAAGACCGTCATGGAGGATACAAACCCTCAGACAAACATAAGACGGACCTGAACCCTGAAAACCTGCAGGTAAATACCGTTCTCATTGACTGACTGATTTTAGTCACTTTAATATGCAGTTCGTTTTTATTGCTGTTAAGCTTTCAACAATAAAACTCAGCACTTCCTGCAATCTTTCAAATTAAAAGTTTTCCCTTAATGTATGAAATTTGGAGGAAGTTTCAATCATGATTCTTAAAAGATTCGGCTAATGGCAAAGTAGAAGCAATTGGAATTTATTATTGAATACAACTCAGGCAACATTTTATTTTAAATTCAAAGTAAAATAGTGCAGCTATGATTGGCACTTGTATGATTTTGGAGCACTGATCATGTGGCTGAGCACAAATATCAGGTTCAGTAAGTTTTATTTATGTTGATTCAACAGTTTTGATCTGAAGGTTTAAGTTGGGGGAAGCCATCTTACCTTAAACACTGGTCATCATCATCCAGTCATGAAGAAGCTACAGGGGTGCACGTTTAATTAACCACTGTTCCAACACAAAATAACAGCATATGACACAACATGGTCCAACCTTCTGCTCAAGACTGGACGATCTAAACTACTGTTGGATGGTTTGCGATTAAATACTGTTCAGACGTTCACGGTCCCGTCAGGATGAACAGTAATAACTATGGTGATCCTCTGACTTTTCCAGTCTTTTCTAGTGCCATCATTAGGTGAACACACACACACACACACACACACACATCATATATATACATATATACATATACATATACATATATATATATATATATATATATATATATATACATATATATATATATATATATATATATATATATATATATATATATATATATATATATATATATATATATATATATATATATATATACATATATATATATATATATATATATATATATATATATATACATATACATATATATATATATATATACATATACATATATATATACATATATATATATTTATATATATACACATATGTATATATATGTATGTGTATATATGTATATGTATGTGTATATATATATGTATGTGTATGTGTATATATGTATGTATATATGTGTATATGTATATGTATGTGTATATATGTATGTATGTATGTGTATATGTATGTATGTATGTATATGTGTATATATAAAAAGGACCCTGAACTCTGACAACCTGCAGGCTTCTATTTCATCAAATGATCCAGTCCACACATACTCCAAGAGATGCTTAAAAACTATATTTATTATTGTACTTTTAGTGCATTATTCAGTGTGTCAGCCTTGTCAGATCTCTGTATCTCTGTATCCTCCGGTTTCAAATAAAATAAAATACCTGTCATGTAATCCAATCCCTTCAAAAGACACAGAATTTTGGTGCTGTATCCGACTCCATGGGCAATGGCAGAAAGCAAAGTCAGTGCTGATCAGCTTCTATTGTCACCTCTGCTGATCTCCTTGATTTCTTCTGTGTGTTTCAGGGTGGAGACGATCTGGATCCAAACTACGTTCTGAGCTCCCGGGTCCGAACAGGACGGAGTATTCGTGGTTTCTGTCTGCCTCCACACTGCAGCCGTGGAGAACGTCGTGCCATCGAGAACCTCTCCATCGAAAGTAGGGAACACAGCTTTACAGTTTCTAAACAATGCATTTGGTGGATGGTTTGTTAGCTTCAGTTATTTTCTGTAAAAACCGTCCTGGCTACAGACACATGATCCATCACCGTTTCCACTGTCTGATGTTGCATTCAGGGACACAGATGATCAGATGATGGAGGTGTTTCTCTTCCTGCTGGCTCACCGAGACAGAGGAGGAACAACCTCTTCATCAAACTGGTTTTATTTAGCTCTGCGGCAGCTGAAAACGACTCGTCTTTATTTAGATATTTTCCCATCATGCCTCAGTGAATACAGCAGCAGCAGGTCAAACTGTTATATAACTGTGAGCTGTGTGTTGTCCTGCTGAGACTCCTAATGAGGCTAAGAGCTCAATCTAAAAGCACCTCTTTCATATTCAAATGAAACTGAACTGGACTGGACTGGACTGAACTGAACTGGACTGGCTGAACCCGGCAGACCCAAGACTCTGCTGCCCCCCACTGTTTGAAAAGAAACATCAAAGAGCTTCAAATTTGTTTGAGACTTTCTGCTTGGTTATCTGGATATTAAATCTACGCCATAATTAAGAGATGGCGAAAATTTTAAGGAAATACAGTAACGTTAAAAAAACTGTAGGTAGGTTTGAATTATAGAGACAAAGTTGTGACAGTTATTACAGTATAGTTACATGTGGAGAACAAAGAGTCAGATTTTAGATATGTAGATAAGATACTGATTCTGAATAATAAGATACTGTGTTGGAATAAATGCTGAATAAAGACACTGAATCTAAATAAGTTACCGAGCCAGAATAAATAGTAAGAAACAAGAAGTTGTTGATTTTCAAAGATGAGCTTCTTTTAAATCAGCACAAATACCAATTTAAAAACTGCAGCAGGAACCCTTACAGGTTGGGGAAGAGTTTGCCCTCAGACCAGCCTCTCAGGCACCAAACATATCCTGCCTCCTTCTCACCTGACAGTCCTGAAGTTGGGTTTACGACCTCCATTGTGTCTTACCTCTGACCTCCTATGTCTGCTGTTGTTCTGCAGGTCTGGACATCCTGGACGGGGACTTAAAGGGAAAGTACTATGCCCTGAAGAACATGACGGAGGAGGAGCAGCAGCAGCTGATCGATGACCACTTCCTGTTCGACAAGCCCGTCTCCCCGCTGCTGCTGGCGTCTGGCATGGCCCGCGACTGGCCTGACGGCCGTGGCATCTGGTCAGCACACACACCACAAACTCTGACCTCTGACCTGCCGACATACTGAGTGTGAATACACTGAGATACCGAGTCAGAGACATCAATGACAACAAACAAAACTGACTATGTGATACTGAACGACCCTTTATAGAGGGTTGATATCATGAAAATTATTTAAATGTCAGATGAAAACATGTAACCATCATATTTGTGAAGTATGGAACCCAACTTTCACAAGGAAAAGAAATGTAATCTAAGATAAAATGTTCAAAAAAATCAGATGAACAGACAGAAGAAAATTAGCAAACAATGACAAAAAAACAGAATAATTTGTGAGATACTAAGACAAAACAATGAATCACAAACAAATGAGATATAAAGTCAAATCCTTAAATTAAAGAGTATAATACAAGACAGAATAGAGATGATGAAATAAAGAGAACAGTGTCAAAATATTAAGATACGGAGCAAGAGACGGAAAAATGAGATACTGAGGTGGAATAAATTCAGAAATCCAGAGTCAGAATAAAGAGATTCGCTCTGTGATTAACCCTTCGCTCTCTGGTCCACTTGCAGGCACAATGACAACAAGACCTTCCTGGTTTGGGTGAACGAGGAGGATCACCTGCGCGTCATCAGCATGCAGAAAGGAGGCAACATGAGGGAGGTGTTCACCCGCTTCTGCACCGGACTCACCAAGGTGAACACCTGCACCTTACCTTCTGTTTAGGAGTCCTTCAGTATTTAGACTCTTTAACAAGTAGTAGTCAGTATCGATGTCACCTTTCCACACCTGACCACCTCTGTCTATCCCTCTCTGTGGCAGATTGAGGCCTTGTTTAAGGAGCGAGGTCATGAGTTCATGTGGAACGAACACCTGGGCTACGTCCTCACCTGTCCGTCTAACTTGGGGACGGGACTGAGAGCCGGAGTCCACGTCAAACTGCCAAACCTCAGCAAGCACGAGAAGTTTGGAGATGTCCTGAAGAGGCTGAGGCTGCAGAAGCGAGGAACAGGTAAAAAGAGAGAGAGGGAGAGAGAGACAGGTACTTTGCCGGGTAGACGGGTACACAGACAGACATATTTGATATGATTTACTTCCTGGTTCTCCTGAACCAGGTTCCACAGTCTTATTTGTGACCTCTGAGCTCTGTGTGAGAACATCAGCTGTCAAAAACACACTTGTCTGACAAGAAAACCATCAGGAAACAGAGCTAATCTGGTGAATGTTACCCAGTAAATATGACTGAACCCAAGGTGCAGTCTGAATGTGTGTGTGTATGTGTGGTAAATTGTAACAACAAACTACAGTTGGCATCTAACCAGAAGTAAAATTAGACAACTTGCAAGTATTAGATATAAAGTGCTGAAATGGAGCTGGTATAAATGTTTTATATACTACTGACAAGTGACATCTGTAAGAATGCATCATATTTCTTCTATAAAAAGTACCAACTAAAGCTGTCACATTTACATAGCACAGTAAAAAGTACATTCCCCTGAAGTGTTGCGTAGGATCTGTGTAACACTGGCCAAACTGGGAATACTTGCATTAAGTACAAGTACAGTATACAAATTATGTACATTTCTCTCAAGTTAAGCCCAACAAGTCAGGTACCAGTAAAACCATCTTCTCAGGCCTGCTAGACTGCCAGTCCAAAGGTTTTGTCTTACCCACATCAAATCTGAAATGACTGAAAAAGATAAAACAAAACAAATAAAATGTGATTTTTTAAAAAAAAAATTTTTTTCCTAAATTGGATCCAAATCACATTGAATGTTTGAAATGCGATTTGGGGGATGAGATGATAAACCTCCATATCCAACATTTCCATGATGGGAAAACCCACATCCCTAGAGTTGCTATGTGTATGTCGTAACCACAGCAACCCATGGAGATGGGTTGGTGATGTCTGGATGCGCAGATCCGATCTGATCAGTCGCAAATGGCCTCTCATCTGAAGTTCAGAATATACATCATATACATAAATTTGTCTCCCCCAATATCACACAAAAACCAATGGGAATTCAAAGCTAGGGTGATTGCAGCATGATGCGAAACAGGTTGGGGGTTACTTTAACGTTGGTAAGACGGCACCTTGAAACTTCAGCTGAAGACCAGCTCAACCAATCGAATGCTGTAGATTCAACCACGTCCTACTAATAATAATGGGACCAATCTAGGGTCAGGTGTTCCCTCGGCTCTACAGTTAGAGTTCAGTCAGAGGGTAGACAGAAACATGCAGACTCAGTAATGAACCTACCCCCATTGCATCACTTCCTGTCAATGTCTCAGGTGGTGTGGACACAGCGGCGGTGGGCGGAGTCTTTGACATCTCCAATGCGGACCGTCTGGGCTTTTCAGAGGTAGAACTGGTTCAGATGGTGGTGGACGGAGTCAACCTGCTGGTGGACATGGAGAAACGTCTGGAGGCTGGAGAGAGTATCGATGACATGATCCCCGATCAGAAGTGAACTGTGTCACTGTAACCTCTGATACCCCTCACTCCCCTTGCTCCTCACCCCTCACTCCCCCTCCTCCTCACACCCCCACCTCCTCACTGTAATCAATCAGAAACCGTCCTGAAGCTGCAGGGCGTTTAGAGCCGCTCAGTTAGACTTCAGTCTTCCAACATGTGAAGGATTTTCTATTTCCTGTCTCCACCTGTTGGACTCATCTAACACCTAAAATAATCTAATAAAGTCTCTGTGGCCCCAAACTAAACACTTTTGCTACTCACCTGTCTTCATTCCACATACACCCACAGTATATTAAAACCCCAATCGCATGCAGAGCTGGACAAGAGGAGAATCTTGTGTTGCCCGAACAGACATTTAGTTAATCAGGAGTTAAATACCAGTCTTAAAAATCTGAATAACTAAACACTGTCTTGGTTTTTTGTTTTGTTTTGTTTTTTTACATCTTTCCTTTATTTCAGTGGTTTTTCAACTGAAAGCTCCTTGATATAACAAGTGGTTTTTTGTTTTTTTTTTTTTTAAATTCAGTTGAATCTCAGAGTTGAAAATAAACAGTCATCGAAATTCCTTTCAAGACAACAGAATTAAGGCTGAATTATTTTTTGACTAGTTCTCGTTTTGCTGTGATGCATCCGAGACTGTCATTTAAACTGTGTATCCTGCAGTTGCAGTTCTTCATTGAAGCTCTGTGATGAGCAAATGCTGAACAGAGACCAGCTCCCAGACTAAAAACCTGAATTCAAACTGAACATTTAAATATTCTCAGCTAAAACAGAGGTCTCAGATCAGTTCTTTAATGTGACAAAACTCCTCTGGACCTCTGAAGAAGCATCACATTTGTCCCCTGCTCGAGTTTGACTCCAGAAACTGGCTGCTGGTCTTAGCTCTCACATGACAACATCGAGCTCCGGTGGTTTTAATAACACCAGCTGCGAGCACATTCGTCTTTTCATGTTGTACTTCCACTGGTGACAGTAGATATTAGTGTCGAAAAGGCCAGAGCAGATGCCACTTGGTGGTGATGTAGTCAGTGACAACAATAAAGTGCCATGGTCCAACATGCTTTCTTATTGAAATGATTACAGTATCTTCATACACTTAATATAGATTTGATGAATCATTATTGTGCCTTTTTTTAGGTTTGTGACTCCTTAATTGAAGCTGTGATTCATGAGACTTTAGTTTAAAGAGTGAATCTTCTTTCTCAAAACATCCAGTGTTTCGCCAAAAAAGCAAAAAGAAGAAAGTTTAAAAAAAAAAAAAACAAGTATATGTCACCACACTTGTTTATTTTTATGACAGATTAGATTTATCTGGAGACCACTACCTCAGACTATGTACCAGAAAACCAACTTAAAGAATGTAATCTAAAGAAAAAATCTACGAGTGGATTCAAGTCGTCAATTCAAGAAATCTGTGATGAAAATAAAATCGGAAGATAAACTCCCTGTAGGAAAGGACATAACATGCAATATACCTTAGAGTTTCACTGAAGATGTCATTACACAGGAGGTATTCAGCAGCTGGAGTCATCTGAGTGACACCTGTGTGCGGTTCAGACATCAGTCAGGCACACTGCACTGACCCCTGGGCTTCTGTAGCGCTACTGTAAGTCAAATAACTCCATGCAGACAGGAAGCTGTGCTGTGTTCAAGGTGTTTAATGAGACACAGGTGAACCTGAGGTTCAGTTTACAAACACCAACAATCAACCATCAGTTGGCCATCGATCAGCCAACTGCTCACATGTACAAAAGGGGAAACAAATCAACATGAAAACAAGGTGAGTCTCTGTCAAACTATTTACAATCACGAACATGGACTCACACCTACCTGTCTGGGCACACAAGACTCCGCTCTTTTCAGTCTGACACTGCCCTAACCTGTTCTCTGGGGTGGGGGCAAAACACCTGCAGGTTGGTCACTGCAGAACGTCTTTCAAAATAAAACAGTAATGTACATCACAGCAGAACATTTCCTGGGTCATTTTAAGAACACTGGACTCCAAGTCCCATGATACTTTGCAACAATAAGCCATATTCATTCAATTACAAGTGCAATATGTAGATGCCCCAGCTGTGCCTTGGGCTGGTGAGGGGAAAACCCCATATGGACAGACAGTTTAATATGAGAGAGAGAGAGAGAGAGAGAGAGAGAGAGAGAGAGAGAGAGAGAGAGAGAGAGAGAGAGAGAGAGAGAAAGAAAGAGAAAGAGAGCGAGAGATATCATCATCAGTGTGCGGGCTACATTATCAATATCCAATAATCAATTAATTAAGACCAGTTTCCTACCCACACCAGAGTTGGACAGAGTGAGAAAGAACAAGATGACAGCCAATAGTGTCTGGATCTTTGTGGATATTTATGGTGCTGAGATCTATGAGCTTGTACAGTTTGCGTAGATCCAGATAATAATCCAGATCTGTTGGAAGAAAATGCTCAATGCAAACTACACAGTGTACTATTTATGACAAATCTTTATGTTATCAGACTACCTCCTTTATGCTTTTTTTTTTATTTTTTATTTTTTTTTAAACATGATAATAGACAGACATGTTGGCGTATTTGGCCGTGACGTGCGCTCTACTGAGAGCCATTCTAGTTTTTATTTATTGACTTACTGGAATCAGTCGGCAGTACACCGGCAGTTCATCTGTAATTCAGTCATTACAGATACTGTTCCTTGTTTTACACAGCGGAGGATGTACGTGATTTTACCGGCTATGTGTGGAGATCAGCTTCACTGAGAGAAACAGACAATAAAAACAGACCGGAAACCCACGGCAGGTCTGGGGAGCGTCGCCTGTGGGGGATGGGGATTGGCCCTCAATTGCAGCCTCACACTGATGACAAATATTCAACACGTAACAGTAACATGAATATGGCTGCAGCTCTGTTTCACAAACACCTGTCCACTTCCTGCTGCTTGATTTCTAACCGTCCATCAGATTTTAAACAAACCTGTGGAGGCCAAACCCTGATAATAAACCCACCTGTGCGGTCCGTCCATCTGTGTTTCTCTACACCTGTCTGTCCAGCTCTACAGTTTGAGTTCATTGGCGATCTTGGAGGCGATGTTCTTGAAGGCAATGGATGTTCCCGAAATCCTTTTGAATCGGACTCCGTTGAGTGAGAGGCGGGGCAGTTTGCACACTTCCATCTCCCATTGGACGAGACTATCAGCGTGTCCGTCTCCATGGACGCAGAGCAGCAGGAATCGCTCACGCTGCTCGTAGTCGCAGTTGTTAGCATCCAGGACTTTCCTGATCTCCCTCATCATGTCCAGAGGCTCCATTGAGGATGTGGTTTTCATACTCCATGTGAACCTCAGGGAGCGGGGCTTTGAATCCTTCAGGTGAGGAGCAGCAGGAGAACCAGGCTCCTCCTTCTGATCAGAAGACAAGTTACGACTAGAGAGGGAGGAGGGAGAGGAGGAGGAGAAGGAGGAGGATGGGGGTCACTGTTAAAATTCAGAATATTTGAAATAAGGTGATTAACACTGTCCCTGACAAATAAATAAAATTAAACTGACGGTGCTGATAATGGAGATCTATCATGAATTTTATTTGTTTACACAGCAGCTGGAAAACTAGCAAACAATAACAAGTGGTGATGTGGTCTCTGATTGGCTGGACAACAGCACCTGTCCACTACTCTCAGCAAATCAGAATGAAGAAATTTATAACAATAATAAACACATCAGAAGAAAGACAACCTGTGACAAACACCTGCCTGACTCACCTGGACCCTTCATGTCTCCCATTCCTCTCAACCTCTGAAGCCCCTCTGACAGCAAGGACACAAGGAAGAAAGGAAACAGAGAAGGAAGGGAAGAAAAAGAAAAGTTTCAGTTAAGATGAGCAGGCCGAAAATAAAGAGTGAAAGGAAAAAAGGGACAGAAGATATATTCTCTGGTTCTGGTTCCATAATTAGTTTAAACTCAGTGTAGTACAAGCGGGGTTGACGTCTTAGTTCAGATCCACCTCTCTCACTGCTCTCAGTCTGATACATCTGTCTGACTCGCATGTCCTGCCTTCTGCATTGACACAGTTAAATACAATAGACCTCCCATCTTGCACTGGTGTACCTGCGTGTGAGTTTGGAGGTAAGTTTGGAGAACAGGTTGGTGGATCCTCTGGTGCGGGACTGTGCAAGGGGTGTGGCGTCATGTGATAGGCTTGGTGAGGCTGGGGGGCCGTTGTAGGTGGCAGTGCGTCTTTCTCGGAGCTGACCTCCGTGGAAGGTGCTGCGACTCGCCGTTCCCCGAGGGAAACGCAGTCGGTCAGGAGGAGTTGCTCCACTGCTCATGCTGTGGGTGGAGGTTCCGCCGACTGATCTCTGGGCAGGGGTCATCGCTGAGCTGTTTTTTTTTGTTTTTTTTGGAGGGGGGGGGTACACAGGTTTGATGAATATTCTTTAGTTTTGGTTCACCCTGAGCTCTGCTGCTTCAGAGGATTGTCAGGTTTCATATTTTCATATTCCCTTCCTATATCAATTCGTGAATAACCTGCCATACAAAGACGGTCATAAACACATGTTAAAGGGTTGAGAACCCAAACCTGTGAAGGAGAAACACCATGAATCAGCCATCCAATGAGCTGATATGACCCTTCCTGTTTTAGAGACCCTAACGGTTGTGTTTCCCTGCCTACCTGTCATATAGAAAAACTGATGCAGCCACACAGAGCTGGTGACTACAGACTCCTGGACTTTCACTTTAACTCAGTCTCTGTCCGGCTCTGTAGATTTTCTTATTGATGGATTTGACACTGATGAAGTTTTGATGAGCGTCTATACTTTCTGTCAATGGTTCCTCTCACATCAAGACGATCTACTGAGTAATGTTTTAATTCATTAAGCAGCTGCTGCTTACACTTTCTTAGAGTGTAAGGGGTTTGAGTTGATCTCTAATTCTACAACACGACTATCATCACTCCTACAGTGTTTTCTGATATAGACCTCAATCCCAACGACTTGGCCAGAAATTGTGCGCAGAAAGACCTCCTGCCACCCTCCCACCCCACAGCAATATGATGTACCTTATATGTGTTACGGGAGTCTACTGACACACCACTCTCACCACTGATGCTGCCTCATACCTGTTCTCTTTGCCGTTGTGGACCACAGAGTGTCGATCTGTAGAGTTCCTGTCACTACAGACGTACGTGTTTCTCCTCGTCATACTGGACGATCCCCCCTGAGAGTGTTAAACACCAAGAGTTAGAGAAACACTACTCTTTCCAACAAAGACAAAACACAGTCACCTGAATCTGATGCCTTAAAGTCTCTTTTATCATTTTTAAAACTTCTGAGCCCTAAAATTGTGTAATTTTTTTGAAAACAGTGAAAACCATCTAAATAGTTGCCCTTTACTTTTCTTTTAACTGACTGACTGTAGAACTGCAGCTCTCTTGAAATGTATTAAAGTTAAAAAATAATTTATGCTAGACCCTATTTAAGGTTTCCTGACACACCTGTGTTCACCTGTCTGACAGGTAAACTCACAGTGGGCGTGGCTGATGTCTTCCTCCGCTCAGGGAAGTCACTCATGTTGGGGTTGTTGGCATTCCCCAGCAGTGGACTGCCCCCCTCCACAGGACTGGACTTCCTGTTCTGACCTCCTGCCTCCTGCTTCCCCTCCCCCTCTGCTGACGCTGCTGTCTGACTCCTCCGGGGATGAGGAGCAGTTGAGGACACTGGACATACTGAGGAGAGGAGAGAAGGAGTCACTGGACAAACTGCAGTCTGTGACTGTGATCTGAATTAAACCTGGGTCCAGGTCTGGGTGTGTACCTTGGTCACTGTACCTCCTCTGTTTGGAGGAGGAGGAGGAGGAGCGCTGGACGAGGAGGTGAGCAGGAGACTGAGTGCTGCTGGATGGACGAGGTTTGAGCAGAGAGACGCTGCTTGAGGACGAGGAGTCGCTCACCTCCACCTGAATATCAAACACACATCAGTTATGGCTGCTGCTTAGTCCAGGGCATCTGCACACTTGCTGTTACCACGGTAACCTCTGACCTCAGCAGCCCTGCGACCCAGCAGCAGATAGGTGGCTGTGATGTCATCATACTTCATCTTGGTAAGGGAATCATTGATCTCTTCTCTGGAGTAACCCATCCCGACCATCATGTCTGAAACAAGGCGCAAACACGCACGAACACACACACACACACACACAGGCAAAGACACAGACACACACACAGACACACCATTGTCCACACACTGATGGTGCTTCAACCTGGAGCTCCAGCTGAGATGAGTGGAGGAGGGCCTCCATGAAACTGTTTATTCTCAAACATCTCTAAACATCTCTAATGGCCTCCTCCTCTCTTTTTGACTTGTTACATAGCAGAGTTGTGCTTGAATTAATCAATACGTTATGTTTGTGTCTGATCATCTACATGACCCCTCCCTCATCAGATACAATAATATACCTCAGTTGCCTTCATTTTAAGTCCCAGGACATCTCGGAAAAATATACACAGCTTCATGCAGCATAAACATGATTTTAACAAGCCAAAGATATCTTTCTTCTCTGGTTTCATACTTTAGAAATATATTCAGAAAACAAAAAAACATTATCAAAAATCTAATCTAATCTAAATCTGGGAAATTAACTTTTGTAAACAAAGTTTGGTCACAAAACATGTTATGAAGGAAACAAGAGAATAAAAAGCTCAGTGTTCACAGATTCTTCCATGCCATGTAGCATAATGTTTTAAATATGCACTGTCACAACATAATATCTGATCCGTACAGAGAGGGGTGTATGTGTAAATACCTGTGTAACTGGACTGTAACCGGTAGATTCAAATTAAGCATTTAAAGTGTGAGTGAGTGTGTACCAATCCTCTTCTGGTCCCTGATGTCCAGCTCTGGCTCAATGAAGGGCTTCAGTTCCTCCTCATCAAAACCGGCATTGATCCAGCGATCCCTCATGATTTGCTGAAGGTCAAAATTTCAGAAAACGTTGAGGCATCAAAAATGAAACCAGTAATCTTATCAAATACCCTGAACAGGTTTATGTATGTTTTTGGTAATAACACCAGTTTTATTCATTCATAATTAATTCAAAAAGTCAAGTCAATTCTTCATTTATTTTCTTATTTCTTTTTGATGATTCTTCATCTGTTTCTAACAGTTGGTCTCTGCTGTAAGATGTGGATTTACCCTCTTGGACAAGTCTGATCTTACCTCATCAATCAACATTTCTCTATTCCATTACAACACAAGTGAAGAAAAACAGGATTCAATATATTGATAATGTATTAATGATCTACTGATGCTGTCCCCTGACCTCCAGAGTTCCTCGTTTCCCCGGGTTCAGCACCAGAAAACGTTTCAGCAGGTTCTCACAGTCAGTCGACATGTAGAATGGGATACGATATTTTCCTCGCAGCACCCGCTCTCTGAGCTCCTGCAGAAAGAAACACAGACATTAGACACACTGTTGGAGCACTGACAGTCCTTACCCATCCTTTAGAAGGGACAGTAAAACTATTCAGAAAATCTTCTTAAAAATCAGACAGACTTGAGGTTATTGGAGGTGCATTTTTTCCTCTTTTCAGGGAGCTGGCAGTTTGACCCTGTTTCCAGATTTGTGATAAGCTAGGGGAAACAGTTTAAAATCTATGTCAGATGCAGAGTTAAAACTCCTGAATCATCTGACTCTGAAGAAGACAGAAAATGTTAAACTGTTCTTTTAAGTCTCGAAATGGTTTAACAGAAAGATCAGGGGCTCTAGGGCTTTTCCCTGAGGGATTCCACATTATTTAATAAATGTTTCATTGTTCCGTTCACCCTTCTCTGTCTCTGTCTTACTGACCTTGAGGTTCTGTCCATCAAATGGTAGAGATCCACTGACCAGCGTGTAGAGGATCACACCTAGACTCCACACATCCACCTCCGGACCATCATACTTCTTACCCTGAAACAAACATAATCCGCATAAACACATACAGTGCATGGGGTTTCTTTTATAATCATAGTTTATGTTTTCAGACTGACGACCTTTTTATCTAGCACACAACGTTAAACCAGCAATCTACCTGTATGCCTCAGGACTTACCTATTGCCCTTACCTAAGCAAATAACTACAATCCTACATTCCTTCCTATCAAACCAGATACTACCTAAATATCTAACCAGCTTAGTACCTAATTAACTGACAACATTAATTATCTGCCACCATAAATAAGCACCAAACCAATATACTATCAGCAGACATCAATTTATGGCAGATATATGTGTCAGCGTAAATGTAGCCTAACATAATATATCAAGCCAAAAATGTCCAACTATGCCTGAAGTCATTTAGAAACTGTAAAATGACCCCACTACGAATGTTGGTCACAGTTCTTTAAAAAAAATAATCTGAGGGCTCAGTAACAAGATGGTGTGTATCGGATTTGTGCTCATGCTTAAAAAAAAAAACAAAAACAAAAAAACAAAACCATCAGGCAACATGGTGTCATTGGATTTCTTACACTCAAATATTGATCAGGATCAGTCTCCAAACTCCCTAGATCATTCAGTTTATACTAAGTACCTAACTATTCAGCTAACGAACTCCACAGCTTAGTGTTAACCTCACCAGCTAAATAAATACATAAATGAGTGAATGAATGAGTGAATGAAAGTGTGTGTACCTGGAAGAGCTCAGGAGCCGCATATGGAGGAGAACCACAGAAAGTGTCCAGTTTCCCACCAACTGTGAACTCATTGCTGAACCCAAAATCTGCTATTTTAATATTCATGTCAGCATCCAGGAGGAGGTTCTCTGCCTGAAGGAGGAGGAGGAGGAGCAAGGTGTAAATCCAGCAGTAGGTTAGGATGTGTTTAATGTCATCTGGGGAATCTGAATTCTTTAGTGAGAGTTTTACCTTAAGGTCACGGTGAACTATGTGCTCCTGATGGCAGTATTGTACGGCAGACACAATCTGTAGAGAAGCAGACGGACATTTACAGACAGACACATTCAGGCTGTGATACAATCTTTTGTTGTGAATGGCACAAAGGCACTTCAGTAGAATAACTGATACAACATAAATAGTGAAAGTTTAAAGTAAGAGAAAATACACTCTGAACCAGACACTCCATCTGTTTCACTGCTGGATTATGGGATGCAGGTAGTGCCAGGGTATTGCCATGGTAACAACTCTGTGTGTGTGCGTGTGTGTTTTACCTGTCTAAATTTAGCTCTGGCCTCCTTCTCCTTCATCCTCCCATGAGCTACGAGGTAGTCAAACACTTCACCTGCACACACACACACATTCGCACACACACATGCACGCACGCACGTACACGCACGCACGCACGCACGCACACACACACCAGGGTCACACCAGGTGACAGTGAACCTGATAAAAGGTCAGAGGTCATACAACTAGAGCTGCAACTAACATTTTTTTTCAGAATCAATGCAGATTTTTTCAATCATTTCATGAATGGTTTAGTCCATGAAACATAAAAATAAACTGTTAAATGATGCCAATCACAACTTGAACATGATGTCTTCAAATGTCTTGTTTTTTTTTGACCAAAAGTCCAAACACTCATTGAATCCAGAGTCAGACACTTAAACCTGGTTCAGTCATGTGGGACTATGTAGAGAAGGCGGTGCAACTCACCTCCACTGGCATACTCCATCACCAGGTACAGAGTCTTTTCTGTCTCTATCACCTCAAACAGCTTAACTGCAGAGAGATGGGACATAGTGACAGATAGGTGAGACAGACTGGTGAGAAAGCCACACAAAAACAACTGTAGGGATAGGTTTAGTTTTGTTTTTTACATTACTCACCGATATTTGGGTGGTTTAAGATCTTCATTATTCTGACCTCTCTGAAGAGCTGATAGAAAAACAGACACATAGAGTTATGTAAGGAAACATCAGCAGTTTGACACAGATAAATGCCACAGACAAATCAGGTCGTCTGATAACGAACAAGAGATGTGGAACAAAGAGGCCAAAGGTGCGTCAGAGGTCAGCTTATCCTCCATTGAGAATGACGTGCTGACATGGGTCCGATTCCCATCACTGTTTGTCTGAGTATACATATACCAATACTCTATGTTGACCAGGGTCTGATGCTGCCTTGCTCTGCTCTTTAAACGACAGCCAGGTTCCGTATCACCTTTTAAACAGGGTTTCGTTGCTGCCATCATTCTTCCTGTTCATGCTGGACATCAACAAAGCTGTTCATAACTTGTTTAAATGGAAGTGATGGAGATCCTCCCTTAACCCTCTGTCTGTGTAAAAATATATTATAAAGTTTCAACCTTCAGTGATAGAAAACATTAAATATATTATCTGACTTTTTAAACTCTCAAAACACCCACACAACTTCAACCTTTAAAAATTCAGTTTTATTCAGGCTGTAGTCTCGATTATTACTGTGGCAGTGGTTTGTATGACACTGGGTACTGATTACGGCCAATACTGATATTCAAGTTTTAAAAAAATGTAACAATATATGATTGTATATTTGTCTTATTTTAAAATGCAGTTATTAATTATCATCACACAACTGATCAGGACATTTTATAGTGTAAAAATTGACCTGTGAGCACTTTCATCTGGACAAATTCTGGGCCTGAGAATCTAATGATATCTAACCTACAGTACTTTTAAATTTACTCATCAGCTGACTGATATCTATCAAACTCTAAATTTTACACCATCCCAACACTACATAGATCTGGATCACGGGTCTTTAAGAGCCACATGTGAGGATCCCGATCAACAATGTTGAGTCTGTTAAAAAAAATCAAAAAAAAAAAAAACAAAAAAAAAACAAACTCAAAACAAATGTTGGCTAATGTACTGTTCAGACTTTTTAAACTGTCCAATATCATTATCAGTCTCAAAAACCCTGGGTCAGTCTGATGTTGTCTGGATTATTACTGCAGCAGCAGTTTGTCTGACAGAGGTAAGGGTTGTCTGAGTCCTGATTGGCTGAGAGGTTACTCAATAAGTAATCAATAACCTGGAAAGCTGATTACATGACACACAGACGTGTGTATGTCTCAGTCTGATCTCAGGTCAGACTCTATCAGGACTTTCTGACTGATTCAATTGTGCCAGCTGATCACAATGGTTCAGTCTGCTGGAAACATCTCTGTTTTGGTATAGTCACACAAGAATTTGGTTTCCAGAACATTTATTCAGTCTATAAACCTGAGATTTTCTAGCTCTTTTCCTTTTCTTCTAAGAAGTACTGACTTGTGTGTTACAGTTAAAAGTCAGACCTATAAACAGACTGGATCCAGACTGTCTCTCACCTTCTGCAGGCTGGTGGGGTTAAGCTGGGTCTTATCAATGATTTTGATGGCCACCTGTCAGCAAGAAAGATATGATTGACAGTTAAATCACTATTTCACAATTTCCTGTTGTGGTTCCTGGCAAGTTTTAATCCAGGATGGGTCCCGGTTTGTGTCTCACCTCTCGTCCTGTCAGGATGTGTCGAGCCAGTTTGACTTTAGCGAAGTTTCCTTTCCCGATGGTTTTCAGTAGGCGGTAGTTCCCGACGTGGGGCGACTCGTCTCCGCCAGCGGACAAAGAGGTTTTACAGCGAGCAGAGCGGACGGCGCGGGACACCTCACCACGCCCATCATCGACTGAGGTGTGCTAGGAAAAAAAAAACTCCTCTGTCAGCTATAATTTTATCTGATCAGACAATAATTATATGTGAAGACAGTCTAGGTAACCAATAGGAAACACTGCATGGCTAACATTAGTGGTGCTATCACCAGCAACCTTCTTTGCTTGCAGGTTGACGTCTAAATGCCTGTGTTACTCATTGTAATGGTTTGAGTGGTTATATGGCAATTTATTCTGACAGTGCATGACAAAGCGTCATGCTAATGACAAAAACGCTGTCATAAAGAGTGTGATTTATGAAAAAAATAATATAAATGATACAAGCATTACATGAAATGGTAGACCTTTATCTATAGTCACATACTATATATTGTCATACTGCACAGCTCTAAAGGACGGATTTATTTGTTGCAGCTCTAATCAAGAGTACAGAAGATTTTCTTTGAAGGCTTTGTCCTTTATTTAACAGTACAGGTGACATGAAATTAAGTGAGAGGAACAAAGGTAACACAACTGGACTTGAACCGCAGATACTGTGATCACCTGATCAGCATCACAGACCTTTACGCCCCCATGAAAGCTTCAGCATTTTAGATTTAAACAGATCCAGGCTTTATGTCTTCCACAGAACTGTTTGTCCAGCTGACAGAGACTCTGTACACTAATCTACAGCACCACATCTTCATACACACAGACAGGTAGATCAGCTGAGCCTGTAGCCCAAAATAACTACAGACCAGATCAGATGAAGTGGGTCACATCAGATACTCACTGCAGAGAGTCGCCACTTTGGGTTGAAACCTTTCATCGTGATCTTACACAAACCAGACAACAGTTGGATTCATAGACAGAGACAACAACAATCCACAGCAATCCACACTGATCCACCAGCCAGGAGGAAACACGACAGATCACAGATCCCACATTATACTCTGTGCACTGATTGGACAAAGGACCTCCTCAGGGCTCTACCACGCCAAATGATAGAGGGGGATTTGGAGCAGGAAGATACACCTAATCAGTCACCACATACTTCAATTCTAACATCAGTTACTGTAATATTACTATATAAAAATAACAAGAGAATCTTCTCACTGCACATTATCTTTCTACCTGACCCCAAAAACTGTATCAGGAGCCCATGGAGCCTCTTTCAGGACCTCCGACAGCCTCCCATCAGCCGTCTGGTCTCACAGTATTTAGAGAAACACAAAGGTGACCCAGGCCTGGGACAGATCTACAAAGCGTAAAAAAAACCCCAAAAAACCATATACAAATTAAAAGTATGTTGACATTGTCTACACTCCAGTTAGAATCCTCTTTTCTGCTCTCCTAAAACATCTCACAAACACGCTGAACTTATTTTAAAACACCTGTAATGTCCCCAGTGATTAGTGGCCGTCACGACTCCTGGCACTCACTATAGGAGCAGCATAACACCATCCAGGACATCGGGACCTGTCTCAGTGACCACCTGAACCTTCAAAAAAAATCCACTAGAAACTCTTCCAAGACACCTGGAAAACTTTTTGGAGACTAAAAACATGTCAGGCACCACTGGAACCTATACCTGGATCTCTCCCATGGTTCTTAGTGGATCTCAGTTCCCTAGAACCCAATTTAAGCATCCTCTAATAACCTTCCAAAACACCTGGAACCCTCTCAATGGCCCTTTAACCATCCAAAGATCCATTGAAACCCCCTCCAGGACAAATGCAGCCCGACCTTTAAACAATTTAAAACACCTGGAGGATTCTGAGGTAAACACTAATAACCCCGTAAACCAATAATGTAATGAAATCCAGTGTTTAATTGTAGTGATAAATTAATGTGTTTGTTTTATCATTTTTGTTGTTGGTGGCCGAACTTTAATAAAATCATGCGGAACAATCAAAAACACAGAACAGTTAAAACAGTAAGAAATCTTGAAGTAGACTCACATTTTCGGCGTCCCGCTCGTTGACAGTGGGCAGTGGGGTCCTGGTGGACATGTTACCCGGGTCAGTGTGAGGGAGTTTTGGTCATGAGGCCGCCTGTCCGCCCTGGAACACCTGCCTAAACTTAGCAGACTATCAGCGCGCTGCTTTCACTTCAGGTTGGGTTTATCTCAGCAGGTATTCACCCGGCATCACTGGCTCTAGTCCTGGCTATAGAACCAGGGGGTTATCTGGCCCGGCTCGGCTCGGCTCGGCTCGGCTTTTTTCCGGTAGGTTTTTACCGACATCTATCCAAACTGACCCGGAGCAACAGTTCCTCTTTGCTTGCTAAGTTACCCGGCTAGCTGCTAGCAGCCCAGCAGGACCGGGTGTGGTTGTTTACAGACTTGAACGGGCCCAGATATACCCGCTGACCTCTGTCTAGGGTCGCGGCGGTGAGACAGTCCCGGTTCGGTTGGCTCAACAGCAGGTCTCGGTCCGTTCAGCCCCTCTTCATCCTCCCCAGACAGACTCCACTGGCCGCTCCGCTAGCCTCAGCCAAGATGGAGGACTAACCTAACCCAGCGCGCTGTCAGGATATGACGAAGCAGCCGCGCAGGACGTGATTGGTTCGTCAGGCCTAGCGGCGGCGTTTGGTGTTGCTAGGGTGACTGGACAGAACGAGTGGGCGGCACAAAACAACACAATCCCACTGACACTATAAACCTCCTATAAAATACATTTTAATTATTACACAATGTTGGCAGAGTCAAATCAATACATTTGTAAAGAATCATTTTTTTTCTGTCATCTTTTTTCCTTTTTTGTGGTCATTTTTTGGTGGTGTTGAGGTCTTTGTAGCTTCTATGTCTTTTCGTGGTCGTTTGCATATCTTTGCAGTTTTTTGTTTTCTGTGTTCATTATTTGTGTCTTTGTAGTTGTATTGCATCTCTTTGTGGTTATTTTATATATCTTTCAGCTTCTTTTTTATCTTTTTGTGGTTGTTTTGTGTCTATTCACGGCTGTGCCTCTAGCTGTGATCGACACGGCCCATTTTTGCCCAGGGGGCCCTAAACAGGTGAGTCTAGCCATGGTAGGGATGTATTGTAATAAAAAAAAATGACACAGTAACATGTTAATGTGCAGAGTGACATTTCCACAACTGCTGAAAACAGACAGAACTATAGTAACTGTGATAGTTTCAGCTGTGGATTTTGATCAGCATCTGTTATAGGTTGAATTTTTCCAATAGTATGAATCATATTCATAATACAATTCAGGTTGTTAGTCAGGGTTAAACATTGAGAACTTCTGCCTCAGTTGCTCTTAAACACAGCACGCTCATCTTTGTCCACAAATTTCCAAATTTCCTCCCTCAGAAGACAGTTGGATTCCAGGCTGCTCCCCATCATCACTGCTGACGGACATGGAGATGTGACCTGCCAACAACTCCTGTCTACAATGTAAAATGGCTAGCAGTCTGCACTTATATAGCACTTTTCTGGTCTTATTGACCACTCAAAGCACTTTACACTTCTTCTTCTTCTTCTTTTTCTTTCGGCTTTTCCCTTTAGGGGTCGCCACAGCGAATCAGTGTCCTCCATCTAACCCTGTCTTCTGCGTCCTCTTCACTCACACCAACTACCTTCATGTCCTCTTTCACTACATCCATAAACCTCCTCTTTGGTCTTCCTCTAGGCCTCCTGCCTGGCAGTTCAAAACTCAGTATCCTTCTACCAATATATTCACTATCTCTTCTCAGGACATGTCCAAACCATCTCAGTCTGGCCTCTCTGACTTTATCTCCAAACCCGGGCCTCGACCGATCCGGTATGGGATTAATAGATCTGACTAGCATGTTTGATTTGGCAAAAGTTTTACGTCGGATGCCCTTCCTGACACAACCCTCTGTATTTATCCGGGCTTGGGACCGGCACAATAAGACACTGGCTTGTGTCCCCTTGCGGCTACATTTGTCCCCTTGCGGCTACATTACTCAAAGCACTTTACACTACATGTACCCATTTATTCATCCCATATACATTCACCCATTTCGCCATCAATAATGTGATACTGAACGAGTGAGTATCAGGGGCAGTGTGGGGTTCGGTATAGGACACTGGAGGAGCTGGGGATCAAAACAGGCCCTTTCAAGCCTGCAGTTATTTAGTGAAGATGAGTCAGTTCACAGCTTCATGTCTGTGCTACTCACACATACATCAAGCTGGTTCTGCCATCAGTATTTGGCATGTAGGTCGGTCCAACATCAGTTGTCAGATCTGTGTCCACATATGCTGCTGATACAGTTTGTCTCAAGTTCTTATAAACAATAAAAAGTATATTTATTACCAGGTTCAGTGTTTAACCAGCAGGGGACAGCAGTGTAACACACACCCACAAACACACACAGAAAAAAACAGCAGAAGAGATGTTAATTTTAATTTTGCAGTCAAAAACCATCAGGGGAAGCAGAGAGTGACAGACTGTCAGTTGCACTGATTATTGATCACTGATTGGTTGACACAGTGACTCTTCATCTTTACTCATTTTTCAGTCAAGGTTTGTAGATGAGGCTAGCACCACAGAGCTGCTGGTCTGTTTCCATGATTTCTATCTATGGAGACTGAGCTGTAGCATATCATAATATCTCTTATTTCACTTTAAAGGAGAAGAGTCCCTGCAGATTATTAAAATGTAGTTTTACCATTATGGACCTCACAAAAGTTTGAGGTCAGCTGAAAAATAAACTAGGATTTTTGATGGTGCTGCACAAAAAAATTAGATGCACTAAAAGGATCAATGGAGTTTTTCTGAGTGGGCTGGTTAAAAGTTGGTCTGTCAGCCTCAGTCCTCTCCCTCCTCCAGGTCTTGGTCTGTGCTTTCCAACCATTTGATCTGCTCCTGAGCTGATCACTGAGAAGGGTGGGGATCAATAAGGAGTTCCCAGGGTCCCTGAAAGGTTTTCAGGTATGTTAAAGTAAATTTGATGTAAATTTGCTCTCAGTGTGGTGGAGTGACATGAGCTGCAGGGGCTCACTACCAAATGTTTTCCATGTTACTGCTCCTGAAGCTTCTGTTTGAATAGATGTTTTCAGTTGTGTTAATAATCATATAAAGTCACTGAAAAGATTGTGGTCCTTGACTTTGGTCTCTCTGTGGTCACACCAGGCACCTGGCATGATTTCATCACTTTTGGAGTCTTAATGTCTGATGTGATCAATATTTACGGTCTGATTAGATGTATTGATCCATCTGGATATTATTGTTTTGTTCCCTGGAGCACTGAACTGCAGCTGATAATATTTCTCAGGTGGAGTTTGGAGAGTTTGGAGAGCAGCATTGAGACTCTCAGCTGGAAACTCTTACAGAGAATTTGATGTCTGTTCATGAGTCTGATGTGGGGGAGGAAACAGACGGGAGACATGGTCACATTTAAAGCAGCAGCTCTGAAAAACTCCTGATGAAGGTTAAACTCATTTACAGTGTTTTAATTCTACTGAAAATATTAAAGAAGGATGGACGGACAGACAGACAGATAGTCACTGTCCCTGTGAAATGGACAAATTTATATTAATAATGAGGAGATGTAATGTTTGTAACACTGTAAGTTTGAATTCTGCTGAAAAACTACAGGTCTTCTGTAAAGAATCAGACGCAGGGAAACACAGAAACATACTTCTCAAGGGCACTAACAGAGTTTCAACATGCACATTTTATTAAAAACATTAATTGACTAATAATAAACAGGATAATTAAAATTTTACAGTTCTCAGTCTTAAGTAGTAATACACACACAATAACGAACTAAGCTATTAGTCATAGTCGGTTTAGGCTCTCATGTACTGTTTATATAGCTGAGTTTGTACTGTGAGTTTTCCCACTAGGACTGGTGTGTTGAGCGGTAAACCACTATAACCAACATTCCGTATCTCTGTGGTATTTTCATACATAAAGATACATTAAACTATGGATATATTAACAAGGTTAAAACGTGATTTCTATTGGAGGCGCTCTGTAAAAATCTCAGTGGTTTATCTCACTGGTGTATTTTCTGGAGCTTGTTCCTGTGAAGTTGGCTGTCGGAGTCCTGATTTCATTCTGTTGTTATCAGAATAAAAATCTCATTGGAGCCAAAAAGTGACAGTTTGTACCTTATTCATTACACAACACAAGCGAGAGTATACAAGAGCTACATCTATACTTAACAATAAAAATCAGTACCAAGTTTTCTGACAGTCCCCATAGAAAGGCTTTTGCAAAAGGAACTAAAGTGGACCCAGGATTGAACTCTGAGGAACCCCACATCAGACTGGATCTGAAACTGAACAATGAACCAGGTTTAATCTGAGCCACAGAGGCAACCTTTATAACTTCATATGTGATCTGAAGGCTAGAGACCTAAATGTTTGTTTAGCTGTCCGTTTTCAGCATGGCCACCTGTAACCACAGGCACCAACTTTCCAAATAAAATTTCCACTGTAGTGTCGTGATAAAGCAGCAACACTGGAACACAATTTGACAAATACTAAAATAATAAAAATAAAAACACTGTTTACTGAGTGATTCCGCTGAACTGCTAACAGGCTAACGGGCTAATATGCTAACATACTCCGACAATTTAGCTCTACAGTCCCATCTGATTGATCTTATTATTGATCCATTTGACTTTGACCTTGGAGAAGAATGGCTGGCTGTGACTGGTGGAGACATCCAGGAGGCGGTTCTCCTCCACGCTAAGCCTGATGGAGCGAACGTCAGCAGCTGACAGGCCAGTTTTCAGAGACAGCATTGCTGACACATGAGCATTACTGAGGAGAGACAACGTAGAACAGTGATCAAAAAAAAAAGAGTGACATGATACACATCCTATCTGTTTTTCTCTTAGCGTCGTTTTTGTAGCTAAAAAAAGGTCTGAATAGCTTTAATACCATTAAGACTCTGCATATGATACATATCAGCACAGTCTTTTTCCAAAAACATTAAGACTGCCAGAGATGTGCAATTCTGTGGTACTGCTGGTAAGAGCTAAGAGCTAAGAGCTCCTGGAGACGTTCATTGTGTCAACCTCAGTTGTTCATGTGAAAAGTCACAATGAAAAACGAGCAGGGAGGGGGGGTTCTGATGCTTGTAGACCATCTGAAAGTGGTGAAGAACTGGATGGATAATGTTCAGAGGCAACATTTGTTTAAAAAAATGAATAAATTATTATTAATAATAAATCAATTAATAAATTAATGAATATATATATATATAATAAATACAACTAAAGACCCCATTTCTGAATATAATAAAATTGTTCAAATATTTAAACATGAACAGAAACCACAAATCAGATCCTGGTGAGTTTTTCTGGACCAGCTGACATCCTCACAGTCCAGCAGGACACTGTTTGTTAAAGGAAACAAAAAGACGAGAGATGGTGAAGCCAGAGAGTGACCTGATACTGTAAGTATCTTCTTAACATGACTCCTCTCAGTACTTTTCCCCTAACGTCCCACACCTGCGACACCTGAGCCCCATCCAGGCACACCTGCCATCCCCATTGGCAACCAGCTTTTTCTCACACAGCAGATCCAGGTCACAGGTTCAGTGTTTGTGTATGAGAATACACACTGACAGATCCCAGAAGACTACAACAGAACATAAAGCCAAGGACACAAGAAGGGAAGGTTCAGCTCCCAGCAGGACAGGTGCGCCCAGGTACACCTAGTTTTTAGCTTTGAAGCACACTTATCTGACATCATGACATTTTTTTATCAAGTTGGAAAGGTAGCATGTTGTGTGAGATAAAGGCATGTGAAAGAATGTCTGCCAAATTTCCATGATCTTAGAGGAATTGGTGCCTGACAGTTCTCACCCAGACTATTTTATATTGGTCTAAAAAGTCTTGTTTCATTCTGCTGTTTGCTCAGTTTCTACTTTGTTGTCCCAGTTTCCTTTGGATTTTTGTGAAAAAGGAAACAAAGTTCTCTGAAGAAAAAGTGAATCAGTGTTTCCTTCAGCTGCAGTGATGTGAGTATTAAACAGATTACATCATCAGCAGAATTCCAATTAGATGGCTCTGTTGGTGGGCAAGAGTGATGAATCAACAGTGAGTCATCTTCCCTGAAGATGAACCGTAGTGACTTGGCTGATCCTTTGACTTTACTTGTAGCACCATCCTCAGGTTTCTGTCTGTTTCTGTCACAGAGTCGTAACCTGGCTGTAAACCCCCTGATTATCTTTGTGAACACAGTATAGGATTAAATTACGAGGGCTGAGCACATGTGAACAATATAACCTGTAAGTTCAGATTCATTCATTCAACGGTGAGATCCCGTCATGTCTGCATACCTGAGGTCAGGGAATGTTCTGGCAAGACTGACCATCTCCAGCTGAACACTTCCTGGATCCTGCAGATGGAGAAACTCAGCGACGCTGAACAGAACCTCCCCAAGCCAAGAGGATTTGCTGCAGCCCTGAGGAAAGAAAATACTGTGGAACCAGCACCAGAGGAAGGAACCAGAACTCACATCCTTACTTCAGTTAAAGTACAAACAAATCCCTTACAAATCCTGAACTCAAAATGTTACATTAGTACAAAAGTAAGTAAAGTAACTTTAAAAGAAGTATCAAAAGTCTTCACAATTAAGAACTGCATTATTATGGTTTCATTCTGTTTTTATAACTAACAAATACATGTGTTTTTGAGCCAGTTTTAGATTCTTTATATTTGACTGGGTACATAACTTATCACACACTCACACACACACACAGATACACACACTGTATCATGTGCTTGTTTTGTTTTTGTAAAAGCTGAATCTGAAAAGTCACAGTAAGTGTAATTCTCAGATTAATGTAGTTCAGTAAAGAGCACCAGCTCTCTGCCCTGATACCGTGTGTCTGTGGGTCTCACCCCCTCCCTGAAGAAGTCATTGATCCTTTGAGCATCCTCTCTCATCCGCTGAGCTCCGCCCACCTGCTGCTCTCTGCTCTTCATCCTTGTCTTCATTGTCCTCTTAACATACTGAAGAACCATGTCCTGATGGAGGACACACAGCAGGGACTGCGGGGACAAAGAGTCACCTGGTCAGGGAGAGACAGGTGGGAAACAGATGGGTAAACAGGAGAACACACAGTCTCACCTGTCTGCAGGCTGGTTTCAGATCAGTCAGGTCCATCAGCTGCTGGCTCAGAGAGTCCAGCAGAGAGTCGATGACAGGAAGTGACCCATCCAACCAGCCAGACGTCCACAGGTGACTGCAACACACCTGAACACGCATACACAAACACACAGCTGACAGCTGGGAAGGGTTTTGTGTATACTCATATCTGACTATAACCAGGGTGTGTGAGCAGTGAGGTTACTGCAGTACCACCAGTATTTGTACCTTCAGCTGGACAGGAATGGGACAGGTCAAATACCTGAACCCACAATCCCTCAGGGCCGACAGAGTGTCCAGACAGCGACATTGCTGCTGCTTAGAGAGACTTCCTGTTGAAGCTGTGACGTAATCCCTGAGGAGAGTGAGAGACAGCCAATCAGCTGCAGGGAACCGGGTCGGTCCTTGCCTGAAGGCCCTTCAGGTAAACAACAGCATTTTAAATAAACCAGGTATAATGATTAAACAAACTCCCACATCATTTAAACAAAGATTAAAATATTCATCTCTAATTGCAGGTAATGAAAGGTGTGTTTGACATCAGCAGGTGATCTCACCTGAACTGCTCCTCACAGACCAGTTGAGCTTTGATCACAGAGCAGAGATTGCTGTGATGTCCCTTCACAAACTCCTCCACACTCTTCCTATAGCTGGAACACATTTCATTTCATGCAGTAAACACATTGAAAACCCGGTTGGTCTTTCTGTGTGTGATGGACACAGTCTACCTGCTGAGGAAGCTCTCCAGGTGAGCTCCGATTCTCTGAGTTTTGCTCTGGTCTCTGATCACATGGCTGAACTCCGTCAGGGAGCTGTCTATCACCTGGAAACACAAACACCATGACATATCCATCAGCCTGGAGAAAAAGATGATAGTTTGAGTAAAATCCAGGTAAACCTGCCAAACACCTGTTTAAATCGCTACCTGGATCACAGGTGCTTCATACAGAACTTGGGTACTCACAGGCAGAAGGCTTTTTTCCCAACCTTACCTGACTCTGTCTCACCTGTATCTCACTTGCGCTGACAGTGTCTCACCTGTATCTGACCTATGCCGATGCTGTCTCACCTCTGTCTTACCTGTATGACATCCACAGCCAGTGGGCTGAAGTAATAGCTGTCGAGGAGTTCAGGTTTCTTGCCGTTCAGCCAGCTCTCCTCTTCTATCTTTAATGCTTTGCTCAGCCACAACTTCACTATGTCCTGAAGGAAAGAAAAAAGCTAACGACACAACATGGGATGTTATGATGATGTCATAAATGAGACACTGTCGAGTCCTGAGTTTGAATATTTTGCTCCAGTCAGGCTGACATTTTCTCTTGTGAGGCTCTTTGAACGGAATCAGCATCTCTACCTGTCACCATTTCATAGGATCCAGCAGTACTTAGATCGGTGCTCGGCTGGTTTTTACCTCTTTTTGGGTCAGGTACTGCTCCTCCATCCGTTTCAGATCATCCTGCAGCAGCAGAGAACCCAGGCAGGCCATCTTTATCTGTCCATCCAGCTCTTCATGTTTTAATATTTCACTGAGGAGGAAACAAACCAGACTCAAACACACACTGGAGGTTCTCCACTGAAATATTCAATGACTTTGTGAAAGAAGTGAACGTTTGTGGCCCCAGGCTGGTTCCAGCCTGTGAATCCTGCTTCAATTTTAACAGAAGTTCACATAAAAAAAACTGTCGCAAAACAAAATAACAGTGCAGCTTTTCCAAACCAAGTCTTGTTCGAGGTTCTAGTTCTATGTTCTCTTACTAACCTCCAGTCTTTCTCTGTCACATTTAGAGATCTGTTTTCTTAGAGGTAGTCTTGATTAAAATAGGTCACTCTGTTTTCTTTGCCTCAGTCTGTCTCCAACTGCTGCTGTAACAGGAATTTACCTTCAGGGATCAATAAAGTCTGATCTCATGTCATATAAAATTCAAAATCTGAACAAGAACAACAATAACAACAACAACAACAAAAAAACAGCAGTTTGAGCATTTTTTTCCTTATTGTCCATAAAGTGGAAATAAGTTTAAAACCAGCAGTAAAAACACAAAGTTGTACAAGTCAGCAAAAATAAACAGGAATAAAAGAGGAACCTCTCAGCAGACCAGAGGGAACCAGAATCTTTAACATCCAGAGCCTCAATGTGCTTTACAGTCCAGATCAGAACAGCCTGACCAGAGTTTAACTAAAGGCCAACAGCAACAGAAACAAAGAATGATGTAGTTCTTTAATACATCCAGCTGGAAACCTCAGTCCTGACGACCATAAATTCTGACAAATTTCAGGCCCAACTCAGTTTCCTGTTTCATGACTTTGGAAATGACTCAAAAAACTCAACTTTAGCTGGTTCCTACCGCTGTTCACTGGTCTCCAGTCAGTTTTAGAACAGATTAGAAGATTTTACTGATCACCTTGAAGGCACTTCATGGTTAACCCCCCCCCCCCCAGTCATATTACTCAAGTTTTACAGGCAGCAGAGTCACTGACATCTTTTAAATCACTTTTTAAAATTGATTGTTTAAAAAAGCTTTTAATGTTTGCCAACCACTTTATTCCCAACATTCCCATGATCTGTTCTGTTGGTATTGTTGTTTTTTTTATATTACTGCTAGGTTTGGGTTTAGTCAAGCTGATCATTATTGAATGTTTAGTTATTATGATTGGAGTTCCACAGGGCTTCTGTCAGAGGAGAAATGCTTTGGGAACCTTGATGATAAGATGTTTATCATGAAAAAAGGAATCTTTTTATTTTTCAGACTGACTCTGTGTTGGATGCAGAGGACATATGTTGTCTCCTTGGAAACTGCTGACCTCACATGGAGAAAATGCAGCAGCGACACAGTGATGATCAGAAATTCAACCTTGATCGCCCATTAAAAAAACTGCACATGGCAAGAGTCCTTGGTGAGACGGGACCAAACGTCGCCCGGACTGGACTTGACCAGACCGGACCTGACCGGACGTCAGCTGCGTAACGTGCAAGTGTTCATAAAGTGAATCAAGTCCAGAGACTGTGTGACAGAAATAAAAAAGAGTTTTCAGCATCATCTCTGTGTTCCTGTACCAAACGCAGCAATGTATACTCTATCTACTGCCTAATTATGAATTTGAATTATTTTTTTCATCGTATTTCTTTTGTATATACTGTAAAACCTTGACACTATGACTTTGTTATTTTCACACACACATTAAACCGACACATGGTGAAATGGTGCTGCTTCCTGCAAATAAATATGTCCACCATTTAATATTTCAAATACTAACCACAACTTGTTTGTTTCTAAGAGTTTGTTAAAACAGAGACATCTCACTCTCTCGTCCTACTGAAAGTACGTAACTGCGCTTCATCGATAATCTATTTAGTTTTCAGTGGAGGACCAGGGAGCTGTGGTTTTGTCTTAATGTCCGTCAGCAGTGACTCACTGTGGATAGCAGTGGTTGACCCAGAACAGCAGGTAGATGCAGTCGTCCATTTCTAGTCCAGAACCAGCGAGTTCAGCCAGCCGAGCAGAGAAGCTCTGATGGTAGAGTCCAGCGTAGACATTGAGGATGTCCATCTGTGGAGGGTAACAGTTCTTCACTGTCCTCACCACCAGCAGCAGGTCCTCCTTCACACGTCTCCCCATGCGACACACCTGCAAGTGTTTTTTAGCAACCGAACCACAAACAACAGTCATTACAAACCTGAGTCCAGATCTGAAAACAGCCCACTCTTGACACTCCTCACTTTACATCAGAAAAATGGCAAGTCTTCACCAACATTGAGGTCAGACCTGTTTTAACTCCACGAACCGGACTACAGCCCCAGTGTTGTCTATAGGATCATCTAAACTTGTTTTAAATTTGTTAAAATAATGTTTTAACAAATTACAAAAAACTGTAACAAAAAACAAGGCGAATAATAAAGATTTTTAAAGATAAAATAGGCTGTGTTGACCGATATTTGATGATATAAAACATGGAGTCTACTAAATGATTTTAGAGATATAATGGCGTTTGCGGCTCAAGGTCTTGAATATAATAATACCTCCTTCTTCACAGGTGAGGACAGTGCGTCGGTTCCGCTCGACTCGTCTGCTGCAGCCTTTATCAGTCTGGACTCCACCATGTTCTGCAGCAGACTGTTGTGAGTGCTGACACATTTCAGAGGACGCCACACTGGGAGACGGTCGTCAGGGCAACCTGTCCATCGCCGGTCCTGTACCTCCTGCTGCTGCATGGAGGCCACGGCACTCCTCAGGGCGTCCAGCTGTCCACAGGGGGGGGAGGAGGAGGAGGAGGTGTTGAAGGTGCTGTGGACGGCCATCCACATCTGCTTTTTGAGAGCCTCAAACTCTTCCTGGAGCTGGTCCTCCTCCTTACTGGGAGAGTCCTGACCGAAGAGCTGCTCCTCCCTGATGATCAGCCTCCGGCTGATCTCCTCCAACAGCTCCTTCTCCTGCTGCTGCTGCTGCCCCTCCACACAGTCCACCTCATTCCCTGTGAAGCAGAGCAGGTTTAACCCATTACCAGTACCGTCATTTCCACCAACACACACTGTTCTCATGATTTTATGAACGAATTCTCAGAGAACCTAATTCTTTTAGAAACCAGAACGGACTATGAAAAGAAGCAGAAACAGAACCGCAAATCCTGGAAAAATCTGCACTGTCAGAGAGATTCTGGATCATATAGTGTTTTATATACTTACTGGGGTTCTGCCAGTTCTATCTAAGTTTCTTGTGGTCACCTCTGTGCTCTAAATGAAGTTTTTTTAATTGGTGCCTGAGGTTTTGTTGGTTCTAGTTCAGGTTCTGCTGATTGATCATTCAGATTAACAGGGAGGTTCTCTGGGTTTTATCAGAGTTCTGTTGGTTCCAACTCTTGCCTTATTGTTACAAATGTAACGTTATTTTCTACCCTGAGGTTCTGCTGTTTCTATCCGAGATTAAGCTTATTGTACATTAGGTTCTGTTCTGATGTTCTGTGAGGTGGTCTTTGGGTTCTAATTAAGCTTTTACTTTGTTAAGCTGCTGGTTCTACTTGATGAGGTTCTGTAGGTTTTACTGGGTTCTGTGGGTTCTGACCTTCAGTGTGGTTGGGGTTCTGCTGCCTGCGGTTCCTCCACTTTGCGGGGTTCTTGAGTTGAGGCAGTCTCCTCGACTCTCCCCCCCGGTTCTCCTCACAACCTCCTGCTGAACATTCAGCACAAACTTTATCAGTAATATATTCATGTTCTTTTGGAATTAAAAAATAATAATCTGGAAACACATTCATTCACACTGCAGCCAGGGTTCGGTGAAGATATAATAAAACATCTCAGAGTCTGAGGTTCTCTGTGTGACACCGTGGGAGCAAAAAATACTTATGCAGAAATGATCTATAAATAAGAATCTAAAATGTTTTTATGTTTTGAGTGAAGTTCGGTCCAAAAAATGACTCGAACCTTCGGTGCCAAGATAAACGAACGGAACCAGACGTGATTTGGACTCAGTTCGTGTTCCAGCTGTGAACAGCAGAGAGATTCGTTACTAAGCAGCAGGAATTCTTCTCTCTCCAGTGAATCCGAAAGTTAAATCCTGGCGTTGATACACTCGAACTTTTCCGCTTTGAAATATTCAGTAGGGTCCATAATCCGTTCACACAGAGAAAATATCCGGTTCATCAGAGCTCATCGAGTAAAAGCGTCTGTCCGAACGATTCGTCCTCAGAAGGGGCGGAAATAACCGCCCCTTCAGAATAAAAACCCCACGTTAAACCGCAGGATTTAAGGAAAAATGACGTCCAGGAGCTGTTCTTACCGTTCATCTCTCTGTCGTTCGATTCTGTGATGGAGCAGCCCGGAGGAAGGGCGGGGTTGGGGTGGGTGGGGGGCGGAGACAGGTGTCTCCTCAGTGCTCAGGTGTCATTACACATGCAGAAGGCTGTTTGCTGTAGTGGAGGCTGAGCATGGAGACACAGAGATGATCCAGAACATCCAGACCACCAAGAGAACAGAGCGGTTGGTTCTCCTGATCTACATGCTGGATGTGGGATAACGAGCAGGTGTTAAGACCTGAACAGGTCACAGGAAACGTCAGTGTTGTTACGTGAGGACTGAGTTGCACCTGCTGTGCCTCAGACCGGCCAGAGTCCCAGCGCTGACCCCTGTCTCCTGCCCAAACCTCCTACAATGGGCACAGGAGCAGGACTGGACCTTGGAGAAACAGAGGAAGGGCTAGTGGTCCAAGCATTCTGGTGGTTTTCCCAGCTGAGAGGAGATGATCTCCTTTGAAACCCTGGGTCCAGATAATCATGTGCCCTTGTGTCGACTCGGCCTAAACCTTGTTGTAGACCAGGTACCCCCTTCCATGTCTAATTGTTTCATTCTTTATGTCCTGGTCTCCTGACAGTATTTTGGCTTTTCTGCTGTTACAACTGCGTCAGGTGTTCTGTAGTAATCCTCCTCCATGAATGTCCTGAATGTCATGAATGTCATGAATGTCATGAATGTCTCCACTTTGTGGAGGGTGGAGTTTGTCTGTTGAACTGTGTTGAATTTAGATAGAGGTGTTTTTGTTGTTTAGCCTGTCCTCATTGATATGAATAGGGAGGACAAAATAATAGAAACAGCATAATCCAACGTAGTCCAATTATCAAACACTTGAGTGCAGGTGTCTCTGACACAGTCTGAACTCAACCTGAACCTCAGAATCTCCATGGAGGATTATTACAGGGTTGTTGGTTCAAACTGACCTAGTTACCACACCAGGGTGTGGTGGTCCCAACTCTATAAATGAGTATAAATATATACACACACATATATATATATAATACATATATATATGATACACAAATTATATGAACACACACACAGCAGCATCATAGCTTCCAGTAAGTGACTATAAACACCCTGAAACCTGATGTGACATAGAAGATGATCTCACCTCTGCTGCTCTGCTGACTCCTGCTGGACAGAAGGGAAGCCCACATCATCAGAACCAGGATCCAGATCAGTCAAAACCTGCAGAGGATTTAAAAGGATTTAAAATTGAGGATCAGACGACCCGGGATCTGCTGTTGCAGAAACAACTGATGTCTGAAACCTCCTGAAGAGTCTGAGTCCACCTCCTCTCTGTCCTCCTCTGAAACTTTTACTTTCTGATTCTGATCCTCCTCTGCCCGCCCATCCTGTGCTCTCTCCTCCTCTCCTCCTCTCTTCCTCTACAGCCTTCTCTCCTCCTCTACTTCTCTACCTCCCCCTCTCGCCCTCTCCTCCCCATCTCCTCCTCTCCTCCTCTCCTCCTCTCCTCCTCTTCTACCTCCATCTCTCCTCCTCTACCTCTTCTCCTCCTCCTCCCCCCTCCCCTACCCCCTTCTCCTCCCCTGCATCACGTTTCCTCTGCTGACAGTGAAACAGTGAACTAACCTGTTTCTGATGAAATTTGTGTTTTCAGACATTTCACAACAGGATCCAGAGTCAAGTTCATTCATTAAACTAATGTCACCTGACTGATGGGGCTTTAATGCTGCCGCTCTTCAGCCTGTCAGACATAGTTTAGGGTAAAACATTTCCATGTCTTAAGTCTCTGAGTACCTGGGCTGTGCTGATGATGTCACGTGGCGTGTAGCCAATCAGACGTGAGCTGAGCTGTGACTCTGCATGTGATGTCACCGTGTACTGTAACTTGGTTGTTGTCAGCTGTTAATATTTGATGGTAGTCTGATCAATAATAGATAAGAGGAGTGTGATCAAGTCAAATTTCACACATATGAAAAATCAGGTAAATGTTCAGTGAGTTTGTTCAAGCTCAGTGATTCACAGGAAGAACAGAAACAGGCAGAAAAAACTCAGATTCAGTCAGTCCAACCAGGAGGAGAACACACCTGTCTGCTTCAACTGTTATGGTTACATCAACAATGTCTCTCATTCCGGTGACAAACAAAGTCTGTCCCTGATGTGACCACACAGCAGTCAGAGGTCAGAGGTTGCATCCTGAGTCCTGTCTTTGTGTTTAAACCACAAAAACCCTTTGCTAGTGAAAGTGGTAGTTTCAGTTAAATATCAATTCGCACATCAGACCGGGATCTTTCCTGAACCAGAACCAAGAGCTGTGAGGGACTAAACAGAACCATAATTAGTTTCATGATGCTGGACTCACTGCCAACTAAGATCAGACATTTTACAGGATTGTTACCATTTGGAGACATTTCTGAAATGTAAATAAACAACATTTCTCACTATTTTAATAGAAAGATTATCCAACTGCAGTTTAGTTGTAAATTATTTCTCTGAGACAAGGTTGACGAGCAGATGAAGCAGAAAGAAAGAGCAAGAGCCAATTTGGGAGACAACAGTTGTCCAGGTCAAAGTTTGTTCATACCACTGCCGACAGAGGTGGGACAGCATCGATCCACATGCCGTCATCGCAGACAATTTTATCCTCGTTGACAGTCTACGGGTCAGCTGCTGCACTTCCTGGAGACCTTTCACCTCAGGTACCACGGAAATGAGCGGTATGAAGACAATTCATAGCTTCAGTCTTCAGTCTCTGGTTCTTCAGTTTTCTTTGTTTTTTTTTTTTATAACCGTGTGGATGTGTTTTAATATGTTTGTGTTCATGTATGTTCATCTGTCAAATAGAAAATAGAGCAGCTTTTATTTTTTAATAGTGTCTGTGAACATGTTTCTGAGACAAGACGATACTGGAAGCAAATCACAACAGGCTGAGTCAAATCAGGAAGACATGCAACACACAGACACACGCATGCACAGGCACACACACAAACACACACACACACGCGTGCGCGCGCACACACACACACACGCACGTGCACACACATGCACATATATGCACACACACACACACAGGCACACAGCACATACATGCCGCACACACGCACACATACACACGCACATACACGCACACATGCACGCACGCACACACATGCACATACATGCACACATGCACACACACACGCACACATGCACGCGCACGCACACACATGCACATATATGCACACACACACACACAGGCACACTCACGCACGCACACAAAAGCACATACATGCACGCACACGAACGCACACACGCACACATACACACGCACATACTTGCACACGCACGCACGCACACATGCACGCACGCACACACATGCACATACATGCACACATGCACACACACACGCACACATGCACGCACACAAACACATACGCATGCGTGCACACACGCACGCGCAGACACACGCACACATGCACGCACGCACACACATGCACATACATGCACACATGCACACACACACGCACACATGCACGCACGCACACACATGCACATACATGCACACATGCACACACACACACACACACGCACACATGCACGCACGCACACACATGCACATACATGCACACATGCACACACACACGCACACATGCACGCACGCACACACATGCACATACATGCACACATGCACACACACACGCACACATGCACGCACGCACACACATGCACATACATGCACACATGCACACACACACGCACACATGCACGCACGCACACACATGCACATACATGCACACATGCACACACACACGCACACATGCACGCACGCACACACATGCACACACACACACACGCACACATGCACGCACGCACACACATGCACATACATGCACACATGCACACACACACACACACACACACACACGCACACATGCACGCACGCACACACATGCACATACATGCACACATGCACACACACACGCACACATGCACGCACGCACACACATGCACATACATGCACACATGCACACACACACGCACACATGCACGCACGCACACACATGCACATACATGCACACATGCACACACACACGCACACATGCACGCACGCACACACATGCACATACATGCACACATGCACACACACACGCACACATGCACGCACGCACACACATGCACATACATGCACACATGCACACACACACGCACACATGCACGCACGCACACACATGCACATACATGCACACATGCACACACACACGCACACATGCACGCACGCACACACATGCACATACATGCACACATGCACACACACACGCACACATGCACGCACGCACACACATGCACATACATGCACACATGCACACACACACGCACACATGCACGCACGCACACACATGCACATACATGCACACATGCACACACACACGCACACATGCACGCACGCACACATGCACGCACGAACACACATGAACATACAAGCACACATGCACACACACACGCACACATGCACGCACGCACACACATGCACATACATGCACACATGCACACACACACGCACACATGCACGCACGCACACACATGCACATACATGCACACATGCACACACACACGCACACATGCACGCACGCACACACATGCACACACACACGCACACATGCACGCACGCACACACATGCACACACAAGCACATCTTTTAGATTAGGCTCTGACTCAGTTGGCATGGTGAAAGTACACATGCTCAGCCCCACACAACCTGGGGGAAACCGGTCTAAATACTGGTGGCAGAGGGGGTCTCCATTCATTGGAAAACAGATGTGAAAACAGAAAGAAAGTCTTGTGACATCTGGTGGGCTAGTGGAGTACGACAAGTGAATGTCCTGGGGGTAAATGAGGCAGAAGGGAAGCCCAGAGCCCAGTGATGGGTTGAGTTTTGATCAGAACTGACTGATGGTGGCCAAACGATACATCCTCATTAACCCTGGCGCTGCCCGCGGCAGGTCAAAAAGACCCCGCCTGGGCATGCGGCCGTCAGCCAAGGAATACACCACCTGACAGCCCCACTGACCAGAAAGAGGTTGCTGCTGTTGCTGCTGCTGCTGCTGCTTACATTTCACTACCGATGGAAACATGTAGAATTGTGGACACGGACGGGATCCTCTTCACGCCGAAGCCATGACTGCGTGCTTCCCTGTCGAACAGGCACTGGAGCACATCTTTTCTAATGACTGCTGCGATGATTCGGGCGATGATGAAGATGAAGACTGTGAAGAACAGTGGGAGGAGGTATCGGAAGACAAGGGCGCGGAGGAATACAACTGGGAGCATGACGCGTCGTCCTCATCGGAGGAAGAGGACAGTCCCCCTTGCTCCGAAGGAGAGACTCTCTCCTTGAAAGATGGTGAAATCGAGTGGTCCTCGGTGGCGTATCAAAAACGGGCCAGGACAGCGGAGCTTGCAGTCATGGCGGCGACCCTGGGATACACCATCGCCCACACCCGCGACAAAGCCTCCGCGTTCAGCTTCTTCATCACACTGGAGATCGAGAAAATCATCGTGCACATGACAAATCTGGAGGAAGACAGCTGGCAAAGGATGGACAGCACTGACCTGCACGCCTACATAGGGCTGCTGATCCTAGCAGGTGTATATAGGTCCTGGGGCAATGGGGCGCAGAGAGCGGAAGGGCGATTTTCCATGCCAAGATGTTGCTCAAAGTCTTTCATGCTTACTCGTGACTGCTGCGATTCGATGACCACAAGTTGAGACCAGCGAGATGTGCCATGGACAAACTGACGGCCTGGTTTAAAGGCCCAGTTTTTAACATGATAATAACCCTGTCAATAAATGGGGCTCAATGCTTTTACACTTTATCTCATTTGATCTTTTTAAGGGTCTGGAGGAGTATGTGCTGTTTTTAATCAACCAAAAAAGGCAAAGAATAGAGGAAGGTCTGAAAAAAATTAATTCTGTGTAGCAGCTGTTTTCATCTCTCAACCCTTTTTCAAATCCTCCATCGGTTTATAAGGTTGGTGTGAGACTGATTTCAGTGAAGACGTCTCACCTCTCACCCAAAAGGCTTTATCAGTTCTGATGAGATGACCTCAGCTGCCTTCATTTAACACCATGACCCAGATGACTGAGAGTTGTCACAGACCTATTGATTTCCGTGGTTTGACTTTGTTTCAGTGACAGTGTAGCAGCAGAGAGAAAATCAATCACAGCGTTTAGTTTATTCCCTGGTTTAAGTTGCAGATGTTGTTGTTGTGTAGTGACTGTTTTTAAAACTCTCCCCGCTCACAAATCTGTATGAAAGCTCGTAACATAACGGGAGGAAAAAAAATGTCAAGTATCACAAAATGGAATGAAGTCACAAGATGAAAAAGTTGGTCTTCATCCAAATGTAGACCTGACTTTAAACCTGCAGAGTGGAGCTTTTGTCTCTCCCCTCTGGCAGTGAGAGTAATTATACACTGCTGTGTGACCATGAGCTGATCAACAGCTGGGGATTCTCCAGATGCTGCCGTTATACCACCACAGAAGAAGAGGACAACTTGTGATGAGATCATTATAAGAGCCGCAAAGTTAAGATGATGGAGAACCAGGTGAAAAACATGATGGAGACTGACGTTACTGTTGGTTTGATGTGTTGAGGTGAGGAAGGTTCCAGTCTCCTCCTCGTCATTGCTCCAAACAGATCTGATGGTTTCATCTCTTCAGGCTTCATGGGCGTCAGCGTTTATTCACTGTGAGAAATCGCTCATAAAAACAGGATGGCAATTCACCCTATCTGTAGTTTGGTTTGTGTTGACATTTTGACATAATAAGTCAAAATATTAGATTTTGATCTTTTCATGGGATTATTTAACATGAAGAAACACACTTAATGAACCTTTAACACTCACGTTTCCTCTGGATCCAAAACGATCTTTTGTTACTGGGCTTTTAAAGATAGAGTCAAACTATAAAAAAAACCATGGCTGCTGACAGAAGACAACTAATAAATCTGATTTGTTATTGAGCAATTAATAATATATTGATGATTGGATGTTCCTTACATCAATTAAATGCCAGACTCACTAATGAACTAGTATGTGATGTAATAGAGGCAATTGATACATTTGAGTGTAGCTTTGGTCTCAGGACTGTTCTCCACTGGTTCCTGTATAGCCACAGCACCATGAAGAACATCCAGCAGGAGCTAGGAATCAGATAAATGTTTGAGGGGAGTTACTCAAAACCCAAACAATTTATAAAGTCTGTGCTTCGGCATCCACAGGAGATGGGTTTTCCTATCTACAAAAGCCCTGACTGGCCACCGTCACCCCGCTAAATTTTATTTTAAGATCATCAGTTTGTCTGTATTGTAGAACAGTCGCTGGTGGAGCTGTGACATTAATATGTTTTGGTTTTATTCAGGTTTAAGAATACCTCTGTAGTTAGTTATTACCTTTTGATTATTTCCTTGTATACTGCAAAATGTTTGTACCAATGTTTACCAGGCCTTCTACTGAGCTTTTATTTTGAAACATCACACTACACCTACAGATATCTTCTGATCAACTGTGTGTCCTGTTGAATCAAATCCAAGCTCCTCGCTTCATTTATGGTGAAACATAATGTGACTTTGCTCAGAACCTAATGGAACCTGATTTAGTTTTAGTCTTTTATCAAATTTTCATCATTTGATTCTCTGTAACTAAAAAGAATTTAGTTTTCTTCATCAAAAATTGAGTGTAATTTTTCAATCAGAGATATGAAGACAAACTGACTGCATGAGTAGGATTTTCAACAAGTTGGCAACCAAAGGTTGTTCTTACCACATTAATTGCAGCTTATGAAGCTTTTATAAATGTCAGAAAGTGGCGCTAGCTTTTCATACAGCTGTCGGTTGTGGAATAAAACCAACAATCCAAGGATGGCAACGTATCTGTAGGTAACAACCAGAGAATTCTGCATTCTGAAGTCGTGGTCTGGGAAAATATGTGTTAACACAAGCATATATTTTGTCTGTCAGAGATTGGAAGTGTGTAAAGACACTGCTGTGAGATCTGAGATATTACGACAGTAACAGCAGAATGCATGGAATCAGTTTATTACAAATGACGTGGTGATACAAAGAAATCCTGTTGATGACGAACACATGAGAGTCCGGACATCTGCAAATCATTTGAACTGAATAAATAACTCAGGAAGGTTTAATTCTGTGAGAAAGGACCTGATATGATTGAATGCATAAAAAAGGCTTCTGATAACAGGAAACATCCAGAGTAAATATGAACCACAGTTTGGTTTGCTTCGTCTAGTCAGCCGGTTTCTACAGCTTCTCATGCACTGTAACAAAAGTAAAACACAAACTGCAGGTAGCCCCAACCACCAATCACCTGTAGCAGCAGCAGCAATTACATCTTCACGGCAACAGCCAGTCAGGTTTGTGTTGTGGGCGGATGATAAATTAATACATTCTCAATGGCTGCAGAGCACGAACACACCGCGACTGAAAAGTAAAACCAAAGCAGAATCTCCGCTCCAACCATTTCCACAAGGTGTTTGTCAAATGAAAAAGTGCACATTTGGTGAACTAGCCTCAAACTCTCACCTGCCTCAAGCTACAGGAAACATGCACTTTACAAGATAAAAGTCTAGAAGATTCTGTTTCTCCAACTAAACACTTTACAGTGACAGTTCAGTGAAATCCTCTTGTTCTCTGTCTTCTCCAGAGTCAGATCGCCTCTGTGTGTCCACTTAGCCTAGCTTAGCACAAAGACTGGAAGCACGGGGAGGGATTAGCCTACTACTGTCAAAGGGGAAGACGCACAACTTCCAACTACTCACAGGCTGTCGGATTTACCTGCTACATGCTGCTTACTGGTGCAGGGGATAGATTAGAATTTCTTGAACGTCTGAATGGAAACCCACCCACAAAGAGCAAAGCTGTGCCTGTCAGACCCAACTAAGGGCCACAGAAACAGAAAATTTCCATTTGAGTTTTGTTTCGACAAAGACAATAAGTGCATGATATGCAACAGTACACTGCAAAAAACATGTAAATCAGATGACCTGGAGTCGTTCGGGGAGTGGAGCTTTTTTTTTTCCTCTCATGGAGCTAGGCTAACAGTTTACCTCCGCTTTCAGTCTTAGCTAGGGTAGACACATTCTGGATTTCACTAAATGTGCTTCGGTTATCCTACTTACATCTGTACAGCGTTCTCCACACCGAGGCCCCGGCTGCTTTAACGCATGAAGGAGGAAAAGCACAAACTTCAGCTCAACACACTGCGACTACAGCACACAAACAAACTCACAAACACACACTCCACACAGGTATTTCACATCATCTTCCACCCTTTGCCGAGTGGGTAGTGTTTCCACAAGGTAAAAATGTTAATACTTTATTCATATAGCACTTTCCTAAAACTGCGGTGGAAATTTAAAAGAAGTTATGTGCCTGTTTACAGAGGAAGGTCAAACACAATCTATCTAATGAGCCTGGAAGTTCATCATCGACCCTGAAATCTAAATAACCTAAACTCAAGTGTTTTCTTTTCCAGAGGTTGCAGCTGCATGTCACAGTCTAAGGCAGGGGAGTGGGTAACCATCTGTTTAAGGATGGTCATTGGCATTGATGTGAATGGCCTGTGAAGACTGTGGAATGAGGTTAAAAGCTCTGGAAAAAAATAGTAAGTTGACTGAGAGTGTGGGTAATATAACACACAGTCAGTTCCAAGGTTTTAGTGGCTCTAACAGTAAATATTTCTCCATGAGGGTTATTTTTGTACGTGAACATGTAAGATATAATTTGAAATTTTTTTGAAGTCTGCAGTCATGGCAACCAGTCAGTAAAGAGCGTTACATGAAACTAGTGAATACAATCCAGCTCGAACTCAAAGAAAATGAGGTAAACTTTGTTGATCACCAATAGTCAATCATTGCATCTTTGTGCAGCCAATGGACATTTCCAATAAAACTATGACTCAGCATCTCGTCGTTTCAGGATCTTCATCTCATAATAATGACAAAACCATCGTCACCCAGAGATCTTTAACTCATGACAAAAAAGTCATCTCGCAAATATGCGATGCTAAGTCATAATTACAAGGGAACAACACCGGTTTCCTTTTCTTTAGTGAATGCAATCCCTCTATTAGCCGGTAAGTGGAAAAATGCTGAAATTTGAACAGCCCTTAGTTCTCTTGTGGCATTAACTGATGTCCGTGTGAAATTTCTGCCAACAATTTAAAACAAAAGCTTTGCATTTTGTCCTTTCTAGTCTACAAATTAATTTCGACTGATCAGGCCCTATTTAAGATTCATTATTTCATCAGTCAGAGATCAGACTATTACGTTTCTTCTTTTTTCTTTCATTGTGATTCAGAAAGGTGATGCCCTTCGGAACAGCAGGATGTCTCATGTTGGATCAACTGTTTCCTTTAACGCGATGCTGCTTTGTTTGAGGTCAACAGACGTTTCACAGAAAACTTTCCAACATTCAGCACTCACAACATTCAGCTACAGCAAACCTGAAGCAGTTTCACAGTTATCGCACAATCACAGAAAGATTGCAAAAAAAAGAAGAAAAAAAAAAAGAGCCTGACCATCACAGGACAGGCAGCAGAGCTCGGAAACATTAAATGAAATATAACATTACATCTTTTATATGTTTACAGATGAGCCAAGACAACTCTTTCCTGTCTGTAAGGCCGAAGCATCGAAGCAGCACAGGACCTTCTGATGGGCAGAAAGCTATTACTTTCTCCTCATAAATACAGACAGAAAAACTGAGACGACCTCCGCAAAAGACACAATCTATCATCTGTTCAAATGTAACGCAACGACAGATTATCAAAGCACAAAGTTTATCAATATATGTTTGTAGGTCATCCACGGACTACTGCGGTGTGAGCAACTGCTTCTTTTTGTAGCTTCGACTAACTTTTGTTGAGCTTGTGCGATGTGGAAGCAGTTTCACATAGTTATATAGTTGCCACTCAAAATGCATTTGTTCTTACTGACTGAATCACTGGATACAAATGAGAGGTTTGTTTTGACAGTTTCAGTGCAGCCACACCACCAGCAGGTTTCTACAGAGAAACATCAACCACTGTTCCTTCCGTCTGAATGATGCGACATTCATGTTCTATGTGATAGATGGCAGAGATGGAAGATTTCAATGGTAACGACTTAGGAGTGTTCATGTCAACAGACAACTCAAGACAGTTGTATGACTGTGACTGATCAGGGAAGAGTTAAAAATACTGTGCTTTGACATTATAACAGAACATACACTTAATCAGGATTAATCACCATGAACCACAGGTTTTGGCTGATCTGAGGTGCTCATGTCTCAAGTTTTCAGGTGCTATCCTCACAATGAAGCGCCTAGTCAGTTATATCGGAGGTTTAAAAAATTCCTGGTCATAATCATGACTTGCACGTTGACGTGAACAAAGTTTACAGGTTTGAAACTCACACCAATATGACGTGAATGTGGCATCAGACTTGTCAATGTCTGCAACTAATCTTTGTTTCCCATTTTGAGGGCCATCCTCTTCAAAATGTGTGGTGGGTCCTTCAAGCTAACAAACTGAACATGTTCCTCCTCTGTGATCAGACAATGAATGGAGGAAGACCCAGTGAATATGTTGCAACACAAAGTGAAATTAGCCTCATAATTATTGGAGACGAATAATGTTTTTCAGAGCTTTGTGGAAAAACAATTACAAAACTGATCAGTGCTTTGAGAAAAGAGAAGGACTGAAAGTTGAAAATGTGGGGAACTTTTTCTGAAAGCTCTGTAATGATAATCCAAAGGGTTGCACAAAAAAAAGGGATCCAGTGGTGGAGCAGAAATCAGTTTGTGCTGCTGTCAAATGAAACAGTAATGTGACAGCTTCCAGTTATGTTCTGAGTTCAAAAATGTTAAAAAAAACAAAACAAAAACAAAAAAATCTTATTTTTGTCCATGTTGCATTAACTCCACTATGGAGACATTTTACAGTGTGCAAGAATAAAAACCTGAATTAACCAAATTACTGTCATCACCACTTTACTTTGAATCCCGTGATTCCAAATTAATAGTTGTATTAATAGTTGTAATTCTGTACCACATTTCTCTTAGCTTTGTCAAACTGACAAATGACAAAAATGTGAACTTTGTAAGAGACAGCCACATAAAACAGGACACAGCTTATATATAGACCTTTTGCAGGGGCATTGTAAATACCACAGCAACAACCCCTCTGCTGACAAGTCAGGACAGATCAAGAGTTTGTCTTTACAGAGGCCTGCTGGTGAACCTTCAAACAATTTCTTTCAAATTCTTGCTATATTCAAACTGCTATCTACAAATTACGTTGACGTTTGTGTTGAGCTACAACTCCAAAGGCGGCTGCCAAACTGATCTAGATGCCTCTGCAGAAACAAGCCTCTCTGGGTGCTACAGAAAGCAATTATCATCCTCAAACTGATCATCAGACAGAAGCAGGGGTTCATGGCTGCTAGGAGTGTGGATGCACAGGAACTATCCAGAGGTGCTACGGTGGCCTGCTCAGGCCATGTAGTGGGCCCCGTCGGGTCCATGAGGTGGTCGTTTGGTGCTTTCATTTGCGTTGGAGGTGGGGGGGCCGCCACGGGGTTTGAAGGTGGGTTTCTTCTCCCTCGAGGACGGTCGAGTGGAACCAAGAGATGACGTCCCAACGGCCGGAGTGTGAAGACTCCGACTGGGCTCTACAATGGTGTTTATTACTGCAGCAAGAATAAGAGGACACGAATGAATTCACTTCTTGTTAAGTGTTAGATTTTAGATTTCACAAAACAAAAAAGTCCCATAAGTCCAGGACAGAGATAGGATAGTTAGATGTGTTTAGCCTAGATTTGGGAGGTTTCTTTTTGATATTTATGTTAGTCTTAGTTTGGCTTTTTCATATACAAAAAGTTTTGTGCAGATGACACTGGTATTTGCTGTTCTACACCATCTAATAAAAAAGAAGCTTTGTGTCATTTGCAGCCTGCTTTTAACACCATTTAACAAAGACTAAATTAAACTTTAAACATGCTGAAGGAAAAAAAATCAATATCGGAAAAAAAAAAAATTAGACTTTCCTCCTGTACTATCTCACAGGGAGCAAAGACTGGGTCAGTCTCAGTGTGCAAATATCTAGGGTTTGTAATTGCTAACTGTCTTTTATGCCCCGTACTGTGCACAAAAAAACTTTATCTTATTTATTTTATTTTCTATGTGCTGTTGATAATGAAACCTGTTCTGTTTAAATTAAGTTGGGTGTAAAAGTGAACAAAATATATCTTCCAAAGCACAATGGTGTTGCAAGACAAGATAAAAAAAAAACAAGATAAAATATATAAAACCAAATCTGCTTGTACCTTCAAGCTGCCTCTGAACCCTTCTCAGCTCTTTCAAAATGGAGGTAATTTCCTGCAACATAAAACAGAAAAGAGGACAGAAGGTTCTAGCTACACTCACATTAAAACCAGTGTTCTCAAGAAAAACTACTAAATTTACAGAAGAACCTTGTTAGAAGTTTTTAGGATGGGGACTTCATTCTCAGCATTGATCTTTGCCTCGATCTCCTCCCAGACCTCTGCCTTGTTCTGGAACAAAACCCTGAGAGAAATATGCTGCAGGGTTAGTACGAAGGCAGAATAAAGTGACTATGTCAACAGGTCCAAAAACTGCACTTAAAACGAAGGAGTCTCTCATGTAATGGACCAATCCTAAAAAGACACCAAAACCAAAACAACCCGAAGCAACTGTGACCAAATAAGGAACATTTTACAGTCTTAACTAAAAACAATTTGGTCCTTAATGTTGACATTGGACAATACTGGACTCACTTTAAACCTTGCAGAAATCTTTCTAAAAAGCCCTAATGTTCTTCAGATTTGTCTCCTTACTTCATTTTTTCAGCAAGCTGTTCTGTATTTTCCCGGATGGCCTGAGAAAGCTGAGACACTGGATTCAGCATCAGGTTGTCCAGAATCACCTGAAAGAATTAATTCAGAGAAAAAGGAAGGAGGGTGATGAACTCAAGAGAAGAAATCCGTAATGTGACATCAACACTGACATGAGCAGCAGTTTACATCCTGTTTTCCCAGCACACCAAAACTAACTGCAGCGGTTGCAGTCATCTCAAGTTTCATTGGGAACTGTTTTTGAGTACATTCATGTTCTAGGTATTCAGGCACAACTCTGAATTTCTTTTAATAAATTTTAACTAATTTATATGTTGTTGCTCTGTTTACATTGTGAAGGGTGGAGCGAAAGGTGGGTTAGGTCAAGCTGTCAGTGGTCCAAACATGGATATTTAACTCATGGTGACATTCTCTTTAGATTCTTCTGAACCTGGTGTCTAAATACTGGCAAACTGGCAAACTGGCAAACTAACTGGCAACAAGCTAGCTAGCTAGGGACATGCTAGCACTAGCCAGCCAAAACAGAAAAAAACCTAGCTGGCTTGCGAAATGCCAGTTGCTGGACAATATGTTAAGCCAAGAGATATATACGTATGATTGAATCCCGACAGAAATCTTGTTACTGCAACACTGAAAACATGAGCTTCTTGATCAGGTAAGATGCTGCTGAAGGTGCTAAAGTGATGAGTCAGTCAGCTGGTTGATCATTGGAATTTATTATTATTATTTCATAATATTAAACTTAAAAATAATACCAATCAAAATGTTTTAGTCACGATGTTGCATTCCTTAATGTATTGAGCAATAATTCTTAAATCAAATTTCAGTAATTTAATAAACCCTTCGTGTTTCAAGCACATACTTAAAGACTTGTGCATTGTTCTGCTTCATATCACTAAAAATCAAATACAATTGTTTTTCTGACTGTCCGTCAGACTAAATTGGCTATTTTTAAGATTTTAAGCCTTTGGAACTTGTCACATGTTGTAAAAATATCATTAAGCCTATTTGTTTTATTGAAAATATATACATTCACCAACGGATAAAATTATCAGTAAATGCAGACCATGTGCATCGTACACATAAATTTAACTGACAGTTTGTTCATACGGAGTCAAGATATACTTTCTCACAATAGAAAAGTAAACTTCAGATTTGTGGCACACTGAGCTGGAGTCTGAATGTAGTCTCAGTGGGATTAGACAGTGACCTCTTCACGGTTCCAAGGACGGCGCTGCTTAGAACTGGGCTCTGGCTCATTCATGTTTGCATCCAGGTCCGAGACGGCAGCAGAACCTGGAGGAACCTTCTGGTAGTTTAAACTGGCCTCAGGGATATGTTGGACCAGCTGGAAAGAGAGTAGAGGGAGTCTAGCTCTGGTGATCCAACCTCTGAATATTGGTTATCAAAACCAACAAGCAGCCGGCCAGTGATGGTGGTGCTCCATGAATGCATGCACCAAGTCAACATGCAGCTGCAATGGTGGAGGCCAACAGGGTATGCAGTGAATTTTAGTACTGCTGGGATACAGTGAATTAACCACAACAGGGAGACGTGGGAGTGCATGAGGATCCTACTGGTCACCAGCTACAACTCCATGAACTGTCCCAAAACCAGCAAATCCAATTCAATAATGGTGCAGGGCAATGGGAGTTCATTATCAACAAAACTACTAAGTCAGCACAATACAAATCTGTGCAAGAACTAGTCTAAAAATCAAGATCTCAGAGCAAGCCGGGACATAATTAAAGGCAAAGGTTTTAAACACAGATTGGAGTTAGATGAGAGTAGGGTAGAGTTGGGTTAGACAGAGTAAAATAAAAGTTGTGTCCGTCAGAGTAGGTTAGGGCTTGGTCAGGTAGAGTAAAGATTAGTAGAAAAGGGCAGGTTAAGTTGGTTTGGGTAGAGTTGTAGTCTAGGATAGAGTTGTAGTGCAGTGTAGTGTAAAGTAATACAGAGTTGGGCTGATTAGTGTAGAGCAGAGTAGAGAGGGGCAGGTTTAAGTAGGGTCAGTTAGAGTTCTGTCCAGTGAATTATGGAAGGGTAGAGTTAACTGATGTACAACAGAATATAAGAATATAGAGTTTGGTTGAGTATAGAAAGGAAGGTTTGGGTAGGCAAAGTAGGACAGTAGGGAAGGCATGGGCCAAGTAGAGTGGATTTTATAGGGAAAAGTTGGACCAGATAAAGCAGAAGAGTTGGATCAAGTAAAGTAGAGCTGGTTAGAGTTGGGTGGGTGGAGTAAAGTGGGACTTGGTTGGGTTGGATTCTTAAACTGGTACTCCTGTTGGTGGCAGTATTCAAAACCTCAGCTTTTCAAACCAATTCCAGCTTGGATTTGTTCAAAACTCAGTAGTGTTGTCCTTTATACAGGACCGATAGTTATTAAACCAACAAATTTTGAAATAAAAGTATTAAAGGCAGAGAAGAGTTGGATTAGTTCAGGTTCTTATGTTGATGCACCTGTTTGTCGTTTCAAAACCTCGACCCTGTAGATTGATACTAGCTTAGATATTTTTGGTGCTATGTCAGTAGTTTTGTTGTTAATACTCTTCGATTCCAGACCACTCAATCGGACAAATCAATCAATGAAATGAAAAAATCAAATGTGCTTAAGAACAATCCAACACCAATGAAAGGGGAGTGTTAGGATCAGTGATGGGAGCAGTGGGATGGTGGTGGAGGACCAAGTGCAGGAGGAGTAATGATTCAGACACCTGAGATGGTCGAGATGGTCGAACCCCACATAAGTATGGATAAGATGGCGTCTGTGCAGCAGAACAGAGAAATGAATCATGAGAATCCAAAGCATGATGAAGGTTCTTGTCAATCTACCTGCAACCTGAAACTGAATTGCAGAAAACAGGACTTTCCCTCTCAGCTCACATCAAATATTTTTAAACTCTGAGTGTCATAATTGATAAATATGACAGATAAAACTAAAAAAATACCATTTTAAAAAAACAAATTTTTCTATCTTAAACTGGGAATACACAAGAGGAACTTTAAAGTTCTTAAAAATACTTAATATTTTGTTTAACATGGTCTTCCACATAAAATGAAAATATCAAAGGCCTTATGCCCCCCTACCACTGATTCATGTGTTAGGTTGACCAGTGACAGAGCATTGCGCATCATGATGGCTAGAATTAGAGGAAACATGAGAGAGATTCAGTGATTTGTTCATTTGTTAGCTGGGTTAACAGGATTGTTTCCTCAGTTATGTGACTAATTAAAACCCAGGTTGTCTAAATCTGTATTTTCAGTCATTGGTACAATGCAGTTGCAAGGTAAAAGCACTTCTCACTCAGGATAAATCATGTTTCATATAAAAAAAAAAAACCCTTATGGACATGTTAACAAGTTAAAAAACCTAAATTTTCATTGGAGGGGGTCTTTAAAATAAGAGTTACCATGCCCAGAGCAAGGTAACCACAACCATCTTTGGTTGGTGTTACCTTGTCATTCCCACAGACCAGTTCGGAATGTTGCCCATTTTGGATTTGGATAGATCACTACTATGACGCGGTCCATAAATTATGTAGTGAGTTCCCAGTTTTAGAGGCTGTAGTATGTGTGATGTTTGTGGTGGCATGGGGGATGTTAGGCAGTTCATGGCCCACCTCTTCCCTGGCAGAGATGGTGGAGGCTGGTGTGTTGGGCAGTGAGCTGGGCGAGGTGGTGGTGCCCATGCTAGAGCTTGGCGAGTCTCCGTCCCCAGCAACATCATGGATTTCCTTGGCTAGGATGGCCAGATCTTTGGCCAGGTCCTGGCTGAGCCTGGGTGGGAGACACAAACAAAAGGTCAACATGGAGGTTTGAGTGACCTTGTACCAAACACAGACAGTTTAAATTTACATATACTTTAGATATGTCTTTTTTCTTTTACTTGGCAATCTCTGCACTGTGCGTTGACCAGTTCTGGTAGGGGTCAACCTCATTCTGATCTTCGTCCTCCTCTGTCTCCAGGGAAACAGACTTGGATCGATTGGTAGCCGTCCGGTGGCCACGTGGAGTAAGGGCGGAGGCGGAGGGATGGGATGAGCGTTTGGCTTTATGAGCATCAGCACTCATTTCATATTCCTCCTCAGAGGATGAGGAGAAGTCTGAGCCTTTCTGTCTGCGACGGGCACCTGTAGATATTTTAATTTAGATTAATTTCATCGGCTAACTCTCAGTTGGATCATTTCAACACTGTGATGAAAGTGAAAGTCTCCTGGATGAATCATCGGGACTTATAACTAGACATTGCGCTGGCAAAATAAGGTTTCACTAAAGAAAAAGTTAAAAGACTGCATCCAAAACAACTTTGGAGGGGAGTCAACTACCACTCCAAGAGAGCACTGGTGTAACAAACATCCAATCAGAGACCTTCAGACTCTTGCAGTGCAGCTGAGTTCAGGGGAAGGGAAAAGTTGACCTTTAAAGTAGTTGTTGAATAAATTCAGACATTTTAATCAATTTACTTTTTGATTATTTCAGGAGCAGAATGAAATTGAATTTTCTTCTGCATATGACACAACTCTGGAAAAAGGAATATCTGTTGCAACGGCTGCTGAGGTTTATGATGGGTCAGAGACCAACAGTGATTTTACTACAATGAATCCACCACATCATAATACTGCTTTGGCATTTGTCCTCAGTTACAGCCAGGATGTGGATTTATGCACTGGAGCACAGTGACATCCTAATTCCAGACATGACTGAGGATGAAGGAGACTGATGCTGTGAAGCTGTGTTTCCAGGGTAACAGCAGCAGACTCCACGGGCTTAACAGCAGTAACCCATCAGGGACTGAAATTTGACGTGATCCACAGTGATAGTTCAAGGGCAGATATTTCCAACAGAATACTAAAACAAAGCCTGGTTTAAATTAATCTCTAATGTAGTAGCTGACTATTGTGCTCAGCTGTTGAGCTGTCACTGGTGGAGAGTGAATTTACCACAACAAAACAAGTATGGTAATCACAAGGTATAACAATTTGGATGAAAATGCTTTTTTACCTTTCAAATAGTGTTCATAGTAATGATTATCTGGCTGATCAGACTGATGTTGACTTGTTGACTTATTCTTTGATCGGGTCCTGACTTAAATAATCACTTCTAGCATTAGACTGTATTTGTTCATGTACAGGTGCTTTTATTAACAAAGAAAAAAAATTTTTTACAAAAAAGTTTCCTATTTCTCAAAAGTAAGAGAAATGTACATCGTTGATTTCACATGGGGTAAATTATTTTGACGACTGTAGCAAATACCAGACAGGCAATACAGAAATGTGGTCAAGGTAAATCCAGGGTGTGCTGATCTGATTAAAAACATTGCCTTCCTCATCAGCTGATGCTGGGAAGAGGGTGATGTAACCCAGTGAGTTGGTGCAAATTTACCCACAATGCTGCTGGTATGTTGACTTACATTGAAAAATATGGATGGTAGTGTTTGATGCGCATATGTTATTGAAAAATTATAATTTGGTGTCTATGCCCTGACTCACCAAAGCTGTTAAATTAATCAGTTTGGTCATTTTGAAATCTTGGAAGAGCAGGGTGTCTTTGTGCTTGTTTTGATTTGGTTTGAAATTTACAACCTGACCAATCTGTTTAAGAATGTAACAATGTTAGCAAATCCTTGTGGAAAGGGGCAAGACGACATGACTTGCCAAATAAAGCAGACTAGGCAACAGCAAAATCAACCTCTATTCCTCATTCTACATCATGAAACTTACATGGTCCAGATGTTGAAGAGGTTAAGGTTGAAATCCTCCATACCCAGACAATAAAACAATCTGGTAAGTATGTACCAAAGGGGAGGAGGAAAAGACCATGTATTACCAAAAAGATTATGCTCTTCTAAAACTGAAAACATAAACAATCGGGACTCACCAGTGCTGGGGTACTTGGCTCCACTAGACCTGGTGCGGGTCAGTGGTTGCTTCCCTGGAGCTCCACTCCCTCTGCTAGCTGCCTGCCGGGCATCACTCACTGATGTCTTCCTGGTGGTGGCAACGGACTCAGCGTTCCGATTGGGGAAACTGGACCGGCCTGCGGAGGATGTCTCGTTGTCACTGGGAGCTGTAAAGGAGCCAGTCCTCTTCCTGGGCATTGCTAAGATGTCCAGCCTAGACAGCTTCTTCCCCTCGGCAGACACCTTGGGCTGAGTAATTATACCGTCAGAATTCTGGGAGCCCCGGTCAGTCTCAGCACCTTCATTGTCTGAGGCCTCACCTAAACGTGCTCGACGAAGCATGGATGCTCGGGTTGGCCGTGGTGCTGACAGGCTGTTGGACCGTGTCAGAACCTGTTGAGTCGTTGTTTTGAGCGTCTTTCCATTGTCATCTTTCTGAAGAGGGGCAATGAGTTTCTTGCTGCGGCTGGATGGACGAGAAGTTTCATGGTCAGACGATGTAGTTTCAGTCCAGTGTGGACCAGAACCCTGCTGGCTCTCAGAAAGATCAAGAGAGCCACGGTTCCCTGCACTACGGCGCATCTGGAAGCGCTTCGCTGCCTCTGCCTTACCTGACGCATCAACAGTTGCCTGGCTGCGGCGCTTCTCTGAAAGCCGTTCACGAGCAGTGAGCTGGCGTCCAGCTGCCTTTTCTTGTATGGACGGACTGGAGGAGGACTTCTCTTTCTGAAGGCTGCTGATGCTGGGGCGCTTTTTAGAAGTAGAGCTGACTGGAGCATTTTTGCTACTAACTTGGCTCACAGTACTTGCTGTATCCACATCTGACTCACCAGATAGGGAGTCATCCATATGGCTGGAGGAGCCCCCTTTCTTTGAGCTGCGAGCTGAACCAGATGAAGGGAACTTGGAGTCCAGAGAGGACAAAGTTCCTTCAGCCCTCTGAAGGATGGACTGGGTCTCCTCAATGTTCTCCCTCCTCTGCTCCATGTCTCTGATGGACGGGTGGCTCGAGATGTGGGGAAGTTTCTTCATCTGGATGGTGTCGCTGGGCTGGTCTTTGGTGAAGCTCTCCTGCCGTACAAAGGATGACATGCAGCTGTCTTTAGTTGGGACAGAATCCTTGTCTTGTGTTTGGAGATTTGGAGCAGAGCTATTGGCTTTGACACCTGATCTCCTGGGTTCATGTCCACTCAGGTGTCGGATTAGGACTGTAGTAGGGGGAGATTTTGCTGGGGGGTCTCGTGTCCTCTCAGACTGTACTGGGCTTCGTGCCTGATCAGTTTTGCCTGGGTGGTCTTCAGTACCGATGTAGAAGGAGGTGGATTTTGTGGATGGAGACACCTTCTCCTGACCTATAAACTGAGGACCCCCAACCCCTGGAGATATAGCTCCAGTCCTGGCCTGATTCTTCGTTTTCTCCAGAACAGGTCCATCATCTGAGCGGCTGGCATCACTCAGGCTGTCCGGGTCCACGTCATCCTGAACGGACAGGCGCTGGGTGGAGTCCTGTGGGCGGGGAGGACCAGAGACTCTGTCCAGAGTTTCCTGGCCTTGGTAAGATTCATGTCGAATCAAGATACTCGGGGCAACAGAGTCCAGCTTTTCTGGAGGCACCTGGGGCAGCAGTCTTCTTGTCCTGGAACTGTGGCTGGACTCTGATTCAGAGTTGTCGTAACTGTAACTTCCCACTGATCGGCTCGTGAAGCGCAAATCTACAAAAAAAATTTGTAACATTATCTCAATTTTTCATATTAGTGTGTTCTATTGTTTGTAATTGTGAGGCATCTTTATAAATCCGGAAACATTAGATCATGAGTCCAAATAATTTGCTCTCCATTGAGACCATGTGGGGTTGAAATGGTTCTGTACAGAAATATTAGATTGTGTCTTTAAATTTAACTGTTATTTTCAGTTAGGCCTGGGTATTGTGTCAGTTTCTCTCTACCAGTGTAGTTAGTAGTTTTGGATCAGTCAGACCACATCTGGCGTTCCAACCACAAAGCAAACTAATCTGAGATAACACCAACGCTTATTATTACCAGAGAGTTACCGCAAAGGCCTGTGATCAGATGTTTTCATCGAGATAATATATCAAATGTAGAGCTCATTTTATCACCATGGAGAAATGGAATCAAAAAGTATGGAGGTTTAATACACAGCCCGAAGCACATCATATTTATTTAGATTTCTATCAAAATGCTCAATCAGTTGTCAAACAGCACCTTCTAGACATTCCCCTTGGGGTGGAGTCGAACCAGGTTCAGCATAGCTATCTGCCAGACTGGCCCAACGGGAAACCCACTTAGGTCCTTCCAGACCTGCTGCATGAGAAGCTGGAACCTAGAAATCAAAAGATGAGGAACAACATTACCAGACAATAGAAATATGAGAACAAAGAGTCCAACAAGATTTGACAGATTGAAATATGCAGGAGAAACTGAGGGAATACCAGTCCGCATGCACTGGGATCAGAACATGCTACACAGGTGTTTTTTTTACCTGTATTGGGCCTGTTTGGGGGCTGCTGATAGCAGCTGGGATAAAGCCATGCAACTGGTCCACAGTGCTACCATCACTAGGCAGGTTAGCTTGCTCATCCTTGCCATCATTTATTACAGGTCTATACACTCCTGTGCTCACACCACTGTACTCTGGAGAGTCGAGGACACCAAACACCTGTCAGAGCACAGGGCATGCATGAGGGGAGGGCAGGACCATGGTAACAGGAAGGACCAAGAAGGACAAGAGGTTTCATGCATCCCTACAGCAATTTAAAATATATCGATTTCATAAACATGTCTAACATGAATATAGATCCAGTTCTGACTTGTTTTAAACACCTGACACTGAAACGTAGGGGTCCCCGATCTGTGCTTGTATTGACAATATTATTGTGGACTGCCCAATTTGGAGAAGGAGGTGGGGGTGGCAACACAAAGGTTGGTCAGTCTTTTGGATATTACAGCACTATGGCCTTATATCTCTGCTACACTCAATAAGAGAATCTTTTACACGTGTGTCTTTGTCTCTTACTTATGTTAGTTCAATGGTAGCATAGGTAATAGAACAGTAGAACAAAAGCTTAAACTAAGGTGTCCTCATACTTGGGAAGATATAATATGTGACAGGGATTTTGATGTGTTGTCTCTCTCAATACGAAGCAACTTTTATTGTTTTTCAATTATGCAAAAACTTGTTTCACTTTCACAAGAGGAAAGATTATCTTTTCCATGAACTGTAGGATCCATTAATGCTGCTTCACACAAGAACTTGTGTAGCTAAAAACACTCAAGGTCTTACTTTACGGTCAGTGTGAGTTCACCTGATCGATCATGTTGCGAGCCTCCTCCACCTCTTTGTCCTGCGACTCAGTCTCGATTGTGTAGGTCCCTGCGTCACTCAGACTGTCATCCTCCTCATTCCTTATCATCCTTTGGGAACCTTTTGTGTCTCCTGCACGGACACCCTGGGGCAGCATTGAGGACAGGTGATATCCACAGGAGTGGACTGGAGGGACCATTTGTCCAGCGTCAGAAGGGATGGAGGACTTTGAGATTGCCGGAGGCTGTAAGGGGGAGGAGGGGTAGGACACTGAGGACAGTGTTGGAGGTTCTTGTGGGGAGGGAATCCTTGCATGAGGAGGTGACACCATCACCGGTGGTGCAGACATAGGTGGAGGTGACATCTTGTCCCTTGTTGGGGAGGATTCCTTTTGACTCGAATCCTTCAGGAATTCAGCAGCAAACTCCTGAGCAAGCTTGGACTTCTTCCCAACACTGCCAAAGGGTCTGATGATGATGCCCGTGGACGAACGAGAGGAGGAACTTGAGGAGGGTGCCTCCCCCTCAGTCTTCTCTCGCTTCAGAGAGCTTGACCTCTGGGGTCCACCATGGCCCTGACCCTTCAGAGGAACGGTCACATGCTGGGTGGGAGGGATGTGGCCGTGCACAGACGCCGGCCTCTCGCCACCTTTCCGGCGCTCCAGTTTGGCCTTCAGGGCGGAGTACGAGTCAGCATGGGCAGGGTTATGCGTGAAGGACTGAGAGCGCTTTTTGCGTGGGTGTTCGTCAAAGAACTCGATGATGAAGGCCTGCTGAGTGAGGTGCTCAGGAGGCCCCTGCTTGGCTGTCTCTGTAGTTGGAGATGGAGCCTTAGGAGGGCTCTGAGACAGGGGCCGCTCAGGGGCCACAGGTGAGGCCGGCGCTTGTCTGGGTGGAGAGTATTGCAGAGGCTGGTGGAGCTTCTGCATTGCAGCAGGTGGCTGATAGTGGATGGACTGACCTGATTGGACAGTCTGCTGCGATGTCTCGGACTGTTCTGACTGGATTGAGTGGTGAGAGTGAACAGAGTGGTGGGATTTACTCCTTCCTTTAAGAACCGGGTCTTCTGAGTCACTCTGGGTTCCATCCTCATGATGGTGACCTGAAATCAAATACAAAAACACCCAACAATTAATCAGTATGTTTGATATGAACATCTAATGACTGCTTGTGAAGTGTTGTTATTTCTGTAGATCCCATTGAAAATCAACATTCTACTCAGCTCTTTGGTTTGATTCTTGAGTCTCCAAGACTTGCACCAAACTGCCCACCTACAGCCCTCCACCACCCTTCTACATAAAATCTGAAATCATTAGTCATATGAGCCACAGAGCTGCGGATGAGACTAATCAAAAAACATAAGGATTAAAAGAGCCTCAGCGACAAATATGCACATTAAATAACAAGTCAAAAATTCTTAGGACAGTCGTTCTATGTTGTCCCCCAATCTCTACCAACATTTTCTGTCACTGTTGACTGCTATAACCAAACTCGTGGACAGACAGACAGGAAGAGCCATTGTTGCTGGTGACCACATCACCAACAGGCAGAGGAAGGTAGACTAAAACAAAAAAGACACAACCTGAACACTGATGGTGGATTATTTCAGCAGTAATGACACAAAAACCAGGTAAGAGTCTGACCTTTGAGGGTCTTGATGTTCATGGCAAGATCACTCTTGGTGCTGTAAACATCTTCACACGTTGGACGTCTTCTCATCATGCTGACATCACTGTGGACCAGCCAATCAGCCACCTTGCTCTCTGATGACATCACCTCAGCAGGTGCAGCTGTGACGGTTTTCTTGGAGGGCAAAGCCTGCTGCTTCCTCTGGCGGGTGGAGAACTTGGTGACGTGGTCTTTGATCTTGATCTTGCCAGGCATGCAGTCGTCAAACTCGATCGTGAAAGAGGCGTGGCTCTGAACAACCGGCGGGGTCGGGGTGGGAGGTGAGGTGGGAGCTGGGGGCATGTCCGTGTCCTTGGTAGGAATCTCATGGAGCTCTGACCCTGGGGTTTTGGGGTGCTGGAAGTCCTTGGTGGGGATCTCGAAGTAGCTCGGTTCACGATGGTATGAGGGGAAGACGGTCTTTGGTTGGGAGTCTGACAGAGATCCAGAAAAATCTGGATCCACAGACGGAGCATCTTTTTGTGCTTCTGAAAGAAATAGAGACATCGGTAAAGACAAACTAATTTTGATCATCTCAAAATAAGAACTGAAATAAAACAGACATCAAACATTGTTGGGACAGAAACAAGATTCCCACCCGATGTGTGTCATTCAGACTGTTTGAATATTATTCTAATTTAATCTCCACATGAACTTTAACACACTGAACGTGTGAGTGCCGGATTTAAATAATGCGAAGTAGAACCAAAGACCTTATTAGTAGATGTTTTTTTTACCTGGATGTGGCTCATCAGTGGTCTGAACTTTGCTTCCATAATCCTCCTCTCCCCACCAGGACGGCTGTCCATACAGAGGAGTGGGCCGACACACCGGAGCCTCTGGAACACACAGTATTGTGTATGTTACTCATGCATTTTATTTTTTGTGTAAACTATCCTTTTACATTGTGCATTGTTAACCTTGCTTTATAAACCTGTATTGTACTTGACTACGGTTTAAAGAATAAAACTAGTCAGGACATGTAAAACAGACTCACATTAAGCAGAGAGGTACATGACATCACACTTTAGTTTTATAATATCATTCATGAGGTTATACATTTCAGAAACAGGAAAATATTAATCTTCTAATGAATACTCATAACTATGATTTATTAAGTCCTGATTATCAGATGCTAAGACACAGCTCTCACATATCACATCATACTTCTTCTTTATTCTTCTTAATGTATTTGCTTAACTTCCTGTGACAAATGTCCATCCACAGTGTCAGTTCAGGTGTGAACAGAAACTAAAACTGTAAATTATAAAAAAAATGAGTCAGATCAATATAGACCACCCAGACATCACAACGTCCCACAGTAACCTCTTACACTGAACACCACACATGAAAACGACAACCTTTCAGAATAAAATGTAGAAGCATATTTAATGCCTATGTCTTTTCTTTAATGAGGTATCAAACTGACCTGCAGGGGGCGGCAGTTAAAAAAAAAACAAAACCAACAAACCCTCATTGTCTATGGTGGCTATTTAATCATTCTGCACGCTCAATGTACTGCAGCACAACTAAAGTAGTACTACTGCAGTACTATTACTATTGTAGTAGTACTTTAGTATTGTTTGCAGCATTATTTGCAGTATTTCTCCAGTATCTGTGCTGTACCGTGTGTCAGACTCTTGGAGCTCTGACATTTCTCCGCTCGAGTTCGATCCTCCAGCTCCGTCTTCTTCCCCTCTGACACCTTCAGGCTCATCTGCAGCTGACTGCTGTACTTCTCATGCTGAAACGACAAACAACACACACCCCCAGTTTTTATCCTGAACTTGTCTTCTAACATTTTCTGTCAGTGAAAAGTTCATCCATCAAGTCCTAATCAAGGACAGTTAACTGTTCCTGTGACTGTTGTTCCGCATGTTGTTTTCTACTTTCTTTTGTGTTTTTAAAGGAGGCAGAGTAGAATTGATGGTGTCAGAGGTACCACAGCCAAGCAGTGTTGACCACAGTTTGAAGGTAAAGATGGAGAAAAAACTAACCACTGGCCTTGGATCAGACAGAGGTTATTTGATTTACACCTGCTGTCAGCTGTTTTTTAAACCTTTTCTAACCAGCAGTAAATCTGTCTGGTCAGGGTCAGTGACCTAGAGTCATATCTGACCCCCAACCACATGCACACTCAGTCACTCACTCACTCACACACACACACACGCACACACACACACACGCACTCACACGCACTCACACGCACACACACAAACACGCATTCACTCACACACACACACACACACACACACACACACTCATACTCACTCAATTACACACACACACACACACACAGTCACTCACTCACTCACTCACACACACACTCTCACACACATACGCACGCACTCACACAAACACGCATTCACTCACACACACATACACTCACTCACTCCCTTACACACACACACCCACACACCCACACACCCACACACCCACTCACACTCACACTCACACTCACACTCACACTCACTCACACTCACACTCACACTCACACTCACTGACCTTCAGAGCCTCCTCTGGGACTTTGTGTTGACTTTTCTCAAGAATGTAGACATGAGAATGTGAAGAAGGTTAAGAAAAAGAGTGAACTGATCAAATTAACACACTCTAACACACACAGCGACCGATGATGGCGTCTGAAGGATATCGTATCCGAAGCGGACGATGTCGGACAGTTTGAGGGTGATGTAAGTCTGATCAGGAATCCTAAGGTCGTTCACAAACGTCTGCAAAAACAAAAACAAACAACAAAAAATAAATTCAGTCCAGTTTCATCAACAGTAACTGTGCTGCGTTCAAATACAGTCCGACGTAATCTGCCCTCCGATCACTCTAAACGGCTCTGTTTGAAAATACTTCTGATTTTGGTCAGCAAACATCTAAACTATGGAACCTAAAGGTAAAGTTGTATGTGAGCTATGTTAGCTAACTTTAGCCTAGCATTCCAGGACTAGCAACCTGAGGGCACATCTGAAAAATATGCAGCCAAGCAGTTCTGTCTCTTGTTGTGTTGTTTTTCCTGTTTTTATGGATGTTACCTGCAAAATCTGATTTTTGAATGGTTGGAATGTTTGTGTTTTTTAAGAAGGAATGATCAAACATAATTTTTGGCCAATTTTGACAAAGCTAATTGTCTGTGAACAGGCTTTGTTCACTGGGTACTGTATTTATCACCTCGGTGTCATCTTTGTTGCTGTCATGTGTCGCCTCATTTGTCGTGTTGTTATGTTGTTTGTGTGTTGTTTGTTAGTTGTGTAGTATTTTCTCGTCTCACCCCGTTCAGGCTGCCCAGGTCCTTCACCAGGTGTTCATCAGTAGTTGGGTTGTAGTTGATGACAGCATGTTGTTTGTCCACACTGCGGGACTAAGAACCCAGAGAAGCATTGACATCCAGGATATTGGTCAGCACAACTGGCACAGCAACAGACGGGTTTCTATCGTAACTTTGTCACTATGAAACATAAATTGATATGTAAATTTAAACAGTAAGATCCTCAGAGAAAACTCACCCTTAGCTCACCTGTCTAGAGATCATCTAATCTGTCTAAATGATTGTTTCACCTGCATTTCATCTGTCTAAAGATGCCTCATGTCTATGTTTCACCTGTAGCTCACCTGTGTAGAGAGTCTCATCTGTAGATCACCTATCTACAGATCCTCTCACCTGTAGCATGAGCTCACAGTCCTCTCGGCCAACAAAGATCATCTCTTTGGGAAGGCGGTGGCGAGTGCCCGAGCTGCTTACCAGGAACCATGATGTCACACTCATCTTCACAGGTCTGCTGGGAAACCCCAGAGCATCCTGGGAAATGAAGGCCAGACAGAGAGTGAGAGAAGAACATGGCCCACATCCTGTTAGACTGATTTAGTAAGTCTTTATGCTGAGAGACTGTTGAAGAAGAAGAAGCAAAGAAACCAAGATTCACCAAGGAAACATCAAACATCTCAACTCTGTTATTTTGAAGGCCAGACAGAGAGCCAGACAAATCCTAAACTTACGCCTTTATTAAAAAGAGATTTGGTTCACTGAGAGGAAGATAAGAAATGTCACTCATTTTTGAAATTGGTAGCAGCAAATATTTGGCTTTTTTGCTTTAAATGTTAATTTGGTTATTAAAATGGTTTCTAATTAATTGTTTTTTTGTTGTTTTTTTTAACAAAGCAATGGATTAATCAACTAAACTTGACCCTAACCCGACTGTAGAGCTCAGTCTCACAAACACATTTCATTATCAGCAACAGGACTTTATCTGAAGTATCAGACTTGTCTGGACTCGGTGGAACCTCCACCCTGACTGTCCTCTACCTGACTGACTCTTTTAACTGAAGTGGCAACATGGGATCAATTAGTAGATCGACAGAAAATTAATCAAGTATTTACTTATTTTTTAACAGGAAATTGGAACAGATATTTTCCATAATTTTGTGGCATTTAATTGACCATATTACTCATGACAAAAATAATTTGCTAAATCATTAGTGATAATTATATTTGTTAGTTGCAGCCTTGCTTTAACCTGTTGGTTTCGATCCAGCATGATCTGGATTAGGACATGTACCTGGACCTGGTCTCAGGTTTGTGGATTTTCTTGTGGAAGGTTGTGTTTTTATGTTTGACAGGAGAAAACAGGTTTTCACTGAAAAATTGCAGAACATCTACTGGAGCTGCGAAGATTTATTAGTCGGTGAATCAGAAACTGATTTCAGTGGATCAGCAAACACAGAACCTCCTCAGAACCGATTTCTCAGATGTGTCGGATCTGAGTAACTAAGGCTCTGAAGGACTCTCTTGATTTTATACAACAGAGTCATGGGTTCATTGAGGTATTAATCAGAAGATGAATCGATGACAAAAACAATTGTTGCTTTCCTGTGGACAGAGACTTGGCCCTGGTGGAGACGCAGGTATGAACACACAGGTATGAGCACTCAGGAATGAACACACTGAGGTGTGTAATCTGCCATTCGTCAACACCACGTGACCTGTGTGACTCTGCAGCCTCTCAGAACTGACAGGAATTTTCCTTGGAGCGGGTGAGCCCGTTCAACTCTGTGACATCATCATTATCATCGTCAAAATCAACATCATCATCATCATCATCATCCTCGTCATCACTACCATGCTTCAAGCCCGGCTCACCTGAAACGAGCCACACCCTGGCTAACACAAACACACACACACACACACACACGCCACACGCCCTGGATGCTGAAAGAACCTTAGCTGATCATCGGAAGCCTCCCGCCGGGCCTCAGCGCCTCATCCTCGAATGCAGGCCGGACAGGAGTACTCTCTCTCTCCTGAATCTGCGGGCGGCTCCGGTAACGATGGATAAAGGCAGACGGGCAAGACAGGCGGGCAGACAGGCAGACAGTCAGCACGACCACCGGACAGACAAACAGTCCGGTCCCCGCTCCCCTCCTCCACGCCCTGCCCCTCCCCTGCTCCCCCCACCTCCCCCTGCAGCTCCTACCTCCGCTCCAGATGCTGCCGCCGCTCCGCCGCTGCTCCCCGCCGATTAAAACCCAGACTGACGCGCTGCGAGGCGGACAAAGCATGAGAGGCTTCCCGGTGTGGAGCGGAGCCGGTACAGACGGGTCGAACCGACAGGAAGCGGATCAGAGTGGAGACTAAACTAGATCCTCCCGGTGACACCGACGGTCGGTGATGCTGCTGTTATGGCATCTCTCCGTCCGTCTCGTCCTGACGCACCAGCTGCAACCGCTGCGTCAAGACGCACCGCGTTAACGACCGCGACACAGGAAGCGCAACCCCGACGCCTTCAGAATAAAGGCCGGACCCTTTGTGGAGACCTGTCTCAGACTCACTGGATCACTGCACACATTTCTGATCAATCACTGAGTCTCATCATCAGGACTCTTGTTTCTTACCCCCCCTCCCCCCGCCCTCGGCTAAGAAGAGATGTTTATAAGATTCTGTTCCTAAGGAACACAGGAGACGGTGTAATCCAGTGGCCTCTTCTAAATTTCTTTTTTAAAATAGTTATGCTTTAGATTTGATTGACTTTTTTACTTCCTGCTTTGCTTTTAACTGCATCATGTAAATCAAGTTAGTGTCATTTTATCAGTTTGTCTGTGACAGAAACCGAGCCAATAAATCATTTAACCGTCAGTTAAATACCCACATTATAAAAAATCTCACTTAATCTAGTGAAATAATGTGTCATAAAATAAAACTGATTATTAGTCAGTTTTTTTTTCTTTATGTTTAATTTCAGCAGGTGTCACTGTCCATTAAATTTGTTTCTGATGATCCTATTTAAAATGGTGTGAACTAACAATCAGCCGTTTCACTGATTCCTTGTTTTATTATGAATCCGAGCCTTTTATTATGAATCCGGGCTCCCGGTTAGTTACACCTGTGGTTCGACACTTTCATTACCTTCAGCTGGTCAGTTTTAGTTTGTGCAGACCCCTTTTTCTCTTTCTGTTTGCGTTGCTCTTATTGTGAATGCGGGCTGGTTTCCGGACTAAGTGCTAGTAAATTAACGGGTCTCCAGCTGATCATCAGCCTGCTGCAGTTCAACGTCGAACGCGCGCACAGTTACACGCACACACAGGCATTTTAATCCATATCATAATCAATATTATCATTAATAATAATACTAATTAATAATTTCCGCTGGAGTCACGTGACCTGACGGTCGGTCTCCTCATGCGGGGGCGCACCGGGTAGGGATGACGTCACCTCATCGTTTACAGTGTCAGCGCAGTTTAAACAATAACATGAATAATATTATCATTATCGGGTTTTTTTTATTATCATTGTTATCTACGATGAACCAGCCTGTGACAGCTGCAGGAGATTCAGTCTCACACTGAATGATCCGACTCCACTTTCACGTTCTCCTTGTGTGTCCTGTTTGTTTGATGTGAATATGGTGAGGCTACTGAGTGGGGTTAGGGTTAGGGGGCTACCGGGGCCCCAGTGTCAGCGGGGGGGGGCTTGGTAGCCCCGGGGCCCCTTACATGTCTGAGTCCAGGACTGTGGGAGGTTTTCAAGACAGAAGAAAAGAATAAAAAATTCACATTTTAAAATCTGAGACTAGGAGAGTGTAATAATTTTATTTTGAAAATCAACTGCATCAATCATTTCAGTTTCAAAATAACTGATTGGTTTTCAGACAATCAGTTATTCTTTGATACTGATGGTGATCTGTAGTATCATAAGTCTTTACCTGTGTTCTCATGTCAAAGATAAAAACAGAACTTTGATTAACAACCAAAACCAGGAATAAATGAACAAATGTGAGTACAGGATGCGGATCAGACTGGATGAAAACCGGCACGTTTATGTGTGAAGTGTGGGAAGGATGGATGGAACAAAGCTGAGAACTGAATGAAAATTGGAGAGAGTGAACAGACTCACTGATTATTATATTTTATAACATTTTTTTAATATCATCATAAAAGGGTTTGATCGTTGGAGTGAGTCATCTCTCAAACAAACACGGAACCTCCCCACCTACCCGCTCAGGTAAACCAGTGTCATCTAAAACCAATCAGCTGTCAAACTGACTCTCACCGACTTTAACTTTAAACAGAAAAATAACTGTTTATAAATAACTGTTTTCTAAACAGTCAGTCAGTCAGTCAGTCAGTTTCTCTCTGATCAGTCCAAGTTTTTGTTTGTTCAGTTTTTGTTTTTCATGTTTCAGTCCTGTCACCATGGAGACGGGTCCTCCTCTGTCGATCTGGGGTCAAAGCACAGGAAAAAAAAAGTCAGGGGGGACGAATAGCGTCACCATTTGAAAAAAAGGAATAAAGTCACATAAAACCTCTGACAATTAATCAGTCAATACATGTTTTTACCCTAAATTCTGTATCTCAGGTTGTGGAAAACCTGGAGTAAAATGCAGCCTGAGAGATTTAGCTCAGGGCAAAAAATGGTCCGAGTTAAACCAGAAAGAGTGAGAAGTGTGAGGTTTGTCAACAGGTCTGGGATCAGTTAGCAACACTTGACACTTGACCCACCTCAGTGTGAAACACATCCTCTCCTGGTTTTAGAGTGTTTGGATCCAACGTGAACATCCGCTCCTGGAGGTCAAAGAAAGAGCTCTGAATGGTTGGGCTGGCATCAAACAAACACACACACACACACACACACACACACACACACACACACACACACACACACACACACACACACACACACACACACACACACACACACACAAACACACACACACACACCCACCCACACATCACATTCTGAGCCTTTTCTCTACTCCATAGTCTGAGCTGTAGCCCAGGCTCTGACCACCGCTGTGGAGTGACCATGTGAGCACTGTGCAGCGTGATTCATGCTTATTCCATGGTTGAGCCCCAGGTGGCGCTAGCACACCAAGAACAGCAGTGACAGAGGCGGCTATTTCCACAAAAATGATAAAAGTCTCCTTTGTAAATGTTTGAGTTCGAGCTCAGTGACTCACACAGTCAGCGTTAATGTAACAAACTGTTGTCAGATCCATCTCAAGATTCAGTTCAAAAATATTATTAAAAATTAGCATCCAAAAAAACAGCAACAGAAAAGTTGAGGCTGAAAAGACTGAAAACATGAATCTGAGATGTAACGGCCTGAGAAACATTTGAAAAGTTGGACACAAACCTAAAACAACGGTATTGAAAAAAAAAAACAAAACAAAAAACAACAGAAAGAAAGGCAAAACATGAAAATTCTGATCAAAAATCTTAAAAGGTGTATTTATCCTAAAATCTGTCATTGAAGTTCTGAGAAAACATCTGGATTATTTTCCTAAAGAGGGAAATTTAAACTGTCAGATATACAACCCAGACTTTACCTGCTGAAATGGTCCTTGACTTTGCTGGTTTGTTTGGACCAGAATCTGGATCATTGTTGTGTTTGGTGGTTCTGGACTCTACGGGTGTCATCTCCTCAGACTCCTCGTCTCCATTTAATTTGTTTGAATCTTCCTTTGTTCCTTGATCCTCTGGTCTCAGCTGGACCACCTCCTCACCTGCATGATCTCCGATTCTGGTCTCTGAGTCAGGACCAGAGGCCACTTCAGGGTCCTGGGCTCTGGTCTGGCTCTGGCCCCCCCCAGTGTCAGCGACAGCAGCAGAGATGGAGGGCTCAGAGAGGTTTTGGGTCTCATCTGACCTGGGTTCTGGTTGTGCCTCGGCCGGTGGATTGGTGGGAAACTGGACTCTCTCTGGAGGGTCAGTGGGCCTCTCTGATTGGCTGGAAACACAAGGATCAGCCGTTGACCCCTGTACGACCCCAGGGGCACCTGACAACAACAACAAAGTCAAACCCAGATTCAGGGACAAGAGTCAAAGATCAGAGCCTAAACAAGTCCAGCACAGTCCTCACCGTGGACTCTGCTGCTCCTCTCAGCTTGTGGCCTGGTCTTCTTCAGGTTGTAGCCCTTCCTGATCTCAGCCAGCAGGTTGTCGATGATGCAGCCGTCGTCCTGGGTCAACACGTCCTTCCTGACTGAAGGACAACATTGAGACGTTTTCGCTGAGGAGAGATTTTGTTTGCTGGACCTTTGCTCGCTGAAATCGTTTTTTGATCTTTAGACTTTTGGTTCTTGGGCTTTGTTCCGCGGCCTCTGCGGGAGGAACGATGCGGAAACTGAGCAGACGTTTTAGACGCTCCTGGTTCCAGCACTAACTTTTCTTTTCTCCCACAGACGACGTCTGTGATTCACAACCACGTCATAAAATACCAGATTTTCTCATAAGAATTTGCAGGTACAAGGGAGAGAAGTTAACCACGATTCCCAAAGATGCATTTTGACAACAGGCATCCAATCACAGAGCTGAAACTGCTGTCACACGCTCTGCTGACGCGTGTTGTGAAAACTAGAAAGAGAATCTGCAGCTTTAATGTGAATTTAGTCGTGTTGTCGCCACTGCTCTGATTCATGCGTTCCCATGGCCACGGTGCCAGAGGCTCATGGGTATTATAGTATTTAGATCTGTTTGTCAACCTGAGTTCTCGGTGACAAAAGTTAAATAATTCACTGGTGTCAGAACCTACACATGTGTGATGGTGAGTTTTTGTACAGTAACACTCAGGATATGGTTTAGTGAAAACACTTGGGGGGGGGGGGCAGTTGCTCCCCTCACTGCTCTGTCTGAGTCACTGAGGCTTCGGCTTAGATTCGGTTATTAACAGAGTAACATGGTGGCGAACCTGTGCCCCTGAAGGCTGCATTTAAGGTGGAATTTCAGAGTTGGACTCACTGATCTTGTTGCCGGTGTCTCCTTTGCGTTTCCTTTCCTCCTCCTGCTTCTTCCTCTTCTTCTCCTGCTCCCTACGATTCTCGTTCTCCTGATCCGAAAATAATCGGTTAATGCTGCCATTAAGAGGCCGACTGTCAAATACATGCTCCGGTCCGAGAGGGGGCAGCATGCTACCAGAGGGCTGGGTTGTCCACGCCGTCACCCCAGACACCGCTGGCTTATCACAGTCAAGTTTCAACCCTGCTGAGTAAATGTTACCTTGGATAAATCTAACTGAGCACCAGGAATGAATGAGGAATGTTTCCCTCACAGGCTGACCTTCTGATCTGAAGGCTGTTTTCTCTGGTTATCATTAGACTGACTGAAATACTTAGATTTGCCCCTTTAATAAACACGTAAAGAGATAATCCAAATAAAACTACAACCGAATATCATCCAGTATCACTGGTTTGCGTCACTGGTATGATCATTCTGTTCTCTGATTGGCTGCCGACCATGCCGTGCCGTGATTGGCTGACCTTGACGGCTCGGAGGAAGAGTCCTCTGAAGGTCTTGATGGTGGTGAAGAGATTGTCGAGGGAGAAGCCGCTGTTGTCTTCGCACAGGTAGATGGACAGATCTCTCCCCCTGTCCTCCACAGAGGACAACAGCTGCTGTAGCTGCTCACAGGCCTGCAGGTTCTCCTGAAAATGCACCACAGAGGAAGAAGAAGAGGAAAACACCCGACAGGTAAATACATTCAAAATCCCACGTATTCCACAAACATCTCCATCTCGACAAGTTATTTTCTGCTAGTGATCCCTACAATTGCATTTCTCAGATTTGTTAACTGTAAAATAAAAACAAAAATAACCATCCTGAAGATCAGATTGAGTAAAGGACAATAAATCATCCTGTAGGGGACGCCATTTGGCCTGTTGTACCTGTATGGAGGCCAGGTACTGCTCCTTCAGGTCCTCAGACGAAGAAGAAAGTTTGGTCTGGGAGTTTTTCAGCTGTTTGGTGAGAGTGTTTGCTTCGGACTGAATCGACTCCACATTAAACCTGCAGATAAAACGTGTTTTCCTCAAACAACCACACAATGAACTGAGAGTCTTTTTATCCTGAGATGATTATTTTCTTGATTTTTTTAAAAAGATTGTTAACTCAGAGTTGGATGTTTGGTTTCCAGGTGTTTTCTGAGTTAAATATTAATAAATTTGTCTGTTCAAAATTTACACTGATTCTATTATTTTTTACACATTTTTGATTCCAAACACCTCTGATGGGAATTTCCACGTTCATCAAGTTAAATTTAAGACATTTTTTAAAAACCACACAGAATGACATCTAGTACCCGTTTCCATCATCACACTGTCCAAAGTGTGGAAGACAAGGAAAAACCAGCATTAACGAGAGTTTCTTATTATTATAATAAAGTTTTTCAGCCCTTCCATGCAGTGTTTCATCACAATTATTCCTCTTGACATAATTAAATTTAAGCGACCTGAATGCAGATAAGCGGCCAAAACTGTATGGAAGGATGAACCAATATGAAATGATAAATTCATTGACGTTTTCCTTGAAGTCTGGAGCTTGTTGTAATGTTGCTGAGGTTCCAGGACTGTTTCCTTTGTGTAGCCTTACTTGTGGGTTCTTTGTGGGTCTTACAGTCGGCAGGAAGAAAACTTCCTGTCAAAAACTGTCAAACCGTCACTGGCTACGGAAATTGATCTGTGATCAGTTTACCCAGCCGCCTTTTCACATATCTCCAAATCATCCGGCAGGTTCAGCAGGTCAGGGTGGTTCTCCTCCACTTCCTGTTCATCACACAAACAACAAAAAATATGTTGAATGTTTCCATCAGATGAAGAGTGAAGCCTTTACAAACATCACATGGTCTCACAGCACTGGTTCTATCCCAGTATGACCAGTACGACCTGCAGGATGTGGTGCAGCAGTGTGATCCTGGACTTGCTGGCTTTAGTTTCCGTCAGTCTGAGCAGAGTGTTGATCTTAAAACCCTCGGCGTTCCCTGTGTGAGTCCCCTAAACACACCACACATGACGGCCGATGATGTCACAACAGATCAGATCAAGTCAGATTGTTCAAATTCTTCAACCTTATTTAGTCAAACACGAAATAAAACTTGTTGATACAAACTCAGACCGCAGCCATGATGGCTCTGATTGACATAATCACAAATATCTGACGCTAATTATTTCTGCAGCAGATTCATACACGACTGCTCTGTGTTCAATGTGAACTTGTCTGTGGAAAAGACTCACATAGTTGAGGAAGTTTCCAACGCTCAAGATGAGTTTACAGAAGCTGGGCAGCCGAGTGCTCTCCCTCACACCTGCGCACACACAATAAAACACGATAAAACACAATCAGAAGGAACGGAACCAGAACCAGATAGTGTAATTTATATCAGCTTCTTCTCGGGGGTCCAAGGACTGTCTCATACTTCCACACCCTTCTCCTCAGATGTGTCCTGATTATCTGACAGCAACAGTTTGTGTGTGTGTGTGTGTGTGTGTGTGTGTGTGTGTATGTCAAAATGTGTCCTGGAGACACCTACTGTAGCAGGAACTACCACAGAGGTTTATGATCTGCAAAGATGTCTGTGGACAGAATTTGTCGCATGATAACATTTCAACCGTGTGTGTCTGCTGTGTGTGTGTGTGTGTGTTTCTGGTGTGTCATTGGTGTGTGTCTTTTGTTTGTATCTATCGTGTGTGTTTACTGTGTATACAAACTCTGGCAGGCTTGGTCCAGTAGTTCAGCTTTGGGCTTCAGAGTCTCCAACACACAGCTGCTCTCCTCACACAGCAACATACACTCAATCCTCAGAGAGTAACTACAACACACACCCACACACGCACACACCCACACACGCACACACACACACACACACACACACACACACACACAGAAAACACAATGAAACACAGACTGATAAAGACAGGTGTGTCTGAGTTGCAGGTGCTTCTGTTATCTGACAACAGTGCTCTGTCTGAGCAGCAGGTGGTGCTGTACCTTGGGACGCCCAGCAGCTGCAGGTAAAACCGGTCCACTGACGCCAACTTGTCCCTGTCTCCCTGGTGAGACCTCAGGTTCTCTATCTGGAGAGGGACAGGTGAGACAGGTGAGAGAGATATAGAGCAGGTGAGACATTACCTGAGTCAATTTTTTACCTGAGGCCTTTCTGGTAGTTGAGCCTGTATAACAAACAAAGATGAAGAACAAGTAGGAGACAGACAGAGCAGGTGAGACAGGTGAAAGACAAAAGAAACAGGTCAACAACAAGTGAGTAAGGTGAGACAGTTGGGACAAGTAACGGACAGGTAAATTACAGGTAAAAAAATTTATGGACAAATGTAGGTAATGGACAAGTGAAACAAACGAGAGACGAGTAGGACGAGTTGTGAAGAAAAAGGCGAATCACAGGTGAGGGACAGATGGCGCCAATAAAGAATGGCTTTGCAAAAATAAGAACGGGTAAGACTAGAAAAGGATAAGGATACCTTGACAGGTGATGGACAGGTAAGACAATGAGGAACAGGTAGCACAGGTAAATGATGAGTCGGGCAAGACCATGCAGAAGAGGACAGGTGTATCTCAGGTGAGACAGATGAAGACCAGGGACAGAAAAAAGAACAGATGAAGCAGGAAAAAGAGGGAGGGGCAAGAAAAAGAAAAGGTGAGACAGGAAAAGGACAACTGGGATAATGATTGGTCAGCCAAAGACAGGTAATAGACAAGTCAAGAACAGAATGCACAGGTAAATGGAAGATGGTGTAAGTAAAATTACAGGTAAAGCACAGGAAAGACAAGTGAAGTTCAGGTGTGTCATTAAAATGAATGGATCAAGTAAGGGTAAAACAGGTGAAGAACAGGCAGGACAGAAAAAAGATGGGTGGAACAAGTAAAGAGGGTGAGATTTGATGGACAGATAGGACTACAGAGACAATAAAGAAACAATAAATGACAGTTGACAGGTATAAATGCAAAATTATTTTCAAATGGAAGACAAAACATACAGGAGGGGGAAGTGAGAGGCAGGTAAAACGGCAGGTGTAGTAAAAGGTGTTTTAGGGTTCCTGCCACCTCTGACCTCATGTTTCTCAGGTAGCAGTTTGATCAGCTGTTTCAGGACCTCGACGTCAAACCTGGACCTGTCTCCTCTCAGGATCAGAGACACAAAATCCTCGTGGGAACTGCAGGAGAGACAGCATGAAACAGATGTCCAATATGTTGGACAGTGTGCACAGGTACATATTGCACAGGTGAGACAGGTGAGGCAGCAGTGAAAAGACAGTTAGAACAAATAAAAATGAAACAGGATAGATGGGACAGGTCAGCACAGGTGAGACAGGTAAAAGACAGGTGAAGGACAGGTGAACTGTTTCACCTGTCCTTCACCTGTCCTTCCCCTTTCTTAGGACTGAATGTGAGGTCAGTGTAGAGATGTGTTTCTATTGGCTGAAAGCTTCATCCAGAGAGAGAATCGGTCACCATTTGAACTGCTTGAGGAAGATGTTGAGGTTGAGGCTTTTCTTGGCATCGATGAAGGAAATCTGTGGATGGAGACGCCAGACGTTGACATGAACAAAGACCACAGAAGAAGACGACGTTCACCGACTGGGCTCTAATGTTTCCGTCTGTAGTTGACCAATGGCTGAGAACACGTCACTGCATTCTACGGGCAACAGTTTAGATTTAAAACTGCTGTACCTCTTTGGGCTCGGTCTTGGCTTTGGTTCTGGTTTTGGTCTCAGTTGGGGGAAGACTGAAGAGCTGCTCAATGCTGCAGTAATCTGGTTCGACCGAATCTGAAGATGCCGATGTCCACAAGGACTGATGAGCTGCAGACGTACAGAGACATTTCCACGTGTGAAGACAAGAGTCCCGGACCTGATTGAGGAAGGACCACAAGTGTACAAAAACATGTTAAATCCTCAGATCACTGACCTGTCACCACTCTGGAGGGGAGTTTCTGCCAGTTCAGTTTCTTCATACGGAGGGTGGGGCAGGGGGCGGCTTTTGCTGGGGGGGTGTAATATGACCTACCCAGACCTTGAAATGTCTGGGCTACAATGATGTCACCTGGAGGGGGAGGAGGCAGAGCTGGCATACCAGGTAAGGGAGGAGGAGGAGGCGGAGCTGGCATACCAGGTAAGGGAGGAGGAGGAGGCGGAGCTGGCATACCAGGTAAGGGAGGATGAGGAAGCGGAGCTGGCATACCAGGCAAGAGAGGAGGAGGGGGTGGAGCCCCCATACCAGGTAATGGAGGAGGAGGAGGCGGAGCTGGCATACCAGGTAAGGGAGGAGGAGGGGGTGGAGCCCCCATACCAGGTAATGGAGGAGGAGGAGGCGGAGCTGGCATACCAGGTAAGGGAGGAGGAGGGGGTGGAGCTCCCATTTCTGGTAATGGAGGGGGAAGTGGTGGAGCCCCCACTCCTGGTAAGGGGGGAGGAGATGGTGGGGGAGGAACTCGAGAAGACGCTGCTGAAGTTGGCGTTATTGAGGCATCTGTCATAAGTGTCTCTGATTGGCTTGGGGGCCTTTCTGGTAGTTGAGCCTGTATAGCCCTGTCGATGGTTCGGACCCCTTGATTGCCTAAGAAGGACTTTTGGGGGAGGAGCCTCTCCAGCAGTGTGTCGACAGAATCCAGATCAGCTACAAGCAAACACACCAGTTAAATCCTCAGTTATTTTACAGGTCTGTGATGCTGGGACAATCTGAAGATATTTTTAGTGAAGTCAAGACACAGGTGGAGATTGAGGACATAAATAAGTGGTAAAGACATTTTAAAAAACGACAACATTAGAGCAAAGTAAGCCTGAGTGGTGATGGGACCATTCATGCATCCAAAGTTCTGGACCAGATTTGGTATGAACCTACAGAGGCCTACCCGAACTGAACATGTGCAAGTTAATTTTAAAAAAGAAGCCCGTCTGAAAAGCTCAGAGGAGACTTGGATCTGGTCTCAGTCCAGTCCCTGATACAGGAGTTGACCTATCAAGACCTCTGCTCTAAGGACAGCATCCTGATGGCTTTATCTACTCTGGAAGTCCGACTCCAGACTTACGGTCCTGGGCCAGCAGAGTGGCTCGGTCGGCAAGCCGCTCCAGGGCCAACCAGACCACAGCCCTGTCCGGATCCACCAATAACAAGGCCTGGAGGATGGACAGCAGCTGGACAGAGGATGGACTGGTGGACATCTGGAGAGATGTGGGGGGGGGGGGTTAGAAGTGGACACTCAGCTTCCTTTACCATATAATTTGTGCCATCATTAAAGTAAAGCTCACAGCAGGTAATGATCATATTCAATTTTACTGTCACTGAACAAAGTAGCTGACCACAACAACAATGCAATTAGACAGAGTGCCAATGATGTGAATGTTAGTGACCTAACATAAGTATTTATATAAGTTTTAAATGAAGAGTGTGAACAGCTGAGGAATAAATATATATACATGTACCAACTACTGTGAGTAGTGGTCATCACCAGCACCAGTCATAATACAAAAAGGATGGTGTAGGTGAATGTGGAGGTGAACCCATTCAGGGTGATTGATGGTGACGGTGTTGAGAGACGGGATTGAGTGGTTTAGAGTGGAGGTTAGGTGTAAGAGGTGAAAGTGTTTTAGCAGTGTTACGGGTGGAGGAAAAGAGATTGACCATGGAAGTTGTTGGGGTTGGAGGTGAATGTGTTGAGGGTGAACGTACTGAATGAGAAGTATGATGAAGGCGTTTAACATGGAAATGCTGAAGGTGTAGGAGGCGGAGTTTTGGTGATGGATGGAGACAAATGTTTATGAGGTGGAGGTGTTTCAGTTGGAAGACATCCTGGTGGAGGCGAAGGTCCAGAACAGGGTGTTGGTGGGGGAGGCGAGGAGGTTAAAGGTGGAGATGGAGAAAGTGAGGTCTGAAGATGAAGGTGGAGGTGACGACGTAGAAGTGAGTCATCCTTAGGTCAGGAGCGGAGTGAAGATGTTTGGTTTGAAGGTGGAGGTGTTAAAAGTCTCGGCGTTCAGTTGGAGGTGGTTTTATAGGTGGAAGTGAACCTCACTTCCATGTAGAGTGAGATAAAGATGTTGATGTTAGAGGGTAATGTTTTAAGGTGGAGCTGTTAAAGGTGAGGTTGGAGGTAATTGCCTGGGATGATTCTCACTTTGCTGAACAGCAGTTGAGATGTTTGGGTTGAGGGTGGGGTTAAATATGGTGCTGGAGGTGGAGGTTTTTGAAAGTGAAGGTAGATGTTACCTTGGTTAAGTCAAAGGTGTTGGGCTTGAATATGAATGTGTTTAAAGTGGGTGTTTTTGCAGGTGCAGATGGCGGTGATGGTGTTAAAGTTGGTGTTGGAGGTGTAGGGGAGTCTTAGCTCAGTAAAGAGCAAGATGCGGATGCTGGGAGTAAATGTGAACATGTTGAAGATGGAGGAGGAGTTACAGGTGTAGTTACCTTGGTGAAGAGGGAGGTGAAGACCTGCTGATGGCTGCTCATGTCGATCCCTCCGTACACTTTCTCCATCTCCTCCTCATCCAACGTCAGCGAGTCCTCGAAAGCATCACACTGGATGTTCAGATCCACGTCTTCTGTCTCCCTGGAGACAAAGACCCATCAGAAGCTGATGGACATGTATCAGTTACTGATTATTGATGTATTAGAGTTAAAAATGAGCTCAGTACCTCAGTCTGGGCAGCAGATCCAGTAGCTGCAGCCCTGTAACGACATGTTTCTCAGTCAATCGCTAAACTCCAGGTTCTTGCCTCACCTCTCACCTTTAGTACATTTGAGCTCGGCTTCTTCAGGACTTTTGATCTCGACACAGAGTTTGAGCTAATGTCATTTCATCCTTTACAACCACTGCTTATTATACTATGATTTTCAGCTCTTTATAAATCTTCAACACATTTTCTTATCAGTTGACTGCTGTTACTGTCATTAATAAAGTTTGTAAGACCAGTATTATTGTTGTTATTTTAGTAATAAGGGTATCATTAGTGTTGTTGCTGTTATATTCAGTAATATCAGAATCATTGATCTAATCATTAGTTTTGCTCCTGTGACTTCTGCTATTCTTTCTGTAAACATGATATTTTGCCGTCATCATTTTTCCAGTCGGTGACATGAGTGTAATCATCGTCGTACCGACGAACTCCTGTCGTAGTCGGATCCTCTCCCTCAGGTCTTCTTCTCCAAACACGAGTACGTTGATGACGCTCATCAGTGTCACCATGTACGCAATGTTTTCGGTGCTGTGAAGCTCGTTCATGATCACACTGAAGCGATACTGCTGCTTCTTCAGACTCTGAAAGCAATCACAGGAAATTCAACAGCTCGCAGACGTTTCTACCAAAACACAACTGCATATTTAAACTAAGATTTCAACTTTAAATCTAAGAAGTGACTTGTCAAACTGAAAGAAATCCTCTCAGAGTTGTTGTGTTTTTCTCTTGTCAAACAGCTGAATTCATAATTGAAAACAAACATTTGAAGTTTGAGGATTTCATTTTAATTATTTACACATTCGTAGAAGAACATAGCTTCAGTAGCTGCATCGGTTATAAGGAAGGTTTTCAGTGGCATACGTGACTACACCTGAGGAATGTGTCTCTGTGGGCTTGCTCAACCTGGCTCCTCTGTTCTGGTTACAGGACACCAGATGTTGTTTTTATTTTTTGGAGGAGATATTTATCTTTTTTCTGGAGGATCGTCAGACAGTTAAGTTCCTGCTCACATGAGAACAGCAAGGGATCATATCCCATCACGCCACAGTTCTGGGCTCAGACCAAATAAAAAACAACCCTGGGCGAAGTCGATGTCTGGAACACGCCAGACACATAAACCTGACCTGAGGTGTTTGTTCTCAGTTTTATCTGCAATCACATCCTGCTGCACACTCGCTGATAATGGGAGTGTCAGCCGGGGCCAATCTCAGCTGACACCGGTAACAGACTTATTACCACAGAAATGTAAGCTGTCCAAAGTAAAAGTCCTCCTCACGCAGAGTGTCCCAGGGGTGCCAGGGTCCCGAGAGACAACTTTGTTTTGTTTTTCTCTAGATCCAATGTGCACAATACCATTTTCTTGTAGAACAAGACCAAAACCAGGAATGCTTCAGGTTTTCAGGGACTCCCCCGAGCCCGTCATAGCTTGGACCTGAGCAGGTCTCATCAGCCACATGTCTGCCAACACCCGTGTGCATCTGCAGGAACTTTAATCTCTAGTAGTGTTTGATGCTTCACGAGATGATCGTATGTTTTTTTTTGCCGTATAGACAAACAAAAAATCGAATGGAAAACAAATAACAAAACAGAGTAATACTTAAGAACTAGACTGCAGATAAACTGTGTCCACAGGTGATGCTAGATGGCAACCTAACAGCAAAAAAGGGAAAGATGAGAATGCCATGTCTTAAAATTGAATCCCTCCAAATTTTTGACATTCTGACATCAATGGAACCGGTGACATTCTAACTGTTCTGTCAGATTCATTTATCTACACCATCAGCTCAGCATTAGGAACACACAAATGTAAAATGTCTGAATCTGCGAAATATGTTGCCAACGCGCATCATTTTACCATCAGGTCACATCAGAGAAAAATGTTTTAGCTCAGTTGTGTTGTGACTCCAACAAACTGAGACCTGTCAAATCCATCAGTCTTAGAGCTGAAGAAACCATTAACATGTCACTGTGGATGAGATTAATCCATTTAACTGATTAAAAAGCAAAACCAACAACAGTGTCATATGTTTAAAGCACATAAAACCCAGCAATCTAATAAACACAACGGTCGGATGTGAAAATGTGGCATGAAGTTCGGTCAGAGCTTGAGTCTGCTGAATATGTTCAACATCATGTCATCGTGTTAAACCTCTTTAAAAAGAACAAACAACATGTTAATCTGCCTTCTTTGATGTTTTCATTCAGGTGAAAATATTTTTCAGCCCAACGTGTCTCAACTTGTGTCTCAACAAAATCAGGAAGATGAAAAAAAAAAAAAAAAAAAAAAAAAAAATCAATAACTGTTTGTCTTCCAGGAAGCAACTTTTCTTCTTTCTTTCTTAATAGACAAGGTAACTTCACAGACGACAGTAGGTATTTTTTTTGAGAAAATTCCTTTTCACACCATCACGGTCTGCACCAGTGCCACCAGTACCACCAGTACCACCAGTACCACCAGTACCACCAGTACCACCAGTACCACCAGTACCACCACCATCTCTTGAGGTTGTTACCTTGTAGTTGTTGAAGGCATCCAGGGCCAGGTGGTGTCCCTGAGGGCAAAACAGAGTGAGAGCTGCCAGCAGCTCAAACACCTGCATCTTCACCATGATGTTGGATGTGTCCAGAGCTGGAGGGACACACAGGTGGACACAGAGATGGGTCATGTGACTCCCCAATGACCAATCGCAACACTCGACATAAAAGAGGGTGGGAGTCAGGTGTGTTAATTCACCTGAAGAACTAAAGAAAAAAAGAAGGATAGACAGAGGAAAGGAAAGAAGGATTTGAGCCAATATTTGGGACAGAACAGTTTTTCTAATGACACACTGTGTCAGCAGAGAGAGAAACCAGGACAAGAAGAAGGGGGTAAAACCAGGTCGAGGACCTGGCCTCACCCACCCTGGGTCAGGGTCCTGACGTAGCCCTCGTTGTCCAGGATGAAGTGCAGCCCTGCGGATGAGTTCATGACGGCCCGGATGCAGGCGACGCAGGTCATCTGCAGCAGAGCGTCGGCAATGCGAGCGCAGCCGCGGCCAGACAGACGCTCCAATGCCTCCATCAGCAGGTCCAGACCTCGCAGCTCCAGGAACTGCACCATCCAGGACTGGTCGCTGGTTTCTAGCCGCCGCCGCAAGCCTGAGTAGTTCACCACCGTGGGAACCTGGGGGGTAATGGAGAGGTCAGGGGCAGGAGCTTCTTTTTATTTAGCTAGAAATAACAGTTTTTGTCCTCTACCATGACGAACTAGATTCATCGGTTCTGTACACACCGGGTCTCTATCCGTCAGTCGTCATGTCTTCTGCAGGTATAACAGTGAAAAATCTCATCATTAATAACTGTAGCAGCAACTCCATGGCTCCACAAAGCGAAGACATGGAGTTCACCTGATCTCAGATCAGTCACTGTCTCAACGTGATTCATTGTTTTCTTCTACTTGTTTGGCTCCAGTTTCATGTTACTTTCAGCAAACTGATTCCTGACAATTCTCAATTCTCTTTTTCCTCGTTTCAGGTGACATTTCATCTTTTTAGACAAATTACACTAAATCTTCCCCTCACTTCATCTCACCTGTTTTTCTAATGTTAGAAAGACTGAAAAATTCAAAGCAAAAATGGGAAATGAGGCACAAATAATACTTTTGCTGCGGTTAAAACTTTTAAAATAGTAAATTCAATTTGTTTTGTTTTTCCAGGACAGGGCTTATTGCTTTTTCTCTTAATCTCTTCTTCAAATGTGATTTTCACATTTACATCAAAACTTCTCTTTAAAAAGTCTCTTAAAAATGTAACAAAAATCCTAAAGTTGGTTCCTACAGTTGAAGTGGTGACAGCTGGATTCTCACTGTTCTAAACTCCAGAGAATTCAATGTGACAGTTTGCTCATTTCCAGGGTTTTTCCAATCATAAAAAAGTTTTTTTTTTCCTTTTTAAACTTTCAAAAGGCAGAGACACAATCAACACAAATTAACTAATGATCCATCAGATTAGTTATAAAGTCCCTGATTCTTTAATAAATCTGAGGATTTCTTCTGGTTTGTCTTTAACAATCAAAGTGTTCTGTTTCATTTCAAACTACTTCACAATTATAAGGACGTCTGTGGCTGCTAATAATAACATGATTATTAACAACATTTAAAATCAAATTCCAATTTTAATATTTGAAATTGTTTAACTTCTGTTAATGTGTAAATTTAAATCACAACAATAATTTTTCAGTGAACTGCAGATAAAAACAAATCCTGAATAAAAATGTAACTTTTTTACTGGTACAAATATTTTCATATTCCCTTTACTGCATCCTAATGTAGAGTATGTGCTGTATTTATCTTTTCTGATGTCATCTAATTTTATTTTTTAATTTTTTCCATACAAATTGTTTTTCTGTGTTTTCTTACCTCTTCTTCTGTTTCTTTGCTCCTGTGACATGAATTCACTCTCAGGGATCAATAACGTCTGACCTTCCCTTATAATCAGAATATAATTTAAATTTTACCCTGAACATCAAGTTCCCAGATTTATTCTGCAGCTTAGGTTTGCCCACCATGCTGTTTGCAAATTTAAAAATTTAAATAAAAGGTCAATTTCACTTTTAACTCATCTATCAGTTTGGCAATTTGTATTGTGGAAGACACTAAATTGGATTTGTTTTCATTTCTATTTTGGCAGTAATTTCAAAACATGAGATTAAAATTGAATTTCTACTTTTCCACATCATGAGCACAGACAGGCAAAGTGAACTTTTATTGGATGAAGTGATTTGATTTCAATGTTACCAGCCACAGACCTCTGCACCCGGTTTCAGTGTTTTGCAGAAGGTATGAGGTGAAACTGTCCAGCAGGTGGAGTCGTTGAACAGCTGCATTCAGCTCTGTGCTGATGATCAATATCAGATATTGACAACATGACAACGATGTTTAAAGAGAGGCTGCCAGTTCTTTTGAAAACTAATTTCTGTTAATCTCCAGTCATTTTAACGTAAAGCTGCAGCTGTAGTTTCTCCAGGTGACCACCGGGTATCAGCGGTTTACCTGCAGCAGGCGGATGCACAGTTCAGGGTCGGCGTTCTCCAGGTTTGCCTCCAGCGAGGCGTCCGAGTTGTGGGTGGGGCTTCCGGTCACACCGTCCTTCACCACCCCCCATTTGGTTTTGGCTGCCATGGGGACGAGCAGCTGTGGAGACACAAGAGACTGAAGGATTTTATTGAAAACTGACTTTAATCATTTACTATAGCGTCCGACTGTAGCTCTGTAGACCGTTAGCAAAGGGGCTAAAGTGTCAATTAATCTGCTGATTATTTTCTCAGTTAATGATTTGGTCTATGAATTTTCAAAAAATTTGAAAGTTTCCCACAGTCCAAAGTGAGGTCTTTAAATGTTTTGACTGAACGATGACTATAAACTCAGAGAAACAGTTTATTGTCACATACGAAAAAGAAAAGCAGCAAATTCTGACATTTTAGATTCTGCAACTCAGGAAAGTTCAGACTTAAATGATTAGTTTTCAAGTATCTGATTATTTTCTGTCCATTGACTCATCGTTTCAGCTCCAGTGGTTTTTACATGAAAATCATAATGAATATGACTGAATAATTTCCGTTTAGGTAAATAACCTAACAGTAACATAAAAACACACTCTCACATTGGTGCATCATTGATTAGGTAGAATTTTAAACCGGTAAAATTTCTAGAGTACATTAAATGAAAAAATAGGACATTGTAATATAAATTGTTATATAAATAAATACATATAAGTGTTTCAAACTCAGGTCATTATTGTGAAATGTTATTGAACTTTTTAGCACATTTCAGCCTGTCTGATTTTATTTTCCTTTTTTTTTCTTTCAAAATGTGCTTTTTCACCAACATCCGTTTTATATATTAACATCACGCTTCTCTGATCATCTCTTTGACTAAACTGAACATTTCTTCCTCTTTACTTTGCTGCTTATGTTCCAGAACTGAGAAATGTTGTGAAACATGTATTCATTGTGTCCCGGGTCGAAACAATGGACTGCAGCAAAGTGCTGATGCAGGTTTTAATAAAAGCTGAGCAGGATATGTTTTGATTTAGCAAATATTCAGTCTTGGTGTTGAGTCATCTCCATCTCCGTCTTGTGACTTTGTGGTCTGCGGATTTAGGTATTTCACTTCATGAATAAGTCTTTGTATCGAGCTAACAAAGCTGAACTCTGCCCTAGCTGTAGTTTGTTTCTAGGCATGGTTCTGATAACCGCGATGTGTGATGAAGTGATGAAGTAGAACTAAAATGATTTTCACTCTGTTGTTTTAACCCATGCAGCTTCAGCACAGCCCCCTGCTGAGGACAGGGTATAAATAGGTGAAATAAGTGGCGAACATGGCAGAACATCCACGTTTCAAATTTCATAGATACAGCGGCTTCACCTTCACTTGACTGTGTTGATTTAATTCTAAATGGATAAATTGGCCACTTTTGCTCATCAATCTACTCTCAAAAACCAAACATGACAACCAGAAAAGTTTTTTTTTCTTCCAAAATGAATAATAAAATGAATAATTGATTAATAAAATAATCAATCCTGTTTACAGTGAGAGGTGTCATGTCAACGGTTTTATGAACGACTCTTTTAATGTGGAGCAGAGCTAAAACGATTAATCATTCAACAGAAATTTATCCGACGGCTATTCTGATGATGGGTCATTTATAGAAGATAAAACTTTTAGACTATCAATTGGATGAAACAAGACATTTGAAGACGTCTCTTCAGTTCAGAGAAACAAAGATTGTTTTTTTTACAATTATTTTAACATTTCATAGAAGATATAAATAATTCATTAATTAAAAATAGTGATAATAAATAGATGAATCAATCGTCAAAATATTGCTCAGGTGCAGCTCTGATTCTGAACAGATTATATTCTGCTAATGACAACTTTTATGAGCCAAAGTAGATAAATAAAATCCTTCAAAGTAACAGAATCTTGTTCATTATTATTCAATTCTCCTCAGTATAATGAAGCAACATAAAACTTTGGGACTGGAGGATTTAAAACACAATAGCATCTGTCCAGACAGATTTTTGGTGCCAACAGTCTATTCATCTTTATGAATCTGACATTAAGTAAGATTAATCTAACAATAATCTGCAACTATACTGATAATGGATTATTCATCATTCTTGGGATGAAATGTCAAAATAAAATTCCCTTATTCCAGTCTCTAAAACGTGAATATTTTCTGTTTTTTTTCTTTGTTTTCAATGATATTAAACACATTAAACCTCCAGTCGCACAAAACTAATCATCTAAATACATCAACCTGGGTAATAATAAGAGGCATTTTCCCTGCAAATGACCATACTATTCATTTGTACTATCATCAATACTATAATAATCAATGCTCCAGTCAATAATGAAAACAAAGTTATTAGGAGAATGGACAAGTGTGTGCATGCAGCGTTTGCATCTCTCAGGTGAGTGCAGGTTTGATTACAGACTGACTGGGTGGAGAAATTCCTTCACACCAGCCAAGGTGAAGCTGAGATCAGTCTGTACCGTCTGTGGCTGTTTCTCTATTCGTCCCTCTGCTGGTAAAGTTCCCGCTTAATATTAACAACAACAACAACAACAACAGTAATAGTAAGAAAAATAATGATTTTATTTAAAAAAAAAACGAGTTTCACAAACAACCTGAAACCAGCAATAAAACAAAAACCAAGAGTCATTCGACAGACAAATGCAATAGAAGCACCAAATAAACATAGACAAGATGGTGGCACATGCACATCACGAGACTCAAGGTTGTTTCAGCTATGTGAACTTCCCATTCAGCAAACACACACTTTGGGATATGAACCATCAGTGCACCAACATAGTTTTATCCAGTCAACTTCAACAAACTACCTCTGGAACTAGAAACAACTCCATGGCACCGAGTTACTCACCCCTGACAATTTTTACCACAAACACTAACTGGGCAGAGTGAAAAGCATCACCGAGGATATGAAACTTTAGTACTTAGTTACTTTCCAGCTCTGGACACTGGACATATGAGAAACACAGCACAGACTGTTGTTCACCTGCCCGTTTCACTGCTTGCTCATTTCTTTACTTTACTATGAACCAACTGAATTTGTTACCTGAAATACTCACAGTGTTTTTAAATGTTTAGGTGCTTAGCCTGACCACACACAGTCCTCCACCATAATGAAGCTGTATTCTGTCCTGTTTTTTTCTTTGGTTTCACTGGACTAGTCTGGAAACTAAAGTTTCCTCCGCTGAACTCTGACAAACGCATTAGTCACTTCAGTGACTGACGCAACGTTTCCGGGCCGTTTCTCGCCTTTCCCCGCTGCCTGAATCTCTGGGCTTATTGCTCCGTATATGCCTCCATCTGGACCCGGACCTGAGACCAGGGAATGTTGTGGTTCGATAAGTGACAGGAATGATTTATGGAGTTTTGATGGGTTGTGTTTCCTGCCAGTAGTATGTGTGTGACAACTTCTCTACTGCAGAAATGAGGAGTTTAAACCAGTTTTGTTCTCATTAACTAACTTTCAAGTTACAGCCGGATGAGAAGGATTAATGAGAGAGCAGGGAATGTCTGATCTGATCTGATCTGATCTGATCAGATCAATCACTGATAAGTGATAAGACACATTAACCCAGGAACCACAGGACCTCTGACCTCCAGAAAGATACACTGCAAAAAATCTCAGCGTTATCATGTTGTTTCTTTTAAAACCGGAGAAAAAAACCTTAAACTGCTAAGTTTTACTGGTCTGTAAATTCCTCATAATTTCATGGAAACCTCCCGGAACAATGTCGTTTGGCAGTAATTATAGGTAACAATCACTAAAATGTCCCCTTACACCTGAACAGGCAAACGAGTCTAATCAAAAACGACACGACCCTTCACACTGTAAATCCCTCACTGATCTCAGAGTCGCGCCAAAGGGCCGAAGGGCCGAAGGCATCTTGCAGTTCTTTTACACTAATCATTTTAAAACACGTTCAGTTGATTAACTTGCAATACAGAGTGACTGGCTGTCTTCATTACTGATCAGTTATTTTCTGGACAAATGTCTCAGTCTGTGAAATGCCTGCTATAGTGCCCCACAGGTGATGATGTGTTCAAACGTGTGGTTAAATCAGACCTACAGTAATAACCCCAAAAATCTGAATATTTAACTAGCTGACGTTTGGTATTTTTGCTGGATCAAAAGAACTGATTGACTGATTATCAGACCGGCAGCAGATAATTGTCTGTCCCTTGCTGACATTAGAGAACCAGCCCCCCAACAACCACCGCCTGTAAACACAAAAAAACTGAGCAAATCCCAAACGAGACACCAGAGCGGACTCCTCTGATCTGGTCTAGGAAAGTTCTGGTCCTGTTGTAAAGGAGACAATCGCGGAACCAAAGTCACAGTGTCTGAGCATGGGCGGTAAATCTCGGTGATCTGTCACACAGATCTGTCGGATCCTGAGGCGGTGGTTTATCCGCAGCAGATGACCCACCCAGCGGACTGGCGCTCGTCCCAGCCTCGCTCCACCCTCGACCGTGCGGGTCTGACAGACTCCGCTCAAAACACCGGCAAACTAATGTCCCTTTCCACTCCAGGAAAAACACGCACTCAGCAGAGCAAAGCTTTAAGTACTGTCGAAATACAAGTTGTGTTCTGGAGAATTCGGCTTCGTAGTGACTCACCAGAAGCGCTTTATTCCTACAAATCATCATTTTCTTCCAAAAAATTAATGTCAAACCTTCGTTTTACCCCCGGTTCTGTGTCGTAGGAGTTCGGCAGCGGCAGCAACACGCCAGACAGTCCTAAAACCTGCCCCGTTTCCTGACGTGGAGCCTTAACTTCTTACCGTGAGGACCAGAGACCGCGAGGATGAGCTCCGGCTCGGCGGGGAAATCCGGCTCTTCGTCGGTGGCCGCTGCCCAAGGCTACCGAGCCGCCCTGTTGCCTGATAGGAGAACCGCCCCAGCGGTCCTCTAACACGTCCGCCCAAGAGGGGGGGGTCAGAGGTCACCCGGTGCCACCTACCACAACGGCGCGCGTGCACGTGCGCAGGCTCTAAAAGAGAAGTTACCCACGTAACCAGAGTTCAGTGAAATAAACACGTGAGCTACTGTTTTCAGCTGGAAGATAAAAAATTAAATAGTGAAAATTTGATTATTGGAACCGGCGACAGTCTGAGCACAGAGCAGATTCTGGATGTTCTTCATTTATTTTCATCTGTTTGGTTTCTGCAGTGAAAGAAGTCAAAGAAAACAGCGAAGAAAGGCTAATTTTATCATTTCACTAAAGTCCCTCCTCATTCCTCAAACTTCCGCATATAACTGCACATTTAAAGAAAAAGAAATCAAAGCTTACATTGAAATGACAGAGGGATATTATGTCATAGCACTAAGAAAGGGAACATTTAATGTCTTGTAAATACGATGTAAAATATCAGCTATACAACATAATGTCTGGGGGAAAAAAGAATCTTAACTCAATATCCACTTAGTGTCTATTTCTGGAACTGTGTGTTTTGTGGTCTCTACTCAAACCCGACATTAACACTTCCTGTTCATAGAGGAAGACCACAAGATTGGTTGAAAACTCTGGAAAAAGCTGATGAGTGTAAGCAGTTAAGTAACATGTGCAGTGCTTCATTGCAAAGCTCAGTGGGTTCAGCAACAGAAACTGGGGGGGAGTAAGATTACTGACAGACTGGTTCCTCAAAGTCAGCATCCTGGATGAAGACGTTCCCTGAGACTTCAAAGCTCAGGTTGTTCCAGTTGAGGAGGTTCCCTGGAGAGAAGGAACCCTGATTCATGAAGGACCTGATATCACATGCAGACACAACGTGGTCCCACATGTGAAGGTCAGTAATGTCCCCTTCAAATGAGTCGATCGTTTTGAAGCCACCTTTAAATTCATCCTGCTCCTGACTGATGATGTTGCTCACTTCACCTCCTGTAGTGCGGTTCTTTCCAACCACTTTCTGGGAAGTACGAAGTCCATTCAGCCACAGCTGTGTCAGCCCTGTCTGAGAGTCCCAGGTCTAGCAGACCGAGTTCTAGTCCAGCCATTTGGTCGGTAGCTCTTTATAGACGTATAAATCACTGCCTATGTGGACCTTGTATGATTCGACTTCATCCTTGATCAGCATCAGAGCGTTTTCATGGTCAGGGGTCGCCAAAGAGAAGAGTCCCTGCACCCGGTCCAGTTAGGAGAAGAAGCGAAGGCAGACCGTCATGGTGGAGATGGAGTTGGTTTTGGCATGAAGAACAACATGGGGCTGGTTTATACCATGGGGCTCATTGGGAAAAGTGAACTGCTTCCCTGTCAGATCTGTGGAGAACAGAAGAAAGGTCTGAGAAGAAGGACTCCAAAAACGCATAAAACCAACACACCAGAGAATATTAGACCTGTGCAGAACTAAAACACCAGAGAACAGTGGACCAGTCCAGAACTAGAACAATACAATTTCAGATCAGTCAAGAACTAGAACTCCAGAGAATACTAGATCAGTCCAGAATGAGAATACCAGACAATATTAGACCGGTCCAGAACTAGAACACCAGAGAATAATGGACCAGCCCGAAGTAGAACACCAGAGAGTATTAGACCAGTCCAGAACTAGAACACCAGTGAATAGTCAACCAGTTCAGAACTAGAACACCAGAGAATATTAGACCAGATCAGAACTAAAACACTGGAGAACAGTGGACCAGTCCAGAACTATAACAATACAATTTCAGATCAGTCTGTAACTAGAACTCAAGAGAATACTGAGCTGAACTCAGACTAAAATGCCAGAGGCTACAGGACCAAGCTGTACTCATTTGGACCAAATGGTACCAAAACACCAGAGAATACTGGACCAAACTGGGCCAAACTTAGGCAAAAAATGCAGAAATGACAGAATTTTCAGGAAACTCCAAGAAATCAAGTTGTTCCTGACAGGACAGTTAGCATATTGGGCATTTTCTCAGGGATTCATTCCAGCTACGGCACAGTTCAACTTTTAACATAACAACACACACAATTACACCAATGTGTAGGAAGAAAATCTACCATCTCACCTTGAACTTCAGAACTTCCAGTGGTCCAGAGAACACCAAATAACAACACCATCTTTGTCTCCATAACAATGAAAAGAATGACGATGGTCTCAGCTTAGTTGCTCAGACACAGAAAAGATTTCACAACATTGGCTTGCAGTTTTTTTTGGCTGGTCTTTTGTATAAGTATTGTTTTGTCAGACTGATGTTTACAAGGTCACAAATTCATTTTGAATGTTAAATTCCGAACCTGGACCTGAGTTCCTAAAGGTGCTTTGATTGAAAAAACAACTACTGAACTCACATCAACACATACATATCCATGGCAACTGATCGAACTCCACTCGTGGTTGAAGACTGTTTGAAGACTTACAATTCAATAAAGCAGATTTGTCCTGATTGCAGTGTCACTGACAACATGCATTCTGCCAAGAAAATCACTAAAAAAGAACATCTCAAAATATATTCACATGTTCACATATAACTGTTTCCTCCCCAGCAACAATGTTAATATAATCTTTAATGTTTAACTTTTAGAAATGTGCTTTCCCAAAGAAATAAAATATTTGGTAAGTATATCGTAACTTAAAAGTAAAGTAAATGATACCATGACTAATTTTAGCACATTATCGACACTGTCTTTCTATCCATCAACAACATTGCAGTGCACTTTAAGTATTAAAAAAAAACTCATTCATGAAAAAAAAATAGTTTAATCTATTTTAATACCTTTCCTGTTATTGCCTAAACTCTTACTAGTCCCTGTACATGTACCCAGTAATTATGCTATTGATACCCTGTACATAATAAACAATTACATGAGGGATGAAACATGACAAGTTGGAAGTTCTATAATTGTAATTGATGGCACTTAGAACCATTCAATATCAGAGTACCACTGGTTGATAAGTTATTAAAGATTCACACAAATATCATACACATGTTCTTAGTGTTAAAGTGTTAAAGTTGTTTTTAACGTTCAATTTGGTTCTTGTTAGTGGTAACGTTTAGTTTATTCTCACTTCCTGTCTTGTTAATCATTTTGAGACTCAGACAGAGGAGATTTATTCTTCAAATGCTAAGATATAAGGTGATAAAGTGTGTTCACAAACATGATCATACTGTCAATGCATCAACCAGTAATATTAATACTCATCTACAATCTCAACACTTTTGGTCAGCTCACTGATTTTAAAGCTAATACCATTAAATACCTGACTTCTACTTTTATGTACCATTGACTGTTATTAGTAAAAGATCAGAGTTGTTCATACACCTGTAAATGAGGAGTGGAGTTGGTTTAATTACCTGTAATTTGACAGTTTGGATCAGAGACTTTTTCCAGCTGAAATACTACTGCAGAGCAAATGGATGGATCTGAGCTTTATCTTCATCTGTTTGTTTAGTTTTTTCTTCACCATCACTAAAGTGACTGTCATGTTTCACCATCATTTCCTCATTAACCCCTTTGAATTCCTTGGAACTGTCTTCTAGAGAAAAGGGAAAATTGTAAATTTCCCTGTTTTTTGTGGTTTCACCATTGAAGTGTCAACAAAACTGGTATGATGTTTTCAGGTGATGATGATCTCTGCAATATTTAATATTTTAATTCAGTAATGCATGATGATGGTTGAGGGATGATGTAGGGGACCAGCAAAGCTGCTGTTGGTAATGTAACATGGCAAGTGTGGCAGGGTGGTCTCTCCATTACTTTTTTGTTGTGTTTCTATCGTGTTTCCAGTTAGCTTTGGTGAAAGAATGGATCTTGCGCCATGAGTAACGTTACGTTCATAGTTAGTACCTCCGATCTGCTATGCATGTGGCAAAGCATTTTTTTTATGATGATGAGAAGTCTATCGCATTTGGGTGCTCAATGAACCAGGCTCATGTCTCATGGGGCCCCTGGCTGGTTAGCCCCCCGGAGCGCCAGCCCGGGCAAGTCTGTGCACTAGGGCACCACTGGTCATCAGGTGTTTTTCTTTGTGCCAAAGTGATTTTTTTCTTTCTCTTTATCTGTTGCGTGTGGTGAGTGTGGATCATTGTTTATCCTGAGGGCAGTGGGAGTTCACAGAATCTAAAAATGTCAGGAGGGTGAAGAAAACTAATGAATGTTTAATAAATATGATTTAAACTGAGGATTTGTTTCAGATGTTAGCTATAGAATGTGATTCACTACTTCTGTTTGATATCTCCAGGTGTAAACCTGGTTAAATACAATAATCAGCTCTGTTTCTGTGCTGACAGGATTTTTATGCAGAACCTCCTTTCCCCAATACCAAATACATAAGTGTATTAAGATACAGAACTGTATCACAGAGTATCTTTCACATGAATGTAGATTTGGCTTGTAAAACATGTCGGCTGAAAGAGACCAACATGTTGAAATTGTGGACACATTGACTTCTAAACCTTTGACACTGAAACATGTTACAGAAATAAGTATCAGTGACAGTGTAAACACAAAGTTCATTCGATTAGATGAGATTCTACTTTACTGCCATTGAAGAGAGTACTTCAGTAACTTGTTTAAATTGATTTAAGTGATTGTGGACATTATTTGGCATTAAATAATATTCCAGACAGTGTAGTGGTTAAAGTAAAGGTGCCCTGTGAAGGTATCTTAATCAGAACAGGCTGAGGTCGGAATTCTTCAGGCAAGAAACAGGGACAAAAGCTGTAACACTAAGACTGGGTTCCACATCAGACCAAGTGGTAAATGATGGGGAACCAGGGCTGGTATATGCAGGGAGCTGATGAATGAATGGGGAGCAGGTGGTCTGGTGGATGAAGGGATCAGGTGACTGGGGGGGGGGCATGGAAACACACAGAGGGCAGGTACATATAAGTGGGGATCAGCAGGGACCTGAAATGAAGGGAGATGTTTGTGACTGAAAGCTCAGGAAAAGAGCAATAATGTTTAAAGAAAAATTTTAGAGTGAGACCGGGCTGACTTCAGCAGTGTTTTCATCTAAACCATCAACCTGACTCTCAAACCCTGTCCTCACTAGGCTGCTTAAGGTACTTTTACCCTTACTTAGCACCTCTTTACTGGATATAATTAATCTGCCTTTTTTTAAAAGTCTTTGGACCCCACTCCTTTAATACAGCTTTAATTAAAATACTACTCTTTATCCAGATGTTTTAGCCAACTATAGACCCAAATCTAACCTTCCCTTTCTCTCTAAGATTCTTTAGAAATCCTTCACCAGCCAGTTATGTGACTTTTTTTCATAATCATAGTTTATTTGAGGATTTTCATACAGGATTCAGAGGCATCATAGCGCAGAGAAAACATTGGTGAAAGTTACAAATAATATACTAATTACACTGGATAAAGGATTTGTCTCCGTACTCGTTCTGTTAGATCTTAGTGCTGCATTTGACACTATTGACCATTACATCCTGTTACAGACACTGGAACATTTAACTGGCTTTAAAAGCACCACAATAAACTGGTTTAAGTCCTATTTTTCAGATCAGTTTCAGTTTTTGCATATTAATGATAAATTATCTGTATACTCAAAAGTTAGTCATGGATTTCCACAAGGTTTCAGTGCTTGGACCAGTTCTATTCACCTTATACATGCTCCTTTTACGCAATATTATTAGGAGACACACCATAAACGTCCAATGTTATGCAGATGATACCAAATTGTACTTGTTCATAAAACCTCATCTAACCAATCAGTTGGCTAAATTTCAAGCATGTCTTAAGGACATAAAGACATAGATGAACAGCACCTTTTGAGTGTTAAACAAAACTGAAGTTATTGCACTTGGCACCCAACAGAATGCAGAAAGCTGCAGAGCGAGTATTGACAGGAAAGGGAAAGAGAGATCTTATCTCTCCTGTGTTAGCTTCTCTGCAGTGGCTCCCTGTGAAATTCAGAATAGAGTTTAAAATTCTCACCTAATACGCTCTTAATGGTCAGGCACCATCCTGGTTTATAGAGCTCATAGAACCTCACTATCCCAGTAGAACACTTCGCTTGCAGAACACAGGCCTACTTGTGGTTCCTAGAGTCTCCAACAGTCGAAGAGGAGGCAGAGCCTTGAGTTATCTGCCTCCTCTGCTGTTAGGCTTAGACTGCCGGGGGACTTCCCATGATGCATCTGGCTCCTCTGTCCTCTTCTTCCTCTCCATCTGTACACATTAATATCGATCAATGCGCATTACTAACTATACTTCTTCTCTGTCCCATAGTTTTGTGCTTCCTTGTCTCTCTCCTCTTCCTCCTATCGCTTTCTACATGTTTTTCTGCCTCTGATGTCTGAGTCTGGATCCAGGACTGTAGACCACCTACTGCCCCATGATCCTTCTCAACACCCACTGCTCCAATTATTTTGATAATTCACAATAAAAAGATTTCTTTAAGTTGTTTTAGTATTATTATTAACCCCATTACAATAATTATTTGTTTTAATTATTAGTGTTATTATTGATATACATGTTTAGATGGCTGGCCACCAAGAGCTAGGATCTCTTTAACGTTTCTACCTGTTAAAAGGGAGGTCTTTTTTGCCACTGTCACCAAGTTCTTGCTTACGGGGAAATGTTGGGTCTTTGTAAAAAATAACTAAAAAGACTCTGGTCTTGACCTGCTCTATATGAAAAGTGCCCTGAGATAACCTCTGTTATGATATGGTGCTATATAAATAAAACTAACAGAATTGAATTGAAAACTCATAGAGATGCATCGACCACTTCAGGCTTCTTAGTCAAGGACACTGTGAACTTGGTTTATTAGAACTTTTCAGTCTTTGCTTTGGATATAAACACCGAGAGACTTGGGACTATTTTCTTTGACTGTCTTTTCTCTGACCTTTCAAACAAACTGTGACAGCACTTTAGTCTGAACTGAATCAGCTTGGTTGTCCCTGGATTCAGAGAAAAACACAACACTGGTGTTTATGCTGAGGCTTTTATTGTGAAAAGACAAGACAAATGACGATCAGAGTCTTAAAGGGCAAAAGTAAACAACATTTTAATCCTGTAATAATCGAAGCTTCCATCTTTAAAGGACTGGAAGAGGAAGAATTTTATGAGGAATCATTTAGAAGAGTTTAAAAAATAAATTGATTTAATACATGAACCTGAAAACGTGTGCATGAGTTAAAGAGACAGACATGAACAGACTGAACCATCTGTTGAACAGTGAGAATCTTTCTCTACCAGGAGGAGACTCTGTCTGCTACACTGGACACAGACACTGAGGAACCAGGCCTCCAGAACCCAAACCCAGGATAGAGGTTGAGTGACTGTGGTGTTGAAGGTGTGGAGGTGGATCAGTGAGTCAGAGGAGACTCTGTAGAAGGACAGAGTCCCAGCAGGACAGTCAACATACACTGATGCTCTGTGAGAGACGGAGGAGGAGGAGGAGACAGGTGTCAGTTTCTTATTGTGACGAACAGAGTAACCATCATAATCAGAGCAGGTCAGACTCCAGGACCGATCATTCCTTCCAAACCAACAGTCTTGACTGTTTCCTTTCCTCCTGATTCTTCTGAAACTCAATGATATTTTTCAACATTGACTCTCCACTCGACCTCCCAGTAACAGTGACCAGTCAGACCAGTTCTACACAGCAGCTGAGGCCAGTGGTCAAATTTGTCTGGATGATCAGGATACAACTTATCCTCCTCCACACGTGTCATTGTCCTGTTGTTGTCAGACAGTTTGATCCTTGTGTTTACTGTGTTTGTGTTGACTGTGAGTTCACAGAAATCTGATGGAGACAACAAGACACAAAACAGCTGCAGTTATTGATCCATCATCTGTTCATTTATTGACAGTCTGATGACGACTCATGACCTCAGTGGACATGGACATTACATCGCTCTCACACACAGACGGCTTCATTATTCTTATTCTTATTCAGATGTTGGCTTGTATGTGTGGATGTACATTCACCAAAGAACAAGAGGAGCTGGAGTCCTTATGCTGTAATTATACGGAGCAGGGAGGTGACATGGAGGAAATATTTCATCATTTGTCTCCAATTGATGTTGGATTTGGTGTGAGACACATTTTTATACTCTTGCTCTCAAGATGATAAAAAAAATGTCCCAGCAAATCAGATAAAGACACAAAGTAAGTCCTTGTTAATAACTGTACATTAGCTCTAGGTTCACTAGACTTCCTCTGCACACAGGATGTCTGCCCATTAGCTGCTTCGCTTCCTACCAGTTTAAAGTCAGCAACGCGTTCACAGACCCAGCAGGAAGTGAATTTTTGAACTCTAGTCACTTGAGCATGGATCTCAGAGAGGTGAAGATGATTATTGATCATCAATGATTTAGAAGAAAGAGATATGATGGTGAGTCCTGATTCAAAGTGTGTCAACACTGAACAGGTATCTAAAGTCTCTGGGATTGTTCAGGTGGAAGCTCTCTGAGATTTCAAAGTCGCTCTGTTGGTTGAGGAGCAGTAAGAGAATTCCAGATCAGGTTGCGCAATATCGCTGGCAACACCTGAGTTCATAAGTGTGAGACCGTTTGGTTTCAGAGCTGAAACCACTATGTTGGATTGTCTCTGTGGGTTCTTGGTTCAACTCCTCAGTTTTGCTTGTGTTTATTTTCCTCGATTCCTGTCTGCCATCTTGTTTCCCTGAATTACTGAAAGTTTATTTCACTCATTAAAGACTCACTTCACTCATCAAGCCTGCCTTTGTTTTGGTCTGCATTTAAGTCCAGAAATCACTGAATATTACAAAAAATAAAAGGGAAATGGTGAAAAATCCTGATGGAAAATAGTTCTCTGTGCCTAGAAAGTACGGCAGAAGTTTGGTACATTGTACTTTACACAATAGTGTGTAAGTTAACTGTTTATATACTAATATAAATCAGATGATAAAGGACCATCACTTAAACAGGTTAATGAATCCTGACCTGAGAGTTTCCAGTGTGCAGTCTGGACTCTCCAGTCCAGTAGAAAGCAGCTTCACTCCTGTGTCCTGCAGGTTGTTGTTACTCAGGTCCATATGTGTAAGACTAGAGGACTTGGCGCTGAGAACTGAGGACAGAGCTCACAGCTTCTCCCTGAGAGGTTACAGCTACTCAGTCTGGAGAGATAATAATGAACAAGACAAATAACATTCATGTTAAAAGGATGGTGATTGGATGGTTACTCACAAAGAGCTTCAGCCATTGTTGCACTTACAAGACAAGATGTTATAATCACTCCTCTTAGCAGTCCTACATCTTCAGGGCAGACTGGACACTACAGTAATTCACTATCAAAAAAGGCCAGGACTAACTGGTTAGTATGCTTACTTCAGTAGAAGAGAAGAGAAGAGAAGTGATAGAAATAGAAGCAAACCAAGAGTCAACATTGGCATTGTTTTCCAACGTTGGAGACAGATGTTGGTGAGTAAAAGAACTTTGATACTGAACTCGCAACGTTTCTCCGAGACTGGTGAGTAAACAGCTGTTAAAACTAATCTTAGCTGTGAAGGGATAACAAAACTCACATATAGCCCTTTTAAGTCTGAGCATTTTGAGGCTCCAGCTGTTTGCATCTTTGTCAGGTACAGTTATCATGGTTACAACGGTCTCTATTTTTGTAATGTGAAATAACCATGTATACAGCTGTTTACAATAACACTCACACCCTGACCTTGTGACTCTGCTCTGCAGTTATATATCCAATTCTCAATAAAACTCTGAAACACTCTCTCTCATTCTTCCTCAGTAGGGAGAGGTTGCAGTCCCTTACCCTGAAAAAGAATTAGTAATGACCACAAATTTTACCTGTTAAGTATATATTGAAACATACTTAAAACCTCTCACATATCCAATAATTAATCAACTCACAGAGCTTTGTTAGAGGCTTTGACCACTGGCAGCAGCCTCAGAAGAGCCTCCTCTGAAGCTGAGTATTTCTTCAGGTCAAACACGTCCAGATCTTCTTCTGATGACAGTAAGATGAAGACCAGAGCTGACCATTGAGCAGGAGAGAGTTCCTCAGTGGAGAGACATCCTGATCTCGGCGACTGTAGTTCTGCTCCAATAGAGAACCATCATTCAGTTCATTCAGACAGTGGAACAGATTGACTGTTCTCTCTGCAGAGGGAGTCTCTTTGATCTTCTTCTTGATGTACTACTGTATTCTGATTGGTCTGTAATCTACTTCCTGTTTGTTTCATCAAGCCTGGTAGCAGTGTCTGATTGGTCCGCAGTGAAAGACCCAGGAGGAAACGGAGGAACAGGTCAAGGTGTCCATTTGGACTCTGTAAGGCCTTGTCCACAGCGCTCTGGTAGAAGGAAGTTGAATCACTTCCTAACACTCCAGTACACCAGCAGGTTGGGATTTTTTTTGACATCGGATTGACTCCAGAGTTGATGAAAGTCAGATGGACATTAAGAGCAGGTAGAAACTCCTGAACACTCAGATGGACAAAGCAGAACACCTGGTCCCGGTACAGCCCTCTCTCCTCTTTAAAGATCTGAGTAAACACTCCTGAGTACACGGAGGCTGCTCTGATATCAATGCCACACTCTGTCAGGTCTGATTCATAGAAGATCAGGTTTCCTTTCTTAAGCTGCTCAAAAGCCAGTTTTCCCAGAGACCCAATCATCTTCCTGCTCTCTGGACTCCAGTGTGGATCTCTCTCAGCTCCTCTGTGATATTTGATGTTCTCCAGCTTGGATTGAACCACCAGGAAGTGGATGTACATCTCAGTCAGGGTCTTGGGCAGCTCTCCTCCCTCTCTGGTTCTCAACACATCCTCCAGAACTGTAGCAGTGATCCAGCAGAAGACTGGGATGTGGCACATGATGTGGAGGCTTCGTGATGTCTTGATGTGGGAGATGATCCTGTTTGCCTGCTCCTCATCTCTGAATCTCTTCCTGAAGTACTCCTGCTTCTGTGGGTCAGTGAACCCTCTGACCTCTTTCACCATGTCAACACACTCAGGAGGGATCTGATTGGCCGCTGCAGGTCGTGTGGTTATCCAGAGATGAGCAGAGGGAAGCAGGTTCCCCCTGATGAGGTTTGTCAGCAGCACGTCCACTGAGCTAGATTCTGTGACATCAGTCAGGATCTGATTGTTGTGGAAGTCCAGAGGAAGTCGACACTCGTCCAGACCGTCAAAGATGAACACAACCTGGAACCGTTCAAACCTAAAGATTCCTACTTCTTTGGTTTCAGTAAAGAAGTGATGAACAAGTTCCACCAAGCTGAACTTTTTCTCTTTCAGCACATTCAGCTCTCTGAAAGTGAATGGAAATATGAACTGTATGTCATATCAAGTCTGTTTCTTCAGCCCAGTCCAGAGTGAAATTCTGTGTTAAGATGGTTTTCTTGATGCCGGTTACTCCCTTCGTCATCACTGTTCTAACATGGAGGGGGCAGAGACCATATAATGTAGGAGAAATCACACATCAGATGGTGTAGTTCTGCAGTCTGTCCTCTAGATGGTGCTAGGTGGGCTCCACATTAACCAGAGAAATAGACTAAATCAAGACTAAAATTCCAATTTTAATGTATATGTAAGGACTCTGTGTCACAAGAGTGTGTATGAGGACAAAGTAACTCAGCAAGAGAAGACGTCTGAGTTACAAATTAAATCCCTTACATCAAAAATTCATGCTCATTTTACACTGACTGAAAACTGGTGTAGGGTCGTGTAAGGCACATTACAGACTGTTGGAGGAAGAAGCAGAACATGTTTGTCTTTAGTATGTATGAGGACAGTGTGTTTACCAATAGTGTGTATGAGGATTCAGTTTGTACAGCATATACACAAACGCACACCCAGTTGGTCCTGTGTGGTTTTAATATGGAACAGAACAGACATCTTCTAAGCTCATATAAACATGTTGTACATACAATACACACACACACACACACACACACACACACACACACACACACACACACACACACACACACACACACACACAAAACCACAGTTATAGAAAGACAACGTATTTGTTTCTATTTAAATCAGATCAAATAAATAGGAGGTACAGAGCAGGAAGGAGCCTGAATGTTAACAGTGGTTGACTGAGACGATGAGTGGTTACAGAAAAGTCACAGGTTCTCAAATCGGCTAGTGTGCTTTTGAGCAAGGAACTGAAACGAGTCTACTCAGTAATTTATTAAACCCTGCTCTAGAAAACACTCATATGATTAGTGTGTATGGAGAAACCTGGCTTATTAGGAAATTAATAAATGAACAGTCAATAATTTGTCCAAATAAATTTCCATGTAACATACTAAACATAAATTAGATAAACTGAAATACACAGAAATTGAGATACACCCATCATTGTAAAATAACCAAATTAAGAATAGTATAAAATTGTTTGGGTCATTGCTTTATCTGCATGTTGAAGAACATAAAACATGCCATGCTCATTGGAAATAATTTTTACTAATGAAAAGAATAATTCTGAGGGTATTAAACTAAAAAAAAAAATTGTCCAATCATTCATTTTTCCTATTAAAGCAGGTCGTCCATACACTTATCTGAACAGCTGCAGTCCAAATGTTGCATGTGAGACCCTGGACACTTTTATCACTCAGTCATTTGATGCTGTTAATGTCTTTACACTTAAAGTTACCAAATATTTTCATCAAACCAGAGGAAAATCAGGCAACGTTTAGACCGAAGACACAGTTTCCATAAGTGAATTGGCTCTGGATTAAAGGAACAGTCCAACATTTTGGGAATTAAATCTTTGTTAGATAACAAGCTTGTGACCACTCAATCCAAATGTCAGCAGTTCAGTTGACTGTCACAGAGGTAGGACAGTGTACAGCTGTTGGCGTCTTTTGGCCGTTCCCGTTATCAGACTCAACAGCAGATAACCATCCACATGGAACAGATTTCGTCAGGACCCCCTTGGAGATCAACCTGCCCTCTTATACTGCAGTGTCAGTGCTCGGTGTTAAAACCTAAATGGTTGTCATCAAAAAAATCCTTTTTTTTTTTTTTTTTACCTTTCTATTTACACACGTAAAAACGGCATGTAAATAGACCAGATCTGGAACTGTTGGAAGGTGTATTTCTTTTCTCTTTTGATGGAGCTAGGCCAAAAGCTTTCTCTTGCTTCCAGACTTTGTGCTCTGCTGAATTAAACATGTCCTGGACCTACCTGGACACACGGAGAGGAAACTATGGGAATGATAACTATGGGACAACCCTAAGTCTGGAGAAGGCAGAGAACCAGAGAGTCTTTCAAAATGTCAGACTGTTCCCTTAACATGAAAATAACACCAGCAGTGGTGCAACCACCAAATCTGTAAGGTGATTTTAGAAGTGTGACTGAACAAAGTGACTGTTGCGGTAAAATTTAGTGGTTACTCTTCGCGGCAGAAATCAGAAACAGTGCAGTCTCTGCTGTAACTAACATCTGAAGCTTTTACAACTGCAAAGACAACTGTGCCAAAACTGAAACTTAGTGTCATGACAATTCCCTTAATCTGTATTTTTTCATTGAGAATGAAGGAAGAGGAAAATATACAAACTGAGAACTGAAACTGTGAAACACTTAACATCCAGTAAAAAAGGTGCTTCAAACAAATATTCTCACTTTAGATAATTTGTACTTAAGGACTGTATAAAGATATTTACATAATTCTATATATTTATCTACAAAATGCCAGAGAATGAGAAAAAAAATTGAGAAATTTTGAGAAAATTGTTTGATTTTTACATAATTAGCCAATCACACGAGATATTTTTTCTTTTCAACATAGATATGCTTTAAATCACAGATTTTATATATATATATATATATATATATATATATATATATATATATATGTGTGTGTGTGTGTGTGTGTGTGTGTGCGTGTGTTAACAGTTGTCTGTTTTGAAGGGAAAATGCTAATAGACTGACCACCTGTTCACTGTTTAACAGTTAAGCATGAAGTTTTTACTTAATGACCAATTTACCAACCTGGTTTTCACATCTTATGTATAAATCTTTGGGTTCATTAAATCAGTGTTCTGATACAAAGTCTTACAGTTTAATTAGAAACTTTTATCGCACTGTTTCTTCAGCTCAAGCTCTGGAACTTCTCTCTCAGATTTTTCACCATGCTCCGTTGACCAGCCTCTGTCCTCAGTCCGGAGTTTGGACTTGTTTTCTGGGACTCATCATCCCAATCAGTAGAGGACACTGCCGCCTTATCAAACTCTTGAGGCCTCGCCGGCTCCATTTTAGCTTTTGCCTCCTCCCTCTGTTTGTATTCGTCAGAGTCCTGATAGGCCCGACAGCGGTCGATGACGGCCATGATAGAGATCTTCTCCCTACTGGTAGGTGAACGGATCTGAACGTAGCCGTCATCATCATCTTCTCTGGATTCTTTGGCTCTTTCTGCAGACTCTGACTCGGGCTCTGGGAGTTTCTCTACAACAATTATCTTGTGTTTGGGGTCACTGGGTAGTGTTGTCTCAGCTGCGACAAAGTAGCGATCGTATTTGCCGTCAGCAACCTGGTCTTGGAGCATCTGCAGCTCAGTCATTTGTGCTCCAGTCAGCCGTGGGTCCAGAGAATTGGCTCGGTGAAGTCGTTTGCCGCGTTCCTCTCGGCTGGCATCCCGGCTGCTGCGAGGCTTAAACGAAGGACCCTCGCCAGAAGCTCCATCAGTCAGGAGGTGGCTGGAAGAGCAGCTGGAGTGCCTTCTCAGACCTCCATCAAACATCTGCTCCGGGATGGAGCGACTCCGACCAACGGGACTCTTCTGGGGGCCAGAATATTTGGAGCAGAGTTGTCGGACATCGGGCCAGTTGAAGCCCTCGACAGGAGGAGGACTCAGGGGACTGCGGGAGCGAGCCAGACCGGGGGAGACCACCCCCGATCTGCCTAGCGAGCTGCAGGTGAGGATGGGGGTCATAGATTGGATCTGCTCAATGGGGCTCAGCGGTAGAGAGGAAGCCTGATTCTGAGACACCAGCTTCAGAGTCAGGTTGGGTTTATCTGCAAAAAATATAATCAATCTTAGGTTTACAGTATTGTTCCAGTTTTTTAAAACTTGATTCTTATTTTCATTACAACCTGTTTGATCCTTTCACTGCTTTTTTTATACCAACTGAGTTAATTATTAAACATTATCACAACTGATAGAAATGACTGACAAAACTACCAAAATAAGAGCAGACTTGAGTGTTTGAATGATCTCAACACTGTCAACCTCCTTTTTTCCTATATCCACTACTCACTCCCATTTTTAAAGAAGGATGTGTGATACAATTTAATACATACTCCCTGATTCAAATGCCACAATCTTGTATAGCCTTAAAGGTCAATATCCCCAAATCTGTATAAAAAAAGTAGCTTTTAAATATTTAAATACCGATTTAAATGTGCAAATGAGCAGTATGTAAGTCTTTGTCCCTCTATTTAATACGTTCATAGTGTTCAGACACCCTGAGGCAAGGACACGTCCAATGGGGTCTGAAATATTTTAATTTGAGCAGAAAGTTTACCTTCATACTACAGATAATGCCTGTTCAATCTGTTTACTGGCTGCCTGTGACAAAATGGATTGTGAAATTCAGATATTTTGTGCAAGTAAAGCAACTCTGCCTTGTATTCAGTCTGAAGGCATCTATGGAAGGACAGCAGTAATCTCTGCTCTGTTGATGACCTGGACAGGTTATCTCTGATTGAGTAGGTGAGGCAAAGACAGAAATCTGAGGGTAAACAGGATATCCCAGTACCTGAAGTCTCCTTCTCCTCCACCAAACAGGATAAGCTCTTCTTACTGATCAGGACACCCTGACTTCGCTGTCGGACCACTGGTTTGGTTGTTTTGATTCGCTGACTGTACTGCCGAGCCAGATGGAGGACTTTGCTCTTCGCTTTGTCTACGTCGTCCACTAGGTTCGAATCCCCGCGGGGTCTTTCACTGTCTGTCTCCGCCTTCAGCTGGGTGATGGAAGGAAGTGGGGCCCTGAGGACAACGGCCTCTTCCCTAAACATCTTCAGGGTGTTCTTCAGACTTCCTGCCCGAGTCACCGCGGAGGCTTCAGGCTTGAGGGCCAAAGGACTCGTGGATTCCTCCGTGATGGTGCTGAGGTCAGACGCTTCATTGTCTTGGTCACAGCTCCGGTTTGGGGTCTTTGTCAAGCTTGAAAAGCCGATGTTGGTCACTCTAGAGTTTCTTGGTGCTTCTCTGGGTTTTTCACGCTTTCTGTCCTCACTTTGGGATCTGGTGATCTCACGCTCCATCTCCTGCCAGATCTTAATCATTTCAGATGAAGGTCTGAACTCTTCATCCTCAGATGGATTATCTGGCAGGCTCTGAGATCTGGACCGGAGGCTTCTTCCTGAATCTTCTGGGTCTGTGCTTTGCTGATCAGACTTCAGAGAGTCCAAAGAGTCACTAGAGGCCATGTGATCATGGGTATCTGTGGGTAAAGTGGAGTTTGTCTCCCCTGAGGAAGGTTCAAGACTGGTGGATGTGATTGAAGTGGAGGGATTGGTCTGGACTGTTTTATCCTTTGGGATGCTGTTGAACCGGCTGACGGAACTCCTGACCAGCCCAGTGGGGATGTACGTCAGGCTCTCTCTGCGCTGGAGGCTGAAGGTGGCGTCCTGGCTCTCGGCAGTCTCGTAGTAACTCTTGATTTTGCCGATGAGCAGCTGGTCCTGCTTGGACAGGGTGGAGTCCCGTCTCCGTCGAATGCCTCTCTCGGCGTCAAAGAGGCCGTCATCCCGAGGAGAGAGCTGGGTCAAATCTGTTGCTCCGAAGGCCTCTGTGGGCTCAGTAAAGTTGCTGTTGAGCCGTAAAGGTCGGTCGGCTTGTTCGGCGCAGAGACTGAGGCTGCTGCCAGTTCTGCTGGGTAATCGTGGTGAAGCACAGCCGAGGGAACGGGCGTCGTCCTGGGCCAGACTGCCTCGTTTGATGCTGTTCGTGAAGTGCTGGGCAATAGCGCTGGCCTTGTCCAGGACAGAGGAGGGAAGGATGCTTTTGGCTTCACCCTCCTTCTCCGTTGCCTCCTTTTCGTCCTCCTCTTCCTCAGATGACTCCCCACTGCTCAAGGTTTTTAAATCTGAATCTGGTGTGGCGGACGCCGTTTCCTCTGTGGTCTCTGGATGTCCCTCAGGTTTCAGTTCTTCTGGCCTTTGAGGAGACACTGTGGTCACGGGAGGATCAAGTTCAGAGGAGGGTTCTGGTTCAGGGTTTTCTGTCGCTTCAGACTCAGGAATCTTCTCCTGTGCCATCTTGTCTGTTGTGGGCTAGAAAAGAAGAAAATCAAAACAATTATCAGAACCGGACAAATTCTCAGACCCATTTAATGGTTGATTATAATATCCTGGCCAACAAATGAGTTGAGGCAAATCGAATCGATTGTCCGAGGTTAAGTTAGGGTAGATGACATTAGAGGAAAGTGGTGGTAAATTTCACAGAAATTGACAAAAGTTGATTTGCTGTGACGGTAAATTTTCATGGTAGTTATAGTTTTTTTAAACCTGTGAGTCCTCCACTGTCATTTACCTGCTCAGACTTTCGTTCAGTTCCACCTGGCTGCTCTTCAGAAAGTCGTCTGTTTTCTTTGTTAGAGCCATCTGAGGAGACACTGCCTCCTTCTGCATCCTTCAACAAAAACAAACCAGGATGTCGAATGAAACTTATATCAGTAGATAAAAAGAAAGTTTTAATTGAAAACCTTTTTTTTGTCAAGTCAAGGCTACAACAAAAATAACTTTTTTTTTTTTTTTTTTTTTTTTAAAGGGTCACTTCACCAACACCACAAAAAGTTTGTTCTGGATTAAACACAGAAATAAGATAGGACACTGCTGATTTTTTGCATTTTGGATGCTGTGAGCTTCACAAACTTATTCCCTCCATCTCCAGTGTGTTAAGAGAAGAAACGTCAGAGACAGAAATCTCAAAACCTCCACTAATAAGACTTCCTTCATGATTAGATCCAACATGGAAAAGCGGGAAAATGATTTTTTACTGAGTGAATTGACCCTTTATTACAGACATAGTGAACACCAATAACTGCATCTGAACAACAGGGAAGTGATAAATCCTGTGCAGCAGCTTTGCAGAATTGTTTATTTAGCTTCCCATCACACTAACTAAATCATGGGTGAGTCTCTGAAACAAAACATTTAAAGAAAAGAAGCAACAAAACACCGAGAGGCAGCAGCAGATGTCTGCTTCAACACAATCCACAGACATGTTCTGTATTCAGCCTCACACTAATAAAGTTGGATTAATGTACTCAAGGTACTGTTTAATTTGTCCAATGTTTCAGACAGATCAGTTTCATCTCCGTGTGTCCAGTACAGAGTCCAGGACAGGTGAGGGAAAAACTCCACCTTCCAGCAGCTGTCTCAGGGTTTTCCTGCAGATTTCTGTCCAGGTAAAAGTCCTCTGTCATAACGCTTGACACCCTCACAGCTGGGCTAAACATCCTGGGCTCCATCTCAGACACAGAGATGAAACTAATCCATCTGAAATGTCCGACTCTGGAGGAGTCGGAGGACAGAAGGGTTTGTCAAAATGCTGGAGTTCAACTGTTGAATTCTCACACTGGAGTTTCACATTTTTTTCTAAATAAAGGTTTGACTTCTCTAAGTATTACTGCACATTTCTGAACGTAGAGAGTCCGCGTCCTTCACCCTGCTGTAGTTTAGTGTGCTGACCCCAAACATGCACCTGAGCTGGTGTTAGTTCCACACACGAAGCTCATGCAGCAAAAAACTGATAGCTCCAGAGTAGTAGGGGGTAAGTTATCGTCAGGCAGAGCAGGGAGCGCTGTTATCCATGACTTTAGTGTGTTACAGAACCGGCGCAGGGCAGGTTGGGGGATCAAGCTGAAGACGCAGGCGATGAAGACCAGGCTGGCAGCAGAAAGCCTCACCGTCGCCGTGGTGGACAGAAAGGCCTGAACCCTGTAGTGCCAGCAGGAGATGGCAGCCAACACGGAGCTGGCAAAGTCGTCTACCTGGTCGTCCTCCAGCAGGATCTCGTCCGGCTCACTGTCCTCTGCCCGATGAGACCTCTGTGGAGACAGTCTTCCCACCTCCTCCGCCTCCTCCTCGCTGCAGATCAGCTGCTCTAGTGAGGCCTTCCTGCTGCCAAGCCCCTCTTCCTCCTCTGCTGGCCGGTCAACCTCGGGCTCGCCCAGACTGGATTCCAATGCGATGCAGCTGACGGCAGCCTGCAGAGGGTGCCTCTCCCCCGGTAGCACCCCCTCACTGCCTGAGTGCTGCAGGACGTCACACATCCTCTGATTTTCAGTCCTGTAAAGCCTGTGGTGTTTTCTAGGACTAATGAGGAACTGATTTAACAGCAGTGCTGGATCCAAGGAGCCATCTGCTCTCCAGTGTACCCAGGGGTCAGAAAACGCCCCAAAGTGGGACTTACTCCTTATTAATTGGTTATATGTTGTTTATGGAACCGTAGCATCAAAGTAGAATATGGACTAAGACTCGTCCTTTAGTACCTGATGTTCCGGCTGTTTTTTTAAACATAAATTACGGCAAGTTATTACGGCAAATTAAAATTACGGCAAATTATTTCATGTTGTGCTTGTACAGACTAAATGTACATATGTAAACTTTATATATACAGAATATGACGTTAAGTTTTATCAGTTTGTTTCCAAGTCACTGTCTCTCAAAGAGCCTTTGCTATAGCAGAATTATCCTAGTAAAGGAGTATTGGTTGGTTTCTGTGGAGTCTGGAGACATAATGGGTCTGCTGTGGGGTCCTGTAACCAATCCTACATCCCTCCCTGGTTTGTAGCTGATTTTGTTGTTTTGAATGAATGCTAAGTTCCTTGAGACCACTAGAGGGCACTGTCTGCCCTTACCATTGACACACCTGTGTCCACCCCTCCCTCCTCTGCCACAGTAATGAGCCACACAGTCTATGTTAAAGCACAGTCACGGTGTCTTACCTTTAAGATGGCTTTGAGTCCAACGGGGCGAATCGGTGGCCGGAGAAGACGAGCAAAAACGACGACATATTAAAACACAGGCAACAACAATATTCATTTAATTATGATTATTTAAAAGGTATTTGTGAGATACATCAAAAATAACTTAAAGACTTCAGCCTCTGACCTCTGGATCTCACCTGCAGTTCCTACAGGAAAAAGGCTTAGTTCATAATGTTATGGAAATGAAGGCACTCAAACTTTCCATGATGGGTCTGTCTCTTTCACAGAAAAGAAATAAATGATCTTAAACTAAGAACTGAAGGAGTTTTGGAAAATAATCAGCAGAGTGGTTAAAGTAGATGATTTAAAGGAGCTAGAACAAGTCATTTTAAGAAGAGAGTGTCATCTTAAAGTGGACTGAACTGAAGGAGAGGAAATCTAAAACCAGAAGAAGCTGCTTCAGTAACAATCTCCCTGTAATTTCGCACATCATTACCTTTGGTGCTCTTCAGGATTTGCTTGGTCGGCTCTGAAGAAGAAGAGAGAAAACAGTTCAAAATGACTATTATCAGAATAAACTGAGGACAGACAACAGTGGATGATCAAGCCTTTCATGTGTGTTTACCAGACTGTCGTCGTCCCTGCCGACCTTCCCGGTGAAACTCCTCCGACTGAGAGGACAGAGCTTTCTTCAGACGCTCGGGACTGTAACGATACCTGGGAGCATCTACAGGTGAGAACAGCAGCATCAGCATCACGGGACCAGGCTGTGCTAACATCCAGAGTTTCTGATGCCGAGTTTACACCACATTTAGATCAAATCAAATCAGATTCAGGCCAAAAAAAATTAATCAAGATCTTTAGAAGCAGAAAAAAACTTTAATTGTGTTGAACATTTACTCACATGTTGAATCCATTTCTAAGATGGCCTCTCTCGCCTAAAACCAACAAGACAACATCAAACATTTCCACCTGGTATAGACAAATTTATAGAGGTTACTCTGGTCATACTGGCATATATACTGGTCATACTGGTGTATATACTGGTTTCACTGGCATGTAGGTTGGTGTTACTAGTGTATATACTGTTGTTATTGTTGTTACTGGCATGCTACTGGTGTTACTGGTGTTACTGGTTCCTGACCTTCTGTGGGATGATGGCGTGGTGGTTTTCCAGAATGAGACGTTTGATGTGATGAGCCCACAGCTTCTTCTCCTCCACAGTCTTTGCCTGAAAACAAAAACATAACAAAGAATAAAGAGACAGAAAACTGAATCTGTTTGACTCTCCAAAGAGCAGTGGCTGTTATACATTCAGGAAATTCAAGGTACAATAAGTAAAACATATGTAAATATACCGCACGGCATTCCAAAACTATGATACAACTAAAAGAGTACATTAGAAAAATGAATGAAGATAAAATTAAATTATGGAGATGAGTCTATGTGAAACACATTTTGCTCTCCTTGCAGTTTATAGTTAAAATAAAGGAACTACTTACTTAATTAAATTTTACGGCTTGGTAAGTACAATACGTCCTAAATCCAGAGTCTTTATACATGTTGTTAAACATATGTAGTTGTTTTAAAAGTCTGTGGTTTCCCTCCTGGAACAAACTGATCAGTGTTAATCTGTGAACTAATGAAGTGTTCAAAAGTTTCTGTCCAGTTCCACAGTAGAAACTAACCAACTGTATCTTAAGAGTAAAGACTGAAAACACGAACACTGCAGACATTGATGCAACATCTGAGCAGGTGTAGGAGCTCTCACCTGGACGGTGTGAGGCTGCTTGGGATGCTTGTAATGAGTGACGCTGAAGCTCAGAGAGTCCTTGGCGCTTTCAATCAGCATCAGAGTGGAGCACTAAAACCGGAGACGGAAACACAAACCAACACTGTCACTCTGACACAAAAACTCATTTCCAGGATGAAACAAACAAAAACCCGCAGGTGTACAACCCTGAGACCATCTGGGTTAAATCTCAGTAACACCCTTGTTTGTTAGTTTGCCGTTTCTCACAGAGATGTGCGCCTTATAGATGTAGTGTTCTCCGCGGCGTTTGGTGATGAGCAGCATGCGATCGAACAGGAAGAGCGTTCTCTCGTTTTTGGCTCGATGGACTTTGAAGGTTCCCTCCAGAACCAGTTCTCCATACATAGTGAGATCAGGACCTTTCCAGTTCAGCAGCAAAGACTGAACCTCCTGAAGAAAACACAGGAAACAAACTTTCAGACAAAATAGCTTTATACGGTTTCTATCAATGGTTTATTTAATTGACATTTATATTCAATGTTTTCCTCTGATATGTGTTGGTGGATGTTAGCCTAGCTCCATAAAAGGAGAAGCAAAGCCAGGTTTCAACAACTGCAAATTTGTCTGATTTACATGTATGTTGTTTATTGAACAAGTTCATATCATACATTAATTTTCAAATATAATTAATTCTGTGCAGAACTTCTGTTGAAAATCTTTTGTTTTAAGACATCAGTACTCAACCACTGAGTAGTCACCAATTAAAACGCAAAGTAAACATAATGGTTGAGGTAATGGAGTGTGAAGTGTGTAAACCTTTAAGAGGTCTAGTCACGTTTGCACTACCCTCAGTTTGGGCTGGTAGGTACATTTAGTGGAGAAATTATTGAGCGTGTTGTATTAAGGTTTTATTTGGTAAATTCTGATTCCTGCCTTCAGGAAATCTTTACCTGCCTTCAAAACTAATCCTTACTCTACATCCTTTATTCCGTCCTCTCTTTTTAACTCCTGACAGGTTTTTTTATGGTTTTGTACGATCTCATTCTCTCATTTGTTTTTAAAAATTTATATTATATTTTATAATTTTTTATCATATTTAAATATTTTTAGATATACATTCTTTATAGACATGTATTAATGTATTTATCATTAATTTCACACGTAATTATTAAGCCTTTGTTTGTTTTTATTTTGTGATTGACAGTATAATTTCTGCTCTCAATAACTTGGATCTGGATGATGAGCTCCAGCATATAAATCCATACAGGGATGAAAAAAAGTTGTACTGCATTTAATGGAATTGGACCCTATGTGTAGATCTATGACAATAAATTCCCTTGTTTTTTCTAGAAAGGGAGTATTCAAAGTAAAGTAAGAGACAACGCAGCATTGAACCTTATGGAACTCCATATGTGAGAAATAATTATTTAAATGTTGAATGTAGTTAGTTAAGTAGCTAGTTAACAGTCCACCCTGCAGTCAACTGGTTTAGTTAACAGACAGAGCTCAAACCTGACAACCCAGAATACCCTGTAAATACTGTATATTAAGCTGTGTTAATTAATGGGATTTTCTATGTAGTATAAAAATCCCCTTTGACTGACCAAATACTATAAAGCACCCCCGAATTTCAGAGGCTCTCTCAGGCTTAAAAAAAATAAAAAAATAAAAATCAATGTATCAGTCATAGACATTCATTAGGCATTAAACTCTCAATACGAAACATCTTTCTGCTGAAGAAACAGGCTGCAACAACCAATCCAACAAGGAAGTAGTTATGGCAAACAATTCATACAATTTCCCATCAATAATGGATAAAATATATACATAAACTGAGACAAGCAAAACAGCAAAAATTGACACAGCAGAAATGTCAAAAAAAAAACTGGATAGGTAGAAGAAAACATGCTGTATTTATCAAGTAGAAATTTAAATAAAGGCATTAAAATTCCAATAACAGATGGTCTCCTGTCCAAACTAGAAATTGTTTCTATATTTGACAAATTACAGGAAAACAAGTCATATGAGAAAATCATTATTTAAAAAAATCTAATGATCATGATAAACACGTGATTAGAATGTAAATCTATTTGTAGATTTACAAGTAGATATCGCACATAGACAGTATGTGCGTTAGTTTGCGACTTACCTGCAGTCTGACGGCATGTTCATGTTTCCTCTTCATGTCATTGATATACCAGGCCACACCTGTCATGGTGTAGATGGCCTCCTCCACCACCTCATAACCCTCCTCCTCTGGGTCAAAGTGCTTCGCTATCTCCTAAACAGAAAAAAGGATCATCATCAACTAGGAGTAAATCTATTAGATTTTATGCAGATGATCCAATGCTGTATGCACATAGACACACACTTGGCGTACTGCTTCTTCTATAAAATATCATGTATTATGCATCATTTGATTAATTCTTATGAAAAAATAGAAATAAAAAAAGAGTCTCCTAAGATTCATGTGCGCTCAGTGAGTCCAAGCATGAAGGACACAGCGACAGCAACTCTTTGGGTTTATTTTTTTCACTCTCATGGTTTCAGGAAAAGGATTTAAGAACCAGATGTGAACAAAGAAATGTTTGCATTGACTGATTCCTCTTCTTTCTTTATGCCACTGCTTTGAATTGTTTTCATGGATTTTACCTGATGACATTAGCTGTTTATTGTGTCAGCTGGAACTGTTGACTAGTCTAAGCCTGAATCATCTGTGTGCACGCCAAGAAAGAGCTTGGTCTAAAACATCTGTGCACTAAATCAGTGTTTCTAGATTATAGTGTTTCCTCAACAAAATAACTCGTCTCTGTAGAACCTCAAACACACTGTGTTTTATTCTCAACCCATGATGCTATCACAGCAGTTCCACTGATGTTAACTGGTCTGGCCTTAAATGTTGCTGTCATACAATAAATACAGACGTCATTGGATCATCAAGTGAGTTTTTTTTTCCTACCTGGAGCAGCAGGTGGTATTTGAGGATCCTCTGAACAGGCTTTAGCAGGTATGAACCCAGAGGCAGCGATCGCTTCAACAATGCCTGACGCTCCCGAAAAAACTTGGCCAGGGATTTATTCCTCATGCACTCAGTCAGTGCTGCGACTGAGCTACAACAGGTGAGAAGATAAACAGTTGTGAAAAGGTAAGAGAAGCAGGTTTGTACAGCATTTTTTCTACCTCTGTATGCGAGATGACGACATGAGGAATAGCGTCTGGACGTTCAGCAGATTGTCAGTACTTACTTTGGGTAATTAGTGCAGTACTGTGTGTAGATGTCAAAGTACTCGCTCTGAAATAAAACAAATTTAACACAAACAGGAAATCAGTCACGTTCAGTGGGATTAAGAATCTGTGGAAGTTCCCATTTCAGATCTCAACCATTGTTTCATATTCTAATACAATAAGAGAATTTTAGAATTATTATGAGACATTCTGTAAAAACTGGAAAAATATGCTTTACTAAAAAAAAAAAAAAAAGGAGTTTTTCCAATTGTACTTTGTACAACACTGACTGAGGCCTGGAAATTAATTTCCAATAACAATGGACAGAAAAAAAAAAAATCAATCACAAATTAAGATTCATTTAAGTGACTTATCGTTTTGTCCCCCCCCCCCCGATACTGATCTTTATGTCTGAAACATGAAAACAACTGTTTCAATGATATAACAATTATAATCTCGGTCAGTCATGTGTCTTCACCTTCATGACGAAGCACCGGGCGACGGCGACAGGGTCATTGTCACACAGGTCAAGAGCCTGAAGCAGCTCACTGCAAACAGGAAACATGTCACCATGATAAGAACAATGACGACAATGACAAGAAAACACGACAACAAAACCTCCAATCTCCTCATCTGGTGAGTTTATCTATGTAAATGATGAAAATGTTGAAGGGAATTTATGACTTTCAGTTTACACTGAAATTCTGACTTGATTTGATTAAAAAAAAAAAAAATTGACCGAAAAAATCTCATTCTAGAGCTTTTGGTCGCATCACATGGTCTTCCTTCAGCAGGTGAAAGTAATCTGTAAAACTTGAAGTTTTCATATTTAGATATAATAACTTATTATGAAAGATTATTTTTAAAAAAAATTTAAATAGGGATTAAACTAACTAAAATGGTTCAATAAATTCTACAAACTCTTTCACTGATTAAACAATTGAAGTATTGATGTAATGATGTCACCTGTCCAGATGGTAGAGGTGTTGAACTGTTGTCAGGTTACTTTGTTTTCTGTGTTAATGAAGTTTGAGACTAGAGATTAAATACAATTTGTTTAACGTTTAATATTCTGTAAGATCCATAATGGAAATGCAACAGATGTGAATGAATCTCTCCTGAGTTTGTTCTCAAAGTTTGAATTTAACTGAAACTGTTAGAACCTTCCTGTGTCCGATTCAAGTTCTTTGTTTCACCTCTAACCCATGACTTTTGTTATAAATGATGGATAAAAGGCTTAATGGTTAGTTTAAAGGAGCATCCTGGGGGTCAACAATCGAAGGACTGTTCAGTCACGTCTTATTCCTCCTTTTATTTATCACCTCCTCTTCCTCCTCTGTCACAGCAGGACTTCAGGACCTGCTGGCTCCAGTGGAAAAATATCATTTCAGCTCTTTAAATAACTGAGATGGTCCAAGTGTTTGTGAATTGTCTGATGTGTTAAACTAAAAACTATGTTGAAGGACACACCGCACGGTGCACATCAACCCCCACCCACTCTAAAAATATCTCCCTGTTTGCAAGACCACAGCAAACCGCAAACCACTTCACACTCCATGCTGTGCAGCCAGGAGGCCCTGGTCTGGAAAACAAACTCACCCTCTGACATGAAGCAGCGAACGCTGACCCTGAGGAAACTTAACAACAACAACAACAACACAAACATCAACATCGACGTCGGCGTCAGATCTGAGACGAACAGACGAACAAGAGTCCGAGAGTCGAGTTCTGCGTCTCTGACCTGTTGAACTCGTAGATGTCCTCGATGTTTCCAAACAGAGCGCAGACCTGCTCAGGATGGATCAACAGGTCGGACTGATCGATGATGTGAGCCAGGTAATCCTGCAGCAGAAGAGAGGAGAGGAGGAGGGACGAGGGAGGAGGGAGGAGGGAGGAGGGAGAGGGGAGGGGGAGAGGGAAGGAGGTTTGGTTTTAAAGAACCCTTTATTAAACCTTTACTAGAAGAAGACAGATCATTGTCACATTAACACAAGTAACAACACAAGTAAAAACGGCAGAAAATGTGTTTCTCTGGCCAAAAAGGAGGAGCAGGAGAGGAGGGGAGGGGGAGAGGGGAAGAAGAGAGAGGAGAGGAGGGGGGGAGGAGAGGGAGAGAGGAGAGGAGAGGAGAGGAGGGGGAGTCGAGGGGAACAGGGGGGAGGAGAGGAAAGGAGAGGAGGGGGGGTGAGGGGGACAGGGGGAAGAGAGGAAAGGAGAGGGGAGAGGAGAGGAAAGGAGGGAAGGGGAGAGGAGAGAAAGAGAGGAAAGGAGAGGAGGGGGAGAGGAGAGGAGGAGGGGGGAGAGGAAAGGAGGGGAGGGGAGGTGAGAGGAGAGAAAGAGAGGAAAGGAAAGGAGGGGGAGAGGAGAAGAGGAGAGGAAAGGAGGAGAGGGGGGAGGAGGGGAAAGGAGGTAAGGGGGAGAGGAGAGGAGGGGAGGGGAGGGGAGAGGAGAGAAAGAGAGGAAAGGAGAGGAGAGAGAGAGAGAGGAGAGGAGAGTAAAGGAGAAGAAGAAAGGAGAGGAGGGGGAGGTGAGGGGAGAAGAAGGAAGCAGAGGAAGGGGAGGAGGAGGGAGAAAGATTTTACTCTGACATGTTGAAACTGTGGGAGCGGGTGGGGGTTGATGATGCTGCAGCTCTTTTATATTTCAAACATTTTTTATGGATACCAGTTAAAATAGGATTTTTCTTCTGTTTCTTCTGAAACTAATGTTTTAACAGTGTCATAACGATTGCTTATCCGAATCAACAAATCAAAATACATTGGAAACTACAAAATAAAACACCATAAGTAGTAACAGTTGAAAACAGCTCAGGGCTTTATTGTTTTCTCTTGAGGAGCTTGTCAGTAAAAGGAGATGTGGCATTGACGAGGTTGTTTTCTGTCCGTCTGACTGCAGGACCTGGTTTGGTTTTGGTCCTTCTCAGTGAAGGTTCAGGCCTGCGCTCTGGGTCCAGGTTTATCCGTGATCTTCACTATTACATAAGCAGTTAATCCAGAGCATCTTAACCAGTTAATTATAGTCTGTGAGGACGGCTTCGTTAGGGAATCACTGCCAGGTTTCACTCACACACACACACACCACACTCCGTCCTCTGGCCTCCGGTCCCAGTTCAGACCCACGAGGACCTGGACCTGGTCTGAGGTCTGAGGTTTCACATGTGTCCAGGGGCACAGAGGTCAGAAGGTCGGATAATTAACTCCTCACATAAAACCAAAGAGTTTTTACACAAGTACATTTTCATGTTTATAACATTCACGTTGTTTTGTTTTCTTTACATTTTTGTTCGTAGAATACGAGACATTTTTTTCGATACGACCTCTCGGGGCGCCACACATGTACTCACATGAATGTTGTTGCGCTAAATTACAAAGTATTTTAAAAGGGTTTGATTTGCCTGTGACTTTGACTTTGAAGGGTATTTCCTCCAGTGTCGTTAATATGTCCTCTATTTATACACGGATAAAACAGCAAGTGTTACAACGAGTCGTTTGTTGATTGACTGATCGTACAAGTTGAGCCAAGCTTCACTGGTCTGGAGTCAGTGTGTTGATGGAGTTATATCTATTTTCATGTGTAAATCTGTTGATTAAAAGGTTGTGAGACTCCTTTCATGACCTCGACAGAAGCAGAGCAATGCTACTGATACACAGCTAGTGGACCATTTTGCCCTGGGTTTTACCCCTCAGGTTACATACAGGCTGCCCTCCCTCACTGGTTATTGACACGGGCTGCTGTCAAAAATAAATTAATCGCTGAATTGATTTTTAGGCCAAAAATGACCAAATAGTCCCTTGTTCATCTTCGTTCTGATTATTTGCTGTTCTTCTTCACGTGATATAGAATCAGTCATTTTAGCTGTTTTAGTGAGATTCCCGACTTTTATCAAACAAACGATAGAAAAGCTTTTTTTTTTTTTTTCACAGCCTTAACTGGTTCATTAGTAACATCGTGATGTGTGATGAAGCGCAGGACGTAGACCGAGCCCAGAAACCCTGTAAATGTCCCTGAAACCATGCCAACATAAAGCCTCGACCGTCCTCACCGACCATCCTCACCGACCCACCTCTACAATCATGCGCAGGTCTCTGACGTACATCCTCTCGGTCTCTATGATCTCCATGACGACCCGGTCCAGGTAGGTCAGCTGAGGGTTCGGCGCCATGCCGCCGGCTTTGAAGGGTGATATCTGCTGCCGGCGGCCAGAGGCGCAACTCGCCGTCGACTCTTTGCTGTTGTTGTGAATGGGGCCGACGCTCCGCCCCTTCCCGTCGGCCTGTGGGCGTGGCCTCGGCCCCTCGGCGTCTGTGCCACCCCAGCCCCCTGCAGGGCTCAGGTCCAGGTCGATGTCAGGGTCCGATGTTTGGGAGGACGACGGCCGGGGGGCAAGGCTTTCCTCCCTGGAGGATCCGGATCCTGAGGACAACGTGGAAATCAGGCTCAGCGGGCGACGGTCTGACGACAGCAGGTCAGAGGAGTCGGAGGGAGTGGCCGACGGAGTGCGCTCATTACTGCTGATGGAGGCGGTGGACAGGCGGGGGGACTCTGAGGAGAGAGAGGGGGGAGGATGACTGACAGGTTTTGTCAAGAGGATGATGATCAAGATCAGGATCGTAATGATGGCAGTGCTTTGCTAAATGGCACATCAGCAGGAACGACAACTGGGCTCAGTAGCTGTTCACATTAAGTTAAATCTGAGGTTTTAGAGAGACCAGTACTATACATGCCCTGATCCTGACCCTCTGATCCTGATCTACACATCCCAAGTTAAAAATGTTAACTTAGGCTTTAGAAAAATGAAAACCTGCAAGGGAGAAAAGTTTTGTAATTGATGTCCAGTTTTGGTTAGAAAAACCCTGAAGTGTGACCTGAACTCAGAGGCTGTGACCCGAGTCTCACCTGGATTTCTTTAGGTTCATATTGATGTAATTCAATAACATTGAACAGCTTTTGAACAAAAAGAGCAGAAAATCAGTTTAATAGGAAACCTGAAACAGTCAGAGCTCGGCGACCGAAGGACTGTCGCAGCAGGCAGATGGTTCGTCCTGTCGTACAGTGTGTAAAACAAGTGTTGATCACGTCACCATTTTTTATCAGTAAATATATTTCTAAATGTGCTATTGACATGAAATTTTCACCAGATGTTGTTAACAACCCAAGTAATCCATTCATACAAAGAAACCAAAACTAATAAGTTCAGAAATTAAGTTATGTGTAATAAAATGGAATGACAGGGAAAAAGTATTGAACCCGCTTACTGAAATTTATTTAATACTTTGTACAAAAGCCTTTGTTGGTAATGATGACTGCAAGATGCCTCCTGTATGGAGAAACTAATCGCGTGCATTGCTCAGGTTTGATTTTGGCCCATTCTTCCACACAGTTTTCAAATCTTGAAGGTTCTGTGGGCCTCTTCTATGAACATAGATTTTCAATTGAAATCAAGTCAGGTGACTGGCTGGGCCATTCTAGCAGCTTTATTTTCTCTCTCTGAAACCAACTGAGTTTCCTTGGCTGCGTGTTTGGGATCATTGTCTTGCTGAAATATCCAACCTCGTTTCATCTTCAGCATCCTGGTAGATGGCAGCAGATTTTTATCAAGAATGTCTGGGTACATTTTTCCATTCATCCTTCCTTCAATTATATGAAGTATGCCAGTACCGTCTGCTGGAAAACTTCACTCCAAACTTCACTGTTGTTGTATTTTTTTTGGGGTAATGTGTATTATGGCATCCAAAGAGTTCAATTTTGGTCTCATCTGACCAGACTATATTCTCCCAGTATTTCACAGGCTTGTCCAAATGTTGTGCAGCAAACTTTAAATGAGCTTCAACATGCTTTTTCTTTAGCAATGGAGTCTTGTGTGGTGAGTGTGCATACAGGCCATGGCGGTTGAGCACATTACTTATTGTTTTCTTTGAAACAATTGTACCTGTTAATTCCAGGTCTTTCTAAAGCGTTCCACTAGTGGTCCTTGGCTCTTGGACAACTCTTCTCATAAGTCTTTTCACTCCTCTGTCAGAAATCTTGTGAGGAGCACCTGTCGTGGCCGGTTTATGGTGAAATGATGTTTTTTCCACTTCAGGATTATGGCCCCAACAGTGCTCACTGGAACATTCCAAAGTTTAGAAATCCTTGACCAATGCCATCGGTATGGTTTTCAACAATAAGGTTGCGAAGGTCTTGAGAGAGCTCTTTGCTTTTACTCATCATGAGATGTTTCTTGTGTCACACCTTGGTAATGAGACAACTTTTTATAGTCGATCAGGTGGGAATGAACCAGCTGATATTAATTTGCACTGACAAGGGGCAGGATTGCTTTCTAATTACTGAGATTTCAGCTGGTTGCACCTCCCTTTCTTCATGTGTTCAATACTTTTTCCCTGTGTCATTTCACATTATTATACAAAACTTAATTTATGGACATCTATGGTTTGATTTCTTTGCATATACGGACTGCTCGGGTTGTTGGTGACATTTAGTGAAAATTTCATTACAATAGCCACATCAGAAATATATTTATCGAGAATAATGTTGATGTGTTCAATACTTATTTTACCCGCTGTATGTAAAACTCAAATACAAACACATAAAATGTCTGGACAGGTTCTACAGGAGTTCTGCTCTCAGCAGATACCTTTCACAATAAAAGTCCTGTCATGATCAATGACCTTCAACGGCTGTAAGACTAAGGGCTGACTTACACAGTAAAAGTTCAGTTAAGGAGAAATCACAGCATGTTTGTCTTATCAACGTCAGAATTTAAGGACTTTATGTTTTGTTCCTGATGTTGACACAGTTTTGAACAGTGAGAAAAGAGTGATGTCATAGTGGTTTTAGCACTGATAAAGGAAATAAATTTATCATTGGTATTTTTTCTCAGAGGGTAAAACTCCCTGAGCTTAATCGTAATTCAAACAAACCAGCTGATGGATCTTCCTCCTCCTCCTCGGGTTGAGACAACAAATCTTTGTCTACAATCATTTGGACCGTTTCTGATTATTTTTTCAATCTGTCAACGTCACCTGAGAAATCTCAGAGTCAAACAGAACAGGATGACCAGCATAATTTGATTCAACGCCACCGAAACCCGAGGCCAAATTTCAACATAAACCTCTATCAACCGACCTGTTTCCCGTTGGGGAAGTAACTTGTTGAGACACCCGATCGTTCTTTATACTCATCAGATCAACCTATAGTCTGGGTCCTGGTTGCTCGGGGGTCACCATGTGTTACAGTGCCCTTGTTCTCTGTCTGTATCTACACTTCTAATAAAGGCAAAATGAGAAAATAATAATATTGAAAATAAACTTCATGAATACAGCACCATTTTTGTTAAGCAAAATTGCAGTGAAGCATGGACGTCTTAGAACAGAATAATATTTTTTCCATCTTGGAAACGTGCAAACCAGTATGAAAAATAAAAGATCTGCTCTACCTGTTATTCTGTCATTGTTCTGCATATTTAATAATACAGGACATCCCTCAACTCTGGATGGTCAGAAACAGATGAGCTCAGAGATCCAATTTAATAATTGATTTCAGCAGAGACAGAGCAGAAGGTCTGAACTCTGATGCACCTGCTCTGTTGGTGTGTCCGACGTCAGCCTGATGTCCGTTGTGCAACGTCAGGTTCTCAGCAGGTAGAGACAACAGATGACAATGGGGGAATTTAGATGCTAAATCAGTCAACATAACTCCTCGCCAGAAACAGATCTCAGATCAGTGTGAGCGCAGAATCTTGTCTCAGTCAAGACTGTTCAATTCTCTATAACTTAACCCTGGTAGTTTCAGAGTATGACACTGTGCTCCCCCAAGACAATATGGAGTCCAACTGTCCCATTAAAGCAGCTGAACCAGCAGTGACCAGCTCCTGCCTGCAGTGTAGCCATGGCTGTACAGACAACTGTCACTGGATCACTTTGAGTGTGCGTCAAACCCAGCATCCTCGTGCCACCCTGAAATAATATACGAATAAAAAATGTGTGGGAAGTTTAGAACAGAAGGTTTCAGGTCCAGACCTGGGGCAGGGGGTCTGTTTTCCAAGTCTGGGCAGAAAGGTGACAGAACCATGGTAACTCTAACCATGACGCTAACCATACCCCCCCAAAAAAAACCCAACATGGGACAGACATGTGAATCACTTTAAAGCAGCAGGTTTTCCTCAGACTTCAGTTTATTCAGCTCTGGTTACATGAAACAGGTTGATCATTCTGATCAGATCATTAACTCTGATTGATTCCTGTTGACTTTTTGATTTGTTGTGATTAGTTTCATTTACAGTCTGTTCTTTAGATTTGTGAGCATGCTGGGATTCATTGTCTGATTCATGTCTACGCAGCATGGCCGTTTTGAGCAGTTGTGATGGGAAATTCCCTGGAAGACAACAATTTGTAAAAACGGCTGTGGATACAGATCTCTTAAACATTTCACTGTTATTAAACAGAAAGTCAGAAATGTATTAGAGCTTTTAGAAAGACCAAAGATTCCCATTTTTAACTGACAATTGTGTCAACAGGATGTAGCTTAGAAAATCATTACAGTAACTTCCACACAAAGTGACCTCTGCATAAAAGTTTGTTATTCAAACTACATTTTAATGTCTAACTATATTTTAATGTCCATTCCAACACAAAAACATTCCATTATAAGGAATGAAGTCCAGTCAGTTTATTACTGAAAAGTGTTTTCCAAAGAAATTCAACTTTAATTTGAGAAAAATGTTACCTGAGGATACTAATGTTATATGGTAGCATTTTACTAGTACATTTAATTTTATTTACCGAGCTTAAAATAATAAAGATGTCACAGGATTCTTTCTGATCTGTACACCAACCATTGCTAATTAGCACTAACATGCTAAATGTTAGCATGTCAACATGTTCACTTAATGTACAGATAATATTTAGGTAAATATGGACAGATTGAGCTCTGTTTCACGTCTAAATAACCAAATAAATGTATATAACAAACACCATCACTTGAAGACTCAATTAATGAGCAAACAGTTAACAGTTAGCTGCTAACTAGTTAGACCAAGGTACAAACAGGTTGGTATAGTTGAGTCTGTTCAGTTTGCTGCCTTCACTGCTCAGTTCAGTCAGAGTTAGCAAACGTACCGGCTAACCACTCCTCTGAGGGTTTAGCTAAATATCTGACAAGCAGAGATAGTCCAACTGAGACACCAAAACACAACAATCCCTTTCACATTTCATATGGAGCAAAAAACATATTTTAGCGAAGCTAAAATATAGGGCTGTTGCATAATATAAATCCAGACTGAAACATCTACAACTGCTTAATTATTTTCTTGTTTTCTGCCCCCAAATTTTCTGCCATCACAACAGGCCACGACACAAACATTAGCATTGGCTACACAGGTAGAGTAATGCCAACTTCAGCATTCTAATGTGCTAAAGAATAGGATGTTCTGCTAACACATCAATGTTGCATTCATTTCCTATCACCATTAATGTGATTACCAGTTCATGTCAACATAGAATTGGTAATTACGATTGATGTTTTTCTGAGAGCTGCGATATGTCCAGAACAAACATGGAAACCTGAGATCAGCCATAAATATTAACCTCAGCAAATCTGCAAAGAAGTGGAAAATTACATACTAAACATTAGAACTTGACTAAAATGTTAGATATGTTTCTGTCTTTACTAATGATGATGAAACAGGCTTGTTGATGATTAATTTTGACAAAGTCTGATGTATTATCAACAACATGTACTTAGAGTGTTAGTAGTAAAAGTACTGGTTGTATTTTGACATGTTCAGATCAATGATCCTGAGTCATGGAGGTTTCAGCAGCATTTTACTGTTGGAGCTGCTCCGGGTGGAGCTGCTGTTAACTTTTTATATAGAGGCAGATGGTTTAGTCCACTGGTTCCCAACCTAGAGGTCAGGCCCCTCCTGAGATGTCAGATTAACAAGTACAATGCTCTGGAAGTTGAAAATAAAAAATGAAGTAAGGAAATACTCTAATGAAGTACAAGTGCCTGAAACCTGTACTTGAGTAAATGTACTTAGTTACTCTCCAGCACTGGTTTTGTCCCAGTAACAGAGTGTTGATGCTTCAGACTGTGGGTTAGTCCCAGTCTCAGGGCAGAGACCACTTCACAGACTTCACACACTAGCAGCTCTTATCACGAACCCATGGACACTTGGGGGTTAATCATCTGGTCTTTATTCTTTCACCAGGAAAACTCCAGCACAGGAAGTTTCCTACGATGACGGCAGGAGGCTGCAGTTTGAACGAAAACAGTTTCAAACCGCAGAGGCTGGACTTCACACACAATTGCACACACCAACATACTCACACACACACACACATGATCTCACAATCACACACAGATGCACACGAACACACACAGACACACGCACATGGCTGTCCGTTAGCTACTTGGCTTCCTGCCAGTTTAAAGTCAGCAACGCATTCACTGACCCAGCAGGAAATGAATTTTTGAACTCCAGCCACTTTAGCATGATAACATGGGAGACTGCCGGCCAGTCACAGCTCAGCATTTACATTCAAACACACACCATCAGAGGTGACCTTTCACCTCTGCAGCAGAGAGAGAGATCACAGCAAACAAAATAAAACCTGGGTGAGTTTTATACAATTATTTAAATACAAAACCAAGAGAGACAAGGAAGAAACACCTGTGAATTCTATAGGAAAAATATTTTACGAATCCAAGTCTGTCACTAAACCTCCCGGTGTTCAAATCTTTTTCAGTCTCCAGGTTCATAAAAAAAATATATGAGAGACATTATCTAAAAATACATGAATATCAATAAAAAGACAAAGTGGGAAAACTTTTTTTCAAACCAATTTAACCAATAAAAAATGAGAAAAACCTGCTGACAAAAACCCACAAACCATCTGACGTTGACTGATGCCTTCTTAACGTAGAAAACTGCAACACCGCTGCTGCAACTCACCAAACCAGCGGCGGGCAAAGACTCGTCTGAGCCGCCAATCCTCCCCAACGCTCCTGAAGGTGATCCTCACCTCCTCATCGGCACAAGAACACCTCACCACTGCAACACCTCCTCCTCCAGCCAGGCTGCGCCACATGCTCCTCTGATACCCCATATAGCCAACAATGATCCCTCACAAAACCAATTTTTAAAACTTCTCTTAGTTTCAAACAGAGAAAAGAGAAAAAAGTTTTCCTGCAGCTTTAAAGACACCTGAATGCTCCACAGGTTTGGGAAAAAAAAAAAAACAAAAACATACACATGTACACAATGAGCGAAACTACAGGACGAGTGTAAAGCACAAGAGAGTGATTTTAAAAAAGTAAAGAGGAGGAGGAGGAGGAGGAGAAAAGGAGGAGCTATCATAGGAGGGTTCAGAAAAGGAGAAAGAGGAGGAGTTGGGCTCATCGAGGGCAAAAGAGAGGAAGAGTTATTAAAGGAAAACAGAGGAGGGAGATTTAAAAAGAACAAAGATCAGCTGAAGTCCAGAGAGAGAGAGAGAGAGAGAGAGAGAGAGAGAGAGAGAGAGAGAGAGAGAGAGAGAGAGAGAGAGAGAGAGAGAGAGAGAGAGAGAGAGAGAGACTGTTCAGTAGAAGGGAGCTGCCCCCCCTCCATGAGGGGTTTTTATTACAGGGTCATATATGACCTTTACATTGAGGTCCAAGGTTCTCAGCAGCGCAGTGTTAGAAAGTCGACTTCACGTGACTTCACAGTGTGAAGCTGATTGGGTCCAGATGTGGTCAAATCGGTCAGACCACATGTGGACGCGATCACCTGTCTTAAACCCTCAGGTGCACTGTAAAGACTTCAATAAGGAGAGTGAGTCCTGATAACGTTAACCTGTTGGTTAGAAACAGAGAGGGTTCTGCTCTTTTGTTTTAATATGTTATATTAGATAAACATTCCGAGGACATTAATCACCGTCATGAGTGATAAAGTTTAAAACACTGGGTGATTAAAATACATTTTTCAATTCATGTATGAACTGAAGACTGTAGCAGATCTGTAATCATATGAAATAATATTACTAATATATATCTATGTATATCTATATATAGATCTATATAGATATAGATCTATATATAGTTATAGATATCTATATCTATCTATATCTATAGATATCTATATATATCTATCGATATCTATAACTATATCTGAGGGATAATGTTTAAAACACCGGGTGATTAAAATACATTTTTTAATTCATGTATGAACTGAAGACTGTAGCAGATCTGTAATCATATGAAATAATATTACTAATATATATCTATGTACATCTATATATCTAGATAGATCTATCTATATCTAGAGATAGATAGCTGAAGACAGGTTCTTTACCAACTCAACAGGTGTGGAGGGGACAGAGGAGGACAGAGAGGGGAAAAGGAGCTTGACGGAGGACAGGAAGAGGATATTTGGGGGACGTAGGAGGAAGGAGGACGACAGGAGGGGGACGGAGGAGGAAGGAGGGGAAAGGAGGAGGACAAGAGAAGGACGGAGGGGAACTAAGGGGAACAGAGGGGAAGCAAGAGGACGGAGGAGGATCGGAGGAAGACATTTATTTAAACCTCCTGCAGAATCTTTGAGGATCTGAACTGGACTAGAGAAGGATCTGAAATGGACTTGTGAGGGATGTGGAATCCTCAGGCAGCATCCATCTTCCAGAATCTGTGAAAGACTCCATCTGTCCTGCGATTTAAAAACTGCAACAATCTGGATTAAAGAATCCCGTGATGAGGTTTTTAAAGGTTTTAATCAGATTGATAGTTTTGTGATCAGCTGATCAAAGTGCAGCATCTCTTCCTCCCTCCATCTGTGGGTCTGTTTGTTTGTTTGTTTGTGTCACAGGGCATCTCAGAGGGGTGGGGTCCTGACGAAGCATAATGGTCGACTGTTCTGGAGACACAACAGAGCTTTGAGACCTCGACATCTCATCGTGATGCACTGGGATGGGTTCAAGCTGCTGTCTGGATTTCAGACTGGACTGCAGGATTGTTCTGAGGGAGGTTCTGGTCCTGACACATCTCACACAGAGGTGTTCCTGTTATTTTGTCCACCCTCACTCATAAAAAAATTAGGTGATGAGCACAATATATGAGGAAATGTTAAAAAATCTTCAGTTAACTCAAGCTCAGAATAAAATTCAGCTTAATTTGACTAAAAAGTCTCACACACTGTAAAGCAAAAGTGAGTAACACTGCTAAAATATTACACGATTAAAAAAGATCTATCTAACATTGATCATATTATTCTGAAGTTCAATTTTAGGATGTTTGATCTTATGTATAATTAAAAACAAACAAGTAGAAGATATGGTGAGAACACCTGCGGTTTCCAGGTAAATCTATCTCCATGAACAAGGTTATGAAAGAACCAGTGGACACCTCAGCTTCCTCAGGAGGAGCAGCGGAGCAGTGGGGGTGAGGTACAGGAGGAGCAGCAAAGCAGTGGGGGTGAGGTACAGGAGGTGCAGCGGAGCAGTGTGAAGGAGGAACAGGAGGAGCAGCGGGGAGGAGGAGCAGGAGGTGCAGGAGAGCAGTGGGGAGAAGGAGCAGCTGAGCAGTGGGGAGGAGGTACTGGAGGAGCAGCGGGGAGGAGGACCAGGAGGTGCAGTGGCGCAGCGGGGAGGAAGTACAGTTTGTTTGGATCAGATGTGGATCCAGTTTGTTTGTTTGTTTGTTTGTTTATTTTTTTAAATCGGCATCATTGTTTTTGGCCTTTGGCAAAAAAACCCAAAACAATATAAGTGTTTTAAATCATGGGGATTTGTTATTATTTACCTTTCTAGTGGTGGTGACTAGGACTGTAATTAGTTTAGTTTCTACTGTAAAGGTCAGAGAACTGAAGACTAGATCCTGTGGTTTCATTCTTACCAGTGTGACAAATCCAGGTCCTGGTCTTCTACAGACACAAACTGTCTAAAGGCTTTTTAAGTCAAAAAATTTTTATTCTGATATGCTTAAATATTTTACCTATATTTGTCACTTCAGCCAAAATGAGACTTTTAGCAGTTTGAACAGTAGCTCTGCTAAATAACAGATTTGCTCTCACTTAATTCTGCATCTGGTCCGTTCTGCTTTTAGACCACAATTGAGCCACTGGACACAACGACAAAAACCTGACAAATGGAACCACACAGACCGAGTTCAGCTAAAGGACCTCTGACAGGTCAGAGGTCAGAGCAGAACGAGGAGCTGAGACCAAAAAGGGAGAACAGTCCAAGGTACACAACCGCCATCCACATACCTCCATGGCCACAGTTTTTTTTGTCTGTGGTCACCACATTTCAGACAGGAAAGAACATTCTGTTCCTAGGGGGGACGCATCACTTCCTGTCAGTCTGACTGATCTGCAGTCAGCTGGTGAGTCACTCAGGTTGAGCAACCGAGATCAGGTAAACAGAAGATGAGGTTTCACCACGTTCCAGCCCCCCCTCCTATGGTGGGGGGTGGGGAGTGTGGGAGTTCCTGTGTGCCTTGAATGCCTCGTTCTGAGAGCATTAACTCCTCGTTTCCCAGCAGCTCCCTGGGGTTTGTTATCACAAACCTGATAAACCAGACCAGGGCTCTGCCAGTCTGAAACTGGTCTCAGAGTCCAGACTCGACCCAGTTTCCTGGTAAGTTTTAGAACCAGCTTTCTGTGGCTGCTCTCAGGTCAGTTATAAACCGTATATTTTACATGCTGTGGCTCAAACTGAGCCTAAACTCATGTTGTTTACTGAAGTAAAAGAGTCGTCGAATGAAGCTGGGTCTGTTTGGTCCAAACTTTGAGAGGTGACGAGGAGACACTGATTCTGAGTCAGGAAGTCGGACCGGACCTGGTCTGCCTCTGAGGAGCTGTGTGTGTGTGTGTGTGTGTGTGTGTGTGTGTGTGTGTGTGTGTGTGTGTGTGTGTGTCTTTGTGTGTTCCTAATCTGTAATAATGAGGATGAAGTTAATCTGGCACACCGAGAGAAGATGACTACAGAGATTACAACTAACAGCCGACACAACAACCACCCTGAGATTGGACCAATCAACTGCTCCCATTTCCATCAGCTGATCCCAACACCAAAACAACCTGAGCACCTGTAAGGTGGTTCTCTGATGAAACACACACACACACACACACACACACACACACACACCTGGAGTTACCCGTGAGCAGCGCGGAGCAGACACACCTGACCTCTGACACAGCAGCCTCACCTGTGTGACATCAGACCCACGGGGGGAACACAAGCACTGCACAGATACTGTTACTGTACCTGAAGTACTTGTACTTCTAGTATATCCGTTTCCTGCCACTTTCTATTCGTCCACATCTCAGAGGGAAGAACTGAAAGTTACTCTACAGTCAGAATATTGAACTAAATGATGACTGTAGACTATCAAGATAATATGGTCATTATATTACCTTCAATATTAAACTGATGAACACGTGAATCAATCAATGATTATTATCCAATAATAGGATACACATGGTTCCACATCATGACTTTTTACAATTGGTGCCAAAACACTTAGTAGAGAAATTAGACAGACATCGTGTAACAGAGGACAGAGACCGTGAGCCCCCAGTATGATAGAGCCAGGTTGGGACTGAACGGGGTGCAGATCATCAGATGTTTGTGTTGATGGGAGAACCACTGACACACACAAAATAATCATTTTAAAACAACAAAACAAGTAAAAAACCTTAGAAAACCTGCAAAAAACAGTTTTTACAAGTATAACCAGTACAAACCACTATAAACCAGTATACTGTTAATTTGAACAAACCTGTAGAACTGTGCTGGCACTGTCTGACTAAGATGATGTCATCAGAGTGACATCAAAACAGCAGTCTTATGTTACGCAGTTAAAGCCAACCGGTTCCCATGGCGATTTAAAGTCTGGCCATGTGAACTGAGATTATCTTCAACTGAAGAGACTCAGCATGAGACTGGACGTAACACACACACTACACACACAACACACACACACACACACACACACACACACACACACACACACACACACACACACACACACAAACGCTGCTGAGATCAATATTCAATCATCTGGATCAATACAGGCTCAGGTTGCATTTCCTCCCACAGTCAATAAAGTGTCTGATCCCTGTAGTTCGTTGATGTGGACCGACTCGAACTACACCACCCATAAGCCTCAGGGGCCGTTGCTATGGAGACGCCTCCGTCCAGAGCTATGACATTGAGAGCATTTATTGGCTGTGGTTCAGGAACAGACTCTGGATCAGATCTCAAATCATTAAACTGGAACTGAACCTAAAAGGCGAGCCCCAACCAATCTTATCACAAAAAAACAGAAAATCCTAGCCTCTAGTGTCTTTCCTGTGTTACTGTTCTGTAGCTTTTTTAGTCTTTCACTGTCATATATGAAGCACTATAACTTGTATTTTTACAATACTGTTAAAGGTAATTATGATTTATTTTCTTGACAGTCCGTCTGTCCCACTTAAAGATCACTTCGATATGGACTCATTTCTCTACACAAACTCATCCCGCCAATTAACCCACAGCTCATAAAACAACACAACAGACCCCTGAGGTACAAATACTTTTATCCTTATCCTTTCCCTGAACGAAAACTATGAGACTTTATGTTGTTTTACATTTTCAAACTCTGACATAAACATGCGTTATATCACAGTTGTCCTTCCTAACGAGCCACAGAAATGGGTCGACGAATCTAAGAGAGGAAATTGCACAGTTCAAACGCTGAGATTGATAACACTCAGCGGGAACTCGACAGGCAGACGCTATGTCCCGTTCCTGCTCGAACAACACGAGCTCTGTCTTGACAGTCTGAAACTCGACAGGTGATGTTCACAAAAACCAGTGTCTGAGAGTAGAATCATGACAGCTGACAGGAGTCTGGTCCCATTGTTTCTGCCTACCTTAAACCTCCTGTGGTCCGTGGTGAGAAAGAAAAAGATGAGGGTCGGGCAGAGACCTAGATAACAACGAGGTCTGAGACCTACCTGCAGCTCAGACAGAAGGGGGCGGGGCTTAATCCAATTAGGATCAGTGTGCGGAGCAGGGGGAGCGAGATGCCACCTGCCGGACTGGACACACACTGGCCTGAGTCAGTATGATTGCCAAAGCAGTTATTTTCTTTATAGATTATTTTCTCTACTGATTGATTCATTGATTGGACAAGAGAATGTCTGACCCGCCCCAGACCTGAACAATATTCAGTTCACTGTGACATAAAACAGAGAAAAGCAAGAAATCAGAGCAGAAGCTGGAACCAGAGTCAGCTGATGCTGTTGAGACGTCCATTTCAGGCTTGACTGTCACTGTTTTTTGTTGTGTTGTGTCTTTATTGTTTGTATGTGTGATGTGTAATTACTAAAGCATGATGAGAGCACGCAAACTGCTTCTCTTAAAGTGCTTCCTCTTTCTTGATTCAGTGAGTTTACACAGTGATATGAATAAATATTTATTCATCAGGTGTGTCTCACACACATTAACCGTCGTCACTGTTATGACCCTGATAGTGGGAAGCTCTTCTCACTGTGGAAATCTGTTTTCGTCCTGCGTCTCCAGCTTAAAGATTCTCCTTTATATAAAAAAAACACTACCCAAAAAGGTTTTTCCTTTCTTTCTTTCTTTCTTTCTTTCTTTCTTTCTTTCTTTCTTTCTTTCTTTCTGCAGTTTTTACCCCAAAAGTAATCAACTGAGATTCTTGTTTTTCTGTTGGAGCCTCATGTTGTGTTCTCTTGTGCTGGACTACGACTCTACAGGAGATAAAACAGCAAAATTATTGTGTGTCGTAACCCACATCTGTTACAAGGAGCCACTTCAAACACCTTTGAACACACTATGAAACTCTGAAACATACAGATCCTGGATCAGGGATGTCTTCATTGTGACACAGGAAACTCAGCACGTACGTCTGTAGCGTGACGTTACCTCGACACAGCCGGAGCTGTTCTTAAAAAAACGACTGTGCTGATGCTCGGTGTCTGCAGCTTACAGACACAGGCGTCTATTGTCCTCCTGGGGTGGGGGTTATGTGATTGCAGACGCTGCCGGTTCCCTCCACCACCGACCACAGAAAAGAAAGACAGCACACATCAACACAGACAACAACAAAGACCAGTCTGTGATCTGCTGAGCTGCTCATCCTGCACACAGACAGACAGACAGACAGTGGACTGGACATGCAGACAGCAGGGTTGGGGTTCAGTAGTGTGGTATCAAATCCATTTACTTTAATTTATTTTCCAGCTGCTTTAAGACACGTCTTGTTCTGTAAATGTTGTGATGATTTAAGGCGTCATGTCTGAACGTCACCATTGGTCTGGCGAGGTCTGATTAACAGGACAACCGCAGCAGAACAACGTCATGCAGAGAATAAACGTCGCTGTGATAAATTTATCCCTCAGTCTTCCTCTCTAATGTACAACGGAAATTAAAGTCGGTTTAATAAAGACATTTGAGGAGATTCTTCAATCAGTAGAATTTATTTCCGCCCTAAGTGTTTGAAAATGAGATACCTCAGGCACCAATCAGGCGAGCAGCACCACTTCTTTTATTTCAGACATTTGCTCGCACAAACTGAGTCGATGAAAAAATGAATATCGATAAAACAAGAGTTAGACATCGTCCTGTCGTCCTGTGACCTTCCTGACGTTCTACAGCGGAAACAGGGCTCTAATAAATAACGAAACTGACAATGAAGTGCAGCAGTGGACTGCATGTTTTAAACTGGGGACCGTCTGATCATCCAAAGACCCTGGTCCCTGGACCCTGGACCCTGGTCTAACCTGCCCAAACTGATCAGATATCAGCCCTCTCTGTCTCTCAAATCATAAACCTGTAAACCACAGTGTGTGGAGCTGACTGGGGTCATGGACTGAGAGATTCTGTGATTAATGTGGATCTGCCAGGGCTGGTACCTGGTCCACTGGAGACCAGTACGGGTAGAGTGAATCAGAGTTTCTTACCTTCACCCATGGAGATGTCATAGGAGGAGCTGTGAGATCCCTCAGGCATCACACTGTCTCCTGCGCACACACACACACACACACACACACACACACACACACACACACACACACACACACACACACACACAGAGTACTTATGAGGACCAGACAGGACTTTAACATCAGTTAAACTTCCTTCCCGTTTGGTGACACTGGCCCAGACTCGGCCCTGAAAAAGGATGTAACCTCACAGCTGTGTTGCAGGTGATTAATAATATTGATCCGACTGATCTGGGACCCTATAGAGACAAATCAGTGAAGTCCTCAGCTATACAAGTTTTCATTAAAGCAGCATGCACATTAAATCATATACAACTGTTATCGCCTTAACTATGCATTATGATTTTTTAACATCATGAGTATCAAATTTAAACAGCTGCTGGTTAAAAAGGTACAAAAACAGATTATCTGTAAAGTTTTCACACATATTAGCTTTACAAACATTTTGATTAAATTTTGTGTTTCAAACAAAGACTGGACATAAGGCTGCAAGTATTACTTTCTTTATCATTTCATCTACATGTGTGTTTTTAAGTTAATATTTGGTCCAAATAAAGTCAGAAAATAATGAAAATTTTGAAAGAGAAGCAGTCTGGTTGTCTTTAAACATTTCCTCTTGTCCTAAACCCAAAGAGATTCATTTAATGTGAGAGAAAACAGAAAGACAGTTACTGATTGATTTTGTCTTGATGAAGATGATGATAAAGTGATTTATCAGTTCTCCTGGAAAACTCTATTTGGTCTGTTTAATTATCACATGATGAAAAGATGAATAACAATTTGAATTAATTTTTCCTCTGGAAAGAAACTGATCAAACTACACATGATGAGGCATTACAGACTGAAACCACACACACACACACACACACACACACACACACACACACACACACACACACACTATGGACAATACGGAGTGCTTATGTGTGTGTGGACAGGATAAACCCTGACCATACACATGTAAAGTCATATTACACATTTAAAAAAACCTGAGTTTGTATGTGTAAATATGTGTAACAAGTGTTTGGTGTAAAAAGTGTTTGGTTGAATAAAAACCAGATGGAAACAGATTTATTGAATAAGATTGTGATGTGGATCGTTCACATCACAATCTTATTAGTTTCATAAATGTCTATTATTAATACTGTCAGGGAACTACAGACATAGACAGACTCACTTGAATTCTCTCACTGTTCTGCTGTGTCTGTACAAACTATGTAACCACCGTTTAGAACCGGGAACTGTTCCATCGTTACTCTATAATGATTATCACTGACATTTTCTTTTTCATCCTTCGTTAAAGTGGACAAAGTCAGACTTGGTTTAAAGCTGCTGACCAAAGAAACATGACTGATTCGGTTGAGAAGTGAACAGGCACAGAAATGAGGAGGCTGTATGTCCCCTTCAGGCTCCGCAGGTGAATCAAGCGGTGATGCGTTCAGGGACACTGCTGCGTCAGCTCGTTCAGCAGCTGGAGTTCAGGTCAGACTTGCTCATCTCAGCCAATGTATAAATCCTCATTACTGCAGAGCAGAGATCTGACTGGTTATTAATCTTTAAATAATGAAAGCTCTGCAGTTCAGCTCCAGAAGGTCACTTTTACCATCTACAGCTACAGTCTGCATTTCTTCTTCTTGTGTTTTGATGAAAGGACAGTCCGGTATTGGTAAGCCACACACTGGAACCCGAGTCTGGTTTCCAGTCAAGTTCAGTACCTGAACCTTGTAAGGAAGACAAACTGTCCCTCTAACACACCCACAATTTTCTCTTCTTCAGAGGGAAGCAGGTTGCCGCTGTTTTCACTGGTTCATGCTTCATAAGCAGCAACTATCAATCAACTAATTGATTGGTGCAGTGACAGAGAGGCCAAATACTCTCAAACGGCAAATGAAACTAGTTGATCAGAGTATCATTTACTGTTTGTCCAAGGACATCGCCATGGACTTCAACAGATTATAACGGGCTGTTTTTCACCACTTACTAATAAATCAATAAATCAGCAATTAACTGTAATAAAAATAATCAGCGTCCGCAGCCAAAGGTGAGATCGGTCTGTTCTGTTTCTACTGTTGTGTCCATCCTTTATTTGCCTTTGTTTTAATTCTTTTAAAAGGTGTGTTTTATGGCATCTCCAGCTTCTTCTCTTTATGCCTCCTACGTTTTCTGTCATTTACTGTGAACTGTGCTGTTGAAAGGTGCTGGTCTAGTATTTCAGGTCTTTGTTTCACTTGATTAAATAAAACAGACCTTTCTGGTTTTTATTTCCTTGTTTCTTAACATTGAGACAGTAACTGGCAGCTTAGAGGTTTATGGACAGAAAACAGTGCGCAAGTGAGGCCAGGTGAGGTAGATCAGGTGATCACATGCACCTGAATCTGCTGTCTGTGTTTGCTGAGATTAGAGATGTGGGCGAAACAAAATCCAGCCCCCCCCCTCCCAAAAAAAAAACGACTGTGATGACTGAGACCAGGACCGAAGAACTGTACCGACTGGTGACATAATTAAAGTCCTGTGGAACGAGGTGACAGAGCAGGACACGATGGTTCACCAGGTGTATGAGCATCTGGTATCTGAGCCGCATGCTCCTCATTCTTCTGCAGGGACGCTTGCACCTCCAGCAAGGCCAGAGTTCACCTGGAAAATCCTCCACCTGGTCCTGGGTCCAGACCGTTTCTCAACCGACCATAGAACCAGATCTGGTCTTTGTCTCACACCGTTTCACCGTTTTTTTTTTACCTTTTTCTGATTTTATCCAACTGCTGTTTATGATGTTGTTTTTTATATATCATTGTGTTTTAATGTTGTGTCTCTTTATTGGAACAGACAGCGCCCAGTCTGAAAAGGAACCTGCTATTATTATCATCTTCATCATCATGATTATCTTTGTCTTCATTGTTGTGGTTGTTGTCATCATAATTATAGACTACAGCTGGATCAATTAGTGGATTACTGATCTGCTGCCTATTTCCACTAGCAGATTGACGCATTTCCGTTATTTTCTCAGTAGATATATGAGATAATCTTAAATTTCCTGTGGTTCTCTGTTTTCTTTCTGGGTTTTAGACAGAACAAGACATGTGAAGACGTCACCTTCGACGAAGAGTAACTGTAACTAAGACTTTTTCACTGTTCTCTGACATCTTATAGACAAAATGATGAATTAATTCATCAGTAACTAATGAGCCTAATCAGCAGGTTGATCGGTAATGAAGATCCTAGTCAGCTTCAGCCCCAGTCTAAAGGGTGCACACATAAAAAAAAACCCAAGTAAAAGCCTTTTCCAAGCAGTCTACAGAGAAGTGATCATTAAAAGGTGATTGATTCCATTAATGTGATCGATTTTATTCTTCTGATTTCAAATTGGTTTCATTTCACTCTGCTGTGGTTTTATTGGATCCTTTATAATGAAGCACTTTCAAAGTCTCAAAGAAAAATGCAGCCTTTGGAGGTTTGATGATGATGACGACGATGAAGACATGACCGGTACCGTTAATTAATGAGTGTAAGGGTCGGATCAAGCAAAGACTGGTTTTAAACTCCACTGGTTTCAGCCTCTCGGATGTCGTCAATCACAGTGACTGAGTCTCCGAGTTTGGACCGAAGACACCAGAAGGCGTCTCTTGGGACCGAGGGACACTTTCACCACGCTCTGACATTTTAGGGACAAAATCAATAACCAATGAATCGATGAAACACCCTGCAGATTGACCGATGCAGACTCCCGTCGTTAGTTAGGGCTCCGCACTCATCGCCTGTCGTTCAACTACTCCCTGTTCAGGCCCCGGGCGACGGTGGTCCAGGTCTGGTTGTCACGGTAACCTCAGAGAGTTCCGTTAAAGGTGTGAACGCCCTGAGGCATCCTGTCTGCGCGTGCTCAGACCGCAGCCTGTCGCAGGCCTTATCAGGTCCCATCGATCGAGCTGATCTGGTTACCATGGAAACACGCTAACGCGCAGACACACTGAGTCGGTCTGTGTCAGCCCAGGTCGTCGGTGGTTGTTTCTACTGATAAAGTTAATCTGATGGTTGAGTGAAGGTTATTTTGTTGAGCTGCTCTGTAAAACTTTAAACTGTGATGTTGCTATTTCTAATCAGCCTGTTAGATTTACTGCAGATAATCTCACTCAGTCACACACACACACACACTCACACACACACACAGTGATAATGAGCCTCACAGGAGGGTTTTATTCTTCCGCGGCAGTTCTCACACGGAACCCGCTTAATAATGCTTAATTTCAGGATCCGTCGATTTTCGCCAAGAGCAAAACCCTCATTAAACACGTATCAAGGCTTCAGTGTAATCGGCGGTATCCACTGTTTATTTCGGCACCACGTATTTCCCCAGCAGCTCAAAATCTGGTAAAATATCGAAAGAGTTCGGACTTGTTCCCTCTTCCTCGGCACTGGGTCGATGTCGCTTCTAAGGCGTGTTTTAGTGGCGAACCTCCGCGAAAGAACCCGGCAAAAGTTTAAATCCACTGGAAATAAGCGCTCTCTCGTGTATTGGATATATGCCACATCAAAGAGAGACTCAATTAGATCCCCACAATCGTTAGGGTATCATATAAAAAGTCGGTGTTTTCTCAAACGGGCGAGTTGTCTTTAAATGTCAAGATTTCCTAGCGAGGCTCTGCATCGGCAACCCCACCTAAAAGCTTCAAGGGCAGCTAGCGAACTGGAAGTTTTCGTTCCTTCGCGATACTACGATTTATTTTATAACAGACTCGGTTTAATCGGAGGACCGGATCACAGGTCCGGCTCTGCTCTAAAATGTCCCCAGGTGTTCGCAGTATAAAGTGAAGCGGACTGAGAATCAGGGAAACGCTTCCGTGTCGGTCCGCGGCTCTGAGAAGCGACTCCGAGCGTTGAAGTCCGTCACACAAGTTCGGAGGAAAACTTGGACTGAGCGTCTCTGAATCCGACCAACTTCTGCAGGTTTGTTCTGAAACTTTCCCTGAAACCCACCAACATTAAAGCGGAGTCTGGACTCACCTAAGTGAAGTTTTCAGGTGAATCCTCGACGTAAACGTCGCTCGGCCGCATCTACGGTGTCGGTGTTTGCTCTTTAATGACACCCTGCCTCATTAAACCCTGCCCGCTGCCTGCAGGACTGCTGCTCAGAGCACGGAGCACCCTCTGCGCATGCGCCCCCTTTGAAGTTGTAGAAAAAATGGAGCACGACTGAAGGAGACCGGTGGAATCTGAGGTCGGAGGGTTCCACCGAGGAGCGGCAGAGGGTTCTCCAGACAGAACCCTCAGGGGAACACTGGTCATGTTGATCTCCTGTGCTGATCTGTGATCAGTCACCGGAGGAAGACTCTGCTCCAGTCGGAGACATCTGATCAGTCTTCATCATCATCATCCTCTTCTTCCTCTTCTTCATCATCGTCATCATAATCTTATTCTTTGTCTTCTTCTTCATCACCAGCATCATAATCAATCTTCATCTTCTTTTTCCTCTTCTACATCGTCATCATCACCATAATCATCATGTCGGTGTAATGAAACTTAATATATCTGATCTAATGGAAATAGATGTGCAACTAGTAATCGATTAACCAATCAGCCAATGAACAGAAAGTGAATCTGCTGCGACTGTGATACCCGACAATTGATTTCTCCACCCAAGTCCTCTGAGGACAAACAGGGACCAGGTTTTTTAAATCCCACTCAGACCTCAGTCTTTTCATCCTTCACAGATTCATCAGGTGACGGGAGCTGAACATAATCGTCTCAATGTGGATGTTATTAACATTTCATCACACGGTGTTTATTTCTGTCTTTATGTCTGACAACGGGACATAAAATGTACCCAATGCAAACATCAGCTTGTTTATTTATTATCATTGTAATAAAATGTGCAATAACATCAAATAAAAGTCTGCACCACAGGAGGTTCTTGTTGTCATCCATTTATTGTTCATTATTATAATTAAATGACTGGTAACAGTGTAATTAAAACAGGTGTGAACAGGTGTGAGGTGTGAACAGACTGATGAGGACATGTTAATGATAGATACCTCTGTCGCCCCCTGTTGGAAACTCAGTTTCAGCCCGTTCAGAAACTCAGTTTCAGCCCGTCAGAGGTCGACGAGACCCAACGAAGACTGACTGAAGGAAAACAGCCCGGACGAAGCCCCCGTGACCCCGAGGGTCTGGGAGACTTCATCATCCCAACCTCGGCCTGTGTCTAGATGCAGAGTCTCGGATTCAGTCAGCTCACACATTAGATTTTACAGTGGCTCCTGAAACCTGAAGGTTTCTGCAGTGTGAGGGAAAAAAACACCCAAACAAACCCGTATCTCCAGTTCTGGCGATGACGTTGGCTTCAGTGTTATAGTCACAGCTCAGTCAGTACAACAGACGAGGCTCAGCGTTTAACCAGGAAGCGCCAGCTCAAGCAAAAGTGCATGAAAAAAGAGATAAACAGTAAACGATAAAGAGTAAGAGGAGATGTGATCAGCTCAGATGGTTTCTCACGACCCGAGACACGGAAAACAACACAACACAACCCAGACATGATGTCTCAGTAAGGAGTCAGTTACCGACACTGTAGAGATACAAGGTTTTCAGTGTCCCTCATTTTCACAGTTCGACTAATCAACAACTCAACAGGAACGTTTAAATTCTACTTTAATATTGTCATTTCTGAAGCTTTCAGACACATTTCATGGACTTCCTTGGTCGTGACAGAGATGGCTTAGATCTTGTTGCGTGGCAGAAACATGTTGGAGCATGTGCTGAGATATTTCCTCTCCTGCTTTTATATTTACTGTTTCTACTGTTCCAGCATCAAGGTGCCCAAGAAAAAATAAACCAATCAACTTTGTGATATTTGATAGTTTTGCTCTTAAAAAGGAAAAAGTGTTGGCTGTTTCTTCTTGTTCTTGTTCCCGTGAGGTTTTATTGACAAATTAAACTAAAAATATTAAAAGATGATTAAAGCAGATATTAAGGACCTGGGAAGATTAAAACAAATATAACCTCATATTTACAATCAAAGAGCCAAAAAAAGAACATTTACATGTTTTTTAAAAAATCTGAATAAAAAGTAAGTAAACATGAGACCTAAACATACAGGATTCATAAATATATTAAAGATTTCAGACATTTTCAATCTCCTGAGAGCAGAAATCAACAAAGTGTTACATAAAAACACACTACACAGAAAAATATGAGCTCAACATCTCAACAGGTTCACGGTTTAAGAGCTGTGTCAAAATCTAGTCCAGGTTCAGTCTGATCAGCTCTGATATCAATCAGGGTTTAATGGGGGGTGGGGAGGGGGGCTTTACACAATATTAAAATAATTGATAATAATCTACTTTATATTTGAATGGGGGGGGGGCAGGAAAAATACAGCAGCTTCTGGAGGCAGGAAGTGGCACAACTGAAAACCAGTGAAAACAGTAGAACAGTCTTACACTGGTCTCTGGACACTATGGCAACAAGCGATGACGCCATACTGATCTGTGTTTGTCATTGGGACAGAGGTGATGATGTCACACAGGCCCGTGGCCACCATGTTGACATTACTACACCTGTCAGATGAATGATGACATCACACGGGTTTGGTGGTGCTGTTGTAAACGAGCGTGTCCTGCTCTGACAGTGCCATGTGGGCGGGGCCTGTGGAGGCGGGCCTACGGGAGCGCTCTCTCCTGGCCTTCAGGAAGCAGTAGGTCAGGATGGCCAACAGAGCCAAGATGGCCACGGATAGGATCACAGCTAGTGCTATGGAGCCTGAGGGGAGACAGTGAGGTCACTTCCTGTCAGCGGCCACGCCTTTACCTACACTGTAAAACATCAGGTAGGAACGAGAGCCTTCCAGTGATCTAATATTAATGACCAAACGTGACCGCCTTCATCGTCTTAAAGAGAAAAGCAGAGAGCTTCACAGGTAAAAGACTTTTTCTCACCTGAGTCATCGTGCTCCTCCTCGTCCTTCTCAAAGCGGTCGAACAAGCCTCTGAAGAACACGTTTCGCCCTAAAGGGAGGGAGAGGGAGAGGGAGAGGGAGAGAGAGAGAGAGAGAGAGAGAGAGAACAAAAAACAGGGAAATGTCTGGAAATGATGATTCCAAATGGAACCAGACAGAAACAAATGGAACCCTATAGGACTGCATGAAAAAAAATCGGATCCAAATGGAACCATATGGAACCATATGGGCATTGGGGTGTATGGGGCTATATGGAAACAAATGGATCCAAATGGAACTATATGGTACAACAGTAAGCTGAATGGAACTTTTTGGGACTATATTGAACAAAATGGAACCAAATGGCACTATAAGGAACCAAATGGAACCATATGAGCATACATGGAGTATATGGACAACATGGGCTGTACTGTGCTACATGTGACTCCTACAGAACCTCTCGTGGCTCTATGTTACAGAACATGTTTCCTGTTCCGTACCAGTCACTCCGTCGCAGGCGTCAATGCACTTCGCTTCTTCCTCAAAGTTGTTTTCGTTTCCATTACAGCCGCCGTAGGTGAAGCGGTGGCACTTCCCATTCAGGGGGTCATAGTACCAGCGAGTGTGACTGGCCCGACATGGACCGGTGCGGGGGGGCTCTGTGCACCGAGCTGGGGGAGTTGAGGGTGGGGAGTGTTAGCATGTAGCATGTAAGCTTCAAGGCCTATAAGTAGGAGTTGAGACTCAAGGAAACTGACCTTTCTTCTGGTTGACATCAATGTTCAGCAGGCGACTGAAGGTCTGGTTCACTGAGGAAGAGGAAGAGGAAGATCACTCTAGGAGGTTTAAACTAAGTGTGCGTTTAGTCCTGTTGTGAGGACCAAAGCAAGGATTAGCCAGAGGGAGGACATTTTGTCTTATCCTCTTCTTCAAAGAACCGTCTCAGGATTCAGACCTGGTTTTAGAGTTAATTTCAGGGTTGTGTGTGTTTGTGTGTGTGTGTGTGTGTTACGTTTGCTGCAGTGCTCCTCGTCTGATCCGTTGCTGCAGTGCTTCACTCCGTCACACTCCAGACTTCTGTCCACACAGCAACCACTGCTGCAGATCAGCTGATCATGATGACACGCCAAACCACACACCTCTGACCCATCCACCCACCCACACCCACACCCACACACACACACACACACACACACACACTTATCCTTCCCATCCTGAACATGTTGCAGAGCTTATATAAACAGGTGCATTATGGGACTGACCTGTGGTAGGCAGAGTGGTGCCCCTCTCTGTTGTTGCTGTGGACAAAAAAACAAATACAAAAACATGCATCATCAGTCTGTGTGTACTGAGTGTGCTGTGTATATTCACTCAGGTGTGTGTTAGTTACCTGTGACTCCTCTGCAGGCGGACAAACACTCATATTCGGTTAGGTAGTTGTTGTGGTTTGGTTTGCAGCCCCCAAACACAAACTGCACACAGCCACCCATCTCAGCGTCATAATGCCAGCGAGGAAACGCAGCGCGACACGGGCCGACTTTCATCGGAGATAAACAGTACGCTGAGACAGAAACAGGGTCGTCAGACATTTCGTTAAGGTTCACAAGATCAACAAAACATTTGCTTCTAACAAAGGAAGAAGAACTGAAAAGAAAAGTTTAAATGTAACATCTAAAAATCCACAGATCTTTTAACTCCATCACATGGCCTTCTTCAGCGGATGACGGTGTTTTCTCAGTTGTCATGGAGATGGATCTTCATTAATCTATCTCCACTGAGTAAACTCCATCCACTGACGAAAGCCATGTGATAAAGTTGAAAGGTCTGGAAAAGAAACTCAGAGAACCCTGAGTTGAGATGTGTGAAATTCCGTTTTTCCTACAATGTGTCTGAAGCAGCTGAGAAGAGGTTTTAAATATTTGTTTCAGATAAAGAAACATAAAAGTTTTACAACCTGAACTCAGATCAGCTCCAACTGCCTGTTTAACTGTTTAACACATATGTAAACAGTTTGCTGCAGTTACATGACCTGGTCGCTGATCAGAGCTGTGATCAATATAAAATAAATCAATCAGTCATGTGACACATGTATTTGAAATCTATTGAAAGAAATCAACTGAACAGTTAAAATGACAAAATAAAAGCTTCACAGAGCAGGTTCAGTCTCTGTGGGTTGTGTGTGTGTTTGGGGTGGGGTGGAAGGTTGGGGGGGGGGGTGCGTATTCCAGTCCAACCAGTTTGAGCCGAGGTGTGGATCGTCAATGTGAAAACAGAAACACTGATTATTTCACTGAACATCACAGCACAACACTGCTGATCAGCTGATTCTGTTCTTATCACTTCAACCCATCAATAAACTGTCAATAAAACAGAGTTTCACTGATCAAAAATATGTTCCTGAGGCAGCTGATCTACAAACTTAAACATGTTCAGAGACAAAAACAAAAAACTAAACTGAATATTTCTGGGAACTGAATATTCAGTGAATTATATATGCAGCTTGGCTTGTACTGAGCTGTCCACATACTTTCGGCCAAGCAGTGTTGTGTTAAGGCAGTTCTCACTACAGCTGAAAAAAGAAAATGATCGTATATTTTGAAAGGAAGTCCCGGATGTGTTTGAAGGGGGGAAAAAATTAAACCATCAATGGACTACGTTTCCCATGACTGCTCACAGCTGGACAGCTCCGGGCTGAGGACGAGGACGGTGACCTGGGCGTTGTCCCATTGGCCGTTGGAGTCGGTGACGGTCAGCTGGAAGATGTACGAGCCTGTCTGCAGGTTGGACAGCTGCAACTGGTCATGTAGATCTGTCCTCTGCAGAATCACATTCAAAAATAACTGAATTTAATAGTTTTATCACCTGGACATACAGTGACAAGTTAGCATTCTTCAGAGGTGGAAAGACACATAAGATGTTTGTAGAAACTTTATTTAGAAGTTTTCTCAGCCAGAAGGACAAAAAGGAAGCAGCTCTTTCTGCACAGACAACTTCAAATAATACAAAATCCTCAGGGACACGGCTGGAAAGAAAGCAGCCTTTAAAACGGAGGATGCTGTCGATCCAAACACAAAGTTTGAGAACACCTTGAAAGATCACATGACACGCCAAGTCCACCTGAACACCCACAGGTACAGGAACAATGACTGTTTTCATCTCAAAGGAAGGTGGACGCAAACCTGCCAAAGTTAGAATTTAGTCTGGTACCATTGATACTACTGCACTTTGTTAGACTCTTGTTTATCCCCAGCTCATATCTCATTGGTCACTTCTACCTGTGTTATGCCCCGCCCCTGCGCCTCAGCAGGCTTTACCTCCATTTTGACGCTGAAGTCCCCACTCTGCTGACTCCAGCTGTAGTCGGTGATGTGGGCGTCGCCCAGTGCCAGGCTCTCGCTGCCGTTCAGAGTCGCCGTCTCACTGGGCTGGATGATGACATCACGACCTGCGATGGCGATGGGCTCACCTGGAGACGCAGTGATGTCACAGAGAAATGATATTTATTCAGTGTAATGTTGCCTTAGAGTCTTTGGACCTGTTTTTTTCAGTCTTTATCTTGTTTCCATTCAGTCAACCTGTCCCATTAAAGCAGCTGAACCAGCAGTGATCAGCTCCTGTCTGCAGTGTAGCAGTGGATGCACAGACAACTGTCACTGATCACTGTGATACTGGAGGAGACATAAAAACAGAAGGATTCTGAATGGAGTTCTGCAGCCTCTATTTCCTCTGGTTTCTATGTGGATTTATGCAGCTTTATTCTGGAGGGACGTCAAAGCTTTATTCTGAAGGTACGTCAGAGATAACACCTGTCCCCTTCACCTGTGAGACAGGTGTGCGATTCTAAGTTAAGATGAACTTTAACCAGGTAGTTGATTTTAAATGTTTTATTTGTTTTAGTGCAGAGAGATATCCAGACCTGAACCCTGACCCAGACTGGATCTCATAAGACTAAAGATGAAGAAATGTTTAGTTCTTACACACAAGCTCGGTACCGACAGGATCAGACACTGGGACATTAAAGTCCTCTAATCATTCTCCTTCTATTTGTCCATGGATCTTTGGTTCTTGCAGCTCTTTACTCTAACTCCTCTAGAACGGATCAAGATCTAAACCCCGTCCAGTCCGGATTATGTATCAACATGAATAATCCTGTGGCGATGTCGTATTTCTGGTTTTAGCCTCGTAACTTGTCTAATCACTCAGGTGTAACCTCCATGACTCAGTGTGAACGTCCATTCACAGACAGCTGTTTTAAGCTACCAGAGAAAAATCTTGACTTGAGATCCATTTTTTTCCAGACCTCTTAACCACAACACGCAGTCTTCCTCGATGGATGGAGTTTCCTCTGTTGTCATGGAGACTGATCTACATTCACCTCCAATGCCGGCGCCAGACCATGAAACAACCACCTGTCATCGGGTTTCTGAAGCTCCATCCTGAGGTCAGATGATGACAGGTGAACCATCGCCATGACAACTAAGAAACTTTACTCACTGATGAAGATCATCAGATTAAAAGCTCTGGAAAAGAAACAGTAATTGTATGTCTGCAACCACTCTAGAGGGAACCTACAGGCTGACAGTGATTCTATTACATCTCTCTGTGTGAACACACAGCATCTCCATAATCCTCTAATGTCAGCAGTAAAACACAGGAAGTTTGGTTGACAGCCAATAGAATGAAAAATAAACATGAATATAGAGGATCAAGTCCACCATGTGGAGCATTAAGATCAAGAGAGCAAAATAAAGTGCAGCTGTGGGTATAGATATGGATTCAAAATCTGTAATTTTCCTATAGAGGTTTTGAATTACTCTTTACCACAGCCTCTCATGTCTGTAGACATCCAAGCGAACCTATATTGATCTGATAATTAATCAATAATCCTTCAGTATTGAATATCTATCTACTGAGTGGATGTATTGATTGATATGTATAACTCCTGTATTGATCCGTTGATATCCACTGATCGATATCTATGCTATGACACTTTAATGAGTGCGGACTCACCTGTTTCCCGCGGTCCAGCCAGGTGTCTCTTGAACACAGACTCTTGGATGTAGCTCAGGTACCCGGGCAGGTTCACAAACTTGCACACGAAGCGGTTTCTGTGGACGCAGTTGAACAGGACGCAGGTGCGCTTGTCCCCCTCTGCTGCAGCCGCGCCGCGGTCGCGCGGCTCCAGCAGCGCCAGGTTGCAGCGCGGGTTACCGCAGCACACGCGCTGACAGTCCTCCGGAGAGCGCACGTGCCTGATGGCCAGCAGAGACGCTCCGTCCTTCACCGAGTCCTCCATGTCCAGCACGAAGTTTTCCCGACCAGAACGGAAAGCGCAGGCCGCGTCCTCTTCCGCTCCGCCGTGCCGCAGCAGCGGCAGGAGGAGGAGGAGGAGAGGCAGCCGGGGGGAGGAAGGGGAAGCTGGAGGCATTTTCAGCCGCAGTTACAGTGACTGTTTCAGGGAGAAGAGTTTACTGCTCCTGACGCGTCTCACCGCTACGCTCCGACAGTTTCAGACTCAGCGGAAGACACGAAGCGTTTTGAACCAAAGCGTTGATGCGTTAGACAGAGACCCTGGTCGGTTCACACCGTCTGCTCCGCTGCTTGTGTCCGCTGCCCTGTTCACCTGCTCAGGTGTGTCTCAGCTGTGAAAACACAGGAAGGAATCCGACACCACCCCTGCCAGGCCAGACACTGACGCGCCCTGACGTCACTCAGGTGTGGTCCTCTCCAGGTGTTGTTCGGTCGGTTATTTAGCTTGAGCTGAGGCGAAAAACAGCAAAACTACTTTATCAAGTCTTTGTTCTTTTACAACGAATGTTTTAAAGTGTAAAATAAAAAAAAGACAAACAACCCGAGCTCTGACTTCTGTTTAACTTTCTTTTACTTTTGATTATGAAAATTTATTCAAGTTCAATTTTTAAATTGTTTTTAACCTAACATAAATAATATTCATTAGATTTATATGAAGCTGGAAAGTTTCTTAATTTTGTTCAATTTTAAAGTCGAACGAGGGGAAATACTGAGATACCTTAAAAAAATTGAATTTTTTGAATAGTTACACGATATTTTAATCCCAAACAACAACATATTAAATCTCTAAAATAATCCTTTGAAAACCAAACGAAACATGTGAACGTTTTTTTTTGAATCTGCTAATTCTACTCTGAATTATTATCACTTATTATTATTATTATCATTATTATTATTTATCACATATCTGTAATTCTTTATTTCTATTACCATGACTTGTTTCTTTCTTGTTTTTATTATCATTGAATCAGACTTTCAACAGTGTATTTCATGTATTATTGTGTAATATTGAGTTAAGTTTTCTGTCAGAAAAATGTGTTGAATCTTATTTATTAATGAGAATTTATTAATGAGGCTGCAAGTGCATCAAAACAGACACAGTTGGAAGTAAAATCCTACATTCAGCATATTACTTGAGTAAAAGTACAAAAATATTAATAAATGTACGTTACTTTCCACCATAGACATTATTACATTATTAAACTGCAAAGTACATAAAAAAATCTACCAGAAGAAAAAAAAAACAGTGAAGAAACAGAAACACTGAGACATAATAATCACTGTATAATCATAAAAACACCCTGGTGCAAAAAAAAAAAACTCTGGAAATCTCCTCTAAAGAAGAACAACACTACATATATAAACATATATGAGAACAGTCCTATCACGTACTGTATATATTTAGTAAAATTTTTTGCATATTAAAATAGTGACACGCCATATAGTGGAAAATTAACATACAAAAAGACGGAAAAACAGCAGCAGGGGTTTTTTGCACTTTCACAGAGACTGTTGCTAAAATTCAAGAAGTTTTATAAAAGGATTTATTGTGAATTAAATGAAAAATTCAAAGATGATCCAAACGCTATGTATGAGTGTATAAATAAATCACCATCAGTGTAAAATACATATTTTATTGTAGGATTTTCGTCAGTGAATTAAAGTATAATCATTGAATCATATATAATCTTCGTGAATGTATAATTAATCATAAAGTGTGTATAAGTGTGCAACACTTTCAGTGTGCAGTTCAAACTCCGACCAGCAGGAGCAGTGAAACGACACATTGGTCGTAGCGGAAATGACGTTTAAAATGTTCTCGTCACATCGTCCAATCAGAGCCTCAAGAAGTTTAAACCCGGTTTCAGCAGCGGGTTGATTTGAATAATTCAAAGTTGTTTTGATTTGTAAGCATTTGTGGAACTAAAGGTAAGAAAACGAAACGTTTCATTCATTTAATCATGTGTTCGTGAAGCAGTTTATGTGCTAACGTCCCCCTCAGCTGACCGGAAACCTGCTGTCGACGTTAAATGATGTTTAATAGTTTTAACGACGGTAGAAACGTCTGTTGTTTATTAAAACTTCCAGGTAAAACACGTTTTGAGACTTAACGTGAAGAATTAAGATCCTGACTCCATTCTTCTACCTGTTTAACAGCTGGTCGCGTTGTCTGCTAATGTCGAAACCAGCTCCAGATGTTTCAAGGCTCATATTCGTCATATCCATGAAAACGATAGCAGCTAAAACTGACGATGAAATGACAGAGCTGCAGAGGTTCTCCGCCTCAAACATTTTATTTCAGACGATAAAACCGTTGGCAGGACCTAAAATAACAGAGTAGTTACACGGGACCCGAACCCCTGGTCTGAAAGAGGACTGGTTTAACCGGGACCCGCCGACCTGCTGGGCCAAAGGCGCCGAAGGAGGACACCAAATTATTAAATACATAATTCATTCAACATGAAACACAAAACTCAGAGAGTGGTTCCGTCTGACGCCAAACACATTCAGGCCGATAAAAGTCTCCGTTAGCAGGCGGTTGACCGGCCCCGGGTCCAGCGGGGAACCCGGGAACCAGTACGAAGAAACTGAACTTAGTATGAAAACAGCTACTTTCCCACTTTACTGTCCTAATAACTAGTTGGCTCAGTCTGACCAGCAGAGTTTGACTCATCTGAAAAATTATGATTCATCATGTACCTGAATATTGATTATTAATCAGTGAATCTGTTTTTCTCTTCATGTTTTCTAAATTGACGTATGATTATGGCAGTGGTCTGTTGGGTTCAGTACACCTGTATATGTGTGTGTGTGTGCGTGCGTGCGTGCGTGCGTGCGTGTCTGTTTGTGACTGTCACTGGTGATGGGTTCAGGCTGAGGGGTGATTTCTGATTGGTCCATCACATACAGGTGCAGCCATGGCAGAAGGGCAGGTGGCATCGTCTGTGCACACATGGTAAGTCTGTGTTCAACCAGCTGAATTACAGTCCTTTGCTCTAAAGAAGCCCAGAGAGGACAAAGTAGTCTAATTTACAATTTTATTTTCTAGACTTTGTTTCTGGATCAAACACATGTGGTCTTATTATTTTATGACCGGACATGATAAACTCTTAAAGCTACATTGGCTGCAGAGGGTGCGACTCTTTCCATGTTGGGTTTTCTCATATTAACAGAATAACCTGCATGTTCTTTTTTTACGTTTATGGTTAAAACCAAATCAGAGACTTTATTCACTAGTCGAGTGTAATTTATTTACTGTAATTCATATAGATCTGACTCCTCCATGTGTCTCCTGATCGACTGCAGGTCAGCCTATCAGAGCGAGACACACCTGGACAGATGGGCGGGGCTCCAAGAGGAGGGCGGGGCCGACCTGATTGTGAGTGAGTACTGCAAGGATCTGCTGATGAGAGGAAGAGAGGAGTTCACCTTTGAAGAGCTCCGGGCCGAGAGATACAACCAGCGGAGACAGAGGGAGATGGATGGTGCGTTCACCGACCTGAGGACTGTTACTGACGTGTTCAACGACCTCCAAAACTTTACTGCTACTGACATGTTCACTGACATGTGTACTGTGACTGACTACTCTTGATGCGTTTACTGACCTCAGAACCTTTACTGTGACTGAGGTGTTCACTGACCTCTGGATGGCATATTTGAGTTCTATTCAAGTTCTGCTGATTAATGTTTGTTTCCTGCAGAGAAACTGAGGCACTTGAAGGAGCTGAAGGAGCAACTGAGTCAGGAGCTGGAGGAGAAGGGGAGGCTTTTACTGCTCAGATCACAGCAGGTACAGTAACTTTACTACTACTCCTGCTACCACTGCTACTAACTATACTAATACTAGTACTTGTACTACTACTGCTATTACTACTACTGCTACCACGGCTATTACTACTACTACTACTACTACTACTACTACTACTACTACTACTACTACTACTAACTATACTACTACTAGTACTACTACTATTTCTAGGCTGTAGAACAGTAAACTGGTTTTTACTCCCTCACTTCTGAATGATGTAATACTTTGAATAGAACTTGCCAGCTGCTCTTTTCAATCTAAAGGTTTAATTTAAACTTTATTAACTGTATCACTGGGCATGGTTGACTTCTACTCATCTTTTTATTCACTGATTGTCTGAACTTGTTTCCCTTGATCCTGTGTAACCGTGACCATCAAGAATTAGAACAACAATATCAATTGATGATAGTAACAACAGTAATAAAGACACCATAGACCTTCCTGATATGGAGTAGGACAAACATGGCATCAGCTTTTCTCCTGCACTGACTTATGCATCATAAACATCTTAACCACAGTATTTCATACCATGAAGTCAACCAGCTGAAAACTTGTGTCACGGTCACGTGTTCAACAGTGGGTGTCACTCTGACTGCAGCTCTCCCTGCAGGTGGTTCACAAACCCCTCACCTCTCAGACCAGAGACTCTGGTACACCTCCAGCTGCCCCCTCCTTCCAGATATATGATGAGTGCCAGTCTGCTGCTGCACGGCCTGCTGGGTAATAGACACACCTTACACACTGATGCGTTGCTGTCAGTCAGCTGTGACTGAAATCATTGCACTTTTTCATCAAACAGAAACTGTGCGCTGCAGGATGATGTCTTCCTCCGTCCTGATGAGAAAGGACTGTGTCTGCAGATCCAGTATCCTCGACCAGGTGAGTCTCTGAGCCTCGACCAGGTGAGTCTCTGAGCCTTGACCAGGTGAGTCTTGGAGACCTTGTGATATTCTGTATTTTTCTTCTTGTCTTCAAATCTCAAACTCAATCTCAAACAGTGTGTTGGTCCGTCTCTCAACTCTTTCCGTCCTCTGTTTGTGGCTCTCAGCTCATTGGATCCTACTGAAAATGTTAATCATTCAAAACACTTCATGAACATATAGTTAATTTAAATAAAAAAACACTCAGTAATTTTCCAAACCACCTGCTTCAATGTAGTTTTTATCAAACAGGAGGAAGTGGTGATTTTGTTGGGGACTATTTTCCACAAATTAATCAGCATTTGGTGCTGTAGTGAGTGTTTTTTGCAACAGGAGTATGTGTGTGTGTGTGTGTGTGTGAGAGTGAGTGTGTGTGTGTGTGTGTGTGTGAGTGAGTGAGTGAGTGAGTGAGTGAGTGAGTGAGTGAGTGAGTGAGTGTGTGTGAGAGTGTGTGAGAGTGTGTGAGAGTGTGTGTGAGAATCCCTAATTTACACCTTAAAACACACATTATCAGGACCAATAAGAAAACAGCTGCTTATGCAGTCAAAGAGAAGTGGGTCCATGAGGACAGACTGACAACGGACCAATGACCCCGAATAAACTTGTCTTCAAACCCTCTGTGTTCTTTACGAGCCTAACGAACTCATTAATGATCAGGTTGACAAAAGGACAACGTGTCTGTGTTCATGTGTTCATGTCCAGTATTATGTGACTGTTGTCAGATTGTCATGGGGGGGCCACTGAAGACGTCAAGGCTCCTGTGGATTGCCGCCCCCCCTCCATCCCTCAGAAATCAGTCTGCAAAACCACAAAGAAGCTGAGCCCCATACAGGAGATGAGTTTGGAGGCCAATTCTCTGACCTCACTAGGAGGACTGTCCACCGGAAACTGTAGTCCCTTGGAAGACCAGGACCAGGACCAGGACCAGGAGGAGATGGAGCACTCGTCTTCACCTGGTAAGTGGGCTGGGGTCTTTCCTGTGTAGAGAACAGCAGATGTTCTACTGTAGTGAGAGTTTCTAGTCAGAATAAAACATTTGAGGACACAGAAACAGGATTCATCACTGAGTTGGATCTAACCCCAGTGTCAGTGAACACCTCTTAACTCCCTCTGCTCCTCTGACCGGTCTCAGGACCAGCTGGGGGCGCCATGGATCCCTGTGACCCAGTCGTCCGACGCCAGCTGTTGGACCTCGGTGATGTCACTTCCTCTCCTGGTTTACACTCAGAGTCCCGGCCCCTCCCTGCTGTGTCTAGCTGTCTGCAGCTGGGTACGACCTCTGGAGACTTTGATCATGTGATATTTCCTCAGGGAATCTGATGAGTCTGGAAAAGCACTGGATTCAGTCACCAGAAAAAAATGCTCCTAAAACTCCCCACTTACTTTTTAATTCTATTGACTTGGATTTCTACGGACTGAACTCCTGCATCTTTGTATCACTTCTATTACTCTGTACATTAACCATTAGTACTGTCACTGTGAATATCCCTGCTCCCTAGAGGATTAACCTTCTCCTCACTGGTTTAAAACAGATAAAAAAAACTTGTAACATTAGTGTCTTTGTTGGCTGCTCAGGCTGAAAACATTGTTCTGGATCAATGACAGATACTGATTATTGATTGGGTCTGTGTCATGTCCCCCAGGGGGCGAAGTGTATCACATCTACTCCAGAGTCGTGGACGGAGGAAGTTTCTCCATCTATAAAGGAGACAAGAAGGACGACTGCGTGCTTGTCAAGGTGAACCCGCATGTTCAGACACACCTGTCGCTGATAACACAGGTTACTCAGACTTTACGTTTGTGTGCGGCGTGATGAGATGAAACCGCGCCAGAATTCATGGTTCAACCTATGTGTGTTTACCATTTGATACAGTTTCATCAAATTCAGCTGTAATTGTAGATTAAAGGGCAGTGACACAGCCTGTCAGTCACAGCTCAGGGAACTGTTGCAGCAGAACATTAGTGTCCTGCCGCCTCTGCATGGCATCTGCAGAACCAGAGGTCTGTTCAGGCTTTACTCCCTCGTGCTTTACCTTCATTTACCGGTTTATCTGGTGCTGTAACTTGTGAGGGAAAATTCCCCTGTACCCCCTACAAGGTAATCTCTTTGCAGCTGTTAGCTGATGTCATCCTAAACTAGTCTACAGGTGTGAGTAAGTGGCCTCCGCCTCTGGCTGCCGCCTCTGGCCTCTGCTCTCCCCTAATCTCTTCAGGCCTGAGTCAGGCCTTAGTCCGATCTGCATGTTTGACTTATCATGCTATAATATGACCTTCTGACAAACTGGTGCTACTGTGGTAGGAGGATATGCTAGAACTCTCTGATCTAGTCAAGGTCAAGCTTTGTCTCCTTCTAACATTGGCAGACGAGCTGATGCCATATTGGTCCAGAATTTAAAAATGGCCCTTGACCCAAAGAGAATATGTACCCAACGTTCAGAGAGAGTCAAGGGAATTGATGCCGGCACTGCTCGCATACATTGAAGCTATGTTGGTGTCACTTCTCCTGAATTCAGTAAACATTACTACAAATTGAGCCATCTGAGTCTCCAATATGTCTCTCTCTGTCTGCCTCCTCATCCTCCTAACCTCTCTGATTTCCACAACATAATATTTTATCAGGTGCTTTCACATAATAACCTTAAAGAGAGAAGTCAACTATGACTCCCAGGGTGCATTTCACCAGAGAATATCCAATCAAGGAGCTTCACATTCTGTTGTTAAAGTTAAAGGTTTGAAAAACATTGAGCATGTTCATTCTGCTCAGGTCCTGATTCTGTTCATGTAAACTACAGAAGCAGTGTCTGGTCTAAATGGTCTAAACTGCGTACAGGTAAGTCACAAGACCAGCAGTGACCACACACTCAGGTCTCCGTGGTGACAGATGTGGTTTCCTGTGTTCACCTGTTGCAGGTGGACAGCTGCCGCGTTCCGTGGGATTTTCATCAGTTTAATCATCTGAGGAGGAGCTTGTCCACCACCGCCGCCGCCGACAGTCTTCCTCTGATAAGCTGCTTCCTGTTCCTGGATGGCTGCATCACCGTCTACACCAGCCCGCCTGATCACGTGTTCACCGTGAGTTGCTTCCTGTTCCTTTCCTTAAGAGCTAAAAAGATACAGTCTGAGTGTTAAACAGTACTGAGGACCTGGACATGGGGACCTGGCTCCACACTCGCACAGACGGGACTCACCTTTCAAAGATGGCCCCCAGCGTTTAAAACCATTTGATTTCCTGGTTTAGACAAGGCACAAAACTCCAGGAAGGGGAAATCAAGAAAACTTGATATTACGTGTGTGTGTGTGTGTGTGTGTTTGTGTGTGTGTGTGTGTTGGTGTGTGTGTGTGTGTGTGTGTGTGTGTGTTTTTCAGGAGCTGACAGACTGTGACGTGTCAGTTTGCCACAAAGCTCTTGGTCTCCTACAGCTGGTGTCGCAGCTGCACTCCTGCAGGCTGCTGCATGCAGCATTGCAGCCAAACATTCTCACCTGTTCTCACAGGTAGATCAGCACGTGTTTGGAGGGGGGGGGTCCTGTGGCTCTGAAGCTGCTGTTTTACCATGGTGGTTGGTTGTGGTTTTTTGTTGGTGCAGAAATTTCATGAGTGCTGACTGGGTCTTCCTGGTGGACTGGTCTTCCTCTATGGACCTGAACCTGCAGCAGGATGTCATGTCCGTCCAGCAGCTTCCCTCAGCTCAGACCTACATCAGTCTGGGTCTCCTGGAGCCGACCGCTCCGCCACAGCTGGTACCGCCCGCCACACACCTGTCTGCTCTCTTAGGACCCCGTCTCAAGCACTAGGACAGGTATATACTAACTCCTCCCCCTGTCACTACCTGTCAGGTGGACCTGGTGGGCGTGGCTGAGACGGTCCACTTCCTCCTGACCAGCAGCCGGATGATCCTGGTGAAAGACGACGGCGGCTGGACAGCAGAGCGGTTCAGCGGAGACGAACCCTGGTACTGGCAACCTAAACCTGGTTTAAAGTGACGATACTTCAACTGATAATTCCCGATTCCTAAAGTGGATTCTATTTAAATAACAACAACAACAACAACGACAACCCTTCTTCTGTCTGCAGTGACACGTTTTCCGGGATGTGGAGGAGGTTTTTCCGGTTGCTGCTGAACGCCGGCGGTCGCTCGTCGCTGTCCGTCCTGTCGGAGCTGGAGGAGCAGCTGTTGACACTGAAGCGCTGAAGCCTCATCGGTGCATTTGTCTTCGTATATCTGTGTTTCGTATCTAACTAATAAAGAGCTGTTTTATAACCTTTTCTGTTTGTTCAGTGTTTTTACTTTAATGAGGGATTATGGGGCAGAACGAAGTCAAAGTCAGTTGTAACAGAAACAAATAAACCAACCACCAGATATTAAATGTGAAGTTAAATGGATATAAAGCAAAGTTAAATCTTAACCGAAGTTTAGAATTCTAACCAACAGAGGGCGCTCTGAATGCAGACAGAGTCATAGAGGTGCAGAGAATTATGGGAAGTTTTCTTAGCTGCTGATGAGAAGAAAAAGGCAGTAAGTGGACCTTGAGTAGTTTGTGTCTTGGTACATTTAGGATGTGTTGGTTAGAGTATCTGCAAAAAAGCATTAATATAGAATACATAATGTATCTTTAAATCTTAATAATGTATCTTTAAATGTATCTTTTAATCTTTAAAAGGTTTTAAAAAAAAATCCCAAATCAAGTTTAAAGGTCTTAAAAGTTTTTTCTAGTCTGCTATTGAAGTAACATTAATAATATTAACATGGTCCAGTGTCTGATTTTCTCACAAACTTGCTGGAAACACAGGTATTAAATTCTCTGTGTGATTAAAATACTCACATTATCTTGGTGAACCTGCAGAAACCTGGTAGATATGTAAAGTAGTTAAATGGTCCCATAGGAACAAATAAACTGAAGTGAGTTGCTTTCATTTTATCTATTTCACATTTTGAACCTGTTTTATTTGACTTAAACTCAGGTTAATTCAGATTAAAGATTAAAGATTACACTACACTGGATGGAGTCAGACTGTTTGTTGAGTCAACTTCTTCCTCTGCCTGAGGGGAGAGCGAGGCATGCTGCAGCCTGCAGGGGGGGGGGGGGCACCTTTACCTTTGATTGTCTTTGTTTCACCACCAGTGTTTTTAAGGAGTGTGTGTGTGTGTAGTTGTCTTTAGACTTAGAGCAGATATTTAATTTCACTGTTGGAGGGTGAATGAAATATTTGTCTGAACTTAAAACCTTATTGTTTTGTGTCTATAATTAGCCTTTCAATAAATATTACAATATTATTTACAATTCTAGTTATGTTTGAAACAATTTAATGAGAGGAACAACTGAGGGGGGGGGGGTGGTCCAGACCTCCTGCCCTGTGGCCCGATAATGTTTTTGAACAAATTTACAACTAACACACATCTACCTCTACAAAATAAAAGCCTTATTTGTCTGTTTACTTACAAGCTGCTGGTTCTGGATTAACTGACTTGTTTCAACAGGAACAGTAACATCAGATCATGTGATTTTAATTCCAAAGGGTGCTTCATTTTGGTTTACGCTTAAATCAGTAATTAGACCTTTAAGGTGACATGACTCACCATCACCAAACGCTTTAGATCACAATGCATTTTATCACACACCAAACCCTATTCAAAATATCCTTAATTTACCTGTTTTGTCCCTTGTGTTTTTCACATGACCTGATGTTTCTGTTCCAGGACTTAGTCTGTCTTTGTTTTTGTTGAGCTGAACAAAGGTCAAGTCGATAAAGATAATTTGAATTTAAATTTGGAGGAAAAAGGAAAAAAACTGTCAGTCAAACTAAACTCCGCCTCCTCCACCTTTTTTCCTTCATACCTGAGACAAAGTGAGACAGGGACAAGTGAGGTGGGGGAGGGAGAGTGAGAGAGTGGAGGTGAAGAGGGGGAGGAAAAGAAACAGCAGAGAGAGTCCGTGTCTGAGAACGACGGCAGGAACCAGCCAGAACAAACTCACCTGGACTCTGCCGGCCAGGTGAGTGTGTCAATGTTTTTTTACATGTTGACTGCAAGCTGTAATGACTCCACGCAGCTGACTGTAGGTTCTCAAGAGAACCAGACTCTGATGGCTCCATGTAGAACCTTCACTGAGCTCTGAAGAGCCATTAAAGAGAGAATTACTAGTTGTTTTTCATAAGAAATGTTCTATAGCTGGGGGGGAACTCCGTTAGAACCCAGTCAGTCATGTTCTCTAGTTTACCACAGAGGGGTTATGTAATTTGTTCTGGATAACGGGTCAAATACCAAAAGTGTGACTTTAAAGAAGCCTAGGATGATGTTTCTCTACAGTAGCAGGATGTAGAACCTTTTTTTTTATTAGTTATGGCACTTTGTTATTTAACAGACTGTTCTTGATTAGAAAAGAAAGTGATTCCTCTGGCTTGAACTGCAGCATAGTCTTTCAAATTAGTTAGGTTCTTTATAGAACCATGGTCAAATAACCCATTCTAAATAAAAAACGCCTTAAACCGGTGCTGTTAATAGAAAAGAGGTTCTACAGAGTACCAGAATATCTCTAATTTATTCATTTTTTATAATATTTTTGTAGAACAACACACAATCAGCAGTAGGCTCATTTGGTTCTGTACTGAACTTTTTTTGGACTTTGTCAGATTAATTAATTTATTCTCATTTCTCTTTAAAAAGTTCCTAGCTGAGCTGTTCTTAAGCCTTGAACCACAGAGGAACCATTTTGAGATTTCAGTTATGTTCTTATACCTGGTTCCAAGAACACAGAGCAGTAACATAAAAATGTTCTCACAGCTACAGTCCAGCATCATGGTTGATGTGGGGGGGGGGCATTATGTCCACAAGTGTCCTCACAAAGACAGCGGTGTGTGTGTGTGCTGCAGTAAGCTGATCTTTATGAATGGAGGGTTTGGTGTGAAAGTGTAACTGATCTGAGAGCAGCAACATGTTTTGTCCTGTGTGTCTGTGTGTGTTCACTGATGTTTAGTTGCCCCCTTGATGTTGCTGTTGCCGCGTTGAGCAACAGTGAAGTGAGTCAGTGGGGAGTCACAGTGTGAGTCTGGTGTGTAAATCACTTTGTTTAGTTGTTTGCTGATAAACCTCAGAGGTTGTTCTTGTGTATTTTAATGGTTCCAGCTTAGACTCGTGATGTGGAAGAAATATTGTGTGTTGTTGTTTTGCTGGGGGGGGGGTGAAGGCCTCAAACCTCAGGTGTTACACAAAGCTTGAAGCCATGGATCGGTTTGAACTTTGACCTCTGGGGCAGAACCAGCAAGGTGGCAGCTGCTGTTTGATTTTTCCGGTCTGTCTTCTTGTGCTGAAACACAGTTCACAAATGCTCTTTTTTTATTTTCCCGGTTCTTTCCTCACCAGCCCGGTTCTTGGACCGCTGAAGACTGGAAAACCGTAGCCTGGTCTGGTGGGTTATTCTGCGGAGGCAGCTGATGGTCAGCTCAGAACCTGGACTCAACAGCATGAATCCATGGACCTGACCTGCCTGGTGTTAACAGTCCAGGTGGTGGTGGTGGTGTAATGGTGGGGGGGTTCTAGGCCCCCTGACACCAGTCAGTCATGATCCGATGCCACATCCTGTCTGAGTATCCTTACTGACCATGTTCTTCCCCTTATGGCCACAGTTCACTATCTTCTAACGGCTACTTCCTGCAGGATAATGATCCAGGTCACGAAGTCAAAGTATTACACTGGTTCCATGAACATGACAGTGAGTTCAGTGGATTTCAGTGGCCCCCCCTCTTTCCACATCTGGATCCAGGTTCAATAAATCTGCCTTCAGGCTGTGTTCAAAGAGTAAGTTATCTACATAAGAACTAACAGGATTGTTTGAACCTGATAACAGCATGTTAGTCTGGATTAGTTAAACCACAGCAGAAGTCCCTGCTAGAGCTGACATCGGCCGGTCAGTGGACCAGGACTGCGTTGAACCTCTTTTTGGTTTGACGGTTTGGTTTCTAATGCTGGACTCCTGAGCGGTGTTCTCCACTGTTCTCCTGCTCTAGGGGAGCGTAGGGCCGCTCCACAGTGGGGCAGCGGTAACGTGATCTCCACCGCCGTGGCGATGCGGTGACACGTCTGCCGGACCGGCGGGAGGCACAGCGACTGGATCCGGGTCGCAGCAGTGTAGGTGAATCACGCAGAGTCTGTTGTTGAGGCGTAGCCAGTTCCAGTTGGACAACTCTGGTGATTTAATGTCAGACTGAGGAGTCACGGTGGAGCTGTCTGGTCATGTAGGGAGGCGGCTTCGCTCCTCAGGTATGTCAGTCACACCCTGGTTACACACGCACGCACTCACACATACACTCACACTCACATGCACACACATACACTTGCACACACTCGCACACACACACCCACGCACACATATACAGACAAACACACACACACTCACACACACGCACAGCTTCAGTTTATATTCATATACTTTGACTCAGTATTACCCCACAAATTCAATGCAATCTTAAAACATTTATTTATTTGTCCCTAAAGGGGAAATTTGAGGGAAGTGAACAGAAAAACACAAATTAAAAGAAAATAAATAAATTATGTGAGAATGAGCTGAAATACACAACTGGCAGTGACTAACAATAACTGACTCTACAAAGATTCAAAAACGTCAAAAAGTTAAAAGAGACTGTTTTTATCAGTTTATACACAGGGTGAACTGACCATTCGTTATATGACAGCTGCTCACAGCTGTCTGATGCTTCTGGAGCGAAACCAGGACCACCAGTCCACCTTGCTGGTCCTCACAGAACCAGCGAGGAAAGGTTGAATCTGAGGGCTCAGACTGTGTAACTGGCTTAAACACGTGTGTCCAATGAGGTTTCAGGTTATTGGGCCGAAGCTCAGAGATGCTATGCTAATATTAGCATGCCGCAGCCTTGACAGGATGTCTGACGCCTGAGTTTCACCGCTGATGACTTTAAACTGTGGTTCAACTTCACATTCCACCCGGAATTGACCTAAAATCTCGACCAAACCGTTTCCTGTATTGGTGCCGTCCCAGTCGTTCGCTGGTTCTCCCAGTTTGTCGACTGGTAGACTGACTGGAATCGGATTGTTCCTGATGGGACCTGAAACCAGTCTGATGTTTTTTATCTGACTGTTTGCTTTGACTTGTGGCTCTCTGATTGGCTGAGACGCCACCTGCTCCTGAACAGCTGGCAGATGAGTCAGACAAAGTCATAACCTGCAGACTCACCTGTCTGTGTGGTCCAGGTCCACCTCAGACTCAGTCACCTGTCATTCTGTCTCGGCCACAGTAGAAAACAGCACTGAAACTCTGCAGTTTTGTAATGTCAGAGTTCAATGAATTGTAATAAAATTCAGTTTTAAATAAAAGTTGTTAGTCAGTTTTACATTTTATTTAATCATGAGCCAAATGGTTCAGCGCAGAAATAACTTAAAAAAATTTTTAACTTCCATCTAAAAATTTACACTAATTCAGATTAAACTCATTGTGACATTTTATCAGAACTGGAACAAATTTTACATTTTAGAAGCGTCTGTCTGGGGTGAAACCAGAACTGTGAACACTATGAATGTTGGTCTGTAGATTTGCAACGGAAACCGTCCATAAGAACAGAGACAGAAATTTGTCGACAGATTTACAGTGTGAAGCTGTGGATCTGTTACACATGGTTCTGTTGTAAATCTCATTCTCAGGCATGCATGGATTCAGACCCATATCAAAACTTCACCAGTTCTTGTTGATGAGATAGTTTAACAAATTAACATATAGTGGCCTCAGCAGTAATGCTTTGTATTAATCAGACACAGAACAGGGAAATGATGAGAAGCTTGTTAAAATAAAACTCCTACCTTAATTGTGTGTTGATTACCGAGCGTGCAGACAAAACCATTGTGAACACACTGAAACTGCAAACATATGTATTATGTTCTCATTTTTAAGGTTTTAGCTCATTCTAGAAAAACATGTACGCTGATCTGAGGTCTGTTTTTAAGAAACACTGGTTTAAAGGACGTGTGTGGGGTCTGTGTCTGTTTAAACTGTAATTACTCTTGAAAGTTAAAAAATAATCACATTCGCTGTAAACTTAATCAGCTGAAGTTAAATCCAGTGGCTCAGATCATCTGCTGACACTGAGGAGAGGAAGATAGGCTGACCCCCCCCCCCCACCCTCCTCCTACCCCTCCCTCCTCCCCCTCCTCCTCCCCCTCTGACTGACCGGATCAGATCCCTCCAGGTCCTGCACCACTCCCACTTAACAAACAAGAGGAGGAGGAGATGCTGCTCCATCGTCTCTATCTGTTTCCAGGCTGAGCCGGACTGAACTGATCCGGACTAAAAAGGACTTCACCTGCTTTAGCTGCGGTGGAGAGCCACCGACTCACACACAGGTGAGAGAGAGAGAGAGAGAAAGAGAGAGAGAGAGAGAGAGAGAGAGAGGGGTGTATGATGAGTGTGGATCATTAACTCAAAAGTAAATTTAAAATTGACATTAAAATAAACTGAATATCGCGAGTAAAAAAACATTAATATGTTATACTTGAAGTGTTATTTGTTTTGTTTTATGCAAATAAATTGACATTTTGAATAAATCAAATTATAAACTGACATAAAATTCTTCATGAACTTCACTGATGAAACTGATCATTAAAAAACAAGAAAATAAACTACAACTACACACTGAAGAACCAATGAAACCTGTGAATTTTGGTTCTCTGGGAGACGTTTTGTTCTTTACTTTGAAGTTGACTCACTGGCGACAGAAAATAACACAAGGAAAGAAAAGCGTCTGAAACTGAAGAAAAATACTATAAACTGAAGACTTTTACTTTGAAATCCTGCTGGTTAAGCTCCTTCCCCGGGTTTCTGTTTATTAGAAGTTAAATTAATTTCAGTGTCTCAAACATCCACGAGGATAACAAGCTGCGGACTCGTCCGATTGGCTGATGAGTCTCAACCAATGTCTCCGTTTGACTCTGAGCTGAATTGGTTTTGTCTCCTGCTGTTCTTCATCATCCTCACAAAGACCTGTTATGTAACAGACGTGTCATTAATGATCATGATATCAGATCAGAAAGTAATGAGACGGGAGATGATGGCAGATTCAGATGGAAACCAACCGAGCTGAGGACAAACTCTCATTTACAGCTTTCCATTTACAGTATGTGGCGAATGGAAGGAAACTTCTCAGGCTGAACTCATGTGTCTGGATTTAAATAAAAACTGAGAAAACAACTACATGTAAACCAGTCCTCAGATGCACAAATACACACATGTAAAAACTGAAATAAGATTAAAAAAATACTTTTTCAGAAACAGGATCAAAGAGAAAGGGCAGTTTAAAAGAGCCTTAATCGTTTTTTCCTTTTGCTAAAAATATGTGTTCAGAAAAAATTGTAAACCAGATTCACAGTCTTGGTTGTGATTTAACGGTAAAAATTATGTCCTCTTTAGTTTCCTGTCCTAGGACCAAAGACTGTAGCAGGTTTATGAGGAAGCAGGATTTCAGATGAACAGTCTGGACCCGTGACCTGACGTCGGTTCTGTAATGACCTGGTGAATAGTGTTCAGACATGTGGAGTCATAAGACCTCTTCCCTTGGTTGTTGCTGGCTGCTGAGTCTGTGAACTGTTTTGTGACTGATGCCGGTTAAGTGACTGTCAGTCATCTAAACCTGAGGAAACGGTGGAATGAGCGTCATTCCCCAGATGTTAGATGAGAGACTGGACGATCTCGTTAACACCAGTTTCAAAATTAATGTTTGGATCAAATAGGACTAGTCTGTTTGTGACAGAAGACTTTATGATGTAGGAAAAGGGACCAGGTGAGGATCTTAAAGCTGAAGCAGACAGACGTGATTTTAATGTCTGTTAAAGTAACAGACTACTAGTACTACTACTACTAGTGTAGTAACAACTACAGTCGTACAGCTTAGTTTGTTTCCATACAATTAGGAGACACAGTATAATAAACATTCCTAAGAATATGCTGTAAAGTCTAATCTTTGTGGATATACTTTAATATTTTGACCAAATGAACAATTCTTCTTTGAAATAATTTCTACCTTCTTTACTGAAACATTCAGGACCTTTGATCATAAAACTCTCAAACAATAATGTTCAGCAGTTTCAGTATTAGTGTAACATCAGCAGAGCTCGTTCAGCCAGATGTTTCCTGGTGTCAGATCCTCATTATGCCCCTTAGTGGTGAAAATGATTCACTTCGTTGAAGTCTCTCCCCCGTGAACAAACAGCAGAGCGGCTGATGTATTCGAGCCTGCAGCTTTAATCTGAATCATTACTAGTGTTGATGATGCAGACAGGTGAACTCTCACCTGTGCCATTTGTTCGGTTTGTGTTCGCCAGGAGGAAGAGGAGGTCATGTGACTCTGTTCAGGTAAACCACCTGAGGAGGAAAGAGAAGCCGTCACTTTACCAACACTCCTGAGTGTTTGATGTGATCCTCCATCATGTCTCAGCAGCAGTGGTGTGGTTGTTTCCCTCAGGTCTAAACACAACACAGCCCCCTTTCCCACGCCGTTGCTGTGTTGCTGTGGCGATGTTCCGTCACAGGAAGAAGAAGCACAGGCCGGAGATTTCTGCGCCACAGGACTTCCAGCACCGCGTCCACACATCTTTCGATGCTGCCACCGGACATTACGTGGGTCTGCCGCCGCAGTGGCAGAGCGTCATTGACACACTGAGGAGGCCCCGCCCCCTAGTGGACCCCTCCAGGATCACTGAGGTCCAGCTCGGACCCAAGAAGGTTGGGGGGGGGGATTTATCTTCAAAACAATAACTCAAGTTAATTTCTTCTTATTCTGGTATTGTTGTCCACCTTTGTGTTAATAATACACAGGTGTAAATGGGCGTATACACAGGTGAACGCATTTCACACCTGTTTCTTTTGAGCAGTTTGGGGCACGGAAACCAGAGCATCTCAGAAACCCGTTCAGATGCTGATCAGTAACAAGTGAATATCATAATACACGTCAGAGGTCACTTAGAAAAGGCATCTCCATGACAGCGCTCGTCCACCTCACGGCACTGACAGGATCCTTTTATACCTTAAAACACTTCAGATCTCAGTCACTAACAAACACATTCAAGTTTCCTTTTCAAATATGAGGTTTTAAGAACTCAAATATATTTTCAGCCCCAGTTGTTCTCAAACCCGAGGTAACCAGTGAACATTATGAATAAAGATTAATAGTAATAAATTGAATTTCACCCATTTAAAGGCTGTTCATGCAGCGATCACGTTGAACCTGTTTCAGTCTGAGATGCATTTGCTCTCCTTACTTCCTGTTAGGTTTTATTTCCTCCTGTTCTCAGGTCCTGACTCATTCTGACCTAATTAAAGCTGCAGCTCTTCATCACAACATCTTCGTCCTTACATCAGATAAAACCAGTGACCTCTGACCTCTTACCTGTGTTGAGTTGTCAGTGGTAAATGTACAGACACAGACTGTAGTGAAGCTGCTGATTGTGCATTCACTGGTTTACGGTAAATAATGTGTTTGAGCTGACAACTGGGCTGATGTTTCTGTGCTAGTATCTCAGTCCTACAGATTATGTACAGTATGTTCTCTGTGAATATTGATTATTTCTTTCACGTGACCTCCTAATAAGACTAAAACCTCCATAACTTTAGGGTTAAACTGTAAAAATTGCTGCACTCATTGATGGTGGAGGTTATTTTATCTGGTTTTGCAGCCTCTATAATTTGTCATGTAGATAAATTCAGACTGTGCTGTCTTCAAACAAAGTTGCTTTGCTTTTAATACTATTTTTATGTATTAATATTGGATTACTCATTATAATGAGCTCAAGTACAAGTGATAGTAGATGATTTCAATAATTAAAACTGACCTCTCTGTAAAATCATCATGTGTTGATCATCGAACGTATTTAATCCTTACTGACAGTGAATATATCTCCTGCAGATGATTGTTCGCGGCAGTTTTATCGGTCACGGCGACTACATCAGTCATGTGATCTCTGAGATGAGCCGTCTGTCCGTCTCCAGCTCCAACTCTCTGCGTCGCGGCAGCCCATCAGCACGGAAACGTGCCCAGTCAATGGGTCGACTGGGAGAACTGACGGAGGATGAGCCGTACCAGTACAAGGAGTTCAATCGCCACGGAGTCAGTGGGAAGAGCGACAGGAGCTCCACCTACTGGCAGGACCGGATCAGACTGGTCCGCAGCGAGACCAGCAGCCCCAAACTGAACGGAGCTCTGCAAAGAGCCAAGTCCACCCGCCAGGTGGGGTCTGAGGCCATGCCCCCCACACCTGGGACACCTCAGAGGACGGATGGGACAGGTGAGACAGGTGAGACAGGAATACGGTACACTTGCAGTGCGGGGGCGGGGCTAAGGCTGAGGCCGTCTTCCTGTCACAACAACTTGCAGACCTTGGAAACCAATAGCAGATCTCACCAGAGACTGAAACCAGTTTTCGGTCATCTGCCGGACCTGCTCTCCTCCTCCAGAGAAACTCCCAGGAGGCCACACTCCTCCTATGACCTCAAGGTAAGAATGGTCTTTAAAGGAACAGTCCCACATTTAGTAAAATTCTCTGAGATCTGAACTTTAGCTTGTAGGTGAAATTTGTTATCTATGGAAAGACCCTGGTTAAATAAATCTTAAATCAAATTGAACAAAAGAAATAATCTATATCCTACTGATCTGAAGTTAAAAGAAAGAATATCAGATACTTTGCTGATGATACAAACGTTTATTTTCCTGCTACACCCGGTAAGTCCTTCCAGCTGGTTCAGGTCTCTACAAGCCTCCATTCTTTACACACCGCTGGTACAGCATGGATACCTTGATTATTTAAATGGTGAGCACTAGTAAACTATTCCAAAAGGTTCCAAAAGATTTAAGAGAATGCATGTTTTGCACAGAATAAAAATAAAAAACTAGCTTTCCTAGAATTTTTTCTTAATGACCAGACATCATAATCTGTTTTAGTTTCACGGAATAAAAACTCTACTTAAACTCTGATGCAGTAACTTACACAAATGAACCTTTTTTGTCATGACATCTCTGATCTCAGCTCTTAGGCAGATTAAATTAGTGAGCAGTAGTTTATCAGTAATCTGAGTAATGTCGTTCTTGCAGTTGTTATTTGACAGTTTCTCTGTCTTCCTCTCCCCCAGCTGACCTCCCCCTCCTCACCCCTCCTGCTGCCTCCTCCCAACAGCACCAGCAGTCCCCTAATCACAGGTAGAGCTTTACCCCTGCGGTCGCTCCGCCCCATCTCCAGTTGCGACATTATCACAAAAACACCAACCCCCCTGAACCAGGACAGTCCCATCCGGTCCAGCCTTTCTCCCACTGGGTCGCCAGCCTGCCCCCCCGCCCAGCCCAGCCCCTCCTCCACCCAGCAGGAGGTACCTGAGGGAGTTCCCCAGAAGGTGACCCATGAGCAGTTTAAGGCAGCTCTGCAGATGGTGGTGGACCCGGGTGACCCGAGAACGACTCTGGAGAACTTTGTGAAGATCGGGGAGGGGTCCACAGGTGTGGTCTGCATCGCCCAAGAGAAACACAGTGGGCGACAGGTGGCTGTGAAGATGATGGACCTGAGGAAACAACAACGCAGAGAGCTGCTCTTTAATGAGGTACAGCTGGGGCACAGGGAGCGGAGCTTCATGTTTACTTATATTTTCACCTGAAAGTTAATACTCAGTGAGAACAGTTAAAATGATCAGGTGACTGTCAGTAACAGGTAGTTTGAGGTTTAACAGTTTTTAAGCCAACAGAAAATTAATCAAGATCAGTGTAATAATTTATTTGTATAATTTGATTAAGTAGTTTATCGATGAAAACCGTTAAATATTCTGGAATCAGAATATTCTGGAGCCCTTATTAAAAGCAGGTATTACAAACCTGTTACCTGCTGCAGTGTGACGTTGTTGGCTCACCTGTCCCTGTGTCTTAGGTGGTGATCATGAGGGACTACCGGCATCAGAACGTGGTGGAGATGTACCAAAGCGCACTGGTGGAAGAGGAACTCTGGGTCATCATGGAGTACCTGCAGGGCGGCGCTCTCACCAACATCGTCAGTGAAACCAGGTGAGCAGGAAATTAAGCACACCTGTTTGTTTGGTAGATTTTCTCGCTTCTTCTGTTTTAATAGCATTTCTGAATATTTCAGGTTGAATGAGGAGCAAATAGCGACAGTGTGTGAAGGCGTCCTGCAGGCGTTGTCCTACCTTCACTCTCAGGGCGTCATTCACAGAGACATAAAGAGTGACTCCATCCTACTGACCCTGGATGGGAGGGTAACGAACATACACACACAGATTTTTTTTTTGTAAAAAGGTTGCAATACAATGTGCTTTATAAAGTTTGAGTAACATGAAATTGAAATACTGTGTGAATTGCAAACACCTGAATCCCTCCATCTTCTGTCCTGCTGCAGATAAAACTGTCAGACTTTGGTTTCTGCGCTCAGATCAGTAAAGACGTCCCAAAGAGGAAGTCTCTGGTTGGGACTCCGTACTGGATGGCCCCAGAGGTGATCTCCAAAACAGAGTATGGTACAGAGGTAACAGCAAGGAAACATCCAATCACTGCCCACTCTGACAACACGTTTTAAGTATCAAAACCTCAAATAACTGAGGTTATTGGGATGTAAAGAGAAATTGGGCGTGGGTCGGGTCTCTGCCCAGGTCACAGGTGACCTCTGACGGTTTGCTGTGTCCTTCAGGTGGACATCTGGTCTCTGGGCATCATGGTGGTGGAGATGGTGGACGGAGAGCCACCATATTTCAGCGACACACCCATCACTGCTATGAAGAAGCTGAGAGATGAAGCAGCACCGAGTGTGAAGAACATCCACAGGGTCAGACACACGCACTCACACATGTGCAAAAACTTATGCATATATATATATATATACACATACACACACACATATATATACATACACACACATGTACATATATATCTGTCGATATATATATATAGATATATCTCTATATATATATCGATATATATAGATAGATATATATATAGATATATATATTTTTATACATACACACAGACACATACAAGTTGAGGACACCAGACCTAGATGTGCATTAAGAGGACAGCCTGTCCTGAACATTGTTTTAATCATGAATAATTAGTGAACACAGCTAACTGGCCAACCGTTTACCTGGGACGGTCCTCATAAGCCTGGCAGTAGTGGTTGATGTAGTACTCTCTTGTGCTCAGGTGTCTCCGGTGTTGAAGGACTTCCTGTGCTGCATGTTGACTCGCGATATGCTGCAGCGTAGTAGTGCCAGTGACCTGCTGGAGCATCCGTTCCTTTTGCAGGCTGGATCCCCAAGCTGCCTGGTGCCGCTGGTGGAGCAGCACCGCAAACGGATGTCGCTCTGCTGAACACCTAAGGCGCGTGCGAGACTCATCTGAAGAGCTGAGAGCTCTCAAGCTGTGCTGACTCCTGGGACTCTGCACGAGTCGCTTTCTTCTCTAAGACCAGAGAACCATCACCTCAGTTTCTCCTTGGCTGCTAAGAAGGCTGTCCACTTAAGCATCCAGTCACGTGCCAGTGTTCCTGTAAGCCCGTCCCATTCCCGCTGCCTGTCAGGACTCCCAGCAGCCAATCAGGGGAGTGAATTCATCCTGAGGACAGCAGAATACCAGCAGCCTGTGCTCTGACTTTCATAAGGTCGCTTCAGGTTGTGAACTTTGACCTCCAGCTGCAGGATGGTTTGTTTATGCTAAAGCTGCTGATGTCACCTGTAAACACACCTGTCACTTGAGAGAAGGAAGTAATCTTGTAACATTCACGTACATGCAAGAAAATGTATTTTATAATACCTGGATTTTATTTGTCAGTTTTATCAGTCATTTCCTCTCAGTGAACAGAAACTGTAACTGGACAAGATGAAACAAACTTGTATTTACCTTTTACCTGTGCACCTGTATGCTGCTTCCTGGTTGACCAATGATCTTGTTGTTTTTAACAGTAAAATGGAGGATTTTAACTTTTTAACATTTCAGGTTCCTTTATATTTCTGTGCAGAAACAGAACTTCATGTCAAAAAAACATAAAAAAAGAGAATGAAAATAAACTTTTCAGTCTTTAGATTTGATTTTTTTTAAAACAAGCCTTTTACACAACAATCATAAATCAACATGGAGGAAAAAAATCTGTGACTTACTTGGATCTGTTTTGTGCTGATTTTGACTTCAGAGCAGCTGCATTCACATTTCAGAGCAGATCTTCTGTTTTGAAAAAAACAAATGTTAAGTATGAAAAAGCAAGAAATTTGAAAAATAAAGACAATGCTTTATTTAATTTTGCTGAAGGGAGAGAACTTGTAATTTCATTGTAGAGCTGAAGAGAAACTTGGAACTTTTTATTCTCATCCCAGATATCCAGTATATTTCATTTCAGCCCTGTGAGGCTGATTGGTCACAAGAATAAAGACCAATACTTAGACGCAACAATATTTTTCTTGTGTTTGCTGCAGCTCGTAGAGCTGTGTTCGCTCATTTGCAGAAAATACAGCACCATCTCTGTATCAGAGCTTTATTCTCCATTAAAAAATTAAACTGAGCAAACAAAAGGATCAGAGAGTTGTCTTGAGAAACAGTGTAGACATGGACCTTTATATTCTTCAGTAATTTAATGTGTTGTTTTCTTCTTCATTATTTTCAACATAAGAGGGAACAGAACCAGTGAAATGTACAAAATGTCACAAAGTTAACTTCTACTATAATGCAGGTTTGTTTTCTGCTAATGCTTGAATATCAATGAAACATGCTGATTGTAGCTAATCAAATTTAGATTAATGTGATTACTTTAGTAATGCAAACAGGTAGAACTGCAACTGATTATTTTCACAATCTATTAATCTGTCAATTAATCTCAATTCAATATATTTATTATACTATAAAACATCTCAAAATGTAAATTTCCCATTAGAATAGAAGCTTAGATTTTTTTTTTTTTTTTTGGAAAGTGCAGACAACCCTCAGTGCTGTATCACACGCTCTCTATGGTGAATATGAGTCGTTACCATCAGGATGGAGGTCAGAGGTTACAGCGTCTGCAGACTTCATGTACCCAGAGATCGTTTCTACCTACAGTATAGCTCTGTTGAACAACCCACTGACTCCTGTTTGCATGATTTGTTCTTTAATGGTCGTATTGATTATTTTCTCCAGTGATGATGATCATGAAAAGCTTTGTCCTCCTAAAGAAGTGATTTTGTTTTGAAAAACTTGCAAAGTTTTCTGTAGAATGTGACTTTGCACACGTTAGTTACATGTTTTTACTTTAGATGATCTTTCATAAAATGAAAATATTAATAAACTGACGGCATTTTAAAATTTGTTGACGTGATTATTTTTCCTGTTTTATATCAGATTTCATTTTCATATTTATTATCCCCAGCAGGAGTAACAGTAGACAGCACAGTACAAAGCCTATGAACACAAACATTAACATTCAATATCCTTGCCAAAATATATTGTAGTTTTATATTTGTTATTGAAATGATTTTTAAATAAAAAAATAGATAATTGCCTTTTAACTGCACCACAAAGATTTTTTTACTCTTTGCCCTTTGTAAATTGTTTTTATTCATTTTAATCAGCTTTCTGAATCTTTCTACGGATGATTTATTTTTAATTTTACATGTATAAATGTATATTTTACATTTGGTTCGATCAGCAGCATAAAACAAACACCTAAACAGACAATAAACTCATCCTGTCACAGCTCACATACATACAAACTGTCTTCACATTTACTGTAGATTTTGTTTTTTTTTTTGGTTAAATCTTTAATTTGTTCATTTTTGTGAACATGATGAAATTCTCCCGCATTGGTCAGAGGTTTTGTCAGTAGTTACTGTCAGTTTATCAGCTCAGAGACTCTGTGATAACATGAGAATAACCACCTGTCCTTTTAACAGTTCAATTTGTGGTTGTAAGAAATACACATATTAACAAGTAAATTGCTTTCAAACAAAGACAAATATGTATTATCCCAATACACAAATAATGAGATTTTAGCTATATTTAGGTTTCTGGAAACACTGAAATGCGTCTGCTTTGGAATAATACATTCGTTAAGACACCATGAATTAGAGTGATATCTTTTTAAAAGTAGGATTTATTTATTATTATTATTTATAATGATAATGATTTATTTTAGTCTCAAATTTAGTGATTTATTGCTGTGCTTAATATTTTACATTCATTTACCCGAGACTAACTACCTACCACCACCTGACTCTGGCAGTGGTTGCAACATGGATGCCAAGTCACGGGCACCTCTGCCCACCCCCCGGCCCCACCCTGGAGGAAAGAAACTCAGAGACCCTGATTCAAGTGTCTCTGCAGTCTATTTAAAGGCTGAGAGCTGATGAGTCCAGACTGTCAGAGATAAAGAGACAGAAACACTTAAGTCAGTCAGACCACACTCCTCATATCTGAGTCCAAGAGAGACATTTAAACAAATTATTCTAATGTCTGCTGCTTCATTTAATTACATTTTCCCAAAAAATAAGAGTTTGAGATCGGTGCTGTAAAATACAATTCTGTGAGTTTAAATGCAGTTTGGATGTCAGTGTCACAGCAGGATATTTGGGTTTAAGAGATTTTAAGTATAGATTTGATCAAAATGATCATTATGTATCACAGATAATCATAAAAAATAACACTAGCCTCATATTTGTTGCTGGTATGAACAACAGAATGTATCCTCAAGAAAAATTCAAGTTTGAGTATAATGGTCTTAGATGGATGGAAAAGATAATCCACAAGTCATTAATCAAACAATCAAACTCAGACACTGATGTAGGAGAAACAACTCTTTTCCACTGAATTCCTTCCTGAATATTTTCATCCTGATGGAAGAAGATTTCAGTGCAGAATAATGGACTAAATAATGAAGATCTTTGGGCTATAGATAAAGAGAGAGAAGACTAGAGTAGTGTCAAGTCACTGTAGGTCTGTGGAGTGTGAATGGTCGCGGTCATTTGTTGTATCATTGACTGGGTTTCGTATATTTTAAAGGTCCATTTACAGCTGGGCATTACAAACTTCATGTTGTAGTTTTGGAGTTGATTTGTTTTATAACTTGTTTCCATCAAAATAAATATTAAATAGATAAGTAGTAGTTGTTTCTAAGTGAATTATTAAGGCTTGGAATAATGAGTTATGGTTTGGAATTGATCCTTATAATTTTTTTGCTGTTTGCACATATTAAGAACCTTTTAATTATTGTTACATTTTTCACTGGATAAACATTTTTCAGCCAATCAGAGTGAGATACAATGATGAATATACAAGAAGTGATATAAAAATTGCATTAAATGGGTTGGATGTCAGTGTGTTTTTTAAAATCCAGTTCTGCTGCAGGTAAATGATTAAACTGTGGACTGTAAGCGCTGCCCCTGTGAGGATACAGTAGAAGGAGATTAGAGTCTAAATGAAGAGGTGTCAGGAGTCTTTATCTGCAGGCAGATAAGCAGTGAAACTCTGCTTCTCCTAAAATGGACTTTGACAGCCAAAGGTCCTGAATCTGCCCTCGTGGTGCTTTCATATCCCGGGACAAATTTAGTTCAACTCTTTCTTTTCAGCAGTTATCTCCTAATTTGGTTCACAGTGTGCCTTTATAAAAAAACCCGCCTACAGTGGAGAGGCTGCAGTTCTTCATCAGATTCACCAGGGAGAGACTCCTTTTTCCCGGTTTGTTCTCTGTTCTGACTTCTGAGGACCTCCACCCTCCACCATGGGTGATGCTCTGATGGCTGAGTTCGGGAAGGCTGCTCCTTACCTGAGAAAGTCAGAGAGGGAGCGTCTGGAGGCCCAGACCAGAGCTTTTGACATTAAGACGGAATGTTTTGTAGTTGACGATAAGGTAGAATATGTGAAGGGACAAATCCAGAGCAAAGACGGAGTGTTGGTGACAGTTAAGAAGGAGGATGGAACAGCAGTAACCGTGAAGGAGTCTGATGTTCACCCCCAGAATCCGCCGAAATTTGATAAAATCGAAGACATGGCCATGTTCACTTTCCTCCATGAGCCTGCTGTGCTGTTTAACCTCAAAGAGCGTTATGCTGCCTGGATGATCTACACCTACTCTGGGCTCTTCTGTGTCACTGTCAACCCGTACAAGTGGCTTCCTGTCTACGATGCTGAGGTGGTGGCAGCCTACAGGGGGAAGAAGAGAAGCGAAGCCCCCCCTCATATCTTCTCCATATCTGATAATGCCTACCAGTACATGCTGACCGACAGAGAGAACCAGTCCGTCCTAATCACCGGAGAATCTGGAGCAGGAAAGACTGTGAACACTAAGAGAGTCATTCAGTACTTTGCAAGCATTGCTGCTGTTGGCGGTGGAGGCAAAAAAGACTCCAGCAAGGGGACACTGGAGGATCAAATCATCCAGGCAAACCCTGCGCTGGAGGCATTTGGCAATGCCAAAACATTAAGAAACGACAACTCATCTCGGTTTGGAAAATTCATTCGAATCCACTTTGGTACGAGTGGCAAACTGTCGTCTGCTGACATTGAGACATACCTGCTGGAGAAGTCACGTGTCACCTTTCAGCTCAAGGCTGAGAGAAACTACCACATCTTTTACCAGATCTTGTCCAATCAGAAGCCAGAGCTTCTGGACATGCTGCTGATCACCAACAATCCATATGACTACTCCTACATCTCCCAAGGAGAGGTAACAGTTGCCTCCATCAATGACTCTGAGGAGCTGATGGCCACCGACAGCGCCTTTGATGTGCTCGGCTTCACTCCAGAGGAGAAGATGGGTGTCTATAAATTGACTGGAGCCATTATGCACTATGGAAACATGAAGTTCAAACAGAAGCAGCGTGAGGAGCAGGCTGAACCTGATGGGACGGAGGCTGCTGATAAATCAGCTTACCTAATGGGGCTGAACTCCGCTGACCTCATCAAAGGCCTGTGCCACCCCAGAGTCAAGGTAGGAAATGAATATGTTACCAAAGGCCAAAGTGTGGACCAAGTCTACTATGCCATCGGTGCTCTGGCTAAGTCAGTGTACGAAAAGATGTTTAATTGGATGGTGGTGAGAATAAACCAATCCCTGGACACAAAACAGCATCGTCAGTACTTCATAGGAGTGCTGGACATTGCTGGATTTGAGATCTTTGACTTCAATACATTTGAGCAGCTGTGCATCAACTTCACCAATGAGAAACTGCAACAGTTTTTCAACCACCACATGTTTGTTCTGGAGCAAGAGGAGTACAAAAAAGAAGGTATTGAGTGGGAGTTCATCGACTTTGGTATGGACTTACAAGCTTGTATTGACCTCATTGAGAAGCCACTAGGGATCCTTTCAATTCTGGAGGAAGAATGCATGTTTCCCAAAGCCAGTGACCAAACTTTCAAGTCAAAGCTCTATGATAATCATCTGGGCAAGAACAAGATGTTTGAGAAGCCGAGGGCAGCAAAGGGGAAAGCAGAGGCTCATTTTGCCCTGGTTCACTATGCTGGTACTGTGGACTACAACATCAGTGGCTGGCTGGTCAAAAACAAAGACCCGCTGAATGAAACTGTAGTCGGTCTTTACCAGAAATCCTCACTGAAGCTCCTCAGTCTGCTGTTTTCTAGTTACGCGGGAGCTGATGGTGGTGACAAGGGAAGTGGCAAAGGAGCCAAGAAGAAAGGCTCGTCTTTCCAGACCGTGTCTGCACTTCACAGGGAAAACCTGAACAAACTGATGAACAACCTAAAGACCACACATCCCCACTTTGTCCGCTGTCTGATTCCTAATGAGAGGAAAACTCCAGGAGTCATGGACAACTGCCTTGTGATGCACCAGCTGCGCTGTAACGGTGTACTTGAAGGCATAAGAATCTGCAGGAAGGGTTTCCCAAATAGGGTTCTCTATGGTGACTTCAAACAGCGTTACAGGATCCTGAATGCATCTGCCATCCCCGAGGGTCAGTTCATTGACTGTAAGAAAAGTGCAGAAAAGTTGCTGGGATCACTGGACATTGACCACACTCAGTACAAGTTTGGCCACACAAAGGTTTTCTTTAAAGCTGGCCTGCTTGGAACTCTGGAGGAGATGCGAGATGAGCAACTCTCTCGAATCATCACCAGGATCCAGGCTAATGCCCGGGCACTCCTCATGAGGGCACAGTTTGCCAAGCTAGTGGAACGAAGAGATGCTCTGATGGTTATCCAATGGAACCTTCGTTCTTTCCTGGGTGTAAAGAATTGGCCCTGGATGAAGCTCTTCTTCAAGATCAAACCCCTACTGAAGAGCGCTGAGTCTGAGAAAGAGATGGCAAACATGAAGGATGAGTTCAACAAGCTAAAAGAGGCGCTGGAGAAATCAGAAGCCAGAAGAAAGGAACTAGAGGAGAAAATAGTGACTCTTCTCCAAGAGAAGAATGATCTCACTCTGCAGATTCAGTCTGAACAGGATACTCTGACAGATGCCGAAGAACGCTGCGAACAGCTTATAAAGAGCAAGATCCAACTGGAAGCCAAACTGAAAGAGATGACAGAAAGACTTGAAGATGAAGAAGAGCTGAATGCAGATCTCACAGCCAAAAAACGCAAGCTTGAGGATGAATGCTCTGAGTTGAAAAAAGATATAGATGACCTGGAGCTGACTTTGGCCAAGGTGGAGAAAGAGAAACATGCTACAGAGAATAAAGTGAAAAATCTGACGGAGGAGATGGCTTCCCAGGATGAGAACATCATGAAACTGACCAAAGAGAAGAAGGCACTGCAGGAGGCTCACCAGCAGACACTGGATGACCTCCAGAGTGAAGAGGACAAAGCCAACAGTTTAACCAAAGCTAAAGCTAAGCTGGAGCAACAGGTCGATGATCTGGAGAGCTCACTGGAGCAAGAGAAGAAAGTCAGGATGGAACTTGAGCGCTCAAAGAGGAAGCTCGAAGGAGACTTGAAAATGACCCAGGAGAGTTTGATGGATCTGGAAAATGACAAACAACAGCTGGAAGACAAGCTCAAGAAAAAAGACTTTGAGATTGCGCAGTTCAATTCAAGACTTGAAGATGAGCAGGTGTCGTCAGTTCAGCTCCAGAAGAAGCTAAAAGAAAACCAGGCGAGAATTGAGGAGCTAGAAGAGGAGTTGGATGCCGAGCGTGCAGCCCGGGCAAAAGTTGAGAAGCAGCGTTCCGATCTTTCCCGTGAGCTGGAGGACATCAGCGAACGCCTGGAGGAAGCAGGTGGAGCAACATCCGCCCAGGTGGAGCTGAACAAGAAGAGAGATGCAGAGTTTCAGAAGCTGCGTAGGGAGCTGGAAGAATCCACCCTCCACCATGAGGCCACTGCTGCCTCCCTGAGGAAGAAACATGCTGACAGCGTTGCCGAATTGGGCGAACAGATTGATAACCTGCAGCGTGTGAAGCAGAAGCTTGAGAAAGAAAAGAGTGAGCTGAAGCTGGAGCTGGATGACTTGTCTTCTAACATGGAGAGTGTGGTGAAGGCCAAATCAAACATTGAGAAGATGTGCCGTACAATGGAAGACAACATGAATGAGTACAAGTGTAAATATGAGGAGGCTCAACGAGCCATCAATGACTTGACTACCCAGAGGGCCAAGCTGCTTACTGAGAATGGTGAGTTTGGACGTCAGCTGGAGGAGAAGGACTGTCTAATATCCCAGCTGACCAGAGGGAAGAACTCGTACAACCAGCAGGTAGAAGATCTACGTAGACAGCTGGAAGAGGAAGTCAAGGCGAAAAATGCCCTCGCGCATGCTGTACAGTCTGCTCGTCATGACTGTGATCTGCTCCGAGAACAGTTTGAAGAAGAGCAGGAAGCCAAAGCTGAGCTGCAGAGAGCTCTGTCCAAGTCCAACACAGAGGTCTCAGCATGGAGGACAAAATATGAAACTGATGGGATCCAGAGAACAGAGGAGCTGGAAGAGGCAAAGAAGAAGTTGGTTCAGAGACTTCAGGAAGCAGAGGAGGCCATTGAGGCTGTGAACGCAAAGTGTTCATCTCTTGAGAAGACCAAGCACCGCCTCCAAAATGAGATTGAAGACCTGATGCTTGACCTTGAGAGATCTAATGCTGCATCTGCAGCACTTGACAAAAAGCAAAGAGCCTTTGACAAAATCTTGGCAGATTGGAAGCAGAAGTTTGAGGAGTCGCAGTGTGAGCTTGAAGCATCCCAGAAGGAGGCTCGGTCATTGAGCACTGAACTCTTCAAACTGAAAAATGCCTATGAAGAGTGTCTGGATCAACTGGAAACAATGAAAAGAGAGAACAAAAACCTCCAGGAGGAAATCTCTGACCTTACTGACCAGCTTGGGGAGGGCGGCAGGAGTGCCCATGAACTGGAAAAGATCCGGAAGCAGCTCGAACAAGAAAAGGCCGAGCTCCAGTCAGCACTGGAGGAGGCAGAAGGGTCCCTGGAGCATGAAGAGAGCAAGATCCTGCGAGCCCAGCTCGAGTTCAACCAAGTGAAGGCCGATATGGATCGGAAAGCGGCAGAGAAAGATGAGGAAATGGAGCAGGCCAAGAGAAACTACCAACGCATGCTTGAGTCGCTGCAGTCCTCTCTGGAATCTGAAACCAGGAGTCGCAATGAGGCCCTGAGAGTCAAGAAGAAGATGGAAGGTGACCTAAACGAGATGGAGATTCAGCTCAGCCAAGCTAACAGGCAGGCAGCTGATGCCCAGAAACAGCTCAAGAGCCTCCAGGCGTTCCTGAAGGACACTCAGCTACAGTTGGATGATGCACAGCATGGCAATGACGACCTGAGAGAGAACATCGCTCTCCTGGAACGACGAAATAACCTGATCCAGGCTGAGCTGGAGGAAGTGAGGGCTGCGCTCGAGCAGACAGAAAGAAGTCGTAAGCTTTCTGAGCAGGAGCTGACTGATGCAACAGAGCGAATGCAACTCCTGCACTCCCAGAACACCAGCCTGATCAACCAGAAGAAGAAACATGAGTCAGACCTCCTCCACTTGCAGAATGAAGTGGAGGAAGCCATACAGGAGAACCGCAATGCTGAGGAGAAGGCAAAGAAGGCCATCACAGATGCAGCCATGATGGCTGAAGAGCTGAAGAAGGAGCAGGACACTAGCGCCCATCTGGAACGCATGAAGAAAAACATGGAGCAGACCATCAAAGACCTGCAGCACCGTTTGGATGAGGCTGAGCAGATTGCAATGAAGGGTGGCAAGAAGCAGCTCCAGAAACTGGAGGCTCGCATCAAGGATCTGGAGAATGAGCTAGAGGCAGAACAGAAAAGGGGAACAGAGTCTATCAAAGGAGTGCGCAAATATGAACGTCGCATTAAGGAACTCACCTACCAGACCGAGGAAGACCGCAAGAACATGGCTCGGCTCCAGGACCTGGTGGACAAACTGCAGCTGAAGGTCAAGTCCTACAAACATGCAGCTGAGGAGGCAGAGGAGGCGGCAAACACCAACATGGCCAAACTCCGCAAACTGCAGCATGAGCTGGAGGAGGCGGAGGAGAGAGCAGACATTGCCGAGTCACAGGTGAACAAGCTAAGGGCCAAGACCAGGGATGGATCCTCCAAGAAGGGCCTGGATGAGTGACCAAATCCCAGAGTCAACATCACAGGTGTGTTCTTTAGGACCAAATACTCACTCTGTGAAACATGTATAAAAATTTAACCAGCAACAAAGATTTGGAAATTTTGTCACTGTATAAAAAAACCCTTATTGTATTGTGTTTGAAGTTTGACGAAACTTAAGTCATGAAGTTTAGTGAGTCTGTAGTTTCTTTTTACACAATGTTGTCTGTCTCTCCTCATTAATTTCTGTGAATCTGTTTTGTTCAACAGGTATTCCTGTTTCTGGTTGACTGGAAGGATGCAGCCGAAACTGATTTCAGTGGTTATTAATCATTTTTATTAGTCATTAGTAGTAGTAGTAGTTGTAGTGTCAATCAGTAATAATTGGTCATTTTTATTCAAAGAAGACAAGAGATCAGTTAAGATACACTCTGATTTTGTTGAAACCAGCAAAATAGTGAGATGGGGGGACATCTGACTAAAGCCAGGTTGTGTGCCTCTGAAGGTTCCCTGTGGAGTTTTGAAACGAATGGTACACGTGTTTGATGGTTGGGGGGGGGGGTGTCAATTAAAATGATTCAGATTACCCAACAACAACAATCAAATGAGCATTAGTAGATGTTTCAGTAAGCAGACAAGATGTGTAAGTGAATGAAACACATCAACCCCCCCAATCACTTAACTGAAGAGTCATTATTGAGTGCCGGTCACCTTCAGGCTGATGAAAACAGTGGTTAAACTGTTGATCTGAGCCATGTTTCATGTCTTAACTCACCAGCGTCCATTTCTCTGACAGATAAATATCCTGTGATGTTTGAACAGATGTTGTGTAACAACACTTCCTCAGTCAGAGTCCTCAAACAATCTTGGAACCACCCGCAAGAAAAAATATTCTGTTGGCTGCAACAGAAAACAGATTTTAAACACAACAAACATGTTTAACATGCAACTCTTGGAACAAAGACGGGACATAACATCTATTACGTTTTTTATACAATGTGGACTAAAATTTCATCATCAGTTACATTTGTTTGCTCAGATTTTACTTTCTGTTATTCAATATTGTACAAAACAACATGTTAATATTTTTATTGTGTTGTATGAAAAGACAATAAAAAATATTCTGACCATCTGCAACCTTATCATAGAAATACATAAACTCTGCATCCAGTAATTATCAGCTGCTTTCACTTGTCCCACCGTCGTTAGAGACTAGTAATAAACTTCATAGGTTTAAAAGACTTAATGTAAACAACAAAAGCAACTTATAAAACGAAACAGCTGTGCTACAGCGCCCCCTATGTTCGAAATGTTGCGTAACACCACCGACTTGAGAAATATTATTGATCTTTTCTCTTATGTTGCAGCAGGCAGAATATTTTATATTCAGATGTTTGAAGAGTCTGAGGATTCTGGAAATCCCGTCAGACCAGCAGGAAGTGATGTAAAACGGCCTCCAGAGTTTTTCAAACATCCCGTTAATTGTTTTTTAGATGCAGAATTTTCAGTGGCATCAAAGGTACAAGGTAAACAGCACCTTGATTCCGAAACGGAGTCGGTGTCCGCGTATTTCACAAAACTTTTGTTTTTTAATTTAATGCCACATCTCCACAGGGTCTCTACACTCAAGGACTCAGACTCACCCTGGAGTTTGAAACCTCACAAATCCTGGAGCAAGCTGCTTTTATCGTTCATCAAAGAGAACATCGTGTTTCATGTTAAATCCGTGTGATCAGATATTCTCTGGCTGAATCCCTCTGATACAAACACAGATCTGGTTCTGTAAACACTGTTAGTCCGACTGTCATTTCCTGTTCAAGATAACTTTGAAGTTAAATGTACATAAACATAATTTGCACTCACTTCAGATTCTCTTGAAGATTTTAGTCACTCCATCAGTTTCCAGCCTGGAAGTAAGATCAATGACTGAATATTATAAAACGTGTGTTCATTATGAACCTGTGACCTGTCAGAGCTCAGATTATTACATGTTGTCATTAATCTGCAGAGAAATAAAATCCCTGCTAAGCACTGAGAGCTGTTCTGTCTGTGATTATCAAGACACTGACAAAGACTCTTGCCTAGACTTAGTCAGTTATAAATTCTCCAGAAATCATTTTGTTGCAGAGTAACTGTAAATCACATGTGAGGCAGTAGATGATCAGTGACTGTAAGGCACTAATGCTCTTTGGAGGTAGAGGTCTAGTCACCTCCAGTGTCCCCTGAAGTGGACGTTAGTGTGTTGGAGGACCATGGTGGTCCTGAATCGCATCAGTTCGAGTCTCAGTGAGGCCTGAAGCTGGGTCTTCAGAGTGTGTAGTTGGAATAGTTCTCTCTGAAAATGCCAGTGTTAAGGTAAACGGCAGTGTTTCTATCGAGGGACCTGCTGCCGTCCGCAACCACTGCCAAGCAAGATGAGGGTCTGAGGGGACAAAGTCCAGTCCGGTGGTTCCGGCAAAGGTATCACAAGCACAAGTCTTAACCACTGGAAAACACTAATTAGAGGGTTAGAAAAAAATAATATAGACTCCAGTGATGACGAGTCTGGATCATTATATATCTGAAAATGAGCAGTTTCACAGACTCCCACTCAAGGACAGATGCTGGGGGGCGAGGGTCGCCCCCTCCGATCAGAGGGCGTGAACTTTTTTTTTCTTTAATTGTAAATTTTAATGAGGTGAATGAATGAAGTCCACAAATGTCTCACCTTCGGCCTTAAAGGTTCGGTGAGATTTAAAACCGTAATGATGCGCTGAGTCATTTCCAACCCATGAAATGTTGATTTTCGTAACTTGAATAAGAAACGTCAACACCAACTCCCGCACTGACGTTTCAGCACTGTTCAGTCACGTGGATTTAGTTACAGCTCAACACACATGCAGCTGCAGTGCCTCGGCTGCTTCTCCAGCTGCAGCACCTGAGTAGGTAAAAGAGGATCTACAAGCCACAGGCACAACAAACTATACACAAATACACGAGATCACTTCAAACACCGAGCCAACATTTTCATACCAAAGCTCGAGACGCAACAAGAAGGTCTGAGAATCTTATTTTGAAGAAGTAATTTTAGAGCTTCCGGTCAGTTCTGAGTATAAAACCTGTGGAGGACTCCAGATGTGGATCCAGATGAGGATGATGGAGGGACCGGGAAACTGGTGGATCTCCGCCTCCCGGCTCTGAGTGACCTCACGAACCGCCTCCCTCTCTTGGAGCTCGGATCAGTCCGGCTCCACCCGGCCCTGACCCGGAGCACAACCTGAGCTGGGACCACTAGGTTACCATGCGGGACCCGCGGAACTGGACCCCGGGATTCGGCCCGGCGGAGCGCGGCAAACAGGCCACCTACACCGGGGAGAAGAAGGCGAAGCTGGTGGCCAAGGCCAGCAAGAAGTGGGTGAGGCTGGCCACCGTGGTGCTCTACGTCCTGTCCGTGTCTCTGGCCGCTGTCATCCTGGCTGTGTACTACAGCCTCATATGGAAACCCACACCCGGACCCGTACTGACCCGGACCCGGACCGCAGCCGGGGAAGAAAGAGCCGCGACCTCCGGGACTGAGACGAACGTTAATACTGGTTCCAGACTTAATCGGGAGAGGAATAAATGTAACAAAGAGACAGTTTTAAACAGGGACAGTGACGTCAGTAATAATACGTCTATCAATACTAATAATTATGACGACATCGAGGATCCTGATCAGACTCCCAGGTTCACTGGAACCGTCATCAACACAGATCATTTACCTGCGGATCAATTCTCCACGGAAACTACAACCAAACACTCTGATCGAACTCGACTTATCAATAGTTTTACTACCGGGTTAGTGGGAGTCTCCCCCGGGGACACCTCGGTCCTCCGAGCTCGTCACACCGACAAACAGACCCTGAACTCTTCTCGTGGTCCGCCGGTCCACTCCACCGGACCGACAGAGCCCCCTCAAGCCGGGCAGGGCTTCACCTCACCGGCCGTAATCACCGCCGAACCGGCCGCTGTCACTGTGGAGGATCCGTCCAACCTGCCGACACACCGGGCCGCATCCGTGCGGGAAACGGCAGCTGACACCGGCTGGATGGAGGCGGACTCCGGGTCGGGACTGGAAGACTAATAGTTCCGAACCTCAGGAAAGTGCCGGAATATCAGAGGCTGAAAAGTAAAAATGGATCATTATATAAATAATGAACTAGCTGATACTTTTACACTTAGCACAGGTTTGACTTTATTTTACAATATTTTCCAGTGATGTTCTCAATTGATCCGATTCTGTTTGACCCCGGTAGATATTGGTTATTTATTAATGATTATTTTCAGTTTCTGTAACTTGTTTTCTGCCTGTGCTGTTGCGTTCAGTTTATCTGCTCATGTAATTATTTTAATATTTCTATGACATTACTCATGACCAAGGTGACTGGATTTTAGAGACTGGATCCCACAGATAGTTATTTTATTGTCATATTATTCTTTTTATTATTTTTTTTTTTTAAGATGTTTTTTTATTTTATTCAGTGGAGACCGAAGCTGTGGTGAAGTTTGCTCTCAGGTCTCTTTAGTGTGTCTGATGTTTAACAGAAGCAGAAACAGAAATACAACTTATTCCTCATCAACGTGAAATATTCTGACTGTTTAAGGGACAATTTTAATAATAAAATCTACTTTTTCAGAGTTTTTTCCTGTAATTTGGTAAAACAAAAAAAACAAACAAAAAAACCCCCAAAACAATGTTAACATTTACCACACATAATTCATGTTCTGTGATAAATTTAAAAAGTCTACTGTAACAGGGCCTTCATGTTGAATTTAAAAAGAAAATTCCTTTTTTATTTTTAAGCTCTTATTCCCATTAACCTACAAAGATTAAAACCCTTTATTATATTATAGTCCATCCAATAATATAAAAGGTGGATGAATCTTTACATTTCTCACAGTGTCTCCGTTTGTTCAAACATTATCAGATGGAACATGTTCTGTTCGTTTTCCAAGATGTCTCCAATGACCTGTTGTGTGTTTTAGGCTGAACGTTGGTTCTGTAAATATAAACCTGATGTTTTAGAACGTCAGGACGCTGAGTGAATCCCAGGACATTAGAATCCAGCAGAGTTGGTCTCTGCAGGACTCGGCAGTCCCTCATCCCATGGGGAGACGCCTGCCGGTCTCTCAGACCTCCATCAGTGTCAGGTCCAGTTTCTGTCTGAGAGGAATCTGATCTGGATGAAAACAGGAAGGAAGAGGGAGAGTTCAGTCTCATTACTGCAGCAGCTGTTTTTAGACTATTAACTGTAAATCCTGTTTACTTCTCATCCGAGGAACATTCTCCAAAACAACAGACTTCTTCCTGTTATACTCCTCTATGTTTCAGACAATAACAATAGAAATAATAAGTTTTAACGGTGGTACAGTGTTCTACAGTGGGAAATGATCAACCACCCCCCTTAAAAAAGGATTCAGCAAATTAAGAAAAAAAAAAAAAATTGGTCAAATGCCCAAAAATATAAATAAAATAAATTAAGAAATGTATGAAAACACAAACAATGACATTGCGCTAAAACTATGATCGGATCTAATAAAAGGCTTTTTTAAAAAAGAAAGATTCACTTTGCTGTTGTTTCATCTTTAACAAAGCAGCATATTTTCTAATGTTTTGTGTGTAAGTAAGTAATCACTAAGTGTGTAAACTTGATGTGAAGAGAAAATACTTCAAAGTACAAGTGCCTCTGGTTTGTACCTGAATAAATGTACTTAGTTACTTTCCAGCTGTGTCCTGACATTCACCTCTGAAAAACAGAAAATAGCACTTTTATTATTCTGTAATCCTTCAGATGTTAATCTGAACCACAGACTTTTAATCTGTGAACAAAAGGTTCAGCTGCTTAAATCAGGCGATTGTTCCCCGCTCACATCAGCAAAAAGAGAACCTGTGAATAAAGGAGGCCAGGGAGGAACAGCAGCGACCTCTGACCCTTAGTTCCCCTGCAGACTTTCCCCTTGTGGCCTTTTTCTCCTCCTGGACCTTCAGGCCAACGTTGGGTCTCCGACGGAGAAGATCGCATTCGATCCTCCTGCTTCAGGTTCAGACAACGGAGGCCGAGTCCGATCAATCGGGGGTCGATCACAGCGCTCCGAAGACACGTGTCCATCAGATTAACGAGCGTTTCCCTCTGACTGCAGCTTGGCTCGGTTTAATCCCGTCAGAGGAGAGTAGATCATCCACCATCTCCCGAACTATACTCTGTTTTATTGATTCAAATTTTAACCCAACGGTCCACGCAAAGGTGTCCAAGGTGGTGAGGAGCTCGTTTACTGTCTGTTACACGTGAAAGACAAACCTCACTCTACTGGACCCCCCACCCCCCATCGGGTACAAGTTCACGTCATTACAGTTGAGTTTTTTTGGCCAGTCAAACCTAAGTTTCATTAGGCAACCAATGACCAATGACCTTTGACCTCTTCCACTGACAGCCACGCTGTCTTGCTCCTGACAATATCGATGACATCCACACATATAGTCAAATTGTCTGACACACAGAAGAAAAAGATAATTTTTCTCGGGTTTCGGTCGTTTCAGACTGCTGATGTTCACTAATGGAAAGCAACAATCACTTTATCAGAGCATTTCCATTTTATGTTTGTTGATATTTGTACATTACATTTATCCGACAGCTGGATTCCTCACACAAAACATCTGGTCCGCTTCTAAAACCTTGAACCGTTTAGCAGTAAGTAAAGTAGTTTAGTCTTTTGTCTGAGCTGCTGGTAAAACACTGAGTCACTGCTCACAGTGGTAAACCAGTTATCTGGTTACCTGGTGGTAAACCAGTTAAAGTCAATGAACCACAGGATTTAAAGATTCCATGAAAAACTGGACCGACACCTGAACCGGACTAATGGCTGAGCTGCTGTGTCCTGTGTGTGTCTCTGTGGCAACAGACCTGTCAGTCAAAGCAGGGATGACGCCAGCTGCGTCCAATTGTGAGGGCCTGGATGTTGGAGGTGGGTGGGACTTCGTCCTGCTTCATATGCAGATCTCAGGTGCGTCAGTTCAATAATCATCAGCGTGAACGGTCTGACCCATGGCGCCTCTGTGTGGACAAACAGAGAACATCATAGTATTAGAACAAGAACTCAGGAAAAAATACGTGTAAATCTGATTCCAGTCCTGCTTAGAAAATGCAACAAACAAACCTCAGACTCTTTTAAAACACAGAATTGTGTTGCAGTGTTGAAGCTTTTCTCCGGCCTCCCTCATGTCAGACAACAATCAGACTCAGTTCTCAGCCAAGGAAAACTTTTAGACGCTGAATTAAAAACGCGTTCAGGCATCGTGATGTGGGCGCTGGAGCCGCTCTGGTCGACTGGACTACATGAAGGACACTGAGGAAAATTCTTTCAATTAATCTTTTACTTTTGTAATAAAAACTCATGTTAATCTTCTTTTACTCAAACCCTTGAAATTTACAGTAAAAATAATAATGAACATAGCACTATTGTAGGTCAACAAACATTACACTGTAAAACTAGTGGACTTTGCTGTGGTTCAGTCGCTCAGTTGTTCTAACTTTACGGTTTTAACAGTGTAGCATAAAACACGATATCTCAGTTAACGTAAGTCAAATGAGATCCCAACTAAAATGATCAATGACACAAAATAAAAAAAGGTTAGCTGATGTTTCCAACATCTGGCACCCAGATCCAGAACTCAGACTTTCAAAATAAAAGTACTGTCGGCGAACTGAGCTTTAACAGAGGCTCCGGTTGGTGTTATAGTCTCATTGATATGTGAGGTTTTCACCATTTTATTTACTGCTGTACTGTCTGTAACAATAAAAAGTAAAGTAACCAGAGATGTGAGTTGCCACACAAACAGGGTGGAGGAAAAACTAAAAGTACTTACGTTTCTCATCTGAGAGAAAGTGCCGTGACAGAAGCTGCTGATTTTCAGCCTGAACTGAATCTTTACAGCTTTAGACTGAAATAATAATCAATATTCAGAATATTAGCAATTATGTGACATTTAACAGACTAAACTCCAAATACTTTAAATGAACCATAAACTACTTCTTACTCAGTGTGGTGTATGATTTTAGAAAAATTGAATTTCAACTGTCAGATATTGTAACTGTTGCATTTAAATCTACATTATTACGTTATATTTTGAGTTCACATCTTATCTTATTTGAATAAGATAACGTGAAATTGGTCTTGAGATTTCCAGGGAAGTGAAAACTAAAGCTGACTGAAAGGAAAAAAACAAACTACTGAGAAAACAGAACAGAAAGGTCAAAGGTCAGAGCAGTTTCCTCTCAAGCAGATATTCACTTGGTTTATTAAGAGCTTAAGAAAGGCTTGTTTTTATTCCAAAGAGATCAGAGCGTCATTTTTTTCCAAAACTCCACAAACTGAGCATCAGCGAGAAAAAGCTTGAGAGTAACAAACCATTCGGACACACACACACACCCACACCCACACACCCACAAACACACACACACACACACAGAAAATCGCTGAGTCAAACAGCTGGATCTGTGAGACAAGCTGACTACGTTACAGGTTTCCAATTTATAAAAGGGACATTCTGACATTTTTGTCCACCAGCTACCACATCCACAGTCTCCAGGGTTTTGTGGGAATCTGCGGGGATCGTCTGCAGTTCCAGGTCCTGGTGCAGAAGACACTTTAACAAACTGTTCCTCCTCTACAGTCAGACCAAAGTCCTGTAGAATCAGGCGGTTCAGGTTGTTGATGGACTGGTTCCAGTCTGTACTGGACGGGACGAGGGGCCTCTGAACTGGTCTGGCTAGACTGGACTCATTTACCTTTTGGCAGTAGCATAGTAGATGTTTTAAGACTTTTTTTTTAATTCAAAGGCTAAACTGGCCTCCAGCAGTTTGACTTCAACGGAACTGAATCCTGGTCAAGACCCTGATTGTCAAAAATCCCCATCCAAGCGAGGCGCCTTTTACAGCCACAGTGCTTCACTGGGTGAAAGGTTTCATCAGCTTCGAGGATTTTATGATCCCATAACTGACTTTTCCAAATCTCACTATTGAATTAAATATTAAATGGTCTTTCATCCTCAATGGAACTTAGACCCTAAAAAAACCCAAAAAACAACAAAAAAGTTTTAAAAATAAACACACTAAACACTGTGGGTGTCTAGAGTGGACACGTAGGGTCCAAAAGGTTCTGGCCTGGTTCAGTAAGGTTTTTAAAATAGTCTGCAATGGTTCTGTAATATCTGGGTCAGTCTAAAACTGATTTAAGGTGTTGAAGCCTGGTGAAGCCGGTTCTAGGTTGGTTGGTGCTGTTATGTCGTTGATGTTTAAAGAGACTGGACTTGCCTGGTGGGGAGTGAACTGGTTTGCATTAGTCTTCCACCTGGTTAGGGTTCAGTCTCATCTGTTTTGTTTATTTCTATCAGATTATAGATATGTTCTGAAATGGTTCAGACTGGATCTGAAATGTTGGTTTTGGCTCTACTATTAGTTCAGTTTGAAAGTAGTCTGAACTGGTTTCAGCGGGTACTTCTTGCATGGGGTCACCATCACTGGTGTTGTTGAGAACTAGTTTCAGGATTCTTTCTCACTGGTTTATGGTGGTTTTTTTTTTTAAATAAACCACTGGAAACGGTCTGAACTTGTTGGGATCACATATGGCGTGGTGGAGCTGAACAGCTTGAACAACAGAAACATGACTGCAGGGAAAACAACTTTACATGACTCATAAGGCATTAGAGTAAGTCCAAGTGAAACATCTTGTTTAGACAGAACATTATACAAACAACTCAGTCGGGCAGGTTGGCGCCAACAAGCAAACCCCCTCTAGTGTTCTGTTGTCGAGTTTTTTTCATAATCCGCTGTTTACAGATGCACCTTGAAAGCTGGGGGTGTCGTTACCTGTCCTTGTCCATCCCCCATCATGCATCACTGTGAAGAAAACAGGAAAAAGACTCAAGAGACGTGCACTGTTGCTAGTGTGCACCACCGTTACAGTAAAGGCACCAAACACAGAGAGTGCTGGACGGCGAGTAAGTGTAAAGGGAAGAGAAGCATGAATCAGTGCGCCGTCAATCCCACAAAAAAAAGCCAGGAAGCAGAACTCTGGTCTTTTTCCATGGACTGCGCTCACAAAAAACTCAATGTGTTTCATCTTCGGAGATTAGTATTCTGGGACACAAGTGAAAGTCGAAGCTAGGAGACAGTGACCTGAAGCTTAAGGCGGCCGAGCCCCATGAAACGCTGAGAAACTCAGTCAGTTCACCTCAAAAAACAAACCCGACTGGGCGTCTGAACACAGGTCCAGCTTTGGACCTCAGTCACCTCCTATTAGGGAACATCATACTGCCTGTTCTCCGTCCTGGTCGTAGTCATAGTTACAGAACATCGGATGATCTGGAGCCACGGCGAGTGTTTGGAGCTGAGCCCTGCAGCCCCCAGGACGCGCCAGTATCGCATTCTTCTGGAGCTCACTGCCACTGTACTGTGAGTTCACACTGCAACATAGTCGCGAACCAGTCGGGCAGAGAGGCATGATGGGAGTTTTTCTCGATAGGCGTGCAGAGCTGTGGGCCGCAGACGAATCGGAAACAAGCGGCAGAGTTAAATTTTCTCCACCCGCCAACGTGCCTTTGGTACATTCTAGCCCTAAAACGATTTGTCGAATCACAGGTTAGTTGCTTGACAAAACGTTAATCGTTAACTTCTTTTAAGTCTTTGGGTTTTTATTTTAAGAGCTTAAGGCCCCGATCAGAAAGATCAGACTTTTTGCAGATTGTAAGACGCGAGGTACGAGCTTTATTTATTTATTTTTACTGTTTTTAGGCAAACACTGAATCATTTGTCCTTAGCCTGAGTATGACTTTGTTGTGAAAAAAGTCACAGATCAGTAATTGTTATTTAAATATATGGGCTGAAGGTGGAGAAACTTCGGTCGGTACAAGGCTCATTTTAAGATGAGTCGGAGACAGTCTTAGGCCACACACACACACACAAAACCTGCTTCCTAATTAATCCAATTAAACAATGGTTAAAAAAAAAAAGCTAATTACTCTTTTATGCTAAGTTTTTTTCATTGTGAGGCACTCGAAGCGTCTGAAACTTGAGGCAACCGGGGTGCAAGAGCAGCGCTTGAGATGCTGGCTGCCCCCTGTCCCACTGCTAAGACCGTTTCCTGTCTGATCAGGGCCTAAAAGATCATTTTAGACTCGGGGACCTAAGGATCTGTCATCTGATGTTAAAAATGATCTAAAATTCAAATATATGTAACCTAAATTTAAAAAAAACACCTCTTAATAAATACTCCAACTAATAATATACAACTGGATGCTAATTAGCTGGTTAGCTGTGACAGGTGTCTCCACGCCAGTGGCTGAACCTGAACTGCTCAGCCTCAGTTGCGACAACCTGCCAGGTTTCCGAACCCGATCGTTTCTCACCTCACTCGATGTCGATTATTTTATCTGAAGAACAACGACAAGGAAACGTATGAAAATACGATGCATGTCTTGCTGAAGCGTATTAACTTTGTGTCATGTTATCGAAGTAAAAAGCTGCAAATTGATACACAGAGTCATAACAGAGCAGCCAATTGACAGTTCCGCTGCTCAAAGTATGAGCGCCCGTTTAGGTTATGCATATACTTGAAAAGTGCAGTTTTTTTATTTTAAAAAATTGTCTTTTTGGGGTTCAAGTGCATAAATTTGTTCTCACATTTATGGCTTTTTTTTTTTTTAGGTAACAAACTAGTATAAATGTGGAGGACGGTGTGAGTCGTTCCTATAGTCTCTTGGTGTGCTTGGAGTTATAGTGGCTTCTCATGTCTTTCCGGAGGCGGAACTTCTCTCCACAGACGCCGCAGATGTACAGGTGGACGTCCATGTGTTTCTCTAGCTGCTCTCCGCCAGGGAAGATCTGGAAACACACCTGGCAGATGGTTTCCCCGGCGGACAGGTGGGAGATCATGTGTCGCACGTGGTCATGTTTCAAGAAGGTTCCCTGGTCGCAGACTGGGCACACGTAGCGTGCCATGCCTTTGTGCATGTCAGTGTGCAGCCGGAGCTGGCGCTCCCGCAGGAACTGCTTCCCGCAGGTCTGGCAGGTGAACTGCTTCTCCTTGGTGTGGACGGTGTAGTGCTCCCGCAGGTGGCAGCGCTGGTAGAAACCTTTGCCGCAGATGCTGCAGAAGTGTTTACGGCGGTGGTCCGGCTCGGCACCTTCCTCCAGCAGCGCTGGGCGGAACAGCTCCTGTTCATGGCAGGACAGGGCGTGCTCCAGCGCCGAGCTCTCGTTCTGGAACAGCAGGCCGCAGTGAGGGCAGGCCAGGTCGGTGGCCTCCAGGAGGCCCTCCTCCATGCCCTGCGGCTCCTCCAGGAGGGACGCCTCGTCCTCCCCATGGGAGTCCGACTCAGCACCGTGGGATTCTCCACAGCGCTCTGCGTGCTCCTGGAGCTGCCGACCTTTGATCAGCACCTGGCCACATCGTCCACAGGCGCAAATGTGGCCCATGTGGTTGGACAGGTAGTGGGCTGACTTGTCCTCCTCGGTCAAAAGGGTGCCGCACAGTTCACAGGGGGTGCAGTCGGCGTCTGGCTTCTCGTCTTTGACTTTACGGAGCTTCGCCAGAATCCCTGAATCATCGCTGCCGGACATGTGGATGTCAAAAGGCTCGCTGCTGCTCTCCAAACCTGAGACACCAGGCTCCGGTTCACGGTCTGATCCCGGTTTCTCCCTTGGCGAGTCTTTACGTGCGGTGTTGCCGAACCGCGTGCTACAGTCTCTGGGGGTTAGCTCGCCAATTCGGACCACCTCGATCTCAGGGAACATGCTTTCCTCCGGTTCTGTCTTGATGGAGATGCTCCTTGTTGACCCTGGCTCGCCGTCTGTCCCGGCTGCCACCGACCTGATGGGGAGGTCGCAGTTGGCCTTGGCCTCGGGCCAGTCGTCCTCACCCTTGCAGAGGACCCTGTGTTCCTCGGTGCTCTCAGACGCGGAGCTCTCAGCCTTACTCGAGTCATTGTCACCTTCCAAGTTACCTCTCGGGGGGTGATAAGCCTTCCGGTTAGTGCAGGTCAGGATGTGCTCGATCAAGAGCTTCTCGCAGCTGAAGACAAAGCCGCAGTCGTCGCAGGTATAGGTGCGGCCGAACCGAGGACGGTCTTTGAGAGCAGAACTTCTGCCGCCGGACCTCTTTCTCAAGTCGCATGGCTGCTCGAGGGGTCCGTCCGTGGCTGGCGGCGCCACTATCAGAGATGCGTTTACCGCTTCTTCTGCCACCACCGGCCTGGTGACAGCTGCCTGAACAGCCGGACGCCCGGAGCTGCCGTTAACTGGTTTGGGTAAGCGCTCCGTTTCTGGTGCAGCGGGCCTCTGCTGCTCATACATGCGGACCCCAAACATCATCTTGCCGCTGGCATTGCCGGCGGAGGAACTGGATGAGGAGGACGATGAGGAGGCTGAGGAGGATGGGGTGAGGTTGGAGCTCCTGATGTCCCGGAGATCCTCCAGGGAGTCGGGGATGTAATACATCTGCAGGTACGCCATGGAGGCCTTGAGCTCGTCAAACTCGTAGGTCCCCACAACGATGCGTCCGAGGTACATGAGCTGCAGGATCAGGTCGAAGCACTCGGCGCTGATCTTCATGTTGCTGAGGTCCAGGCGACCTGCCCCCTGCTGGTCCCGGATGAACATCATCCTGAAGTAGGAACTGCAGGCTGCCAGGACGGCCTTGTGCGCTCTAAAGTAGATGTCACCGATGGCGATGAGGCAGTCGCACAGGAAGCCCCACTCCCGCTGGTTGTTGAGCTGCTGGAGGACGTGATCGCTGTGGCTCGGCCTCGCCATCGCCCTGCAGACAGCGGAGGAAACTGTGAAGGGAGACGTTAAGGAGGCCGCATTCTGTCTGCGGTCAGGTTTTAATGCGCTACAGGGTGGCTCATAACGTCTGGCTGGTGGTGCTTGGTGAGGCAGAACTAGCTCTCGGTCCTGTTATTACTCATCAGCATCGCACCTGTATAATTAAGAGATCTGACTCCAGTCATTTAGATCCTGTTTCATCAAAGTTTATTACCAGAAATTACCTCAGAGTTCAGGGGATTTCTCGACTCTAAGTCCACCCCTCCCCTCTTTATATGCAGACTGGGAAAGTAAGCCTTGTTGGACAATACTACCAACTCCTCTGGGTCTGTTTAAATTTCTCTCATAGTTTTACTCCTTGTTTCTGCATTTTGCCGTAGGAACGACATGAAAGCTTGATTTGACAGGATTAACATCTGTCAGAATTCGTATGTAACAGCGTTCACATCTCAGATCTCAGCTGAACCAGATCACTTTTTAATCTCATTACGAAACATGGCATCACTGCCAGCAAATGAGCCACAGATGAAGCGATGGAGGAGGAGATGAATGACTGAGTGAGTTTACTGTGTGACATCCTGCAGAGCATTAAAACCACAGCGCTGCTCAGATTTAATGATGTGTGAACTGTTTGTGTGTGTGCGTGCAAAATTCTGTTTCCACCATCAGTTCCATTATTCATACACTGTCACCGTTGTCCCCCGTTTCATGAGATCATTGTCCAGGACTTTTCCAGGACTTTTCCTGGAAGACCTAGCCAGTATAATGGACCACTTGCTCTCTGTCCGAATAAACGACATAGAGTCTGTGGCTGTAACGTATCTTCTCTCGTGTTTAATTTTGCAGAAGCTTCGACGTGGCTTCCCCTCTTGACTGCTGAGATTTTACCAACATCTCCTGATGCTTCCTCTGGCCATGATCCGGAGATGCTGGAGACCCCGATTCAGGGGCTCTGATCCCAGGTCAGACCCCCTGAATCAGGGTCTCCTCTTCCTAATTCTCATCACTCGCTCCTGTAATTAGTGTTATAGACAAAGATCAGTGTACTGGTGTAACCTTTAGATGTTTTAATGTCAGCACCTTTACAACTATCTCCTCTAACTATTGTTGTTTCTTTTTTTTCCCTTGTTTTAATGCTGTTATTATATATATATTTTTTGATAGTATCCAGTCACTGCATTTTATTTTGTTTTTTCTGGAAAACCCTTTGTGCTTTATGCTTTGCAGGTGCAATGTAAACAAAATGTGTTATAATCATTATTAATGTAAAAACTGAATCTGTATTTTTCTAGTTGCTGCCTCCACACAGATGACCAGCAGCAGCAGCCGCCTTCTACCTGCTGATCAGTCTAGACCAAACTTTACGTGTCTGACTGTACCGCTCAGTTTCAGCCCATCAGCCGCCGCTGACTCAGCTTACGAGGGTGTGCTCTTTACTATTGAGTCAGGTGGAAGACTCGCGAGTTGCCTCTACGTCCAACACCACAGGTCTCTCTGCCTCTGTATGTTCATTTCATGCTGCCACATTTCACAGGGAAATATGGTCCTTTTATCAGCACTGTATTCATCTGACAACGCTGATCGTGAAAAGAATGCTTCATAAATGAAACTACCCCGCAGTGAAATTCAAGTGGAACTAAACAATACTATCATCAATGATCTTTCAGAAAACGAACTGGGGGTGGGGTCTCATACAGCCTTTAAGCCCATTACCTGCCAATACACTGTTGTTCTCGGTAACAATCACAGTCATTATCAGGGTGATGTTGCTGGCAGGTGAGCTGTTGGCATGAGACACACCTGAACATTCGGCTGTGGTCGTCTATTAAACCTGCTGCCACTGCAGTCCTGAGGCACCTGGTTCAGCTCAGAGGGATTTTTTTTTTTAATCAATTCTCATCATAAACTGGTAATTATAATGGAATTAATTTGAACTTTAATGGAGGACAAAAGCGTGAAGGTTTGGGGTGGCGGGGATCAATCTTTGATTGCTGTGTTTATAATTTAAATTTAATATATATCATAATTATAGCTGCACTGGTTAGCCTGTTAGTTGACAAGGTGATCAGCAGAAAATCAATCAGCAGCTTTTTTTGATAACTGATCAATCATTTAAGTCCCTTCTCACAGAGAAAAGCCAAGCATCTGTCTGGTTTTTGTTTTTAAATCTGAGGATTTGCTGCTTTTCTGTGTTGTATGAAAATATTATGACTCTGATGGTTGAATAAAACATGGAACCTCAAGACATCAAGTAGAACTTAATTAAGCAGCATTTTCCAATGGTTTTTTTTTGATATTTTATGAACCACACAATCCATCAATTTTGAAAAATAAACAGCAGATTAATCGATAATGAAAATCATAATCAGTTGAGGTCCCAACTCTTGAAACACTGATGGATAAAATAACCAAATGCAAATATCTGTTTTTATCAAATGAAGTGAGTGAAAGTTTCTCAAAACAATGTTGTTTTTTTTTAATTGAACTGATACAAATCAGATATTATTACACAGCACTAAGTGTGTTTCCACCCTCAACTTTTCTGTGTATTTTCTTATTACACTTAAAAAATGTAGGGAATTAAAAAAAAAAAAGATTAATTAATTAAACAAAAAAGGTTTTTACACATTTGTGTAAATACAATGTCACATAGACTGAGGCCATTAACGACAGCAGATGGAAATAAACACATATCCAAACAATCTGGATATTCTGTTAAAATCAGCTCTGTTGAAAACCTCGCTAGTGATGCGACGGTACAACCAGGTCTTTACAGGGAGTGTTTCCATGGCAGCTGAGCAACATCTGGGGCAGTTACGACTTCCTGTGATGTCAGGTTGAATATTGTCCCAGTAACAGCCCCAAGGAAACCTTTATCACAGCCTCAATTATAAGTATTAACACGTCCGTCTTGGTTTTTACAACAAACCCTGTGACCCAATCATCGTTTTTCATCCACGTCTGTTTTCACTGTGGAAGTTTGGCGCTAACTGCTTGGGGTCAAAGGTCAAATACAACAAAGGTTTGATGGATTTCATTATCAACTAATCTAACCATTATTTTCTAGATGAATCATGTTGCCTATAAAATGTCAGAAAATGCTGAACCCCTCCCCCCGCAGCAGTTTCCTGTTGCCTGAGATTTCGCTGCCAGGCGCTACTTTAGTTTGACCAACGGTCACAGACCCCGAGTTTTTCACTTCATTCCTCATCTTTCTACCTGTGAGTCTTCATCGCAGGTGTTAAAGGTCCATACCTTAGACATGTCCACTTCTGAAATGCTCATATTGACTCATTGATTGACTGGTCGAGAGATTCAACTCAATGCAGCAGCAAAGCTTCATAACTTAGAATATTTAGAAGTTGTTTTTATTTTTTATTTATTTTTTAATTACATGGGACCGTGATTCACATCTAAAGTAGTTGTCGATCGCCCGATTGATTGACTTGTTGCATCCGTTACACAAGCATTAGAGGGGAAACAGAGGATAACACCGAACTGGTCCAAAATCCACCACCAGGTCAAAGACAACGGTCCGACACCGGGACCCTGCTGCAGACTTTGGCTGCAGATGGATGAAAACTTCACATTTACAGAAAGTTCAGCTTCTCGGTTCGATGTTAACAGTGGCTTGTGGAGCGCTAACTCCACACCAGACTCCGTTGTAAAAAGGTGTAAAATAAGAGCTCATGGTGGGTTGGTTCACCGTCAGCTCGCCGTCCGCCCCCGCGGCGCCGCCGCGGACATGCGGGGCGGGGGGGTAAGGTCACGCATTCACCGGCCGTCAGTCCCCTAGAAACCCACCGCCAGAGGCCCAACGGAGGCCGAAGGACAGCAGTGAGTGTGACCACTGAGGAGGAGAGGCTGGTTTGGGTCAGAGCGGAGGGTGAGGCCGCACCGACGAGCTAAAATGGAGATTACGGCTCCGCGGCGGTTAAACTGCGCCAAGTGGCTGCTGTTAGCGTCGACCCCACAGGAACTCAAAGCGGACACACCTCCAAAATAAAACGGACGAACATTAACGCTTAATGAAAGACATGAAATCAGGTTACTACGAAGTGTTCAGAAATGTAATTTTTTATTTAATTTCTAATTTAATTTCGTTTTGTGAAAAAAATCAGACCGTGAGTAAAAGAGATTTGTCAATTTGAAATTTCCCAGTACGCGTTGCACCGTTGATTATATTACCATCTAATTTTATTTAAAAAGCAAAACCGGATGTAGAATATGTAAACGCTGACGAACTTACGGTGCTCAGTGACAAATCCCGCAAACAGCCCCGCCACCCCCGCACTGTCGCCCGCATTCAGCTAGCACCGACAGCAGCAGGCCGCGGGGATTTTTTTTTTGTTGTCTCGGCCAGACGGCTCCGTGGACCGTTCAGAAAACCCGTCGACTCACCGTGGGAACCGGAGGCCGGCGGAAGAGCTGCAGTGTCGGCGGCGGGTGTGTGGATGTTCCCGGGGCCCCGGAGGCTCCTGTCCGGAGGATTGTTGTGTTCAGGCGGGTAGAGGAGACGAGCTGAAAGCCTCTTCTTCTTCTCCTCCTGCAGGATGAAAGAACTTCCGCACAGACTGCCGCCCCGTCAAGTCGCATACAGTCGGGAAAACCGACGAAGAAGAACGAGCGGACCCCCGGTCAAAAACCTGCCTTCAAAATAAAGTTAGTCTGGAACAGACTCCTGCAAAGCCTGTTCTCTCTGGTTCTCTTTCATACTTTTTATTTTGTGGGGGTTTGAAAAGATATGTAGAAATTTGTTTTCTTTTTAATCGGTTGATAGATAAAATTGATTAAGACAGAGAGCACAGCCCGATTTCTTTTCACTGGCCTCTTGTAAATACGATGAAACATGCTCATATGAGTCATTTTTCTCTGTGAGTGTATTTTTACTAGTTTGTGGTACTAATCTGGATTTTTTTAATTTTCAAAATAATTTTTTATGAACAAAATTTGAGACGCATTTAACACAGACCTACTGAATGTGTGACAGATTCATACACTCCACTGACACTTAAAAAAAGTAAGCTGAGGCAACTCTGGAACCATCTAGCGTTCACATCCAGGATAAAATGATGAAACTACATCTGTAAAGGAAATATTTAAAATGTTATATTTTACTCAATGCGACTATTATTCTGAAAATGTTAACAGCAGTGTGACGTTTTATTTTCTATCTAACTTGATGGGGTGAGCTGAGGCCGCGTGCCAACCGGATCCATCAGAGAGGAGTGTCCATTGAAGAGGTGTCACTCTGAGCTTATTTTTAGGAACGGAAAGCGAGCCTCGGATTAGAGCTTTGAAGACGAGGCAACATCTCACTCTGTTCGCTTTGATTCAGCGCTTCCATCTCTCCGCTGTCCTTCCTCTGTGGGCTCTCATCTAAAACCTCGCGCTTCCCGTTTGAACAGGTGTTTCGGTTCCTGCGGTTCCACTTCGTTTGTTGAGCTTCGCCTCCGAACAGAAGCGTGACAACGAGTCAGTGTTTATTCTGACACTGTAAATGTGAGGCAGTGTCTCAGTGTCACTGTGGATAAATCACATGTGCCCAGATTCTCAGTGACACAAGATCATTTTCATGTGATTATCCTTTAGTATTTTTTCTCATTATTCCTACGGACAAGCTGCTCCTGCTCTGATAATAATAATATTAATGATTTTATAACTGACATCATTAAACCTCCTCATTAGACAAAAGACTAACAGAGAATCATTGAGACTTTTTATTCAGAAACCTTAAGTACATCAGGACTCTTTCTGGTACCAGTCAGGTGTTTTCCTTATAATATGTTATAACCTGATGCTTCCTCTTTTGATAACAAAAGAAATGTAAAGGAGGTCGGATATGAATAAAGAAAATACATTTTGTTTTATCATAAAATATAATAAATCGAAGTAAAGCCTGTTCCAGCTCCTTGACGTTCACCAATTCTGTTTTTACGCCTATTGTCTCGCGTTAATAAATGCGTTATTGATTATTGATTAAATGTCGGTAGATAACGCAGACGGATCATGTGACCAACCCCTTTGACCCTTCCTCTCGCGAGACGTGACGCGGCTTTTCGCGAGATCACCTCTGCAGCAACAAATCGGCTCCGGTCCTGAAACAATCTGCACATTTCTGCGGTAAGAGTCTGATTAACGGCGGCGGGCACGGCGCGCGTGCACGGCGTACAAAGACAGAGGCGCTGGAGGGGCGTGCGCACGCGCCTGTGCGCGTGTGGATGAATGGGGACGTGCGTGTTGCTGAATGTGGAGGAGACAGAGGATGGAGGAGGCTGCAGAGCGACGCGCGCGACGCGACGTGCACGCGCCGAGCCGCGGTGTTGTTTGTGGTGTCCAGCTTCCGGTGTGTTCGGATCAGAGACGGGTTGGTCGGATCTGAAGACACCGGAACCGCCCCCCCTCAACGCCCCCGCCCACCCCCCAGCTGTTGAAAGTGTGCGTGTGCGTGTGTGTGAGTGAGAGTGTCAGATGCTGCTTCACTTACAGGTGACCTTCACCGAGGTCAGAGGTCAGCCTGCGGCCTCCTGCTCACCTGTTCAGGTGTTACCTCCTGAGCTCAGGTCGAAGTTGGGCAGAGCATTGATGGAGACCACGTGAGGTCACTAATCTGGTTCTGAGGTGTGGCCGGGGGGGTCGCCTGCCGAGGGGCCCGTCAACCCCAACTGTATGTGACACCGGCCGGTGTGGCGGTGACATCACCGATCAGCTGATTGACCCGTGACGTCACGGGTGACCGTTCTCACGATCGATCGATTGGCTCCAGTCGATCAGCTCCGATCCATCTGAAAGAAGCTGGATCTCCTGGGTCCTGATCCAGACCCGCAGGCACAACATAGACCGAAACGGTCACGGAACTCAACTGAAACTCTCAGGTGAAGGAATTGGTCAGAGACAACAGGTGAGTCCAGGCCGACTCACCTGTTGTCTGGAAAGAGAGTCGGGAACCGTTTTTAACTGATTTTGATTCAATGAAGTAACGTGAGACGAGTTAACTTCTAGAAACCAGAACTTTTCAGGACATTTCCTTTTCAAAACAGAATAATGTTCAAAAAAAACTTTTGCTTAATTACAAAAAACTTATCTAAATGACTGAAAGATCAATTAAATTTACAGTCAACGGGAATATGAAATATGTGTCTTAATAATAAATAATAAAAACTATACGTACAGGTCAGATCTATGGAGTGAAATATAACATATTACTCACAGAGTCTCAGTCAGAGTCACTTCTTAGGCATCAACATTGTTCATTTCCTAACACGAAGGTGTGTAAAACCTCCTCCTCACCTGGAGAAATGCTCAAGTCTTTATCTTCTTTTGTCAATTTACCCCCCCCCCCGGTTATGTCCACCACATTATGGGACAAACCATTAACGGGGAGGGGAAGTGGGTTCTGAGACTCTCCAGTGCCGGGGTAGACTCAGTCACCATGGACCGCAGCAGAAACCAGGCCGCTTGTAATCATCCGACTTAAAAATGAGAAGAGGTTTGCAGAAAAAACAGATGCCACCGAAGGAGCTGGGGGGTAAGGTTCCTTCATCTGTTTACCATAGCAACCGTTCCTATGTCCAAAAGAAGCCGATGCAAAACCGCGGTCACGAAAAGTTATGACGGTTTCGGTTTTTCCCGAAGCTCCTTGCTGTATTGATACCTGACTGATGAATGAAGCACTGAGGTCGGTGGCCTGGGGGGGTCCAGTGTGAGGAAGGCCCCTAGACAGCTTCGCTGACCCAGAGAACGCGTGGCGTTCTGTCTGTCATTGGTCGGACGTGTTCTTTAGCGCTGACGTGCAGCTGTGTCTGTCTTCCAGAGTCGGGGTCATGGAGGTGTCGTCCCACAGCCTCTTCCTGCTGCAGCAGCTCAACGTACAGAGAGAGTTCGGCTTCCTGTGTGACTGCACCGTCGCCATTGGAAACGTCTACTTCAAAGCTCACCGGGCCGTGCTGGCCGCCTTCTCCAACTACTTCAAGATGATCTTCATCCACCAGTCCAGGTCAGTACAGGCCTTTTCTAGATGTTAACCTGTAGATTTAGAGGGACGCCCTGAGTCCTGGACTTCCTTATGTCTCCTCTGTGTCTGTCCCCAGTGAGTGTATAAAGATCCAGCCCACAGACATCCAGCCCGATGTCTTCAGCTACCTGCTGCACATCATGTACACTGGCATGTGTCCCAAGCAGCCAGTGGACCAGAGCCGGCTGCAGGATGGCATCAAGTTCCTTCACGCCCACCAGCTGTGCCGCAAAGCGGACGAGGGCGCTGCCGACGCCGCCGCCGACGTGGTCCGCATGTCCAACCTGTACGGCATCCAGATCTCCTCCCAGCTGGCCAACAAGGAGGCGCCCGGAGTCCCCAAGACCACCGTGGCGTCCCGCGGGGCCCCCGAGGACGGACGCTCCTCTGGCCGCGGGGGGCGGTCCAACTCGCAGCCATCCCTCACCGTCGGACTGGAGGGGATCCCGTCGGACCGCCGGGCCTCGGCGCTGCGCAACGTCTGCTCCGTTGCGTCCGGAGACGACTCGGACATCTCGGCTCGCATCAAGCAGGAGCGGGTGGAGGAGGAGGAGGGTGAGGACGGCGAGGGTGAGGAGGGTCCGGGGGGAGGGTCTCCGTCTCCGGCTCAGGGCAGCAGTCCCAGTCAGAGCCTGCTGTTTAAAGACCGGGCCCTGGTCCTGCTCTGTCCCCGCTGTGGGGAGCGCTGCTCATCACCCGAGGGCCTCCGGGAGCACCTGTTCAGCCACGCCCTAGATCCCGCCCGCCTGATGGAGGGGTTATCGCACGGTGGGGAGCTGGACGCCGGTGGGGATGAGGGGCCGCCAGGGGGCCAGGAGCAGCTGGACGCTGGATGTCTGGAGGAGGCACTGAGGCAGAGCCAGGCGCTGGCCAACCAATTGGCCGCTGAGCTAAGGAGAAGTCGGGGGGGAGGAGGGGGGAGCAGCCCCGCCCCCGCTGTCCTGCACTCCCGGAAGCGTAAGATCGCCTGCGCTGTCTGCAGCCTGCGCTTCTCCCACAAGAGTCAGCTGCAGGAGCACATGTACACCCACACCGGCAAACCATCCCGCTACCACCGCTACAACCGCCTCTGCGGCCAGCTCTTCCAGGCCTCCGCCCACTTTTGCGAGGGCGCCGCGGAGCCTGGGGGAGGGGGCGGCGCCTCAGCCGGCGTTGCGGCGTTCCCCGAGGAGGCCAACAGGGACATTCAGGACAACGGCAGCTCCTGCTACTCCCTGGACTCCGAGATCTCCCAGGAGAGTGTGGACGGCGTACCTGTGGAGTGACGCCGTCAGGTGATTTCACGGAGCGACGTTTCCCCACGAGGCAGCGTGACTTGAGCGCACAGGTGGTTCTGTTGTCAGGTTGTGAAAGAGGAACCTTGACACGTTTCCTCTCGACTCTGAGGTTTGTGTCGTGGTTCCGTTTCTGTTTCCGCTGCTGTGTGCTGGTTCTGTACCTGTGGAGGTGTGTGAGTGTGTGAGTGTGTGTGTGTGTGTTGACTTCTTAAATCAGTCATGTGATCATAGTGCGGTGCTGTGGTCTCCAGCTGCGAGGATCAGACTGTTGGTTTTATGGGCTTGAGGCACTAGGCGGAATTCTCTGGCTTCGGTGTGGAAATCTGCCGGTTTCCGAGCCGGTCTGATTCTGGAATGTTGGTCGAACGAAAGCCGGACTACTAGTTGATTATCTAGAACAGTCAGCAGGCGAACTGACAGAGCCTGAGGTTACATCATTGCACGTCACCTTTCGTTTCGTTTCTGTGGACATTGACAGCAGAGACTTCAACCTCGATCTTCCTCGCTCACCAGCAGACAGTGGCCCTCTGATTCACTGACGCTGGGTAGAGGAGAAGAGGATGAGTGAAAACCTGAGACTGTTCCTTTAACGCGACGTAGGTTCCAGATGTGGTCGTGTCCTCAGACTCTGAGACTCTGTAGAGACTCTGTAGAGACTCTGTAGAGACTCAGATCTGCTGAAACATAAAGGTTTGGGTCGGGTTCTGACGGCATCATGGTGTCGTTGGCCTCGCAGCTTCGTCTTCTCTTCCAGACAATCTGAGTGATCAATCAATCAATCAGTCCACTCATTGATGAAGTTCACCAGCATTTTTTAGACGAATGTTTTTGGGGAAATTGTTCCGGGGTATAAACCTCAGACCACGGGGAGGAGTCGGCTGAGTTTGGTGCCGTCTCTCAGCCTGAAGAAGGTTCTGGTCAGTTCTGGGCCTGAGGCACAAGACCATCGAACAAGTGAGGGGCAGCTGCTAAGCTGTTACCCCGGACGCTGCAGACCACATCCCGGTCTTTCCTCTTCCAGTTCCTCGCCTCCTTCAGATTCAGAGACAAGGCCTCACCCTGCACTGCTGAACTTTGCTTTTATTGTGAAAAACCTGTCATTTACTAAAGCACACTTCCCTTAAAGGATCATGCCACAGTTTTTTTATGTTTTAGGCCTTCTCTAGTAAACATCCCTCCGTCGGGTTGTGGAGTGACAAACTGCCCCAGTCACTGTTTTAAAAGATTCAGCACAAAATTAATAAGTGTTATTCAGAAAATCTCCTTTAACGCTCAAGATGCAGCTCAAAGTGTGATAAAATACATTTTATTTTTTATTTATTTTAAAAGAGCAGAAACTAAAAGCGTTCCCTGTTGGTGCTTTCAAAGACAGTCTGACATCTGAGAGTTGACTGGAGAGGAAAACCTGATGCTCTGTTCTGTGTGAACACTAAAAAAAGTGGTACCCAACCTGGAGGTTGGGGACCCAAAGGGGTCCTAGGGAACATCCACAGCCAGTTATGGATTAGACCTTTTTTCAGCCTTGTGTCTAAATCTGGATTTTCATTCTGGCGAATTAGTGAGAATCCTTCAGGTTAAACAACCTTAGGGACTACGATTGACCAGACATCACCTTATTTTGGAAGAGCTGCAAGAAAAAAACACTGGATTAAATCATGAGGGAAAAAGAACGGTGTTATGTTTCTTTAAAGTCTGGACAAGGTTCTCTGCCGTTACTTTCTGCCGTCACATTTATAATGATTTTACAGTTGAGATGTTATTGATTATTGATCGGTGAATGTCTGATTGTTCAGTCGTGATGTCGTCTTCTTTCTGTGTTTCACTGTAAAAAAATCACTCCTTGAAGTTTTTGTGTTGACATGTTTTGTACATATATATATGATTTTTCATGATTTTTCATTCAACAATAAAGTTTTGTAAATAAACATCTTTTTTAACCAATCGATCACAGCTCTGCACTTAAGCTGGAATTGAGGAACCATTTAGAGAACATTGGTTTGGTACTGCAAAAAAGTGCTTCGAGCATTTGCTGTTGTTTTTGTAATTCATTTTTATTAGTTGTTTGTTTTATACAGAACACATATGAACCAAAGTTGAACATAGGAGAGCAGCAGTCAGAACAGAAAACAAAAATTTTGAGGCAGCAGGCAGAAAATGTGGATGAATGGAAACAAAGACGGGAGTTTTAGCAGCTTTAACCCTTAAAACCCCAACAGTCCAGTTATTTACAAACCAGATCATATTAAAAGTAATAAAAAAAAAATATAATGAAATCCAAAGAGAACCGTCGGACACCATGTGTTGTGTGGTTACGAAGCAGGAACCTGAAGCTTGAACACAGACGATTGTTTTTTTTAAACCCGTCGCTGTTTGTGTCCTCGACTTTTACTGCTGTGGTTGCTGACATGTCATCTCCACCTGTGGATCGGTGGAAAAGTGTGGAACCACCGTCAGTGACCTTGTGTCGCGTCACCTGCACCAGAGCGTTTTCACAGTTCAACCAGAGCAGGGGCTGTCTTGTAAAAGTCACTGATCAGTGCTACAAATGCTCAAAACCTCCTTTAGGTCCCTGATGGGAACCTTGAAATGACAGTGGAGGGTTGTCTTGTTTTAGAAAGTATTTTTCAAGCATCTCACGGTCTTCCTCTGAGGATCTGAGAGCCAGTAGGTGGACCTTTGAGTTGAGATGTCTTGTCACGCCACGAGTTCTGGACAGAGGCTAGGTGAGAATGAAGAGGTTTAACTCGGTGTCCTTCAGACTGGACTCTGGTCTCAACTGCAGGAGATAAATTCTCCCTGGCTGCAGTAACAGACCCAGACCACCAGGAGTCAGTAGAGGGCTCAGCAGCGAGTGGGCCAAAGGCATGCTGGGAAATGGAGTATCCACACTGACAACTGATAGCAGTCCTTAAATAGAATATGAAAGTTTGTATTAATCTATTTCCTTCAAAATGAAACGTGTTTAAATCAGACACACATGAACATACAGAAGTTACTGGATATCTTCACTCTTCATGTTCTTTTATTATTAGATATATTTGTTTCCACATAATATCAGAACCACATATTTAGAAGAAAAAAGCTCATCTTATTTCCTCTTTTTAAAGTAAAATTGTGATTTTATTCTCATATTGATGTCATTTTATGTAAATCTTTGACTCAATACTCTTAACATTGGTGTTACATTATATATTTGAAATCTCAGATTTTGTTTGAATGAATAAACAGAAAGCATTGTTTTAAAAATCCCCCTTTATTCTCATAACGTAATAACTGTCTTTTTCTCATTATCACAACTTTATTCTCTGGATGTTGCAACATTTTCTCAAAATGGTACAAATTCTTATTTTTGATTTTTCAAGGTTTTCCCCTGAACAAAGATAAAGTCACATATTTTTAAAAGAAAAGTGATAATGTAAATGTAACTGATAATGTATCAGAAATAAAATACAATACTGTGAATTAATTACAAATTCATTCCATTATTATTATGACATTTTTTTCTCATTATTTTAAAACTTAAAATGTAACTTCACATTAAAAATGTCATTTTTTAAATCAAAGCTACAACCTTATGCTCACAACATTACAATGTTTTAAATAAATAAATAAATATTTTAACTTTATTCTCAAAATCTGAGAAATTTTCTGTTTGATGTTTGAGTCAAAGTTGTAAATGAACAAAAAAAAAACACCTAAAAAAGCCTGACTTTTCTGTGCAGAGGATTTTTGGAGTTTTATTTTGAAGGAGTACCTAAGGTGTGGTTGGAGCTGCTGAATGTGGGTGGAGATTTTTGGGTTTTTTTAGATTCAGGTGTTTGATGTAAATGTGACGGAGCCAGAAAAAACTGATGCCAAAGTAGGATGGACACCAACAGGGAGGGAGCACTACCAGGATTAGTAACTGTCATGTGATTACTGAAATTGTAATCCACTGCATTACTCCTTACTGAAAAAAGTGATCACATTACCAATTAATCTTGTTCCTCAGAGATCAAGAGAGAGAAGTTGGATCAGATCAGAGGAGAAACTTTCACCTTCAGATTGGGGGGGGGGGTTTAACCCCTCAAACCAGAGAACAAACTGCCATGGATGATGCTGAGAGATTCATTCTCCTCTTGCTGAGGTTGGATCAGCTGATCTGGTGATTCTCTGAGAGCTGCTGTAGCTCAGAGACTCGACAAGCAGCTTCAGAAGGACGGAGGTCACAGCTGCAAGGTGTTTCTCCACCTTCCAGTGGAAAAACCAACCAAGTGAAACGGGAAACACAATGACGATGATCGCGTTTTTCTCCATGGGCAACGAGCAGGATTGAAAAGCTATGGGTTAAGGTCCTGCCAGAAACACTGATGTGTGGTTTATCTAACGACCTCAGTCTGCCAGGCTGAGCTGTGATGAAGTGACTCCGGGAGAAAGACGAGGAGACTGAATGAGGAAGATTCACTGTCGCCAACCTGCTGAGAAAAGACTGGAGAGAAATCCAGACCGTTTAAAGGTTCCAACATGACCTCCAAGATGAACTGTCAAAATAAAGGCGATTCAAAGTGTCCTTATAGATGAGCAGGTTCTATGTGGGCTCAGCACTGTCTGTGTTCATGTTTTTCACTACCCCAGGATACAGTTTCACTCGCCAGGACTCTGGCTGTGTTTTCAGCTAAATTATTTGTACTTAATTTTGGACTTCACTACATTTCCCAGAATGCCCACAACTATCAGAGAACAGCAAAGAAAGTAGATTTGTACGAGAAAAACAAAACTCAAACTTTCCCGAGAGTTGGGATGCTTCTTGGCGGCTGACACCTGTCGGAGGACCAGATTGGTGGATCTGCTGTTGCTTAGGGACAGATCAATTTATTTTTATCCTCCATCGCTATAGAAACAAAAGCTGCTTAGGCTTCTTCTTCACACCTTTAAAAATAGATGATGACATGACGACAGCAGAGAGCACAGAGACTGCTGTGGGAGATCAATAACCAATTACTGATCAGAGACAGTTTCCTCCGCCCCCAACCAGTGTTTAATTATTGATGAACTGGCGACATCAGAACGGAGCTTCTCATAAAGCATCACTAGGACTCAATGATGATGAAAGAGTGAACATCATTTGAATGAGTGAAAAAGGAGCAGTGCAACATAAACACGATCCCTCCAGTCAGGTTTCTGTGTGTGTGTGTGTGTGTTTGTGTGTTTGTGTCTATAACAGGTGAATGTTCAGGTCACGGATTGTTAAATGGACAGTTTATCACTTAAACCTAATTTTTCGGTTGTGTTTTGTCTCTTTGTTGTCATGTTTTGTCTCGTTGTTGTGTTTTGTCTCGTTGTCATGTTTTTGTCCATATGTGGTTTTATCTTGTCTCTTTGTTGTTGTGTTTTGTCTCTTTGTCATCATGTTTTGTCTCTTTGTTGTCATGTTTTTGTCCATTTGCGGTTTTATCTTTTTTCTTTGTTGTTGTGTTTTGTCTCTTTGTGGACATGTTTTGTCCATTTGTGGTTTTATTTTGTCTTTTTGTTATGATGTTTTGTCTCTTAGTTGTCGTGTTTTGTCTCTGTGGACATGTTTTGTCCATTGGTGGTTTTATTTTGTCTCTTTGTTGTGATGTTTTGTCTCTTTGTTGTTGTGTTTTGTCTCTTTGTTGTCGTGTTTTGTCTCTTTGTTGTCATGTTTTGTCTCTTTGTTGTCGTGTTTTGTTTCTTTGTGGACATGTTTTGTCCATTGGTGGTTTTATTTTGTCTCTTCTTGTCATGTTTTGTCTCTTTGTTGTCGTGTTTTGTTTCTTTGTGGACATGTTTTGTCCTTTGGTGGTTTTATCTTGTCTCTTTTTTGTCATGTTTTTTTGTCTTTGTTGTTATGTTTTGTCTCTTTGTCGTCGTTTTCCGTCTCTTTGTTGTAGTGTTTTGTCTCTTTTTCATCATTATCCGTTCATTTGTTGGTTTATTTTGTCTCCTTGTTTCATCTTCTTTCTATTTGTCGTCGTTTTCCGTCTCTTTGTGGTCGTTTCGTTAACTTTCCAGTAAAAAATGTTAACGCTGACTTCTGCTCTGTGCCTGTTTGATATCACTGCTGGTGCATCTGTCCACTCTGTAAAGACTGAACCTAGTTCCTGTTTGCTTCGCTCCTGTTTTTAACTGTGAATATTTCCTGTTTTTCCTCTGATCATGCAGCATCTAAAGATAGAACGTGACATATGCTGCTCGGACTGCGAAGCCTCTTAGAGACTTGTTATGGGAAATAAAAATCCTGTTTCTCTGCTTCTCCTCCGGGGGACATCACCGCCTCCCCTCCCTCCCCCTCCCTCCCACCACCATATTGAAGAAGCAATTTCAGTAAAACAAAACACCAATCAGTGCGGTTGCTATGGGAACTGGGGTGGTACAGCAGCAGAGAGAGATCAGCTCAGTGTTTCCTCGCGGCTCTCAGAGAAACAGACTTGACCAGCGAACGGCAACAGGATCCACGTTTGGGTGAGGTTTGATTTCTGTTCCTCTGAACCATCCTGGACTGTCTCTGAAGGAGTTGGTGTCTGTTTGACTGGAGGAAGCTGGATCACTTCACCGTTACAGACCACAGAACAAACACATTTTATGAAAAGCAACAAAGGGAAGAATTTTTATAATTGAGGATGGTTGAAATCTTACTTTAGTGGTAACTTTCTTTTTTCTGTAATAGGCTGATTGTGCTGCAGCAGTGATGCTCAGACCAGAGTCTCCTCGCCGAGGGACTGAACTCTGATCAGGTTTGGTAAATGAGCTGCGATGCGATGATCCCTCTACGGCAGATCTCAGTCTAAACATCGGCTGATGTCTTCCTCTGACAAAGACAATAGTAAATAAAATGATACTTTATGAGTCTGTCAGATAGAAGAAAAATCCATTTCAAATACCATTTATTTTTCAAAGTCTGGGTAAAATTTGAGGGTTTCCATAGGGATGATTATAAAAGACAGTCGCTGTGATCCGTCCCTCCGTCTTTCATGTGAAAGAAAATTGTTGCCTTGTTGGGTGAAACCAGTAAAAGCTGGCAGAGGTAGGGATTTCCAGACCCGATACAGAGTGTCCAGGCCAAGATGAAGTTTTCATCTGAATCAACGACCATGTTTGTTGTTTTGACTGTTCTTTTTTTTTTTTTTTTTTTTTTGAGTGTTCAGGGGATTTTGGGGGGAAGTCATCTGCGAGCGTTATCCTAATCAGCCAGTCACGACTCTGCCCCGACTTAACACATAACGTCAGACGTTTAAATGTTATCTTAAATCTTAAAATACATTTTTACAGTTATTTGGATTGTTGCAGAACACGGTTTATTTCACCACTGGACCTGTTTTTGCTTTGTTTGAATATTTGCAAGTTTTGACCTGAACTGATAGATCCATTAAACATTTTCTACTCTTCTAGTAGCCTCGTCTTCCCATTGTGGCTTTAACAACCTGTCACATTGTGTAGCTGCAACATTTTAGTGGAAATTGCCTCTTGTAACAACAGTTTTTGATTGTAAGTATTTTAGGGTGTAGTTACCTGTCACAGATGCCACATCTAGGTGTTTAAATAGAATAAAGAGTGTAAAATATATTTCACCATTAACCTTTGGACACATGTTTTTGGAAAATGATTCCATAGTTTTATTTTCAGCCCACTGGTTGGTCATGTTTTAAACCCAGGAGGCAGTCTTTATTCAAAATGTCAACATGAAGGACTCATGGTCTGAGTACAATGTATTGATTAATTTATTCACCAGATGCTTTTGTCCAAAGTGACTTTAACTTCCATTGAAAGAAGAACTAGGCGTCACATAAAACCCCAACACTGTGCCTCTTGCTTTAAAAGAGCAAAAATTTAAATAAAACACATAAAATGATTATTATTTTTATGAATAACATGACGTACCCATATATTTCAGCCTCACGATCAGAAACATTGGGTTTTTACTGCCGTAAACATATTTCAGATTCCTGCATCAGCAGTTTAATATCTGCTGCTGAGGTTTACTGCTCCATCTGTCATAAACCAACAGTGTCTAATCTGATGCTTGGTTTCTGGTCTGCAGGTCCCGGCTGTTCAATCTCAGCACCAGATGGTTTCTGAGTGGCTGATTGTAGACTGAAGAGCTGAGGGACCATCAGGACTATAAAAACCATTCAGCTTCACTGTGCAGACAGACCATGGTGATGGAGGATGGCGAGGACAACCTCAGACACTCAGCTGCTGCAGAAGAGAGCAAAACTCCCGAACTAACAGAAAGTCTCAAAATGGAGGAGGAGGTTTTATCTGAGGTAAACGTTGAGAGCTGCAAGTGGCACTGTAAGGACACAGGTGAGGACGATGACATCAGAAACAGGAAGGTAAGCAGACACAGGTGGTGGAGGAGATTCCTCTCAGCATTCGTTTGTATCAGGAGGCAAAGCAAGAAACTGGAGGAAAGTTCAGAGAAGCAGCCACATCAGAAGGCAGACGCTAAGGCAAGGAAGAGGTTTAACCTGAGGTTCAGGACATCGTCCAATGTCCCAATTGTCAAGCAGAGGAAGGATACAGACAAACCCTCACTGAACTTCCAGAAAACACTGAGAATATTCCTCACCAAAGGAGGGAGGGGCAAATCATCAGGTCTGGCTCTGGAAAACATGGAGGACACCATGAGGATTGAGGAGGCTCCATGTTTGCCTGACGAACTCAAGAGCAATGGGACTGATCAGAGCCCAGAGGGAGTGACGGTCACGGCTGAGATGGACGTCCAGCTGACTGAAGATCGGGTTGCAGCAGAGAGTCTAGAAGAATCCACAACTGAGGCCGCTGAGGAGGATCCGTCTGCAGACGGATCAGCAGGGACCAAAACAGACGGCGAGATTGTTCACATTGCTGCAGATACAGACGAGCTTCCTGTTGAGGACCTGGTCAAGGTCATGTCTCCAGAGAGAGAAGAGGTTTTCTCCACCGAAGTGGTCCTGAACCTCGATGATCATCTTTCAGTCCGGACTTTTTCATCTGAGGAGAAAACGGATCTGACTGCCTGCCAGTCGACTTATCCCACAACGAATGGACCTGCCATTTGGATTGAGCTGGTTCCTCTGGACGACGTCACCCAGGAGAATGAAGAGGAAGAGGAGTGCTGGGAGGGTAGCTCCTGCTCAGAGAACCAGAACCATCTCCTCCTCCTTCATGGGTCTGAGCACAGTGAGCGGCAGCTGCTTCAGATGGCTCGCTCTCTGGTCCGAGCCGCCATGAATGCTGCCGTGGATCTGCTGACCAGAGAACAACAGAGCAGCGCAGACTGTATTCACAGAGAACCGCAGGGCTGCAGAGATCACGCCTGAAGACTGGTTTCAGGGAAGAAGAACACTGCCCGGAGGTTTACTAAATGTTGACCTGAGCCACTGAGGACTCTGCATGAAATGACGATTATCAGAGAGTTTGAAAACACCTGGTTAAAACAGACAAAAGGTGGAAAGTGTACTTTCTAGATTTTGCCTTGTGCTGTGCCTTTCAGGCGGCCGGAGCTCCACCTCTAACGCATGCCATACAGATGATGCTATAATTAATATTCTTAAATCAATAAATTAGCAGACAATTGACTATTGGCTGCAGAGCCTCTCCACACTTCTGCAGAAAGTCTGACGGAGAGCTCTCACTAACTTGACTAGTAACAGTTGCTAAACTATGATTGGACAGTCACTGTCCAGGGGAGGGATTTAGCAAACCATCTCCACAGCTCTGTGGAGTTTTTAGCCTCTTTTAGCTCCTAGTTTTTTTGGCAAATTTCCTGTCTGGTTCAGTCTCAGTGGTTTCAGAATAAGAGCTGTAAACAGCCACTGACAGACGCAGACAGAGACGAGCTGGTGAACATGGTGGGGTATTTAGCAGCTAAAGAGCCAGAGGTTTCAAGTAAGGAGCTGGTGGAGACCAAAACCAGAGCTAGAAGAAGAGGGAGCACTGGACTGAGATTTATCAGGAGGACTCAGCGACCAGATCCAGATGGGGATCACAGATTGTTCTGCTGCCCCTTAGCAATAAAAAACAACCAAACAAACAGTCATAGCTCAGAGCAAAAAGTATCATGGAAATCTGGGTAATTTTGAATTTAAAAAATCATATTCTGCTCTTTAATTCATTTCACAATAACTTTGTACTAATGAGTCTTCTGTGTCAACAGCTGGTTTTCTTTGGTTTCTGTTTCTCGTTTGATCGCAATTCGAAATTTTGAGAATGTTTCAGTAGAAAGCTGCAGTGATGTGTTTTCAAATAAATGACATGTTCCTCATCATTGGTTTGGGTTAAGCATGTTTTAATCATCACTTTTACTTTTCATTAACTCCTCAGACTCAAATCAACCTATCTAAAAACTACAAAATTAACTTAAAATTTGTCAGTTTCTGTCTGCAGGTGAATCCTCCAACATCCACGTCTTCAGGTAAACTGTAACTTAATGACAGATCAAGCTGAAAGAAACTGTAGTTTTGTTCATTTTGTCATAAAAAATCTGACTGAACGTCAAAGAAATAAAATCAATAAATTCAATAAGAACATACAGACTCCTCCGACCATGTCTCTGTTATTCAGGAATAAATCAAAGTGATTGACAGACAGACTCATCAGCTCATTAATTAATGACTGAAGGAGTCTGATTACATCACACATTACATCATCCGTGTATAATTATCTTTAGAGTAGCATGAAGATGATCGGATTAAGAAACGGATTAAAATGATCATAATATAACATAATGCGATTTTGATATAATAACAATGTGAATCATATGTTATCAGAGACAGAAAGTTTAGGTGTAACTGATTTTTCTTAATATAACAGTGACCTGTGTGTTTTTGGGTTTTTCAGTTGTTTAGTATGGTGAATAATTGTCTCTGTGCAGATGAAATATTACACTTTATATCATTTTTATTTTTTCATTATTGAGCATAAAAAGTGCATTGTCTTTTCTATTATTTATCAGGCTCATTTTTGGTTCCAATGCAAATTTTAACAAAGGAAAGTGACAGACATATGACATCATCAGAGGATATTTACTACTTCAGTTCAATAAATTTATGATTTTATATTCAAGTTACTGTAACATCAGATGTCACCACTGTCACGCTCTTCAGAAACTCAACACTTTCAGTTTGAACCATTTAATGTTCTGATATGAAACTCATCTGTAAAATTTTAATTTTTTTTTTGAGAGGAAACAGAAACACAATGATTAAAATTAAATAAAATAAAAAGCTCCATGGATTTTTCAAACTATGAAACTTTATAGCATTTACAGAATTCAATTCATTTTCTATCTATAATCAACACACTGATCAGATATTACTTTGGTTCACAGCAGGAAACAGCCAGTTGGTCTCCATGATGTTTCCATGATGTTTCCATGATGATGACCTCTGACTCCTGAACAAACAGAGCTGCTGTAGAGGTTAAAGGTCGAGGACACTTTTACACTGTAAACTTTTACACTTTTACACTGTAAAAGTGTCGGAGTGAAAACGAACATTAAAACAGAAACATTCAAGACAAACAGAGTCAACAATGCTCTGCAGTGACGGGCTGAATTAAAAACTGCTGTTTATATTCTTACTATGATGAAGCTGTTGGATGTGAACGTCCACTAGATTCTCACAAATTACACAAACTGATTAAATGAAGAAATATTAGAGGATAAAAATATCAAAAGACGCCAGTGAATGTAAGAGACATAAAGCAACTGAATTAAGAACTGAATTATTAAAAAGACAGAAGAGAAAACAAATTAAAAAAGGAGGAGCTCCACACCTGTTCACACCCGTTCACATCTGTTCACACCTGCGCACACCTGCCAGCCTGCAGGTAGACAAACAAATGGACAGTGAGAGTTCACCAGCTGGGGCGACTCTGTTTCACATTAACTTGTCACAAACAAACCGAAACAGCTGAGACGTTTCCTTCAGACTCTCAATTCTCAGACTCAGAACTGGAAAATTAAAGGATGATATTAGCACAGAACACTGACAGAGAGCAGGATGGGAAATCAAACACTAAGATTGGTGAGTTTAATGTGAACATAAGAGTGACATCGGCCACTGTGAGGAAAAGTTTAGCTTTTACTGTTAAAGAAAAACGATCATAAGGAGGATAAATTCTACACATGAACTTTGTCATATTTGGAGAATGAAGCTGCAACATTGTTGGAAAAACAGCAGCTCACCTGTTAAAATTCACCGGTTTCACCACTAAGCACCTTATGATGATCTGGCACATAAACCTGCAGGTTTTTTTGTTTTTCCTATACCTGTAGCGTCGGTTCAGTCGAGCTGAAGAGTTTCATCTCCTCCACTGGTTCTTCAGGAGGAAACGCTGAGCGCTCTGCACCGTGTTCTGGAACAAAGATGAGCATTAGAAATGACTGCAGAACAAACACTCTGCCTGACACCATCGACCCCTGCAGGCTCGCTAACCTGTAGCAGAACAGTCACTGTTCTCTGAGGAACCTCCCACTGTGGCTGCTGACAGCGTGTGATGTGACATTAGCAGCGGTGGAAGTGATGGAGAAGACCAATAAACTCAGATCAGCTTCACCTCAGTCGGCCTGTACATACGATCTGGCCAGCTACAGCCCCCCCCGCACACACACATACACCATCTTCACCAATTGTTAAAGAAAGGACAAAGATAACACACTGATGCCATCTTTTCCTAAACCAAGATGTGATTACCATCCACATGAGTTAAAACCAGGATCTCAACCCAGTAGACAGCTCAACAACAAGGTGAGTATAAGCCAAAAAATCCAGGAAATCCATGATCCAGATTTTCCTCCCTCCAGACTGATGAATCTTTTCAGATTCCTCCTTCAGTATGATCTTCTTTCAGTCTCTGGTTCATTGTGCTTGTCAGTGCTGAAGATGGTCCAGGCGAGAATGACACTGATCAGCGATGTGGAGCCGTGGGCTCAAACCTCGGCTCATACAACCACAGGTATGTGGCAAAGGTGTGTGTGTGTGTGTAAAAAAATGAAACTTAAAAAAACTACACAATGGCGTCTTTGCGTACATTTCTCATCATAAATTTCCACCATCGATTGACTGCAACATAATTTCAATAATCATCTGTCACAAACATAACCGGTTTCATTTCAGTTCCCGTTGTTTTGAGTTTGTTCTCTGAAACACTTTTAATATTAGAAGGTTGATGTAAAGTGAAATAGATCAGTTACCTCCATGAGCATGGCCACCGTCATCGGCCCCACCCCCCCTGGAACAGGCGTGATGAATCCTGCTCTCCGTTCGGCTGAGGCGTAGTGGACGTCTCCGACCACCCGTTTACCGCTTGCCTTCGTCTCATCTGTCACAGGGTTCAAAGGTCACACCCCTGTCAGCCTTCAGATACATTACTAAGTATTTATTTGTATTAATCAACCTGATCTTTTAAAACTATCACTGTTACAAAGAGATGGGAACTTTTTACATGGACCTGACTGGATGAGAGAGGTGAAGTCTTTATTTTCAATTTTTAAAAACAGCTTTATGTTTAATAATCATGACGCTAAGCACAAAAGGCCCAAGTTAGGAAGATGTTGCCTCATAGAAACTGTCTGATCTCTGAGAGAACGATTCTGTTGAGACTCATTATCATCAGCTGTAAAACGGGTTTTCATGACCCATGAAGACATACGTCAGTTTGTTGGAGTCTTTTTACTCTTTTTACTGAAATGCTCATTTCTGATGAACTTTTTACTCTTTGGAGGATTAAGAGAACTGAGTTGTGCATTAAATATAGCATCAGTGTGTATTAATTTTTAGTAGTGTGTAGTATCAGTGAGTACCTGGTACATGGTTGATTCCACAGTCAATGACCACACCTCCCTCTTTCACCCACTCTCCCCTCACCATCTCTGCCCGACCTGCCCCCACCACTAGGATATCAGCCCTACTCAACTGTAGACACACAGGAATCGCTTCATCACACAGGAATCGCATCATCACACAGGAATTGCATCATCACACAGGGATCGCATCATCACACAGGAAACGCGTAATCACACAGGAATCGCGTCATCACATGCAGGAAACATGTCGTCACACAGGAATCGCATCTCCACACAGGAATCACATCATCACACAGGCAAAACGTCATCACACAGGAAACGTGTCATCATACAGGAATTGCATCATCACACACAAGAATTCCATCATCACAAAGGAAACACGTCATCACACAGGAAATGCATCATCACACAGGAAACGCATCATCACACAGGAAACACATCATCACACAGGAATTGCATCATCACACACAGGAATTGCATCATCAAACAGGAAATGCTACATTACACACAGGAATTGCCTCATCACACAGGAAATGTGTCATCGCACAGGAAATGCATCATCACACAGGAATCACATCATCGCACACAGGAATTGCATCATCAAAAGGGAAACACGTCATCACACAGGAAATGTGTCATCAAACAGAAAATGCATAATCAGACACAGGAAATGTGTCATCACACAGGAAATGCATAATCAGACACAGGAATCTTATCATCATGCAGGAATTGTGTCATCCCACAGGAAAGGCGTCATCACACAGGAATTGCATCATCAAACAGGAAGCGCTTCATCACACACAGGAAACAAGTCATCACATGTATCTAACATTTCACTGATATTATCCTCCAGCTCAGTATAGCAGTGATATTTCACATTGATAACTGGACTATAGAAATAATAAAATGCCGGTCGTCAGTTTTTACTCTGATTTCCTTCCCTAAAGAAAACTGCTGCTTATAACTGATAACAGAAATCATCATCAGGGTGTGGTCACCTGTTCAGGTAGGTCTGGTGTCTTTGAGTGGCAGGTGGTCACGGTAGCGTGGTTCCACAGCAGCAGGTCATGCATTGGAGCGCCGACGATTTTACTGCGACCAATCACCACGGCATGTTTCCCCACCACAGATACACCTGCGCAGGTACAGGAAATGGCGGGTGAGATGGTTTTATGTGTCACATCATCAGCTGTCAGTGCCGCTGTTCATCTTCTAGCTCAGTAATAGTCAGCTGGTTTTTACAGGCAGTATAATAATGTCATGGTTATATTGATAGTACAAACTGTCTCATCAACAGCAGCTGAACCAGCAGTGACCAGCTCCTGTCTGCAGTGTAGCAGTGGATGTACAGACAACTGTCATTGATCACTGTGATACTGGAGGAAACTTAAAAACAGGGAGATTCTGAATGGAGTTCTTTACTCCATATAATCTGGTGGCATCATTTTTTGCCCCACACCCCCCAGAGGTGAATCTGAACCTTGGTTTTTGGATGTTTATTAAAAATATGTGTATAAAGTTTGTGTGTGAGGAAATGTTTGTGATGTGTCAATCATGATTTTACAGTGTTTTCTAATTTTTCACAGTGTGTGACCTGTCTGTCTGATCAGCTCCATGCAGCCGTTGGGGGTGCAGGGGATGAAACAGTTGTCCAAATCACCTCGAGACAGCTTCCCTGCATTAATACAACTCAGACTGCACACACAAACACACAAACACACACACACCGATGCACGCACGCACGCACGCACGCACGCATGCACACTCAGTACATGGGCTGGTCAGGACACATTTCAACAGCTCTGTGATGTTTAGGTTGTAAAAGCACATTGTTTCCTGTGTCTAACTTCCTGTGAGGACACACCCGTCCACATCCTTCTCTGGAGACACAGCGTTGGTGATCAGCTCGGTGTTGATGGCGTTAACAGAGTCCAAAGGCAGCTGGACGATCAGACCATGGACGGACTGGTTCTCATTGACAGACATGATGCTCTGCAGGACCTGGAGGACGCCAGGAGACAGGAAACGGTCAGAGCCGGACCTTCGTCCCCATGGAGACGGTTAGAGACTGAAGTGAGGTTGTCACCGACCTCATCCTGTGTCGCTGTGTCCGGCAGCCTCACGTGTTTGGCATCGATTCCAATCTGTGGATGAGAAAAGGAAGATGCTTTTAAAGCTGTGATAATCAGTATATATATATATATATATATATATATATATATATATATATATTTTTTTTTTTTTTTTTACATCTTCCTCTTTTTACTTTATGGCTCATGTCCCATAGAAATGTATGTGTGTGTATGTGTGTGCGGGCGGGGGGTGGGGACCAAAGCCCTTCTGACATCATTGTGCATAGATGTGGACTGACAAAAATCCCCCCCCCCCCCAGAGACCATGTTCTTAAAGGATCAGTCTGGTGTTTCTACAATATTCCTATGGTAAACAAATCTTCCATCAGACTGGAACCAGCAGCCTGTGTCTCACACTCTCTGCCTGAGGGGGGGGCTGTTGCCCTGGTGGTAGAGTGGGTTGTCCACTAGATTCGTCCTGGTTCCTTCTGTCCACATGTCGAAACAGATCACTGCTCCAGATGTTCAGGCCAGCATCTTGCATGGCAGCTCTGTCACCTTTGTGTATGTGTGTGTGTGTGTGTGTGTGTGTGTGTGTGTGTGTGTGTGTGTGTGTGTGTGTGTGTGTGCGTGTGTTGTGTGTGTGTGTGTGTGTGTGTGTGTGTGTGTGTGTGTTTGAGGATGGGTAAATGAGAGGTGGCTCTCAGCTCCAAGCTCATTGGTTCTTTCTCACCAAGATAAAAAGTTTCATTAAAAAAACTACAGTAATTTTCATAAATCAGCTGCTCACTGCAGTTTTTTTTCAAACTGGAGCAAACAGGGACTTTGTTGGGGATTATTTTCAGCGATGGATCGATTCACATCTGGTGCTGTAGTGAGTGTTTAACGTGGCAGGATGGTGTGTCTGACTGAGTCTAAATAAACTACAGTGTGAGTGTGTTCATGCTGATGAAGGAACATGGGTGTGAATCACTGATGTGTTTTATTGGTTCTTGACATAGTGAAGCATCAGTGGCTCAGAGGAACTGGAGACATCAGAAGTTCAGAGAAAATTTCATTTCTCTTAAACCTGATCAAGTGAATGAAATGTTCTTTTGTGCGTTTTCTCACCTCAGCTGCTGCCTTCAGTTTGTGGCTGATGTACAGGTTGGAGTCGTCTCTGTCTCCCACCTGAAACACAGTTTGACACCTTTAAACCATCAGAACACAAAACACACTTCAGTCATCGGCCTCAACTCTCAGCAGTTACTCCAAACGGCCACTGAAGCAGCTTCTCTGGGATTCCTGCTCTAACGAGGCAGCTTGTTAAGGCTCCTGAGCGTGGGTGGAGCCTCGTTATGCCCGTCGACCTTGTGAGTGTCGTCAGCTGAGAGTATGTTCACAGGTGACCGAACTGATGATGTTAATGTTGCTACTGGCTCTTTGGTACCAACGTTAACGTCTGTCTTTGTGTTGTCTTCTAACTGTTTGTTGCGAACCTGGCGTTTGTTGTATCAAGTCTTTTAACCTCAAAAATGATGTTAACTACTAAAACAGTGCAGCTCAGAAGTAATATGAAAAGTTAAAATTTTAGAATGTTTTAATTTAAATGACCACAGATTAGAAACAGTTGTATGATTCAGTCCAAATATGTAATTTTATTAATCTCAATCCTGCAGCCTTTTCTTGACATTATTAACATATAATATCACATAGTAACATCACCTCCATCAGGTGAGGTTAAGATACCTCCAAGTTCAAACCTTCCAGTTCACCAGGAGGAAGTTTTTATGTGATTTAATCCCCAAGCTGAACCTGGACCAGTTCTATGGTGACACAGGTTCTGGGTTACAACTCTTCAACTCTTTGGTGTTTCCGTCTTTGCAAACTTTCCTATTGTTAGTAACTCTAAACAGCTTTCGGATAGAAATTTGAGAAAACAAACCTTTTTATCACAGTTTCAAAGACATGATGGACACCTCTCAGGGTAAATGTGCTCATCTGACCTCATTCATGTCTCATAGGTGTGTAAATGAGGGTAAGAGCTGAACTGGACTGAACCTGACTCTGCAGGTTTCACGTCTGACTGCTTAAGGTTTTTTTGGTTTGGAGGGTTGAAGGCTTGTTACCAGGGTTCATGAGAAAAGGAGCAGCTGCGGTAAACATGGCCGGTTCAGACTGGTTTTAGATATTCAGACCACGCTGCATGATTTTAAACTGAGCTCTCCTGGTCCTCTGATCAGGACTCATTAAGACCAGGTCCCAGACAGTCCTCAAACTTCTCATCAGTGAGCTGAGAGGAAGTTTAGTCTCAGTTTGTGTCTCTAGTCAGTCTGATACGACCACCAGGTGTCGCCAGAGTCACAAATGTTCCAGCTCCACAAACAGCGTCTCTCAGTCTGGAGGCCCATCAAACTCACCTTTAGAACCACCAGACTCACCTGTAGAACCACCAGACTCACCCTATAGGACCATCAGAGTCCCCTACAGAACCACCTGAGTCATCTGTAGAACCACTGCACTCACATGTAGAACCACAGGTCTTGGAGCACTCACCTGTAGAACCACCAGACTGGGTCTGAACCCTGAGAAGTGAGTCCTCATCTTCTCCACCTCATTCTTTAGCCTCTCTCTCACCAACCTGCACAAACACAGACCTAGCATAAGTTTTCAAAGGTCAGCAGTTAGAAGGTGTCATCCTATGTGGGCTTACTGGAGGAGGTGGGAGAGGAAACTGGGAGGAACTTGACAGGGGTGAGAAAAACAAAAAATACTCAGAGGAAGTGGCAGATACTTGGGTTGACTCACTTTGAGGTCTTGTTGCCAGAGATGACGGTTGCCATGGAGCGCCTGCTTCCTTGGCAACCAGAGGCCTTGAGAAGGAGTGAGCGGGTGACCATGGACAACATGACTGAGAGAGAGAGAGAGAGGGAAGAGAGCGAGAGAGTAGAGAGAGAGCAGGAGAGAGAGAGTAGAGAGAGAGAAAGAGGGAAGAGTAGAGAGAGGGAGGGAAGAGACAGAGAGAGAGTAGATAGAGAAAGAGAGGAAAGAGAGAGGGAAGAAAGAGAGAGGGAGGGAGGGGAGAGAGAGGGAGGGAAGAGACAGAGAGAGTTGATAGAGAAAGAGAGGAAAGAGAGAGGGAAGAGAGACAGAGAGGAGAGAGATAGGGAAGAGAGAGAGAGTAGAGAGAGAGAGAGAGCATCAGTTAACATTAGAGCTGAACTCGTTTATATTATAATTTAATTATCTCCTGATTAACCAACTGACAGAGACATGTGGTTTCTAAACACTGAGACTGAGCTGGTCACCTGAAAATCAGCTGATACACAAACAGGGAGAGGAGAATCATTCTGAATTCATCGATCAATCAATAGATTCTGATCTATTGATCAGATATGATTCTGAAGCTGATGTTTCATGTATTATTATAATCTCAGTTCTCTAAACCACAGACAGCATTCAAAATGTGAACCTGCTCTTTGCTGTTAAAATCTGAAAAACATCCAGTCCGACCTCTGACCTACATAAATGATGTCAATTTGTAAAACATGCAAACTTATTTTCCAGAAGAAAAAGTTGCAGCCAGGCTGCGACTCAACGATCGTCAACATGCTGCTCTAACGGCCTCCACTCATTTGGTCTCGGTCTTTCCACCAAATGTCGAGTCAGCTGCAGGAATCTGATCCCACACAGACACCAGAGCATCAGTGAGATCAGGTCTGATGCTGGTGATCAGGTCCGACTTGCAGTCGGCATCGGATGGGGCCGAGGTCGAGTCCCTCCACAACAAACTAGTGAAACCATGGATTTTTAAAGTATGTGAATCTTAATCTGTAAAGTTTTCAGTAACTCCAGCTGTTTAACAGATGTAGCTCAGTATAAATTACAATATCTCCCTCTGAAATGTAGTAAAGCATAAACTGGAATTACTCAAGTAGAGCTCAGGTACGTCTTAAGTATATTACTTAAATGTACTAACAACAGACACTTAACTGACATTAATGCAGCTGGATTGAACACTCAGGTTCACTCTGCTTCCATAGTAAATTCATGTTATTCTGTGTTTAGAAGGTTTTTAATCATCTTTACTCAACATGCATGGTACATTTTTTTCAACACAAACTCAGCTGTAAGTCTGAGATTTGTCAGTTTACGAGAGTAAAGAGCCACTGGGACATAAAATACAAGAAAAACAACATGAATGCCTTGACCTGAATATTAACTCAGAATTTTCTTAAAGAACAGTTCAAGGTTGGAGAAATTATTGTTTGTATTTTTGGCCACACAAATACAGACGATATATTAAATAAATAAAGCTGCTATACAGTCTGTTTACCTGTAGAGTGACTTGGTCCCAACTGTATGTCTGTAGACCACTCGACATATCAATCATGCTAAGTTTTAAATGTTCTTTAAGGCTAATTTGTCTTCAGACATAGAGTAGACACTGTGTGAAAGCTCCACATCAGCACTGGGTTCTGGTTTTCTCAGCTTGTCTCTACATGAGTTGTAAATAAAATGAAACCTGAATACACAGACTAAAGTGACTTCAGTGACTTCAGTGACACAGTCTGGCCATTAAACACGTTAATGATTAAACATTAAAGATACAGTTTGTGAGTCTGCGCCGTTGCCTCAAACTTCACTCTGCTGTTAACACTCAGGAAAGTCAGAACTAGGCCCCTGTCCGTAACAGTGCAGCTGCTCACAAACCGAAATGTCTCTGCAGTGTCGTTGCTTCGCCACGTTAACAAATGGCAGCTGAAGAGTTTCCCATGATTCATGTGTGCAGCTGCAGACACATCTGGACATCTGTTTAATAATCAGAGAGATTCAAAGTAGCTGTAAACAGAGAGACAGAGAGAGAGCATCTTACCTGTGAGACGAACAGAAAACTACTGACACACAGCTGCAGCAGTCTATCAGAGTGTGTGTGTGTGCGTGTTTGCGTATGTGTCCAGATAGTTCCAAGGCGGTCCTGCTCTGAACTGAATTGATCCAGCAGAGGGAACCAGACCGATAGTGGGAGGGAGGTCAAAGGTCAAATTTAAGTAAACTGAAGGAGGAGGGACTTCCCACATCTCTCTCAGCCAATCAGATTCCAGACTGTTGGGGAGGCTGCAGAGGAGGAGGAAGACAAGGAGAAGGAGGAGGAGGAGGGAGGCAGTGCACACACTGAACTCCTAAATCACTTCACAGGACGCTGTTGTACTCTGTGACCTATCAGGCAGGGAAGCTCTGAGGAAGACACTGTATTGCTGCATTGTGGGAAATGTAGGATCCAGGGCTTTTGGACTAAAGAACACCTCAGGTGCTAAGATTTGGGTTTAGAGTTAAATCATAAATTGTGAAACTGGCTCAATAAAAACAAGATGACCATTATTCATTATGAGACAATATCAGAAAATATCAGAAAAACCCTTATTATCTGACAGTTGGAAGCTCTGCCTCTGTAACACCAAGCTGCTTCACATTGACACATTCTAATTAGTGGGAGTGCAACTTGCCCAACATCTGTCCTGGTCACTGCCTGCTGACAGTATTGTTACCTGTTAAATGATGGTGCCATCCCACCAGTTTATTGTGGTCCTGTCTTGTTTTCCAGTTGCAGTTGTAAAATTTAAATTTATGAGGAAGAACTTGGCGACAGCGGCAATGAAAAACTCCCTTTAACAGGTAGAAACATTGAACAGATCCTAACTCATGGTGGTGGTGGTGGTGGGGGGGGGTTGCCTCTGCCTTGACCAGCTGGGTTGAGAGTGAAAGAGAGAGGGAGAGAGAGAGAAAAGGGAGGAGATAGGAGGAGAGAGCATAACACAATGCTCGAGCTAATGCTGAGCCAGCTCTAACCATAAGCTATATCAAAGAGGAAGGATTTAAGCCTCCTCTGCCTCCTGGATCTAAACTGGAAGATGGTTCCACAGCAGAGGAGCCTGATAACTGAAAGCTCTGCCTCCTTTTCTGCTTGTGGAGACTCTAGGAACCACTTGTAGGCCTGTGTTCTGGGAGTGAAGTGTTCTCATGGGGTAGTAAGGTACTATGAGCTCTTTAAAATAGGATGCTGCCTGATCATTAAGGGCTTTGTAGGTGAGGAGGAGGATTTTAAATTGTATTCTGGATTTCACAGGAAGCCAATGCAGGGAAGCTAATGCAGGAGACATATGATCTCATATTCTGGGTCTTGTCAATACTCTCGCTGCAGCATTCTGAATCAGCTGGAGACTGTTTAATGTTTCATTGGGATATCCTGATAATAGGGAATTGCAGTAATCAAGCTTATAAGTAACAAAAGCATGTACTAGTTTATCTGCATCATTTTGAGAAAGGATGAGCCTGATTTTTGCAATATTATAGTCTCTCCTTGAAGTTTGTTTTATGTGGGAGTTAAAGTACATGTCCTGATCGAAGACAACTCCAAGGTTCCTAGTGGCCTTGCAAGCAGACATGACTGAAGTTTAACTAACTGACTGGTTTCATCGGACTTCATTGACAGGTACAATTGGGTGTCATCTGCATAACAAGTTTAAGGAATGTTTCCTGATAATATTGCCTAAAAGAAGCACAGAACCTTGTGGAACTCTGTGACTAACTTTTGAGTAGATGGAGGATTCATCGTTAACGTGCAGGAACTGAAATACATCTGATAACTAGGACTTAAACCAGCTAAGAGTGGTTCTTTTGATGTCAATGAAATGCTGCAGTCTCTGTAATAGCATTTGATGGTCAATAATGTCAAATGCATCACTAAGATCTAACAGAACAAATACGGAGACAAGTCCTTTATCGGATGCAGTAAGTAGATGAGTCTACTAGAACTCTACATAGAAATCGTCATTACTGAGAGCTATAGGAATACATGGATCAGTAGCTATGACGGCATATCCTTTTGAGCTTTCATGTTGTTTGCTTTAGCGTACGGATTTGGGAGTTAAACCTCCTTTGTTTTATTATCTTCTTTTTTTTGAGGGGCAATGGAGTCGAGAGTTGTTCTCACTGAGCCTGAAGTGCTATCAAAAAGCTGATCAAGAGGAGCAAGAGCTGTCCAAAAACATGTGCACAGCAGATCCAAAATGCAGTTAGGACACTTAACGCAGACTAAACCAGCCCTTCTCCTTCATATTTTATTGTCCTTGTGTGCCCCTATCCACTGTCCTGTTTTCTTTTTAATTCAGTGTCCGATCTGAAAAGTTGAGCTCTTAAAGACATGTTTTCAATCCCATGAGTAGCAAATACTGAATCACATTCACAGTCACTGTTCAGTTAAATATCTAAAGCAATGAGTGCCATTCTCTGATCTGTGTATGTCATGTTTCTGTGGTGAAAATCCTCATGTGTAACTCAGTCTTTTCTCCACCAGAGGTCAGACTGACTCCGCTGTAAAGGTGAACAGCTCTATCCGAATTGAGCCGAGTCAGGAACGTGGTTGGTCGGATCAGAACCTCAGAGTGACCTCTGACCCAGAAATAAGCCTCTGCTCGGAGGAGATAAGACCTCCGTCCACGGTGCTTCACTGTGTCTCCTCCAGACAGGACTTGTTGGTTGTGAGTAACAGATAAAATAGATAACAATCGAATCTGGGCAACAGAGGCAGGGATGTCCTGACTTTTAGCCTCACAACACCTGTTCCTACATTTCCCATAATACTTCTGGATAAGGTCTTACATTATAGCCACTATACCTGTGTGACAGAAAAGCCTTATTAAGTGATTTGGAAAGCACAATGAAGTAAAGTCAGAGAGGCCAGACTGAGATGGTTTGGACATGTCCTGAGAAGAGATAGTGAATATATTGGTAGAAGGATACTGAGTTTTGAACTGCCAGGCAGGAGGCCTAGAGGAAGACCAAAGAGGAGGTTTATGGATGTAGTGAAAGAGGACATGAAGGTAGTTGGTGTGAGAGAAGAGGATGCAGAAGACAGGGTTAGATGGAGGACACTGATTCGCTGTGGCGACCCCTAAAGGGAAAAGCTGAAAGAAAAAGAAGAAGAAGAAGAGGAAAGCACAATGAAGTAAGAAACACTGAAGATTATGACGAAAGAAATCTCAGCAGACAAAATACAAACCGTCATGCAACATGGTAACAAAGGAGCCTCCTGGACAATCTAACGATCAACTACAACACCCATTCAACAGCAGATGAATACGATTCCAAAGGTGCATTTCACCTACGGAATCCAGTGACCCACAAATCCACACTGAACTGGTTTAAGTAGTAGGTTGTAAAATCAGTTTTCATCTTTATAGCTGTTGCACACAGAGTCCGAACCTGAACTTGAGTGTGTAAATGAAACACTTCTTCGTTTCCTTGAGCCTCTGGCCTGGACTAGAGACTTTGAGCTCCATCTTTCAAAAGAAAAGCCAAGAGATGGTGAGATGGTGAGTGACAGCAATACTTCGGCTAGAAACATGGACTTTGGTCTCTGGTAGTGAAGAGGCAGCCGAGACACAAACTGAACCGTCGATTGAAGGTAAATTCAAATTTAGCCTGAAAACATGAAAACAAGAAGCTCTTTGATCAGAAACATTTTGATGTGCTTCAGAAAAACGAACAGTAGGCCTTAGTACAACACACACACAGACACACACACAGCAGAATGAGGTCTGTCTTCTTAATTCCTGTCGTTCCTCAGAAGTTTCTCTTTCTCTTCTTCTTTATCTCTCTGTGTGTATTTTTATTTCTTCCATGAAGGTTGTGTTTTCACCCTTGTCTGTTGGTTTGTTTATTTGGCAGCAGGATTATGTAAAATCTACTGAACCGATCTGCCCCTTCTCTGATTTCATGTCAAGCTATTGCAGAGTCCTTCAGTTGAAGAACTATGAGCTAAACAGCCAAACCGTAATGTATGGACCAGCTACAGGTAGAGAACTAGTCAGACCTATCTCCTGCATCTGGATCTGAGTTCTGATCCACCTCAGGCCCTCTGTCCCCTCTTAGTCCACCTGGGACAGAGTCTTTCTGCAAGCTGATCTGTCCTCTGAGGACATGTCCACACATCCAGCACCATACATGAGATTTAGAAGGAAATGTAACCTTTATTACGACAGTGTATGGGCTGTAAATCCATTTACATCCTTTGTACGAGGTCTGTTGGTGGCTAAGTTTGAGTGAGAAAACACTGGTGAAGACTGGATGAATTTTCTATCAGACCAGTGATGCTGCTATTCTGTGAGAAGAGTTTTGAGACTTTAAAATGTGATTCAGCAGCTGTGAAAACCTGTAAAACTGAAAACATCATTAAAGTGATTCGTGAGTGAAACAAACCACCAGGTGAGACTCACCTGTGTGATGCTAGCGATTTCTTTTTATCAGACAGAGGAATGCAGCCAGACAACAACCTGTTTAACTTCCTGTTCACCTGAATATACCCGACCACAGGTAACACATCCACTGAAAAGCAGGTATGTCAGAGACTGAAACAGCCTGGTTTAGACTCAGTGATCAAGTTTTTATCAACTGATCCACTGGTTTTAAACTGGCTTCATCACATTAATCAGTGGTCCCGCCCCTGATCTGGAGACCAGACTGTGTGTCTTCCGAGGACGACTGATCCAGTCAATAGTGTAAAAAGGTTTAGAAACTCCTGATATAAAAGGTAGATTGAACTAAACACCACCTATAGATATGTCATTAAATGTGATTTTTGATTTCATAATAATAACCTTTCAGATATTAAATTAAACCACTTTACGAAAAAAATCACAAGAAAATGAATGTATATAAAAATATATCAGATTCACAGATGCTGTTACAAAATAAAACACAGAGTAGAAAAGAGTAAGCCACAGCTTTTATATGAAGTGACAGCTCATCAGTGCGCCTCGTCCCTTGTCAATCAATCAATCGATCAATCAATCAATAACACTCATAACGTTCTGCGTCCAGTGGAGCTGATTCAGGAAACATGCTCCTTCAGATATTCTCTGATTTTTCCAGACAGAGCTTCAGGATCATGTCAGTGATGAATTCTGCCTCTTAACAAAAATTAATCTGTAAATTATCAATTGATCAGATGAACTACTTCCCACACACTGACCCTGCTGCTTAATGATCAACCCTTTATGTGTTCATCACTGATAAAAGGTCATTGTTTAATCATTTAATTAACCTGGTCCCACATTTTTATTCATTGTTACGCACAATTTTAGTTTTCTTGTGTCTTGTTGTTGCTGATGAGCAGGTGATCGAACAGGTGGAGCAGGCGAGTCGAGCCTGAGACCACGTGAATCTAGCTCAGGTGTGTCATCACCTGGCCCGACAGGTAACGACCCCACCCCAGCCACCCCCGCCTGTCGGACCGGTCGGACCTTCATTCCTCTTCACCATGGAGGTTCAGGTATAAAAGGCTGTGGACACAGACCAGAGCGTCACTTGGGAGCTGGACGGACGCTGCCGATCCTCTTTGGTCCAGTGGTTCTAGACAGTTCAACAGTAGTGAGTCCACATTTGTGAAATGTTTAGGACCACTTGATCAAGGCGAAGGAACTCTCATCTGGAAAAACATCTGGATGTTTTCATTGGTCAGACGATGGACTCTGGATTCCAGCTGCACTATTTAATTTTAATGACTTTTTAAAAAACGGATTCAAATTCTGTTTTTGTTTGATTTAACTCATTACCGGCGGGTGGAAGAGGTGCTCAGATCCTTTACACACAGCAGGTAAAAGTATTAACAAAACTATGTAGAAATCCTCAGATAGAGGTAAAGGCCTGTATCAGCAAAATGTATTTAAAGTATCATGAGTAAAGTGTCTCCTGTGGCTGAGAGTCTAAAACACATTATGCTACATAGAACAGGTATTAAACTAACCACTTTACCACATGGTAAAGTGATTTAGTAAATATGTTTGTGTAAAACAACAACTTCAGAGTCTTTTACTGGATTTACCAACAGCTGACGCAGCCCAGACCAGCTCTTCGATATTTCGAACACAGACTCAGTTTTACTGAGTCACTTTAGCGTGTTTGCATCGGACAGACCAGGTGGGGAGTGAGTGCCTTGCTCAAGGGCAGCTCGGTGGTGGTGGTCTTGACCTTGGAGAGAGCAGATGAGACTCAGTCCACTCAGCAGCTGCTCCGGAGCTCTCGATCGTATCACAAGATCTTGCACAGCAGAGCAGAGTTTGCCACGTTGTCGTAGACATGTAGGTTTTTAATTGCAAAGATAGTTAAAAAAGATTATTTAAATGAACTTGGCAATTTTATTTACTGAGGAAGACCATGTGATACACCTGAAAGGTTCAAAACACAGACCCTGTGGTTCAGATGAATTTCATATGAGAATTAACCAGTCATATGACCTTCTGGCTCTTTTCTCACTTAAATTTTATCTTAATCACAACATTAACCATGTTATTTTATTCAAATATATGATTCGATTTTGATTTGATATCTCTCCCACAGACGCAAGAAGACGAATGAATAGGAGAAGAGAAGTTTTTTTCATTTTTAATATCAGTGTAATTAGGTTGTTTTGCTTGTGGCAGTGTGTGGTTCAGTTATACAAATTTTGAAGTGTTTCTATTACTAACTAAAAAATATTTTTCCTTTATTTTATTTTCATGTATAAAAAGGGACAAGATTTTTTGTTGATATAACATGTTAATGAGATTGAAGATATTTTTCACAAATAAAAAGTTGAATTTCTATGAAGATTCTCAGTCATCATTGTGGTTCTAATGTGGAATTTTCTGTTTATTTTTTTACATAAATGCAACAGGACAGATTGAGGATAAATGTTCTTATTATCTGATTTAAAAAGAACAGAAACTACATTTCTTTATTCAGTCGACTCTTTTGATCAGATCACATTAGTTTCAGGCCCAACACCCACTTTTCTAGTAAGCTAATTAGCTTAGCCTCCAGTGTCTTCATCTCATTGACCGTCATTGTGCTTTTATATGCTGATCTCATCCTACAGCAGAGACCGATTAACTACTGATCAGATTTTTAGAGTCAGTCTCCTCAATGCTGTGAATTATGTTTTATATTTATTATTTGCCTCCAGGTCCGTTTGACTCCAGCTGAAAGAATGAAACTAAAACTGTCATAGACACTGTAAGAAGATATCTAAGCAACACATTAATTTAGAGGAAAACACAAATAGTTATGGTCAGATCTACTCACTCTATATTGTAGAAGGCAGCTGTGAATATGATTGATGTCCACATGGTCCATGGACAAAGGAAACTGACACCAAATCTGGGGAATAAAAATGAAAACCTCTTGGGGTGGTTTACAATGGTCCTAACCAGGAAAGGTTTTGGTCACTGTTGAATATTAGTAATTGATTCTTCCATAAACTTTCCCACCGAATACATAACAATCTTATCAGAAAATGTTTCATGATTCCTGTTTTCATATAGTAACTTCTCATTTATGTCATTGGTTCTTTATTCATTCAGAGATTCTCACTGAGGGCCGATGTAAAATCAAATCAAACCTGGGAAAGAACTTCCTTTGTGTGTTTGAGGGTATTTCTAAACCAGGAAGGGGTGGGGGGTAACGATGAACATGAGGTCAGACAGATTGAAACAGCATCCAGGAAACCAGCCAGACTAGAGACAACAATCAGACCAGAAGACGTCTTTAAAGCCTCACCTGGAAGAGATGGACCAATCAGAACAGTGATGACGAAGGGAGTGGCCAGCATCGGGAAAACTGTCTTAACACAGAAGTTCACTCTGGACTGGGCTGAAGACAAAACCAACATGACAGATTAGAGTCTTAATTTACATACAAGGTGTTTGACATACTGCAGCTCAATGTGTGTCAAATTGTCACCATCAACATATGATGCATGAACCATTGTCAGTTTTATTAGTTCAGTTTATATCTGAAACCATGTATCTTGAACACTAACAATAGTGCTAGAAAGCCTGCAAACTTTAAAAAATGTTCTATATCTCTATATTTCTGACTGGATCCACATCCATGTCCTACAACTTCATAGTTAATATTTTCAAATTGATCTACTGAGCATACTGATCCAACATTAAATAATTTGTTTTTACTAAAAGTGTTTTAATATTACACATTATTATTCCAGTTTATTGTGACCTGTTCTTCAAACTATCTGCTGAACAGCTGCGAACCACAAATGTCCTCCTTACACCACAGGCTCCCTCAATAACCATTATACAGAGTCACTTCGCAATATTCTCTCCTTCACAAACATTTTAGTGTGTAAGCCCCACATAAGAAAAAAACGGCAAAGTCTGGAACTTCAGAGTTTTCAAATCCATCAGAAACAGTGGGTCATTCAGTCCCAGACCACTAACCTGTTGAAGACCTGTATGTGCCCGTGGTCTCCACACCAAGTCTTCAGGGTCAAGCAGCAGTCTCTGGATAACCTGAAGGCAGAAAGCAGCGCCTCGACTGGCCAAATGTATAAGTCTTTGTCCTCCTTCCTTTGGAAGTGAAGCAACAGCTCAATTCATACCAAAAGAAATGAGCCCAAGCATCTTGAACTTGTTGAAGTAAGTTAGAAGGGGGATTCACACAAGCTAATCTGTGCCGTTATGAAGAAGTGTTTTGGTGAACCAGATCTGACTGGTCCTGGGTATCTGGCTCCTCTGACACCTAAGAAAGAAGCACTGAGGACACAGAGACAGGTGGGCTGGGGCCATCACATTAAACATCATTTTGTCTCAGATATGTGAGTATTATTTTCTGATTTTTCAGTCCAGCATCAGAAAATTGGTAAATGGCTGCTTCTATATGAGGCAGGCCACAGCGAGCCTCCTATTTACCTATGCACACAATCATCCTGTGGCCGTCATCATGCATGGCACTGGTCTGGCCACCTCCCTTCCACTCTATATAGCACCATATTTCAGCACAGTCATTTTTTTCTTATGCATTTCTCCTCTGCCCCAGCTCCACTAGGGACACACTGCTCCGCCCCCACCCACTCTGTGTTCATGTGGGTCAGAGACGGTAGTGGTCTGAGGTAAAACTAGAGTCCCACCTGGAAGGGTAGTTCCAGAAAGACGGTTTAAGGACAAGCCTCAATTCTTTCATGAATGGACGTATTTTAGTGATATGTAGCTGTGTGAGATCTGACAAGGTGACAGGACATTTTACTCCAGTCTGAAGCTTTTCAGAGTCTCTGTATCCATCTGTCTCAGTGACCTGACATCACTGCAACTTAAAGGTGGCCTGTCTGTGGCCTCTAGACTGGACCTTGGTGCTGGGTCTCAGGTGTCATGTCTGGGTCTCATACAGGCAGCGTTGTGGGGATAATCAAACCGCTGACCTGTAAGCTAGTTTTGATTAATGCACACGATATTATTTTTTTAATCCAGTGAGTTTTACAGTACTGACCACTGAAACTGTGACGTGCAGCGCTTGTATTCAAGTTGGGACTCATGAAGAACCCCCCAAGTCCTTACGGACAGTTACAGTTTCCTCGGCAGGGGACGATAAAGAGTGAAGCTAAAATTCATTAGACAAAAGTAAGAACAGGAACCAGGAAAAAAGGAACCAAAGGGCTCATATTAGATACAGACTTCTTGACCGCAAGTAAGCATCATAATCTAACCTCTGTAAAGTGCCGTATCAGGCAGAAAAAACTGAACGAGATGATACTTTCTGTACCTCCCCAACATGAGTACCGGCCCCAACCTGACCCCCCTGTGAAAACTGTCAGGCTCCACTGCTGCCTGTGATTAGTGAGCAACTCGCGCACCTCCTGAGCCACTTGTAATAATAGAAATAGTAATGCTGCTTCCAGTTCTTCTTGACCCTGACATTCTGTCGTTTGTGGGGGCATCGGGGTCCCGGGGGCCAAATGGAGAGCAGATACTTGATCTACGTCGTATCTGGTCACTGCTTGGTGGTCTGGTGACCTGGCTGTTCATCCAGCTCCCCTCGCTGCTAACATTCACTCGTTAGCCCTGTGTAATCATGTGTCTTAACACAGCCGTTATGTAACCCAGTGTCAGAGCAGTGGAGCTCATCTCAGGCTTCACTTTCCTGTCCTGCAGTCTGAAAGTTCACGCTTCAGTGGCATCATTCTCCTCCCAGAGACCTGACACACAACCACACACACACATACACACACACACACAAACACACACACATACACACACACACACACACACACACACACACACACACACACACACACACACACACACACACACACACACACACACACACACACACACACACACACACACACGCACACGCACACAAACATGCTCACACGCATGCATCCAGCTTCTCTTTTTTTCCCTGCTGTATTGAAAGCAGACATTTCATCACAGGCTGACTGAGACTGAAGCTGCTTCTTAAATGAAGGAAAGTCAGAGAAGAGAGTTTATCAATTAATCGGAGTCTATTAAAGTTCATTACAGCAGTCAGAGGGTTTATTACCAGAGATGTACTCTCAGTACTGGAACACAGCTCGGGGACGCAGACCAGATTACAGGAGATACACAGTGAGTATTGGACCCTTCACTATCTTCCCTGCAGCTCTTTCAGGACCCGTCGAAGCAAACCGTCCTAAAAACCAGACTTCAGCTCCCAGCTTTCAAATTCAAGCCCTCATTATAACAGAAGCAAAGGCTGCAGAGATCAACGATAAAAAGAAGAGAAGAATTCAGCTCTGGATTCTGGCATGTCAGCACTGTGTGAATAAACCACCTTGGATTTTATTTTGAAGGTGCAGTGTTGTGACCTCAGGTGTCTTTTTCTGTCTCTCTGTCTTGACACAGGTGAAGGTGATGAGTTTGTACCTGTCTGTGTGTGGAAGTTTATATGAGTAACATGAGGTTGACTTTGCCATCAGTCATTTTAACACATAGAGGAACAGAGGCTGTCACATCATGATGAATTCCCTCTGATCATCGTTCCCATCATTTAAAAACTGAAGATATATGTTAAAACTGCAGCATGCGATTTGTACACCGGTCAAATACTGTTTGACATGTGTCACCTTTGAGAAGAGGAAAATAACTAAGTACATTTAGTTCAGTGCTGTACTTAGGTAGAATTTCGCAGTATTTGTACTTCACTTGACTATTTTCCATTTTTACTCCTTTTTACTCAACTACCTTATATAACAGCTTTAGTTACTTTGATGAATATTTCAATGAAGATTATTTTCTAATACAGCATGTAATAAAATATACTGCTGTTGTAAAATACTATGAATGATTTAGGATTAAACCAGTTGCCCAGAGCTTTACTGGTTTGTGACCCCGGTTTGTGTGACGTCTATGAGAGGCTTTCCCCTCTAAACACAGATGTCTTCATTTAAATAACAGCAAGGATCAGAAAAAAGTCAAGAAACTGAATCCAGATCAGCAAATCACACATTTGTGTTTTCTTCTTCGTTCCCACAAATCATCTGATGACCCCCCAGGTTTATCTAGTCTCCGACCCCCAGGTTGGGAACCAGTGGACCAAACCATCTACCTGTATATAAAGTAGTTAACAGCATTTAATAATTATTTTAAAAAAGCATTTATAATTCTAAAAGAGAATTTTCCTCTGTTTGACCTCAGGTGGTGGAGGGGGAGACTCCACTTCCTCTGGGCTCGACATGTCGCAGGAAGCGTCTTCGTTCTGCAGGAGAGGAGGATGAGGAGGAGACAAGGAGGAGCTGTGTGTCCCGGCCGAACCCCGAAGGTTCGCTTTCGGCCAGCGAACTCAGCGGCTACGGCAAGCCAGAGGAGGAGGAGGAGGAGGAGGAGGAGAAGGAGGTGCAGAGGCTGTGTCAGCGCTGCCACATCATGGCATCACAGCTCAACAGACAAGCTACTGCTCTGGCTGACCCCTCGGCACTGAAGGTCAGCGGCATTAAACTGTAAAAAATGTTTCAACTGATGATGATGTGTTTCACAAGAACACGAAGGGACAGAATCCTATGAGGGTGCAATCAGATATGTAACCCAATGGGATATCAGCTAGGTATAGTTTGATTGGATGGAGGGAGCAGAGGGGCAGGACTGGAAAAGTTGTTACAGAGTTAATGAGGGGCAGCATGGACCATGGGTAGGGGACCTACCATGAGCATAATAATGTGAGTACTTTAAAGGTGCAACGTGAGTTTTCTCTGCTGCTGAACAAGGTTTCTTACCAGGAGCAGGTGGTGGTGGTTGCTTGGGTCTGAAAGACATGGGGTTAGAATACATCCTCTGAGCAGACTGGATGCTACAGTGACAGAACAGGGTGGAGTTCTGGCTGTGTCCCCTGTGGGTCTGTGGAGGGTGGAGGTCTGTCTCCTGTACAGGGACGTTTCTTTGACGCTAAAATCTTCTTTCAGGTTATAATATCCAAGTGTTGAAATCAGGACAAGAGAGCTTCACTTTTCATCATACTAACTCTCTCTCTCTTAGTCAGTCATTCCTTGCTCCACTGCGTGCGCGCACACGCACACACACACACACACACACACACACACACACGCTTACATCAGGAAATTTGTCCTTCTCTGGTGGACTGTTGGTTTCAGAGGAATGAAAAGTTGCTGGTTTGAATCCCTTCACCAGGTTAAATGTCCCACAGCAGCTGTAGGTCATAGGATGACATAGTGTTACACAGTAAATCACTTCATTTTCTCAGGCTGTTTTTCTCCTGGTGTCTCTGTTCGCGTTTCACTCCCTTTAATTACATGTTATCGAGAAACGAGTGTAACCAAGATAAAAATGTTCTATATCCATTATCTGCTAATTTTAATTGGATTTTATCTCGCTGAGCAGCCCAAGGGTTTTTTTTTCTTTTGTTTTGTGGAGATGAAATCACTGGACGTCGGCGGTTCTGCCCGCATGTGCAACTTTTAACTGGGTGGTAAAGTGATCCATCTTTCCGAGACCTGTTTTCTACCAGGGGCTGAGTGATGTGGTCCGGTAGAAGCTGATGGAGAACTTGTGTTGTCTTGATGTTCAGGGTCAGTCGGCGGACTGTGTCTGACCTGGCAAGGACGGCATTAACGCCAGCTTACTGAGCCCCACGGTGGATGTGTGGACTTGGACTTAATCCAGCTTGACTTGACCCAACCAAACCATCTATTCTGTCCAGAACGAAAACACTAGGCAGCAGGTTTCTCCTGATGAGACGCGGAATGGATGCAGCAAAAGTAGGGCACAAGTCTACGTTGGGTTTACAGAAGTGGTTGGTCGGTGTCCAGAGACACCTGAAGGTGCATAGGTCACTGGGGTAGGAGGTGAAGGTCCTGCTGCAGTAAAAGCCCTGAGGGCTTAACTGGCCAGCGGAGAGGTGAGTCCATCAGCGCTTGCTGTGACAGATGACTGGACCTCAGCCGTCGTCAGCAAGACACTTACTCCTGAGTGTCAGACCTGAGGTCAACCTTGATAAAGTTGATAAAGCCATGTAAGGTTTTATAGCAGAGCGCGGCAGAGGGAGCGTGAGCTCACTGTAGATTTGAGGTTCCAGCGGGAGGATCCTGGGTTCAGATCCCGGACTGACCTGGTTTCAAACAAACGCAAGCGAGTGAAGTACAGGAAGTGTTTCAGCTGCATCTTTGCCACTGGATGAAGGCAGTTGTCTCTCACCTCTCATCATGTTTCAAGCTGGATCCGGGGTTTTTTCCTGCTTTATTCCCCGTCGCTGCTGATCAGCTTCATCTCAGTCATCCCACACAGTCTGAGGAACTACATTTCCTTTCCACTGGTATTAGATTTCGTTTGATGGTCTGTTTTCCAGTGAGTCTCTTTCCTGCCTATGGTTCAAAAAACATGACCCAGTTTCCATTTTAGATCCGGTTCTGATTGTGTTCCATTGACTACAAAAAACTCATGAGGAGTGAAGTCACGGTCCAACAGATAAATGATTTTCACTTTACCTTCAAAGGTGTGAGGTGCATTCTCTGTGATTTCACAAGATTTTTGTTTGTGGGGGTCCACTACTTCCTTTGTTAAACTAAAGTGAGTTTTGTTCCAAACAACACATCAGGCAGCAAATTTTAATCAGTGTGAGTGGCGTGACTACAGGTTGACCTGTCGATAAACAGCACAAACCTGAGGATGACAGCACCAGAGTGGTGCCCAAAAAGATCTAATCCAATGAACCAAGATTGGCAGAACCGAATAATATTAGGAAATAACATCGATGTTTGTAACAGCACATCCTGACTTTTGGTCTGGCCCTGGCCCCTGGCCCCCGGCCCCCGGCCCCCGGCCCCCAGCCCCTGGGTTTCAAATCAATACAAAAAATAAAAACAAGGAAAAATTCTTGATCTCTGCTGCAACAGCATCAAGTGTTTCTTTTAAAATGATCCCTGGGAGGTTTTCCTGCTGTTGTTTTCTGTTTAAATGGTGAGGTACCACAGACATTCCAGATAATGATGCAGACTTTCTCCGACATTTAAACATCCTAAAGTGACGGAAGGGCAGAGGGAGGAGGTGCAGGAAGAGACAAGGAGCTCTGAGAGGTTAACAGGAGGGCAAAGAGAGGAGGAAAATCGAAAAGGAGGAGATGCAGCTGTGAGAGGAGGAACAGGGGAAAGGAGGAGGTGAAGGTCCTTGGTCAAGGAAGATGATATGAATCTATACTGAGGCTGTTTCCCTGGAGAGAAAACACACAAACATAAACACTACATGTGATTTTATTCCTGTGGGGAAAAATGCATTTTCTGTGTCCTCCACACTCACATATTTTCCTGAAATGTCAAACCTGAGACATTCATGAGAACTCATCCTCACTCCTATCTTTACTAATATATCACCACTCACTTTCCAATTTCATCCTTCCTTAAACTTTTTGAACAAAGCCTTCACTTCCCAAAGATATTCACATCATTCAAAAATGACCTTTCTTTCCTAACATGTCCTCAGTTTAAAAGAAATAAAACTATAAACATTAAAAAAAAAATATTTTAACTGAGACTTGAATTTTGCTTGTATAATTTTTTTTTTTTTTGGAAATTCAGATTACATTGATTATTTTGCATTTTACTTTTCAAATAGAACTAACATTTGAATATTGTCAGCTCTGCAGCTGGGTACGACTTTTCCATTAAACTGTTTAATCCCATACAAGTTTGTGAAAGTGAAAACGCAGATTTTCATTGGCTGAGGCTCTTGGTGAGTAAACAGCTGCTGATGCTAACGTTGGGTAGGTAGCGATAGCAAAAACTTAAGTAGAACACCTTTAAAGTGACAACACTTGGAGGGACTTGGAGTCAGTCCAGCATTCTTGATTTGAATATTTGGTTATTTTTAGACTCCACACTCTGCTGTACTCTCTTCTCCACACTGCAGCTCGTTGTGTCATTTCTTCTCTCCAACTCGTCTGTATGGAGCTCGATTCGACTCCTCCAGGCCCTGCTCTGCTTGCTCTGCCCGACTAGCGGACAAACCGGACTCCTGTGATGCTCGTTAGCATAGCAAGGACTGACTCTTGAATTGGGCCCAGGCCGGCTCGTCCTCTCCCGGGCGCCTCGTCAGCCATGCTGGGGGTGATGCATGGTGACACAGCGGTGTGAGGATGAGCAAGGCGGCGGGGAGCTCGGTGGGGAGATGGCTGCGGGGGAGCCAAGTGAGGCAGCAAGGAAGCAGGGGGAGGACGAGGGTTGGCCGTGGAGGGTTGGACCGATATCTGGGTCTTATAGTGAACTATCATCAGCAGCAGAGTTCGTTAAACGGTTGGATTGATTAGTCATGGTGTCCTTTAAGTTCAATAGCCTTCAGTCCTGGATGATTCTGAGACAGTGGTTATTGAAGGTAAACAGAAACATGTATCGGCCACTGGGGGGCAGCAAACAGCAAACAGAGCAGCAACTCTTGCGGAAATGAAACTGTAGAGGATGACCAGCAAAACTTAAGTTATACTGTATGTTTGTATTTCTGAATCCACTGGGTTAATTGTGTTGATGCTATGTGTGTATTATCTCTATGGTAAATTAACAAAACTATGTATGTGTGTTGTATCATAACAGTAGCAGAAATAAGATATGTCCCAGAGACGACTGAAGTATTAACATCATAATGTAAAACTATTCTTAACAGTAACAGGCACTAAAGGTTCTGTAGCTTAACTAAAATGCAACAGCGAGTTTCTCCAAAGTCTGGAGGCAGCAGGAGTCGGGAGTCGGGAGCAGTATCCACAGGACAAAGGGCTCCGGGACTACAGTCGGAATCCAGTACATGAATGATCCAGAAAACCCGACGCTCCCAGTCTTTCTGCACAGTGTTTCATCAGCGTACAGGCTGCAGTTCAGTATATAAAGAAGAGTCTGTGGGAGCACTGGAATTGAGTCAAGTTTTGTACTGGTTTGTACTGGTTTGTAGTATCGAGTGGTCTCAGCAGCGAATGCATACAGCAACGGTGTCATTCAGTCACCACCTGCACTGCTTGAAGCTAACCCACGTCACACATTTCACGTCGAACTCACAAAAATATCTGTAGAAAATATCAGCTCATTCATTTTTGGCCAACAGCCGTGGCAGCGGCCAGTGAGTCCTCGCACTTGTGGTCGTGGAGTTGGGGCAGCTTCTTGTCTTTGTCGGTCACTTTACTATCCAAAGGTAGAACCAAGAATACCTGCACTGGCGTCCAGCAGTAGTGGACTGATGGACAAAGACGTTAATGAACTTAAACAATTCATCATTTAGAAAACTGCCGTCCAAGGCTTTTTGCTCTTTAATTAGGAAGAGTTTTTAGTTAGCACAAGTCTCTCTCTCTCTCTCTCTCTCTCTCTCTCTCACACACACACATACACACACATACACATACACTTACACACACACACATTTGCACTATCTTTGCGAGGACACTCGTTGACATATTGCATTCTCTATTCTCTTCTTACATAGACCTCAACCTGATTCTGACCTGAACCCTCAAACAGCCTTTTGAAGTTGTGAGGACCAAACACAATGTCCTCACAACAATGGTCTTAAACTCAAACTGGTCCCCACAATGTATAGCAATGCATGTTCACACACATGCACACACCGAGGATGACCTTCCAATACCCGTGTTGTTGATTAAAAGTCTCAGGTTAATCAGAGACGGTGACACATGACTGAGTTTTTAATGAAGAGCAGAAAAATGAAAACCGACAAGATCCAGAACAGAATGAGCTGATAGGACGCCGAGGTGGAATTACACCAAGTCTCATGCCTCGGATTCAATTCCCAAAGTATCAATATACCCACACTGAGTCGTGTCCAGAGCGTCAATACTCGCGTCAAGATGAGTGAAACCAAAACAGATCGATCTTATAGACCGTTATCCTGCTGCTGCCATATTTTCTTCTCTCCTGCTTTTTACAGCGATCCACTCATCAGTTCAGAGAAATCACACACCGAACATTGTACTGTGCTTTAAAGCAGATACGACTAAGTAACAGAAAAAAGAAAAAAAGAGAAGCATGATCTTTATCAGATAATTGAGACAGAGTCATTAATGACAAACTCACCAAAGATTTAATTGCAAAGGATGAAAAACAAACTTCACCTGATGCTTCGTTACATAAGATTACACGTAGACCTCTGCAGTGACAGACAGACAGACAGACAGACAGACAGACAGACAGACAGACAGACAGACAGACAGACAGACAGATAGATAGATAGATAGATAGATAGATAGATAGATAGATAGATAGATAGATAGATAGATAGATAGATAGATAGATAGACAGACAGACAGACAGACAGACAGACAGACAGACAGACAGTACATTTACTTACATACACCGGTGTGTGCTTCCATCTTCAGATACTTTTCATGACTTGATGTTGGCGCCAGATAATAAGGAGAAGCTGCTGTCTGAAGGTTTTCTCACTGAGCTTTACCTGCAGGAGAGGAACAGATTTGTTTTTCATATAAATTTTTTCAAATAATTTTTCCTGTATTTACACACTCTGATTTTCATTCTCTCATATAGGACTCTAGGTTGTTGTGCAGGAGAGCAGCCCTGCAACACCAGCAAGCTGAAGGGACATGAACCTTTTCGTTGTGACAAAAGATTGTCATATTTAACATAGTTTATATTTCTAAGTCTGGACAACTTCATCATTAATGCCGAATAATTCCACTTGGTATTTTGAGTGAAACAGAATATTAGTCGATGAATCAGCTGCAGGAATCTGGTGGAGTTGGTGCTCATGTGTTGTTTTCTGTGTTACATCAGTCAGAGGTTGTAGCAGGGATGGTGCTGGTCTGCAGGTCCTGCAGTGAGCAGGGAAGCATCAGTGTCCGTCAGCGGCCTGCATTAGGAAACAGCTCAGTCCGGACTCATTTTGTTGTCTCAGACAGAGTGAGTCCTTTGTCTTCAGCAGGACTCCAGGTAGATGCTGCTGTTCGGGTTTTGGACAAAATTCAAACTGCTGCATGTGGGTTCAAACCATTACATCCTCTGTTTACCTTCAGAGTTGTGAGAGGCTGGTATTTTCTATACATTTGATGTTTCTATTTTATTCTGTCTGTGTTCATGAGGCAGGAGTGAAGGTGAACAAGTGAAAAGGTGAACAAGTGAACAGGTGTCGTGAACCGGCTCGGGGCAAATGCTTCATGTTTTTGGTCATTTTGGGAGAAGCTTTGCCTCGTTTTCAGCACGTCATTGCTCAGCTGTTAATTTGGTAATTCCACAGGTCAAAGCAAACCAAATGTGTGAATGAAGATTTGTTATTATACAAGAAGAAGGAGCAGCCTCATAAAGACAAGTTTGATATGTGGTGACACAACTTTAAAATGTTGGTATTTGGGTTAAAGGTTGGGATTATTCCATCCACTGTTTGGTTGAAGCAGGTGGATTTTCCAGGCTGTGTCCTCGTCTGCCGCTTTAGAGACATGTCATTGTGTCCCTGCCCAACTTGAAGCCTTCGATGGCTCCGTCCTTGCTTTTTATCTTCACTTTGACTTTCAGCTGTTGACTTATCTTCCTCTGACTGTGTGACTCTCACGTCTGGATGAGTTCAGAGATTATACGGCAAGCGTTTGGGGAGAAAACGTGTGGACACTGTTTGGTGGTGATAACAAGCAGGTTTCAGTGCATTCTTTATTGGTTCAAAGTGACTGTTTGATGAAGATGTTCGGAGCCCGGTAGAGTTTCAGTGACGCTGACAGTCAACTGTTCAAACCAGATGTTTGGAGAAAACCCCTGAGGGAGAGGAAAGTTTTCTCCCTTTTCAGTTAACTCAAAGCTTCATAGCATTGACAACAATCTGTAGAGTTACAGTTGCAAAAAAGGGTTCATGTTCAACTAACAGCGTCTGCAAGAATTAAGATTCTTGTCCGTCTGGAGTATAAGAGGAAACAGCACCACGTTGTTAGAAACCTTTGTTTCCATCCACATTTAGTGCAGTGAAATGTGTGTAAAATCTTGTGGAGTAAAGTCTTCTGCTGTGTGCACATGAGCTGATAAACAGTTGGTGGAGCTGAATCTCCAGAACAGAGAGAACAAAAGCAGAACCAGGGACAAAACGTTAAGGGCTCGTTAATTACTGAGTGTACGACGCACTTAAGTTAAAAAAACACAGCGGGTTACCATCTGTCTCTGCTGTAAAAACAGATTTTCTGGTTTAGTAAACAGAGATGAAAGAAACCATCATGTCCAACATGTCCCTGGTCCTGCTGCCTGCAGGTTCTAATTAATAAAACCCCAAAAGAGACATTTCTTTTCCCCGCAGCTCTCATGATTAATGTGATAATTATAGCTGAGGGAGGCGGCGCAGCAAGTTCAGTTTTTACCTTCAGCAACATCAAAAACACTTTAAAAGAGTAATTAGCATTGGAAACGCTTTCATATCCAGGGAGGGGAATTAGCGAGTTGGTTAATGTGAGTGTCGAGTGAAATGAATCAGGCGAAAAAATCCATTTTCTATCTGCAGAATGAAAATAATCTCTGTAGAGTAAGATGTTAGTTCTGTCTCTGTTTCAGAGCTTGTTTGTTTGTATGGACAAAACCCAGCAGAGACAAAAGACAAATACCCTCCCTGCTCTGCAGACATGAGTGGACGTCTGGAAGTCACCCATTCAGGACAAATTCAGTCAAATTTAGACTGCGACAGGAAAGTTAAGGCCTCAATAAACCAAGATCAGTTTGAAATCTGGGTAAAGGATAGTCTAGATCTTATATTCTAACCCCAGTTCAGTTTTTTTAGCTTGGCATAAAGACTTCTGGCCTGGCTGCGTCCAAAGGAAACTAAATCCACCAACAGCTCTGTGAACCAAAAGGCTGTGGTTATGCACCAGACCATTATCTGTCAAGGTTCCAACAATCAACACGTACCCATAAAACCATGCGTACCCACAGAAACTGGTATTATAAAAGAGGGGGGTGAACTCTTCAGACTAGCTGAGGCTCATCTGTAGATGTATTTTGTAAAGTCTTGTTATTTACATTGGAACCATCGCCTCCTTGTTAAAGATGCTTGGATTTTTATCCTGGATTGTGAAGTGGTTTGTGAGGTCTGCCTCAGCTGTGGTTATTTTCATCAGGTTGAGCTGGTGTGTGATCGGTGTCTCCCGAGTCGCCATCCTCCATCTGCTGGGACTGGATCAGACCTGAAGGTTGTTACAGGGCTCGTTCAGACTGATGAGGCTGCAGGACGCTTCATTACTGCTCCTGTTGCCTTTAATTACTCCTCCTGTCAGTCACTGGAGGTCAGACTGAACCTGAATCTCCACAAACCGCCGCCAAGGCCACTTTCCTTCAGCACAACCTCCAACCGAATACACCCCACATCTGAAGTCTTCATTTAACATTTCAATCATATGTTGTTGTGAATTTCAGCTTCCTGTCTTTTTTCTCAGTACTGGTAAATCTAATTCTGGTGGGGAATATTTAATCCATTTTTACTGAATGAAAAACTCCCAGTCTCAGTCAGGATGAGGCCTGAAGGCAGATGTTATCTCATTTTGTGACTTTGTGTTTCTGCAAACTGCAAATCAAATCAGCATCTCAACAGAAATGATATTTCTAAACAGATTTATTTCAGTTTTCCTGAAACACGAGCGATGACTGTTTCCTAAAGCGTTTTAATTTGATTTAAATGTAATTCAATAAAACGTAATCAGATAAAAGCGACTGTGTGTGTGTCTGTGTGTGTGTGTGTATTGTACATGGCTGTGTTAATCAGTTCAACAATGTTGTGCGATGGAATTAAGGGATAGATGCAGATTTTTTTCAGTTATTTTTTTCGAGGCAGCTACATCATGATCCTCTTAAGATTCACAATATTTCTTTAAAGGGATTTTCCTGTTAATCTAGTTTATGTGTGGAATTTACTAATAATTTCCAAATGAAACCGCAACATCACAGATAAAGCTGAGTGCCCCCCCCGCAGCCTGCTGGTCTAGAGTCGGATAGGTCAGTGTGGGATCAGGTTCAGGATCCAACTGATGAGGGGGATTTTAAGACTGCAGGATGTCCCAGGTAACTTCCTGTCAGTTCCTTCGTTTCAGGAGGAGAAGATTTTTTCTCCGTCACATTTGATCGATGATTTCTTCCTTCATCACATCACTTTATCTGACCTTGATCAGGCTTAATCTCAGCTCATCAGTTCATCCTGTGACCTTAGTCACCTTCATCATCACAGTGTTTTTTTTGTTTGATTGTGATGGACATTAATTAAAACTCACCAACTGAGTTATTTGGTTAAATATGTAACAAATTCCTATGGTTAAGTTTGTTCTCTATTGGTCACTGAGTTCACATGTAGCTCCATTATGCAACATTTTAATATGTCTATATTGTCTTTTTTGTAAAATTAATTTTTTTCCCATTTAAAACCTTAATTTCTGTCCATGTTCTTCACTTTCTCCTTTTTCTAACCATTCATCTTGCTCCTTATCCTTATTTGTATATTTCCTCTTCCGACTCCTCTCACTTTTCCTTCAGATGAATCCAAAAACTAGATGACGACAGTTCAGATGCTCAGATTTTGGATGAGGATTTTTTTGACTTGAGAAGTTTTAAAATGAGTCCTGAGTTTCTAACCCAATGAATCCTTCCTCACTCTGCTGAAAAGCTGCTGTTTGACCTACCACCAGCTGTTCTGCAGGAGACAGACACGAGGTCAGAGGTCAAACAAAGACACTGTGAGAGTCTGAGCTAAAGGGAGATTTGTCTGTTTCTGACTGTTGCAAGCTCAGGTGACTCAGGTGTCCACTCATTATCCAAATCGGGAGAATGACACCTGATCAATTTGCTTTTACACCTGGTATTGATAAGTCTGCTCTTTGTCTCCATTCTGGCCAAATTGTGATCAGGGTTAGGGCCTTTATCAGTGTGAGGAGAGGTTCATCGATCATCACTGAAGTTAATAAAAGACACCCCCCCCCCCAAATTGGGAAAGACGTAGCCTGTGAAAAAAAATGTGTGTGTGTGTGTGTGTGGGGGGGGGGGTGTCAGTGAAGAGCTGAGCTTTTCCACTCGTATGCCTCTTAAATACATAAGATCATTAAAGTTGTTTAACGACAGGTTTCACTGTAACGAAAGGAGAGTTATGCAACTAATCACTTTTCCTGTTGATTTATTAATTAATGTCATTACTTTTAAAATCGGTTGAGAAGAGATAGTGAATATATTGGTAGAAGGATACTGAGTTTTGAACTGCCAGGCAGGAGGCCTAGAGGAAGACCAAAGAGGAGGTTTATGGATGTAGTGTAAGTGGACATGAAGGTAGTTGGTGTGAGAGAAGAGGACGCAGAAGACAGGGTTAGATGGAGGACACTGATTCGCTGTGGCGACCCCTAAAGGGAAAAGCCGAAAGAAAAAGAAGAAGAGACTTTTAGAATTGGTAAAAGTTAATGAGCAATTGATACAGTTTTCTTGTAACTAGACCAACACTGCACAATACAGATCAGATGTTAACAGCAGCTGGAGACAAGGTTGCTGGTGAATGCAGCAGTTTCATTTTCTACAAATGCATCAGGCAGAAAACACAATGGAAGATAAATATAAAGGTTTCTGAAGGAGACGAATGTTCAGGCTGGAGATGATTGTTGAATAAAACTGACGTTTCAGAAAAGTCTTGTGTATCTGAGCTGTTGCTGTTTCTGCCACTAAATGCTGCAAAAGTAGGATCTGAAGCTCTGTGTCAGCCCCCGGTTCTGGGAGCCGGTTGTAAACCATTGCGGCGTTCGAGTGAAGTAATGTGACAGCAATACACTGACCTCCATTAAGGATCGGTGGCTCGTGGCGACAGGAGGTCAGATCCTGATGGACCAGGCTGTAAATCTACAGACGCTGGCAGGTTTTATGTCCCGCTGCTGCCGCCGTAGACCGATGTTTTTGTGTGACTTTAGAGGATTTTCCAGGCCAAGCAGCTGGTTGACAAATGACGATTGGGAGGCAGGACGACCAAGGAAAAGTCTTTGTGGTGAAGAGCAGATGTTTTTCGAATGGAGTGAAAACTGAGCAGCTGCTGGATCATAAATTGTCAACAAATGAAAAAAGGACAAATGTTTGTTGGTTCACACAAGATCTAGGGAACAACTCTTGACTCGACTCTTTATCCACAGCAGAAGGTTCTGTTTCCTGGTTCTGACCGATGTCTGGTGTCTGACGTCAGGACCTGGTTCTCCAGTTTTCTCCGTCTGATTCGCAGTCAATCTCACATGGTTTGAGGTTGTGGACACACATTAGGGACCAGATACATCGGTTAGTTTGATACTTTACGTTTTTATATCAGTGATGTGCCAAAACTTTAATTTGCAGAGCCTTAGGCAACAAAAATAAAGTGTGGATGTTTTCAGAACTAAAGCTATTAATATTTCTGATAATATCAGACCCTGGTTGTGTTTTTGGAATTGTTTTCCTGAATCTGGGACATTCAGACGTCTCCCAATCAGACTGATGATGGAGAAGAACCCGAACAACTAAAGCACTTTAGCATTTTACACAGTACTTCACGTGTTTCTACTATCATGTCCACCCCAGGTATATAGTTCTAAATGAAAATCTAAAACATGCCTGATGCTGGTTATTTAACTCTTCCTACATTTAAAACACTGTTCTCTGTAATAACTGTCCACAGCTCAGGACTCAGCTCTGCTGAATCGAGATGTGAAATCCATCTTTTCCATCTGGGATCTGGTTCAGTGCTGAACATTCAACCGACTTTGATAACTAGTGACCTCAGAGCCATGCTGTCACTATATGAACATTTTAAAAGTCCAGTTCTCAGTCCTGTTGGTAAATAACATTCACACATCAGGTGTCATTGTTGTGTGTTAGATATTAATACTTTAATCTGTAAAGTGTGAACAGACTCTTTGGGTGATGTGTCCCCCCCCAGGACCCAGCCTATGCCTCCTTCCTCTTCGATAAGCTCCAGCGCCTCCAATGGCCTCGTCGCAGCCGCCATGCTTCTGTCGATGCCCGCTGCGACATCTGCGGCGCCTCCTTCCAGCGGCTGAGATGCCTTGCTCTGCGTCGGGCTCTGGGCATTGGCAGGGAGATGACTCCTCGCCCCGCCACCCCCACCTGCAACCCCCTGGCCTCAGAGAGTGGCTGGGGGGGTGACGGGCTGCCGGTGAAGCAACAGAGATGGTCGTATAAAGAGCAACAGCAGGGGAGCGGGGAAGTGTGGAGATGGGGCGGAGTTCAGAGCACCTACCTGGGCGGGGGTGGAACCAAAGGTTTGGCCACAGTCACACCCCTCCCCCTCAATGCCTACCACTACTTGGAGGGAGTGTGGAGGGTCTCCTGCTACAGACCTGAACACCAACACGCTACGGTAAGCAGGGAGGGACAAACAACAGGTGGGAGGCTGAGTAGACCCCCCCCCCCCCCCCGCCCCAATGGGGGTGTATAAAGTCAAAACAGTGACAAAATCCCCTTTTTTTCAACGACTATGGTAAAACCAGTTAAAAAACAAATGTCCGTCATCATGACAATGTGATGTCTTCGTCTCGACAGAAATGTCCTCTTCTGAAAATGTCATGGTTTAGATCCACCCAATAATTGACACATAGGTCTGGTTACTCTCAGGAGACTTGTCCCTTTGGGTCAACTGGTCCTCAGCTTGACAGAAATCGCAGAACAGCACCAGGGGACTAGGTCCGGTACCAGGACCACAGCCCTGACATGTCTGAGGTTCTGTTAATGATGTTGACCACTGAGCCACCGAGGATGTTTATTTTATATCATGTCAGTATTTATGTGAATCAGCAGAGCAGAGTTTAAACCATGTCTCTATTCCGAATGTTAAGTTAGACTCAAATGAATAATGTACCAGACACAAACTGTTGGATTGCTGGACATTGTTGATAAATGATTTAGGCTGAAAAGACTTTGAGAGTTTTTTTCCCTTAAGACATATTTCTCAGATTTCTGAAATCATGGAGCTTTTCATCAGATTTTCTGAAACTCTAAAACTCTAAAAAATGCAGTTTCATTTAACCATTTAATCAACACAGGTTTTTCAGACACAGGTAAACCTCTTGTTCTAAGAAAGGAGATTCTGCAGTTTCTTATGAATCTAATGATCTTGGTCCTCCATCATGGGGTTCAGGTCCTTGAGACTGTGCTAGTCTTCCATCATGTGGTTCAGGTCTGGAGACTGCTGGTCTTCCATCATACGGTGCATCATATACTGGTCTTTACACCCCCCCCCCCCCCCCCCCATGGCTGAAACAAAGGCACTGATACAGACAGCGGTTACATAATCAACATATTCAGCTGTGACAATGAAAAAATGAGCAGCAGGAAAAGAGTCCTCGTTGATTGACTGAACTGTCCTTCAGATGTTTCCTGCCACCATGCTCGGAGAACCCCTAACGGCCACAAGGCCTCCAGCAGCATGGTCCCTCACCTCGGCCGAGTCCCTGACACCCCAACCACCATGACATCATTATGATCAACAGTCTGAAACCTGCAGCATTGACCGAGACCGTGCTGAGAGCATGTGGAGGCACTAATTATAAAACACCTGAGGGAACACATCTCTGATTCCTCTCAAGCTTTAAACTGAGATAAAACCTTAGAACAAATTCAGCATTAAAAGATACAGCATATTAAACACATACCGAGTTTCCTGAGTTGCACCACAAGGCATTGCAGGTAATGGAGCCTTCAACAACACGACAGCTGAGGTTCAAATGACTGCCGTTTCTTTAAATCTCTAAAAATCAAACATGGAACTGTATTTAAAGGAGGAAAATTTACCCTGAACTCTGACTTACAGACAGTACTAACATCAGGATCTGGACTATCCATAAAACCCTGCCATATATAATTTTTAGGGTTAAGCCACAGTTGGGTTCAACTTCACATTAGGTAAATGGGTTCTACACTCTATAGGTGAAACATCAGCCTGAGAGAATCTGCTCAGGGCACAGCAGCCCTGCATGTGTCATGGTCTTAGATCGACTCCACCTACCAAGACATTTTAAAAGATGCTCATCTGGTGGGTCAGTGATGCAGGAGTTTATTGTGCATCTGAAGTAGTAGTTACCATGACAATCACTACTCCTCTGGGATCAGTACATGATGTTTGTGTTTTTTACACCTTGTTATATTTCAGATTAAATGGCTACAGCGCCCCCTATTGCTCCAGTAGCGCCTTTATTTACCTCCACGTCACCGAGGCCCCACTGTGACTCACTCAGCTGACTTCTCAGGGAGGATGAAATTATTTTCTTCCTCTTCATGTGAGTCACAAACGTTTTGAAAATGTTGTTCCTGAACTGACAACGCACAGCTGCCGCCTTCGTCCCTCCGGCCTCAGTGACTTCAGGGGATTACGTTCGTTTCTTCCTGTGAGTCAGGGCCATGCAAATGCACGAGTGTGGTGGAGAGGCCGTTAATGTGGGATGATGGCGGCCGATGGTGAACTCTCCGCCCGCTGCAGGAAGCCACGTCTTCATTATCCGCCTCATTATTCCCCATCAGCGCACTGAGAGGACCTGCAGCCACTTCAGCGGCCCCCGATCCCCCATGGCCTCAACTGAGGCTGGAGAGGTCTGAGACCTAAACCTGGGTGACCTAAACCGGCTTCCATGTCAAACTATGACCGTCACCGTCCACAGCGAGGGCTCCAATCACAGCGTCCACATACACTCAGAGACCTTATACTCATATACTCAAAGGTATTATTCTAAAGGCAACTTCCTGTTGTTCGGTCCATTGTTTAAAAATTTAATATTAATATGGTTCTCAAGAAGTTCTTATATATACACACAGAGAAAGCTTGTAGGCCAATGTGTGGTCTTCCCGAACGGTGAATATGTCATTTTAGACCCTGTGAAATTCTTATCTCTGTGTTTCAGTGGTTCGTTCTGTTGGAGGAGCTTTAGTTGAAAATGAATCAGCGGAGAACAGAAACTGAACCGGGACCAGGTGGTGCTAAGCGGATTACTCGGTCAGCAGCCAAGATGAAGACAGCACAACCGGCAGTTTGGCGAGAGCCTAAAGAGCCACTTCACAGCCTGGCAGACCAAAATCGACCAAACGAAGCAGAAATGAATGAAAACAAACCAGACAAGGTCATAACCAAACAAAACAAATGAAACTGAACCCACTAAGCCCAAAACCAACGCCAGCAGCGGAACTGAACCAAACTAAATCATGTGGACAAAACAAAACAAAACCATAGGGAATCTAAACGACGCTTGAGAAATAAATCTGTTGTGTCAAACTCAACCAAACCAATAAAATCGACAAACTAAAGCAAACAGCTCTGAGCCCAACAACCAAACTAACATAAATGATTCTACATAAATCTATATAAATCAATTAAGTGGAATCAACAAGGCAAAACTAAACTGGAGAAGGCTGAGTCACCATCTTCTTGTGTGGCACTGAATGTTCCCTCAGAATCAGTTGAATGTAAAATAATAGATGAAAGAGATGTAAAATCATAAGCACAGACACATCATGGACAGAATCAGTTCAACTAAGACTGTAGGTCCCTGTAGGTCCTGGCATCTAGAAATAATCCATACAAAAAAGTACCTGAGTACATGTGATGAATAAATGATAAATGAAGAGAATATATATGATCAATTAATGATCCTGATGGCACCAGTGGTTACTGAATGAATAAAGGAGCACATGAGCCTATAATGTGCTTTGAATGGATAAAAGTAAAGTTAAAAGTAACACAGTCAACCTCAGGGTTCAGTCAGGAGCTGATGAGAAAAGCTGCAAAAAGTTTCTTCTTTTTTCCAGCTTCATCTCTAAAATAAAACTTCTGATTTGTAGATATTTGGGGAAAAATTTTAAATCACCTAAAAAGTCAACAAAAGGTTGGTCCTGCCAGAGACCAGCAAGGACCAGGGTACATGCCCCCCCACACCCCAGGAGTAAAACAAGTCCACCGAGCTCCGACTGTATCTTTAACAAAGAGGCTGCAAGTGTCTCAGGCAGAGGATAAAAAACATATTAAGAGGTGGAGAAGAGGTGTTCGTCTTTTTCTGGCTCAACCTGAGGATGTGTGTTTTTTTTTAATACACTGCAGTTTAACCAGTAGTACCAGAGAATGTGAGGAAACTCGAGCCCCCCCCCCCCATTAAGATGAAACAATGTTAGTCAGAAATGGGTAAAAATGTTTTTTTGGGCCAAATATACCTAAAACACAGAAGCCTTTCCCCACTGCCTGTGATAAGAAAATGGAAATACACACACTTTGAGTAAAAAGCCTCTTGGATGTAAGGTTCTGATATTGTCTCCCCCCAGTGACTGAACACGACACCAGCCCAACAAAACCTAACGGAACTGCACTGAGCCAGACCAGGTGCACTTGATTAAAACAAATTAAACCTAGAGACATCAAACCGACTCTGACATGTTTACTCAGACTCGTCCAAACCAAACAGACCTGCTGTTTTTCGCTGCTGATTTCTTGCCGTGAAGAGTCTCACTGTGATCCCGTTAGTTGGCCAAGCTTGTCCCAGTCAAACACCCGAATAATGGACTCCCCATTTGCCACCCGCCATCTCCACCGTAACCAGGCCACAGATCTGAGCCCGGAGATGAACCGAACAAACAGAAACAGAAAAGATGAGGAAGGATTGTAAAGAGCTCTGATCCTGACAGAACGAGGACGAACACAACAAAAACCTCCAGAATCATGATTTATAACACAACAGGTCATGGATTCAGCCTGCAAAAACCCATTCCACTAGCAATAAACTAATACGGTGGTGATGGTTCTACGTTCATGCCAATTTCAATGTAAACCGACATCACAATGTTTTAGAATTAAACTTATAAGGCACATAACGACTTGTAAAACATAAATCTGTGGGATTACTGTATAATGAGATATTACAAATATTAGACATTTACTGTCAGTTAATTGAATTCAGATTTTCAAAAGGCCACAGCAGAACAACCAGTCCTCTGTGCTCACTGGTCATTAACGTTGCCCAGCAGGATTAGCCATTAGCTGCAGTGAGCCGGAAGAACGCAGCCACATTGTGATTGAGCTGAATGGGAAGTTTGGCTAACGACCAGAGCTAATTAGCTAATGACCTCCACATGAGGATTTGTACAGAAGTCTGAGGAGCAAACACTGGTTTCTGAAGCTCTGTAAACATTTCAGCTTCAGAGCTGTAGAAAGTGGATTTATTTCTCGTTTGATGGAGTGAGGCCAAAAGTTCCCCCCTGCTCCCAGTCTTTATGCTAAGCTAGGCTAACAATTCCCCCCTGCTCCCAGTCTTTGTGCTAGAGGGAGGTGGTGATGCAGCTGATGCTTTCATGGTCATAACAGCTGTAAGTTCAGCGTTTAACATGCAGCTCAATGTACGAGAGAAGGTGATGGTGGAGCTCAGGTGATGGTGGAACACAGGTTTGGACAAACAGCCCCGGTTCACATCCTCATCCTGTTTGCCTCGTCCTTGTTTGTCAGATTTCGGCTTCAGATGGAGAGTTGGTGACGACCAACACATCGACTCAGGACGTCACAGTCAAACCAGCCGTCCACAGCATCGGCACCCAAACCAGCCAGCCTCCGTCTGCTGCAGCCGCCTTCTTCATCAGGTCAGTGAATGCAACACTCCTTCATCCACAAACCAGAACCAACGACAGCCACACAGAAAACTGCTACCAATGATAGGAATAAACTTAATTAAAGAATGGAAACTCATAAAGAAACAAATCTGCACCACTATTACATAAAGATCCAGCAATTAAAAGTACAACAAATTCAATAGAATAAAAAAAAAAATACACAAAATTGAACAGTTTTAAAAAAGTGGTTTCGAAGTTGTGACTGATTCTGAGGCCTCAGATCTTCAAGTCCTGTCTGGAAAAACCTGGTTACTTAAGTTCTGAACCAGGACTTAGGACCAGTCAGCAGAGTCCTGCCGGAGGACCTGAGGCTTTGTCTCTTAATGTCATCAGATAATGTGTTTAAACCTCATTAATTTTTCACTTAATTAACTTCAAATTTGGGGTGAACCTGTGAATTTGTATCTGCAATTGAAAAGTGAATAATCAAAGCTCAAAGAGCTTTCAACCAATTCGTATGGTCTTCGTTCATTGACTCATCCCTGACAGTTTAGTGATTTAAAAGGTTAAAGTTCAGATGAACTTTGAGGTACTTTTACAGAACTTGTGTCTATTGCAGCAACTACATTTAAAAAGAGGAGAATCCCAACAGACAGGGATCAATAAGAGGTTTCATATAGTTTCATCTCAGCCGTCCTGAGCCAGATTCAGCTTCGAGAACAGGGTTCAAAGGTCGAACACAGACTCTTCCCTCGATACAGAATTGGCAGATTTACGGTTTTTGTGCTGTGTGAATGGTCGGCGCAGTCAGAGAGCGGCGGGTCTTCAGGACGCCTCAACTGGGACAAGGCTTCCTGAGGCGTCAGCTCGGTTTCCGAGTCTAACCTGGATCTGTCGGTGCTGAGTATGATGATGGAGACCAACAAAAAAATGTTCCACAGCTGTGGGTCCATGTTCTGTCTGGTGGTTCTGGACTCTGGTCTGGCAGTTTACGGTCTCGCAAAAAAATCTGCTCGGAATGAAAATGAAAAGCAGCTGAGCTGATAAAGAAAAGAATCTCTGAAGGCCAAACTCACTGGAATTATTTTTAAAAGGGGGATTTCAACCTTAATTCAGAATAAATCCATCTGGGAAGTTGCAGCTGTTTTATTTAACAGTCTTTATTTATCAGAAACAGCGTCTTCATCTGAGTAGTAACCGTGGTGGGAACAAACATCATGTCAGTTATGTGACCTTACAGCAGCAAGAGCTCTGTTTATGTTCCGTTTATGTTTTGTTTATGTTGTGTTTATGTTTCATTTATGTTCTGTTTATGTTCTGTACATTCTCATTGTGTGAGGGAGGCAACTCAAACTAATTTACACTTAGTATGTAACGTTGTGGGGCTAAACCTCCGTACTGTGATTATTATTATTAGTAGTAGTAACAGTAGTAGTAGTAGTAGTAGTAGTAGTAGTACTATTACTATTAGTATTATTAGTATTATTAGTATTAATAGTTTTAGGGAGGCAACTTGAGTAAACTTCCAGCTGATGTTCCCAGTGTGGACGTTCTTTGGCCTCACTGTGGACAGGTGCTGCCATCAGGTCGGGATCAGATTCACCCAGCATCCTGAGGACCGACTGTAGCAGTCCTGAAAAAGGTTTCAACAGCAGCTGAGCTCAGCTCGAGCCTTTTAGATGCGTCTCAGAGTCCCAATATTACCCAGCGTTCACTTCAAAGACTTCCCAGCATGCATCTGTCAGAGGATGGTGAGGGCTGAGGGGAGCGAGCAGAGAGTCACTCTGCTTTTATCTCAATATCTTTGAAGGCTTGATTAGCCTGGAGCTAACACACACGCACATGCACACAACGCACACGCACACACAAACACACACACACACACACACACACACACACATACACTCATATGCACGCACATACAAACACAGACATGGACAAACATACTTGGACACACACACACACACACACACACACACACAAACCGTCTGCATTACCAACTGTTTACCAACATATGTTTGTGTTCTACAGTGCAACCATCATACAGTGCAGGGTGGAGGTCTGGGTGGAGATCTGGGTGGAGGTCTGGGTAGAGGTCCATCAATCGATCGACAGAAATCATTTATTATTGTTGTTGATTATTTATATTCATATAAGACACAGATTCCAAGCATGTCATTTATCATCATTAAACTTTTAATCACTGTTGCTTTGACAAAACACACCAACAAACAGGTTCCACTTTGGAGCTTTGACTGGTTCCACAAACCAATCAATCAATCAATCAATCAACTGATCCAACCAGAAACTAATATTAATGAAAATCATGGTTAGTTTCAGCCTTGGCTTAAAGAGCTGAAACTGGCTCCACCTCTGCTGCAGCAGCCACACGTAGCTACGGCCCGAATGTTGACCTCTGACCTCTCACCTCTGACACTCCTCCTGATGACACTCACATCCCCGTACTGTAGCGAAGGCCCTGAGAACTTCCTCCACCGGTAGGAAACCAAGGAGAACCGGAGAACTCCCAGGAGGATCCTCTATAACCAGATGTGAACATAGATAAAAATGAACTGAAACATAGCCAGTTAAAGGCTGACATAGGAAAGAGCTGAATCTGAGTCTGAGAGGGAAAAAAAAAGGATGCCAAGTCTGGAAAGATTCCAGGGACTCGATCTGTGTCTGAGAGGAGAGAAACACCAGATGCTCCAATTTCAGGCTTCCTGCCAAAAACTGGCAACGAGTCGACAGTTGGAGCGTCAACGGACGACGACCCCATTGACGCAGCGAACGAAAACATCGCCGGAGAGGCTTGTTACATTGTGGCCGCCAGCGATGCCTGACTCCTCCTCCTTACTTTATGGTTCCATCTGTGTGTCTTTTTACATGTGTTCGCACCTAGACAATCCCACAATCCTTTCTGATAAAATACGGCGCAGAATGAGTTGCACGTTCGAATCCGCAGTGCCGATTTTAATCTGTAATCCTCTCCAAAAAAAAATCCCCAAGGTTCTCATAAAGTCTTATTCCAAACACCTGGATCCTGGTTCTGGGAAGACCTGTCAACGATGCCTCTGGAAACAGTTTTACACACACACATCCTGTCCTTTTACCAGATGTGTGTGTGTGTGAGGGGGGGGGGGCGTCAATCGCTTCTGCACGATCCCCTAACGGATGCCTGCATTGCTGCGACGAGACCCGACCCCACCCCCCTCGTCCTCCAAGCAGGCATTGAGTTCAGTTTAAAAATGAAACGGTCTGACGCTATGCAACATGAAAGCAGCTTTCAAGATGTGTGGGGGAGGGGGTTCAGGGGCTTCTAAAAGTGTTGGGGGGGCGTACTGGTCCCATACTTCGTCTCAAAGCTTCTGTTGTAATTATTGTTGACAAACCCACAGAGGCAGAGTCAAAAGTCAGACCCCGCTGATAGAATATGCATTAGCTGCTGTTTGCTGTTCATGGTACTGAGACCACAGAGGACAAGGGGGGGGGCAGAGGGCCTTTGAACAGAGGGAATAAAAAAATCCTAGCATTTTCTCCCCAGGACTCTATCGGGTTTTAATTCAACCTGCTGATACAGAGAGAAAAAGCTCTCTCTTCACCCCCACCCCCACCCCCACCCCAACCCCATCCCCAGGACAAAGCTCTCCCCACATTCAGCTCCAGGCTCCATCAAAACCAGAATCATGAAGGAGGAAAGAGGCGAAGGAGGAGTTGTCCATAGTTCAGAGGACCCCCCCCCTCCAGTCCTGGCTATGGGAACCGGAGACATCTCATTCCTGACGGAGGTCTGGAGGTGGAGAGGATGTTCGAGGTCGGGTCAGAGGTCAGGGACCTTATGGCTTAGTCGGCCAGAACAGAACAAACATTGGCTTGTGTCTGACTGGTTTTCAGGACCCTTTCAGACCGGACTGAGGGCTGTTCTCTCTCTGTGTGATATTGTGGTTTCACCGTGGGGGGTTCACTGAAATGAGACGGAGACCGAGGTCACTGGTGGAATATGAATTTGAGACTTTTTCCTGAAAACAGACGTCTCAGGAATAAAGATTTTCTCTTTCTCATGATCGATCCGTCCGATTCGTCTGCCCCGTGTGTCAGTGGTTGTTTTTCATTCACTTTCATCACTTTTGCAGGTTTAAATCCAAGTTTTACATCCGTCTGAATTTTATCTATGAATCTGTGGAAACAGATTTTAGAGATGACACGTTTGCAAATTCAGTGTAAAACGTGATTAGAAGCAAATTCAATCAATTTAGGAAAAGACGTGAGAATATTTTGAAAATATTTTAATTTGGGGAAAAGCCCAGGCGTCTCGGAGCCATGAAGCAGTGACATGATTGGCTGACGGACTGAACGAATCACCCACGGTCTGTTGGTGCCACGTTCCTCACTCATTGTTTATTTCTGCTCGGCGGCTCGGTCCAAGCTTCTCTCTGAGATCCCTCCGACCACGCGGTCTGTGGTTTCGTCCACCACACCCTCCGCCGCTGCAGCACTGCAGCGAATGGGACCCGGAAAGGACTTTTAAGCAGCGCAGCCTGGCATCTGTGAAAAAGGGGTCAGAGGGGCAGGGACGGGGATCAGGCTGAAAACAGAGCCCCCGATCCGAAACGGCGCTTGGGTGGCATTTTATTATCGGCTTCATCCTGCAGGACGATGATGAAGAGTGGTGTTTTACACCCCCCACAGATCACATCGGATACTAAAGAACTCGACAGACTCAGAACCATTTACACTCGGCTACTCTGAAACAGCAAATATTGACCAGATTATTATCAACAAGCTGAGGACGTGTTGTCATTTACCACATCTGTTATCACATCTAAAATATCTGACTCTGCTCCATAATATCCACTAACCATGGCGTCATTACATGGCTGAGACTGAGTTTGTCACCACAACGTAACTGAAAACAACTTATGCCAGAAATTCTAGTGAGTTCCAGGAGCTGGGCTGGGTTCAGGATCCAGATCCAAGTTATGTCGACTCTTTTGTTTTTAGGCAAAAAAAGTCATCGTCAGCGGTTTTTTCTGTTCTCCTCCCTGTTGGAGGGATGTTGGGTTGATTTTTGCATATTCAACCAACATCAACAGTCCATCCTAATGTTTAATTTAGAGAAATGTTTGGTTTGACATCAGCCTCTCCTTCTCCCCACAGTGTGAAAAGAACATTAAAATAAGCTGAAATCTAATTTCTAGGAGGTAGAGGAGGACGGGGAATGAGGTGGATGTTTTACCATGTTTGAGCCCGAGGAGCTTTGCCGGGAGTCGAACCGTTGACCCTGAGAGCGCCGTGTTAATACATAACCTGCAGTGGCCTGGGAGGAGGTCGGCGAGCTGCCCGAGGAGAGCAAGGAAAAACGTGACTCACATCCCGAACATCTGTTGGGGTTTAAAGCTCCCCGTGAGTCGGTCGTCCTGCTGGATGTTTTATTTTCAGACAGCAGAGCTTTTAATGGATGACAGCCTGAGGGAGGATGAGACGCCCACTGCTCCACTAATTCGCTGCTGTCCACCCGAAGACTTGTCTGTCTTGGCAGAGACAGGTTCTTGGGGGGTGGGGGGGTTTATGGCCCAGAATCAGTGTCTGGGTCCAATTTTTATTAACCAGACCCTCGTTGTCATGTAGAGACGTAGAGAGCGACGATTTTAATATATGAACATCATTGGTCTTATGATTCGAACGGACCTTCAAAAAATCTGGTGTTGAATGTAACAAAATTTGTTATTGATCAGAAAAAGATGTAAAAACAGTGGAAGGTATTTAATTATTTATGATTCTTGACTTCTGCTCAGCTTGTGTTTACTCTCAGTCTGTATTTCTGATCGTTATGCTTCTCAACACCAAAGCCCCATCTGTGAAAACCGACTGTGTGTGGCAGGAAAATTAAAACCTAACAGTGCAGAGGCGGTGGTGGTGATGAGTTAGCAGTGATGTGCGCTAGTGTTGGTGATGAGCTAACGGCAGTGTGTGCTAGCAGTGGTGTGAGCTAATGGTGGTGCGAGCTAATGGCAGTGTAAGCTAACAGCAGTGTGAGCTAACAGCAGTGTGAGCTAATGGCAGTCTGAGCAAACGTTGGAGCGAGCCAATGGTGGTGTGAACTAACGGTGGTGCAAGCTAACGGTGGTGTGAGCTAATGGGGTTGTGAGTTAAAGATGGTGCGAGCTAGCGGGGAAGTGAACTAGAGATGGTGCGAGCTAGCAGCAGTTTGAGCTAATGGTGTTGCGAGCTAATGGCGGTGTGAGCTAATGGTGGTGCCAGCTAACGGTGGTGTGAGCTAGCGGTGGTGTGATCTAACAGTGGTGTGAGCTACCGGTGGTGTGATCTAACGGTGGTGTGATCTAACAGTGGTGTGATCTAACAGTGGTGTGAGCTAGCGGTGGTGTGAGCTGACGAAGGTGTGAGCTAGTGGTGGTGTGATCTAACGGTGGTGTGAGCTAGCGGTGGTGTGAGCTGACGGTGGCGTGAGCTAGCAGTGTTGCGAGCTAATGGCGGTGTGAGCTAATGGTGGTGCCAGGCTGATACTCGCGCTCATTGCTCAGTGTCAGCGTCCACGGCTCTGGAATAAGGATCTCGTTCCTGTCTCTGACAGGGACCCAGACTCAGACCTCCACCTGCAGCCAAAGCCCAACAAGTCAATGTTTTAATGTTAGTAAATTTCTACTCTAACAAGGAAACCATCAGGTCCTCATAGAACATATTCATAAAATGATTGTTTAACTCTCTGTCTCTCTCTCTCTAATGTTAAAGGTAACCATTATTTTTCCAATGATTTTTTTCCCTTCTGTAAATTTATGACTTTATTCTTAATTTTCTACTTCATTCTATTTGGCAATCATCATTGAACAAATACAAATACTATAAATTCTAATCAAAAATATGTTTTTTTTAATTGATGACCCTTAAGATTATATAGTAAAATCTCTTTGTCCGCATATATTTTAACTTTTTAAGAATGAAACTAAAGATTTAGACTGTTTCAATATCACCCCATATTTGTGAGGGTTGATTCTATAATACTCTTAATCATGTTCTCTAAAACTGTCACATTTTGACTTTTCTTGTCAAATTACCTTTAATCACGGAATCATAAATTTCCCTCATAATATGTTTTTTTTCTTGTAAAAATGCTACTAAATGGCCCTAATTCTATAGGACTTAAGAAAGTGGCTGTACCAGCCTTTTGCTGGGTTTCCTTCGTTGGACGAGTGGAGCTGGTTGAAGCTGCAGGTCTGACACATTTACAGAATCACTATTTTCTTCAGTGTGTATTTACAGACTTGACAGAGACTGAGTCTGTGTTTAGTGATTGAACTGCAGAGGATCAAACAGACGTGAGGTGAAATTGTAAATTGGCTGGTTGTTTTTTTCTGGAGAAACCAACTAAATCCGAATGAGAATTAATTCGTAAGAAGATAAGAAAACTGATCTGGAGCCGGTTTTCTTGGTTCTGACCCACAGCTGATCATCACCTGGTGAACTCTGATTCCCTCCAGCTGCCCACCTCCTATCGATCGGTGTCTGGTTCGAGGTATTGATCTGGACCAGACCGAATATGGATCCCTGGATCTTGGTGATCGATCGGCTGCAGATACTTCATCTCCGTCTCTGCAGATGTAATAAAATAGTTTTTGTGTGGCATTGATCAGCACGCGAACATCTGACTGACAGTTCTGTGTCCAGTGTACAGACTGGACCACGAGGTGTTTAGCCTAGCTTAGCCTAGCTTAGCACAGAGACTGGGAGCGGGGGCTTGTGATGAAACTGCGAGCTTGAATTCACTGATCCTCATTGAAACACATGATATCGAACTGCAGACGTGTGTTTTTAACTGAGACTTCTGCTCTTGTTGCCCCTAAACTTTGAAACAATAGTTTAAGATAACGTTTTATTACTGTTTTAACTTAATTTTTCTAGTGGGTGAGTTTTATAATGCATCATTTAAATACTAATGTACCTAATTCACTAATCTCTTTAATTCATTGATTTAATAATTTATTAAGACTAAACAGGCTATAATTATTCTGGTGGCATATTACAGACTGAAACATTAGCATGAATCAGGGAGACCCTGACTAAAATATGATCAAATATTAACCAGAGGTAATGTAAGTAAGTACGACTCATTTCTATACCACTTCACACTAAAAACCTTTAAATATCGAACAAGTAGGACAGTGGCAACAAAACACGGTGTACAAGAGCAAAATGTCATCTAATAAGAGGTTGATTAAAAAAGTAAGTTGCACAGGAAACGATAAACTCAGCCATAACCACTTGGGCCAAAAAGAAGCTAACAATGGTTAATGGGCCAATTTAACAACAACTCGGACAGTTCATCGTTCCAGACACGACTCCTGAGCACTGTCGCCAGACTGGACTGAAAAAAGGCGCCCGGACATTATAAAGTAAAACTAAAACGGGTTTGATGTTGTGGCTGATCAGTGAGAACTCAGCTCTGTAATGAAGCCGAATTGACCGAGACAAATAACCTCGTTTATCACCGTCCGTTTTAATGTTTTATCAAGTGTCAGAAACACATTTACAGTTGAGAAAACCTTTCAAGAGAATTCAAGAAAATAAGAAACAACTCATTAGTCTCAGTCAAGGGAAGAGGCGCCGACTTATTGGAATATAACTAAACATACTGACAAGCTGACAAAACCAACAACAGTGCGTTTGGTCATTGCAAACAAAAAAAAAAACGTTCGCGTTATTTCCATCTAGACCAGGATGTGAGATCCGATCACAGTTGGAGATGCCTGCCAATGTCAGGTGCAGACTGAATTGGTCAGAGCTGTCCACCTGGGATCGACCACCTGAGACACTTGTTGGATGCATGTTTTCTTATTCTGTTTTGAATAAGTTTGCAACGATTGAAAACGAGCTCACTGCGACTCCAGCGTCTTCACTGCAGAAACGAACCAGGCAGAAAACTTGTCCACCAGCAGAGAACCATGGCCGATACAGACGATGAGATCCGAAAGACTGAAGTCTGAAAAGTGTTGCCTGCTGACTGGGGTTCTACGTAGCTCCAAGCTCCAGGATTTACCTCTACTGGGGTCGACGCCTCAGCGATGATGACTCTCCTCTGATGGAACGAGGAAACTTTCCTAACAGGACGAGAGTCAAAGAGTTTCCTCAGAACAGCTGCTGGAAAAGGGGATTGTCCTATAATCAGGTCTGTTTGGTTCCTTTAAATCGAATCGAAAGATACCAGAACCACGAGTCCAGTAGCTGATGTCACATCTTATTTTTAATTTCCATCCTCTAGTTTTCTGTCAGCAAAACAGCTGTTTGGTATCAGTCCCTCAGACCTGGGGGGGGTCACAACACACACACACACACACACACACACACACACACACACACACACACGCTGCGTGTCTTTGAAGTCCAGCAGGGGGTGTGATGAGGGGGGGTCTGTCATCTCATGAAGTATTCATGTAGCATGTCAAGTGTGTGCAGTGTGCATGTGTGTGTGTCTGTGTGTGTGAGAGAGAGAAAGGGGAATGAGGGGGCGATCAACAGTGGTTTTCACAGCTTCTGTGTGTCGACACGACGAGCAGGCGGGGCTGTGAAAAGAGAGAGAGAGGAGGGGAGGAAGGGGAGGAGAGAGAGGGAGGGAAGGTGAGCGAGGCAGACGGACGAGTGGAGGGAGGGAAGAGAGGAAGGTTGGAGCATCGCCAGTGTTTCCCGGCAACAACAACAGCGGCAAAAAGCAGGAATCCACCCGCTCTTCATTCACTCCTTTATTTCTACCTCGTTTTTAATCCTTTATTCCTCCTGTGCTGCTGCTCTTCATCCCGCTCTCTCTCTCTCCTGGAGTTAGAGGAGGAGGAGGAGGAGGAGGAAGGAGGGAGGAGGGAGGGGTGGAGAGGCAAAGCATTGCGATACTGCAGGAACAGACTGAGGAGCTACAGGAGAGAGAAGAGAGGAAAAGGGGGAAAGAGAGGCGGAGGAAGGAGGAGAAAAGAAATGGAAAAAAAATAGAGCAAAACAGGTAAAATTAAAAAGAAAATAGAAGATACAGACAAGAAAAGGGGAAAATTAGGTAAACGAGAGAAAAGGGAAAGGACAGGGAAGATAGATAAAGATGAAGAAAAGAGACAGAAAGAGAAAAGAAAAGGTAGAGATAGAAGAAAAAGAGGTAGGTGGGAGAGAGGAGAGGTCAAATGACAGGAGACAGTAGAGAGAAAGGATGAGTTGGAAAAAGGAGATGAACGTTGGCACAGTAATGAGGAAATGTAGCTGACAGAGAAGAAGAAGAGAAGAGTGGAAAAGGAGAAGAGGAACGAGGAGCGCAAGTGGGCAATTATGTCCAAGTGTGGAAAAACAGGAGAGAAGAGGAGCTACAGGAATGGACGGAGGAGCTAAACTACATTTTCAGGTGAAGATTTGGTGCAATGCTTGGCTGGAGGACACTGTTGGACCCAGTGATGGAAGACGGATGGAAACATGGAGGATAAAAATGTCAAATTCTTGACGGTGAAACCTGAAGAAATTTCCCCTTAAAAGCTGAACAAAACCCCACGGATCCCTGCAGGGTCTTCCTCCGGGTCTTTGGCTCATGTTCCAACACCAACTCCGCTCATTTTTTTGCCCTGAAAACCTCTGATGCCTCTGATCCGACAGACTTCATGTCAGAGTTGAAACCCGAGGCCACGGATGGACGCACGGATGGACGGACAGATGGACGGACAGACGGACGGACGGACAGACGGACGGACGGGCAGACAGAGAGTTTGCTGATGCGCGGGGTATGAAGTGACACGGTCGTCACTTTGATTGACAAACTGACTGGAAGCTGATGAAATATTCTGAACAAAGTCCCTGAGGAGTTCGGTGAGAGAGACTTAAATCGCCAGACATCACTTTAGCCAGGATTGCAGGACTAGCTGATGGGCGGGCAGCCATTTACCAACATCTTAAGGATGAACTCCTGTTGTCAGCCTTTAATTGGCAGAGGTGCAAAGAGGTTTGATTGATGATCCAAGTAAATCCTGGATAACTCCGGAATTTCCTCAGAAATTCGGTGCGAATGACTTTAATCACCCAAACGTCACTTTACAGACGTTAATAGAATGACACCATTGAACGGCTGTTGACCGAAGTACCAGTGGTCCTGATGGACTGAGGAGGGTCCGAAAAACTCTAGATGCCCTTTAGAATCTGATAAATATCCCTCTACAGAGGATATAACATGAGCTCCTGATGGACAGAAGGCCACAGAGTTTACTGAGATTTTAGAGACAAACTATGTTTGATTTTTATAGGGGGAGTTTTTATTGACTAACTGAAACCTGTTGAATAAATTCCCTGAGGAGTTTGATGAGAACGATTAGAGTCCCTTAGGCTGCATTAACTGGGTGGACGGACTGTGTACAGACACTTCTGATGTCTGATTTGACTGAACAACCAGGAAAAACTTGAAAAATCCCAAATATCCTGAGGACTTTGGCGAGAACACCCCTGAGAACCGGACCCCGTGGTAAAGAAACTGTTTACAGATGCGTAAAAGTTTTCATGACACGAATGATGATGAAATCTCAGCTGAAACAATTAACTCCACATCGGGTATCGACGGATTCCGACAGGTTACTTCTCCCCACTTGTTGCTAGAACATGTTTTTTTTTTCTTCTGTTTTCTCGCCACCATGTTTCACCGTCGAATGCGACCAGGATCGTTGCTGCATTCAGCCTCAAGATGCTTTTTACCACCAGGTTGCCCTCCTGTTGTGAGTTGTGATTACTCCCTTTGGTTGAATAAATGTTCTTTAGGATGGTGAATGAGGATGGGAGCAAGTTTGGACCTGGTTCCTCTTCAAGGCAAGAAACTTTGAGCAGATAATGGATTGGAAGGAATTGTAAGTAATAGTGTTTCTCTTGTTTTAATCATTTTACGTCTTTTGACAATTATACCATGAATTTCATGTTGCTTGTCAAGGTTTCAGACAAGCTTGAGATTTAAGGCTGTTGATGATCAAACAGGGAAGAAAATGTGCTTCTGGGAGACATAAAGCTCAGAAATCCATGTGTAGCCAAGGTCGTAGAAAATTGAACCATAAAACCGGTTTGTTCACTGAGTTAAGCATTGGCTTTAATGTTGGGTTGTAAAACAACACGGCCGTCTCATCCCTTACTTTAACTGTACCCAAGGTAAGAGCATCACCATGCTGCTCATTGGTACCCGAGGCCTCGTTGTGTGGTTTGACTGCCAAAGCTTGTCCGATAAATCACAGTCACATCATTAGACTTGTTCCCTTTGGATCCTTGATCCACTCCTCAGAACTTCATTTACCTTTAAAGGTTTCAAACCAGCTCTGCAATGACTGACAACACGGCGACGACTGAGCTTCTTCAAACTGCCACCAACGTTTGGACTCAGGTGATTAGTTTATCAGCACAGAACCAAAAAAGGCTGTGATCAGACTGGACCGGGATCTATTCTGATCACTGAGCCCACTTCGCCTACAGCAGGTCAGCTGAAGCCTGAACAAAGCGGTTCAGACCTCTGACAGCTGAAACACTTGGTCTCAAACTCATATTTTGTGTTGTGTCCCATGGTGTTTTCCAGGCTGGGATTCTCTGGGGTTCTATACAGCGTCTGGCCATCGGTCCATTCGGCTCTGTCCGGTCAGCAGAGCACATCTATTGCCCCGGGATCAAACATCTGGCTTTATGGCTGATGCCTGCAGCTCGTTACATGAATCAAGTGTCTTGAATGTCCTGAGTCTGTCCAGACAACTTTTCTCATGTGTTACATGTGTGAGCTTCCCAGTGCCAAGTCTCACCAGGTTTCTGGGTCCTAGTCACCGGCCTGTTTGCGTTTGTATGGAGAACGGTTTGACGCCTGCGGTTCCGACAAGGTCGGTTCTGAGTGGCGGGATGATCCTGTCATTCCGATGATCAAGGTCCTCTTCCGATCCTTTGTGGATCCAGATCAGCGTTCAGCTGAGTCATGGCGTCAGGCTGCAGTCTGACGGCTGAAGGCCCATTTTTTGATGACGCCTCCTTCCTTCTCTGTTCTCCACCTCTGAGGTTTAACTCCTTTCTCCTCCTTTCTCCAGTTCTCTCTCCCTTTGAATCCCTCATTCAGTGGTTTTTCCTTCTTCCACAGTCGGTGAGACACTGTTTCTGCTGCTGAATCTTTTAAATGCAGTTTCAACACTGTGAGCAGCACAACCTAACCTCCATTCACCTGCAGTGTTTGAGGGTGGGGGCAGGGACACCTGATAAACCCCAGCAGATGAACACCACCCAAACCCAAACAGCCTGGATCCACTCAGAGTCACAAACATGGTGAATTTAGCTCCTGTCAAACGACTTAAATGTTGGATCTCATAAGAAAAACGTGTTTTATTTGCCTCAGTCTCTCTTCAGTGTATCGACCTCAACCTCTCTCTCGCTCTGTCTCTTCCCGTTTCTCTCAGTCTCTTTCTCTCTCTGTCTCCCTCTGACTCTCTGTCCCTTTCTCTCTGTCTGTCTCTGTCCGTCTGTCTGTCTCTGTCTCTTTCTGTCTGTCTTTCTGTCTGTCTGTCTCCCTCTCTTGCGGTGCTGGGATTTTAAAGGCTGGTTTCAGGGCCTCGGTGAAGTGTTTTCTTTGGTTTGTTCATCTTCGGCCCCAAATACTGTGCAAAGAAGAAATCTGCACCTACATTGATGAACTTCATCTCTGGTTTTGCGAAGCAGGAACTGAGCTCAGAACACGGGCAGTGTGGAACTTGTACCGGTTCTGAAGGGGCTGTTGAAGGACGCCTGAGAGTGGAACATGCTTACTATCAAATGATGGACAAAATTAAGGACTTCAGGCATGTTTGGGCTGTTGGGAGGTTTATGTTCTGTCGGAGGGCAGAGAGCTGGTATTTAATTTTTGATCAGAGAAACACCATTTCCTGATTTTGTCCCCTGTCACTTGACAGTTGTTTTTTTTCTTGTGCTTTTGGGTGATGATGTGTGAATGATCTGGCTTCTCCTGGTCAAAGGTTTTAATAAAGGGACTTTTAAACCAACCTCTCTCTCTCTCTCTCTCTGCCCCTCTCCCTTTACTTAAATCAACACACTCAGTCATCAGTGATCAAGTGTGAATGTCAACATTTTACACCCACAAATACACACATACACACACACACACGCACACTCCTACCAACCTACACTCATCTTGCAGTTCTATAGTTTGTGCTTCCAGAGTTTACTAATAATAAATATTACTTGGTCTGAAATACACAGGCAAACACACACACACACACACACACACACACACACACACACACACATGCACACAGGCTGTACTCTCCTGTCCTTCATGGAAGCTGTAATTACACACTCTGCTCTCTGACTGGACTGAGTGAGGAGGATGGAGGGATGAAGAGGGGGAGGAGGAGGGGGAGGGTGGAGGGATGAAGAGGGGGAGGAGGAGGAAGAGAAGTGCAGAGAGACTCTCTTCTTCTCTAATGATGTCAGACCTGAGTTTGAGCCTTGTTGATCCCTCATTGATCCAGCCCCCCCCCTTCCCCTCCTCCTCAATCGCCATCCTTCCTCTTCCTACTCCTCCTCCTCCTCCTCCTCCCCCTCCCTCTGTGTTTGTATCTTCTGAGCTCAGACTAATTCAGACCCTCAGTGCAGCCATTTATATTAAAGGGATTAAATCAGTTCATTCACACGATAACACACCAGGAAAGCACCTGTTCAGATTTAGCCTGATTCCAGGGCCGGGGCCTGAGGGGTGCCCCCCCCCCGCGAAATCCGACTCCTCATCCCTGGCGCCCCCCCATCAGAGTCAGAGTGCAATAGGTGGGTCTGTTACCACCATCACTGAGGCTGGGTTTGTATTTGTTTGACCTTTTTCTGAGCTCTAATGAACTCAAGACATTTATATACTGAACAAACAGTATGAACTGCATTGTGTGTCACAGCTGATCAGGAGCATCTGAGGCATTCAGAACATTCAGGAGAACATGAACTGGACCGATCTAGTGCAGAAAGAACCCTGCCGGTACATGAACTGGGTGTTTGATCGGATCCTTGTGTTTTTCTTCTTCAGGGCAGCTCAGAAGCTCAGTCTGTCCCGCAAGAAGAAGTCCCAGCCCGGGCCCCCCTCCTCCCCCAGTGAGGCCCCGGGGCCACTGCTGTACACTGGAGGCTTTAGCGGGGCCCTGCAGCTATCCCCACCTGCCATCCCACCATGCCTCCTCCGGGCCGGGTCAAAGGTCAAGGACACGCCAGGGATGGGGAAGGTAAGATGTCATGTTTTTACTCAGGAAGCCCTGCAGTGGTTCAGAATCCAGATCGGCTGGTTCTCAGGTGTCTGGAATCTCATAGCTCTGGTTTAAAGACCGGCAGGGCAGCAGGTGGTGGGCAACATCTTTGGGGGGGCGGGGGGGGGGGGGGTGGGCAGGGAGGATTCACGGGGTCATCTGGATGAAGAACTTTTTCTTTTCTTGTTTGAGTGCGAAGGGCCTGATGGACTAGAGAGAATTAGAATGAGCCATCGAAAGTGGGGCTTTGGACAGTGTCCATCCGTGTCCGTCCTGGTCCAGCAGGACTCACGTCATTGGACTCAGCCGCCGGCTGCAGACCAGACACTCAGTCGTCAGAGGCCTTTGTGTTGCCAGATCTGCTGCTGTCTGTTCGGCATCAGGTGATCAACGTCCGACCCTGATGCTGGACTGACAGGGGCAGGTCTCCATCACCCCGACCTCCAGACAGCACCAGAGTCCACTAACAGCCCCCCCGTTTTACACCCATCACTGATCCTCATGTCTCTATGGCTGCTCGTGTTCTCTGCAGACAAAGAACAGCAGAGACATCAGTTCTTTCTCTTCCCAGTCCCTGTCCCAGTCTGTGTACGTGTCCCATTCCCAGCCCCAGCCCCAGATCCAGTCCCAGTCCCTGTCCATGTATGTTTCCCATTCCCAGTCCCAGTCCCTGTCCCAGTTCATCTATGTGTCCCAATCCCAGTCCCTGTCCAAGTCCCAGTCCCTGACCCAGTCCCAGTCTGTGTCCGTGTCCATGTACCATTCCCATTCCAATTCCTATTCCCACTCCCATTCCCACTCCCAGTCCCTGACCCAGTCCCAGTCCCAGAACCCAGTCTCAGACCCAGTCTCAGTCTGTGTATGTGTCCCATTCCCAGTCCCACTCTTCAGGGTCTGATCAGAGTTCAGTCTCATAATCTCCTTCATCTCGAACCTGAGCAGCATCTCCGGGAATCAGGCCAGGAAAAAGAAAAACGCCGGGGGTTACAGTGCAGTCATCAGAGCGTCATCCCGCCAGAGATGGGGGTCATCCTGCTTCAGACAGTCCCGCTGGTTCCACTTCCTTGTCCAGTTGGGCCCTGAAGCCTGTTCGGAACCAGCTCTCTCTCGTTCACATCCAGACTCCACATCTGGACAGAAATGGCTGAAAGGACCTGAAGTGACCTCTGTTTATCTATAATTCACCGTCATCATGTCCCTTGCTGAAGTTTCGATATTTTGCGATTTTGACCGTTTGGATCCAGAGCTCGTGGTCGATTTGTCCAGAGAAAACAAGCTCCGGGGTTTTCAGAACTGCTGTTAAGCTCCGTGTTTTATTTGAGGGTCGAAAGACGCTGCCTTATGTGGATAGATCTAAGAACAGTCCATGAAAAATAATAACTGACAGGATCAACTGTTTGTCCAGTTTCAGGCTCTAATGAGACCAGAGAGGGTTTTTAACTGCCCTCACACACACACACACACACAATCATACACATACCCCCCTTTACTGGTGCATGTTGGCCATAAAGTGTGAGGCAGTTTGTATTTACAGCGGAGGAAACGTCCCCCGGTGGTAATCTCATAAAACAGAGTATGAACTGAGACGAGCGCAGCAGCTGCCTCTTCACTGTCACTGGTCAGACCCACCACAGACCAGGACGAGGATCTTTCAGGACCAGTTTACAGGACTTCAACGTTTTACTTACCCTCTGTCTTTACCCTCTGTCACCCATTTTTTTTTTTTTTTTTTTCCTTTTTCTCTTCCTTTTGTTTCTCTTTTTTTTCTTTTTTTTTGTAATTTCATTGCTGAGGATTCACTGGATGATCAGAGAAAGAAAACATTTTTTCAGCAACAACATTTTTTTTTTTTTTTTTTTTTTTTTAAAATCTTTCTTAAAAAAAAATAATTTTTAAAAAGTTTTTTTCAAAATAAAAAAAAATAAATAAATTCTGGCTTGAATTGGGGCAATTAGAGCCAGCACACAAGTGAAAACCAAGGAACTTGTTAAAAAAACTGAGAAACTGAAACACAGTTTTGAAATTGCTCCTCCCTCTCTTCATCCTCCTCTTCTTTCTCAGTCAAGCAGCAGCAACAGAGGAGGGGAGGAGGTTTTAATGAAGGCTGTCAGTCTTTTTGTTCACCGCGGAGAGCGCAGCTGCTGGCTGAAGCAAACAGGCAACAGGAACAGACCAGAGCTCAGAACTGGTCTCTGAGCTGCTGACTGGCTGCTGCTGTGCTGCTGACCAAACCAAAACCAACTCCAGTCTTTGATGACTCTTGTGAGATCCGAACTGATCCTCCGTCAGTCCCAGTCACTTCCTGTCGGCTGCTGCGGCGGCTGCTGCGGCGGCCTGGCTGCGGCTGCACAACACATCATTTAAAAACTGCTGTGTCTCAGATCCAGACCGGCTCTAAACAGGAGCTCGCTGCCAAGTCAGCAGCTCCCTGACAGACCAATAAAAACACAGCAGAGAGCCGAGGAGGATGGGAGGGGGCGGGACGACACAGGACCGGACCAGACAGGACCGGACAGGACGCAAGGCTGCTCATTGCTGAGAGGCGCAAGCTGCCACAGGTCAAAGGTCGAGCGGTTGTTGGTTGACTCCCTGCTCTGTCTATGAGACACTCGAAATGAGGCGGGCAGGAGAAATTCATAAACACATTCATCAACAGACAACAATAAACACATTGATCAAAAACTGTTCATCAGTAAACAATGATAAACAGATGTTAATCAGTAAACACAAGAGTTTAAAGGGTCTGAACGTGGTTCACATAGGATCCTAAATGAGCAAGGGTTAACAGAACCCCCCCCCCCCCCAAACCCGTCACCCCAGGCTGAGACCTCTAGAGATTAACCACCATTTTATTATTTTTCTATATATTTATTAACGTCCTCATTCTCCCGTCATGTCTGACTTGCTGATCACTAAACAGAGATCACAACCCAGAAAAACAGCCTGAGCTGTTCTGATTTTCTGCTCTGAAACAAACTTTTCAAAATATTTCTTATCATTTTTCACATGTTATTAGACTCTGGATATAAATCATAAGCTTTTCTCTGTAGTTGTCAGTAGAAATTAAGGTCTTGACAAATGTCCTACTGTTTATGTGAAGTGAAACTTCCTAGGAGGATGATTATTGACAAGGACGTGGTCAGATCAGAGCCTGGTCTTCCTTCCCCTCTGATGCAGACTTTCCGTGTGTCCGCAGGTCAGAGTGATGGTCCGGATCTGTTCGGTCTACGGCAGCGAGTCTTCGGAGTCCGTGTCCTTCCTCAAGGTCGACGGCAGAAAGAAGCAGCTGAGTCTGTGCGAGACGTCGGCTGGCGGACAGAGACGATCCTCGGCCTCGGCTCCAAAGACCTTCACCTTTGACGCCGTCTTCCCTCAGGATTCCTCACAGGTGGGATGGACTTGAGGCCGGCGCTCAAACTGCGCCTGATTACAAACTGATTAGTGTGATCAATAACACCTTCACTCCGCGGGTTCATCCTTGTTTCCAGTCATTGGATTAAAAAAAAATCAAAGTCAAGGCACGTACCCAAAGTTTGAGCTCTTCATCAGGGAGGCGTCACCTCCACAGCATGTTGTTTATCCCCAGAGACAGACAGCAGCAGGTAGATCAGAGCGTGCGTGTGTGTGATGGAGTTATCCGTCAGCGCAGTGTGTGATGTGATGTAACCTCCATGGCAGCAGATGTGCAGACAGATGGGAACGGGTGGATTCATAAAACCACGGAGACGAGCGACGACACAAGGTCGAGTCCGACCCGGAGACTCCGTGCCCGTTTTTGTTTCAGGAGCGCGAACCCATGACGACATTTCACTCTCTGTTCTGTTGTCTCTTCTCCACATCCTGTCAAACGTGTCGTAATTTCTCTGGAGTATCGAGACATGATGACATGACGTTACCTAAGCTAAGGCAGCATAACAGAACACAACACAATGTAACACAACACAACACAACACAATGTAACACAACATAATACAACACAACAAAACACAACACACAACTCGATCAGTGTAACACAGCGACGCGTCTGGCAGCATCACCTTGTGTCACGTTACTTTTCTGTCACCTCATTTGTTGTTTACTTGTCGTGTTGTTCCCGTCATGCAGTGTGTGTATGTGTTGAGCTGTACTGTACCTGACTCTGATTGGTCGATCCTGTCCGGCTCTCCGCCCGATAGGCCGAGGTGTGTTCGGGGACGGTGGCGGACGTCATCCAGTCGGTGGTAAACGGCGCCGATGGCTGCATCTTCTGCTTTGGACACGCTAACCTGGGTAACCACACAAAGCACACGCACCATCAGTTTTTCTTTTCTTTTTTTTTCACAAGTCTGCGATTGTTGCAACATGTCCCCCCGCCCCCCAGGTAAGACCTACACCATGATTGGCCAGGACTGCTCCACCCAGAGTCTGGGTGTGGCTCCCACAGCCATCTCCTGGCTCTTCAAGGTGATCGAGGAGCGGAAAGAAAAGGCCGGAGCTCGGTTCTCCGTCAGGGTGTCGGCCGTGGAGATCTCTGGCCGGGAGGAGACACTCACTGACCTCCTGGCTGAGCTGTCCTCCTCATCCTCCTCATCCTCCTCCTCCTCTGGGGGCCACCAGGAGGCCCTGGGCCCCGCGGTGTCCCTGAGAGAGGACCCCATCTGTGGATCCCAGGTAGGCCGAGGAACAACTCCCCCCCTCAGACAGTGGTGTTGGGGACATCTACTGAAAACTGGGACACTGGAGTATTTTTCTGCTGTTTCATCAGGTCACCTTGACCCGTGTCCTCTCTCTCAGGCCTCCTTATCTCTTCTCTTCACCTCCTTCCCCTCACCTCCTCCGATCCTCCCCATGACCTCCTCCTCACCCAAGAGACTTCATCTCTGTCCACAACTGTCCAATTAGTCCCGACCTTCCTCCTTATTCTCATTCCGTTTTATCTCCCCCAGGCTCCTTCTGTCTGCCACATTTTATCTCCTCTCTCTTTAATTTCCTTTTTCTTCCTCCCCATTTTCCCTCCCTCCTGCCGATTTTTCTTACCTTTGTCATCCTCCCGACTTATCTGTGAATCTCGGAACAACATCCTGACTCAAACATTTTACGTTTCTCGGCTTAAATCATTGATGTGACAATATTAGTGGAGAGCCTGACGTGAAGAGATCAGCTCTGTTGGAGTTGAACTACAGAAACACAGGGTGGAGCCTCTTCCCACACAAAACCTCTTTGGCCGAGTACAGACTCTAAAACCGACAACAGACAAGTTTAATGTCGCTCTGTCCTTTTGTTAGTGACAGAACTGACTTCGGTCGGTGAAGCTGATGTGACCCATGGCTACAGACATCCGTAATTCCAACGGGGGGAGGTGACGAAGGCGGGAAGCTGCCGCCTGATGGTTTTCAGCTCTGATAACCACCGCTGGCATCAGAGTTTAGCGAATGCGTCCATTTCAACAACCCGAGTGTCTGAACTCAGAGACAGTCACTGTGTAGAGACAGGATTGGATTTTGATCAGCTCTATTCCTGGCCAATACTGATTGGTTAGACTGTTTCAGATGGTCACGATACCCAAGCTGAGGATTAGCTCAGGACATTGCTCGTTGTTTCTGTGAAAACCCAAAATGTAACAGACCCACACGACATCAGAAAGTCAAACCACCAGCCACACTCACCACAGGACCACAGGTTCATTACCTGCCTTTTCACCTGTGCTCTTTCTACCTCAGATTTTTCTCTGTTCTGCCTGGTTATGACAAATAAAACCCTGGGAGTGTGGAACAGCCTCCTGTTCCTTCAGTGCTGTTCTCCATGCTGCAGCTGGACCCAGCTGAGGTTCTCTGTCTTCCCCAATTCTCCTCATCTCTCTCTCTCTCTCCCTCTCTCTCCATCAGCTGCAGAACCAGATGGAGCTTGGGGCAAACACCGCTGAGCGAGCAGCATTTTTCCTGGACACCGCCCTGGCGGCGAGGAGGAGCAGCCGGGCGCCGAGTGACCAGGAGGCTCGGAGGAACTCGCACCTCCTGTTCACTCTACACCTCTACCAGGAGAGGCTGGACAAGAGTAACAAGGCAGCAAGTCAGTGTGTGTGGCTATGAGTCTGTAAAAGGACATTTTAGATTTGTTCTTCCAGATGAACACAAACCGTTTGAGCTGTGTCAGAAAATGTCTGTTTTTTTTATAATAAGTGAAAAAGTAAACCGGGGGGGGGGGGGCTCCCTCCTCCTCCACAGGTTTCAACCACAGACACTTCAACAGCAGATTACAGACGCTGATCCATAAAACCCTCCGTTAGCACCAGTGCAGCTGTGACACCTCATTGCTCAGTGAGATTAGCTCTCGTCGTCCTTCCTCCGCTCTTTTCCAAACATGTAGCCGCTAATTAGCCCTACATGGAGCTGCTACATGCTCAGCAAGGATGTTAACAAGCAGAAGGGTTGCGCCGACGCCACCTCCGCCCGCCCCCGCCACCTCGATCACCTCCGCCCACCTCCACCCACCTCTGCCACCTCTGTCCACCTCCTGCCACCTCCACATCGCCTCCACCCACTCCGCCTGTGCCACCTCCATCACCTCCATCACCTCCACCCGCCTCCGCCCACGAGCACCAACTCCATCATCTCCATCCACCTCCGTCACCTCCACCCACCTCCACCCACCTCCGTCACCTCCACCCACATCTACCTGTGACAGCACAGACCTGTCCTCAGTTATCAGTGTTTCATTACCGCTCTGCCCACGGCTGGAATGAATCTCATCATGGCTAATGGGGCTTGAGCCTGCACGTCCTGCAGTGTTTGTGGAGCGGCCGCTATAAAACCATACACTCAGCTCTCTCAGCAGTTTCTAAATGTTGCTGATGCGAGTTGATTGATCTTTCGCACCGTTGTTTCTCCGACTTAATGATATGAGCCGACAGATAAACTGAGCGGAGGGAGAGGATCAGACTCCTGATACTGATCTTTATCTGAATATTTATCTGAGCTGATGAAAGATGTTTGCATGAATCTTCCTCCCGGTGACTGACGGACTTTGATTCAGTCTGAAACCAGCCAATCGGGCGGCATGAAGATGCTGAAACTTGTTGGTCCTGTCTTGGGCCTTGACGTGGGATTTGGACAACAAGTACTTGTCTCACCTCAAAAGGTCTCGGGTCAGGCTGTTATCAACCTTTGAACTGATTTTAACGTCCAAAATTAAGTCAAATTATTAAGGAACAGTTTTCTTGTGCTGTATATTGCGCTGTTTCCAGAACCGTACTGTGGTTCTCATCTCTGCTGCCTCCGCCCGAGGCCGTGGACACATTTTCCTCCTTTGTTATATTATTAGCTCTTCACTCCTGCTCTGACCCCGTTTACTTGCAGAGATCAGTTAATCCACCGAGTCGAATCCCTACACCAGATTCAAGCATGAAGTCTTAGCTCCAGCTCTGACACAGGCTGGATTCTGAAGACATTTTTACACATTTAAATGTGACCTGCATCTGTAGCAACAGCAGCAAAGACTCCTGTTGTGTGTTTACAAGACTGGAGTTATAGAGCAGAAGATGTCTCTTGCGCCAGTTAATGTTTGGTATATTGATAAATTACTTTAAAAGGCTAATCAATTATTGCAATATTCATTAACTGATCTTCTGTCTACAAAGAATTCAATGTATTGACAAATCTTTTAACCATATAAACATCTCAGTGCTAATGAGGTTGTATATTATGTTGTGTTTTGATACCCCCCCCCGTCATCTGTCAGTGCCTACTCGGAGTCGTCTCCACCTCCTGGACCTGGGGAGCTGTGAGACGGATATCAGCAGGACCAGAGAGGGAGGTGGGGGTCAGTGTCTGTCTCTGTCCGCCCTGGGAAACGTCATCCTGGCCCTTGCCAATGGGGCCAAGCACGTCCCCTACAGGTAGGAGCTCAGATGCTGGGCGTTTTAATGAGCCCCCCAGGGGTCAAAGAGGCCTCCGCAGGACAGAGAGCAGGGGGGTACAGTATGAACCATGCAGACAGGATTTAATGTATTTTTAATGAGTCTTCAGTTGCTTTTAAACTGTTGATTATGCTACTGAATAAATCACTGTGTAATGCTAATGTACGTGTACGTTCAGTCCTCTGGGTGTTTGCTATTCAGTTCTGTTGAACTCTGTCTTTACTTTCACTCTCACTTTTGTCTCCTTCCGGTTTTTAAGCCGTTGACATTTTTTGTGATTTTGTCGTCGTGTCCCGAATTGAAAAGAAAAACCAGAGGCAATATAAAGACCATAGGTTTTCACCAGGGGAAGAATCCTCCCCGCAGAGTCAGAGTTATATGCCTGGTCCTGTTTGCCTGTAGGGATTCTGGATGATGAATGTCTGAGGACCAAAACATTGTGTTAAGGAAGTGAGTTCCAGTGACAGACAGTGGGAAGGATTCTTAGGTTTTCTTTGAAATCAAGAGTTTTTGATCCCACGTGCTTTATCATTAAGACTTTATGTTGTGCAAGAACCTTTTTTGAAATTTCAGCAGAGTGAAGCAAAACCTCATCTCATCATTACAAAATTCCTTTTCTTTTGTCTTCCGCCTCAGAGTTTCCATTGTTTTTGTAAATGAGCATAGAATCTGTCATAAATCCCAGTTAAGGTTCACACAAGCAAAGCAGGAAGTGTAAGGGGAGTTTCAGGTCTGTTCCTGAGAGCCTTAGTTTGTAATCCAAGTGTAGCCTTCACTTCAGCAGATAAACCAAAAGCCAAAAGAAGAGCGGTGGCGTACACAACCACAACTTCCCTGGTAAGTCCTATAAGGGGTCCTGTTAGAGGTCCATAGGACAGAACCATCAGAGGCATGAACTGCTTCGTCTGGTCACATCCTCCTATATATACTCACATAAAGGTAGTTGATGGAAACACTTTTTATTTCAACTAAGTCCAGAAATTTGGACAAAAGTTTTGAAGCTGTTTAATAGAAACAGGCTTTATGGATAAATCACAAGAAGATGTGATTGTGTTTGGAAAAGCCAGGAAACGCAGGAAAAACACCAGCTGGTCAACTGACTAATAATTTTGTGGTAAGAAAAAAGCTGGGTCTCAGTTTTGTTGTTCTATTGAGAGAAACCAGAAACAGCTTAGATGGTAGTATTTAAATACAGTATATGATCATTAAAGCTGTTCTCCGAGCCTTTTCAAAGGCAGGGTTTTACGGACATATCACTACATATCTGACGACACATCACATGTGGCGTATGGTTCAAAGTAGGCTTCATTAATGTGAAATGAGCGATCGTTCCTATTCCTTTTTGCCTGTCTGTGCCGAACAGTTGCGTGGTGTAATGAATGATTTCTGGGATCCTGTGGGGTTCCTCTGGCCTGACGTACAGCTTGGCGGGGTTTTTTCTCCCCATCGGTCTAACGAGTGGTTTCTTGATGTATTATTCAGGGACAGCAAGCTCACCATGCTGCTCAGTGATTCCCTGGGCAACATCAACTGTCGAACCACCATGATCGCCCACATCTCCGACTCCCCGGCGAACTACATGGAGACACTGACCACGGTGCAGCTGGCCTCCCGCATCCATCGCATGAGGAAGAAGAAGTCCAAGGTGCCTCGGCCTCTCTCCGGGTTTTGTTCCTCCAGCTCGGTGCGACCGAGGTAGAGGGCTTCTGTTGGAGCCTGGAAAAGACCGAATACTGGTTTGCCAGTATTAATTGGCTGAGACGAATCGGTTTGATTTTTTTTGTGAAATGATTCCAACGTGAAAAAACAGCGGATCAGGACACTATTAATATTTATTTTTGTCACTGAAGATCCTGCTGTATATTTGTGATAAATAAGTCCCAACAGTATTTAATCTGTATTTAAGATTTTTAAAAGTTCCTGTTTAACTGCAGTAAAGAGAATGGACATCAAAAGGTGATTTGAAATATTAACAATTCAGTTTTTAATCTCTTTGTGATACAGTAATTTCTAAAAACTCTAAAACATAATGACAAAGACAAAATGTGTATCCTTTGACATATAAGTTATCAGAAATGTAAATTCTGATAATAATAAATCTCACAAGAGGCTTTTACAAAAGACTCTTAATAAGGGAAACAAAGGTAGAAAAATGTTGAGCCTTGAGCTTAAATACTGCATATTTTCTTCAGAGCAGAGACAGAAAATTCTCAGTTTACAGTGCTGAAAAAATATATAATATTGTAGCTACTTATTTAAAAGAATATCAATATTATTTAAGAGGTTCAATGTTAATTACGTATTTAATGCCAAAGGGCTTGAGCATTTTTCAGATTTTTCTGTGGGGTTTACAAGGTATTTGGTCTCTGACTGATTTCCTGAGGCTAGTGACAGCTAAAACAATTAAATCCATAATGTGAATCTGTATGATCAGGTCAGAGTTTTATGGTCATAAGTCAGTGTTGAGTTTTTTTTCTACCATGATATGACGGATAATCCATACCAGCATTCCTATGTGGGCTTCGGCCTCTGTGGTGAGATGACATGGTCTTTCACTCTCATTAGGCACGTTGACAGATTGTGTTTTTATTTAGTAGATGAGAATGCAACATGGAAACAGGAGTTACGAGTTTATACATCTCAGTAACACCGATTTTAACCTGGCCCCCGGCCTGCACTTTTAACCTCTGACTGTATTGATAGATGACACCTCAGAAATGGATCGACTCCTGCCTAATTCGGGTCTATTTAGTATGTTAACATCCATGTTATGCCTCTATCTATCTACAGTATGCCTCCAGCTCATCTGGAGGGGAGAGTTCCTGCGAGGAAGGTCCGCCCCATCGACCCCCGCACCTTCGACCCTTCCACGCTCGGACCGTGGCCCTTGACCCAGACACACCCCTTCTGCTCTCCAGTGATCCTGACTACTCCTCAAGCAGCGAACACTCCTGTGACACTGTCATCTACATCGGGCCGGGAGGGACGGCCATCTCGGACCGAGAGCTGAGCGACAATGAAGGACCGCCCTCCTTTGTTCCTATCATCCCCTCACTGAACAAAAAGCGACTCAAAGACACGCCCAGGTCTGATGGCGATCACTTTAAGTGTAACACATTTGCAGAGTTACAGGAAAGACTTGACTGCATTGACGGCAGCGAAGGCCCGGCCACATTTGGCACAGAGGGCAGAGTGGCAGGTGCAGCGGTGCTAAGGACTCAGACCGGAGCTATGAAACCCACAGAGTTTTTGTCTCCACCCAAATCTGATAAGAACTCTCAAAGGTTCTTAGAAAGCACACAAACCAAATGCACAAAGAAAACCGATCAGGAACAATCCAAAATGTCTTCAGCCGGTGGCCTCATAGACACTCCCATACGGACGAATGCAGATGGGGAGAAACTCTCAGCCACCCCATTTCAGCCATGTGTGGTGAAGCCCAGTGGGACTTGTTCCCAGGATACAGAGCCTGTAGTGCGAGAGAGGGTCTACCTCGGAGGTGTACCCAAGCCATCTGCCTCACCATCCTTACCCAAGACACCCAGGGCAGCATCTCAGACGGCAGAGGTTGTTGGTAGGACTCCCCCGGTGGGTATGAGTCAACAAGCACTAATTCAAGGCCAACCGCTGGGGTCACCCGTCATGGAGAGGGCCATTAATACAAGCAGATACCCCATGGAGGTCAACAATCTCCGAGCAGCGCTATTAGGAAGATGCCTTGAGAGGGATTTTCTGAGGACTACAGTTACCCTGCAGCAGCCTGTGGAGCTGAATGGGGAGGACGAGCTTGTGTTCACCGTCATCGAGGAGCTTCCTCATGGTCTTGTCCCAGACAACGGCCGCCCCTCCAACCTCCTCAGCTTCAACAGTGACTGCTCTCTGCAGGCCTTAGCCTCTGCCTCTCGCCCTGTAAGCATCATCAGCAGTATTAATGATGAGTATGATGCTTATACATCTCAACAAGGAGCTGAGGGACCTGGGGCTGATGTTGCCACCGACTGCCAGGAAATGTTGTTTTACCAATGTGGCAAAAACCAGTCATCTGTTGACTTATGGCCAAGTGAAGTGATTGTTGATTTAGCTGAAGGTGAAAACAATCATTCAGCAAACAGTTTTCACATGAAGGACAAAAATATAGCAACAGAGAATGCATCCACACTGACCTCACCAGGTATAGTTCATAAACAGCAGTTTTCGCAGCATGGAATCAAGAGCTCCCTGAATGACAGTGGTGTCTGTTTCTCAGAGCTGGACAGTGACCCTGCCACTCCAAACAAACCTACTTTTACCAAGTGCCCTCCCTCCCCTGACTCAACCAAAGCCTCTCTCAAAAGCTCTCTCAAGGTGAGAGCCAATACTATGAACACTTCCCTGTCAGCCCAGATTCCCCATCACACTTCCCATTCCAGTCTTCCCAGGAAAACAAAGCCTACCTCATCTGCAGGTGTGGGCTGCAGCAGACAGGAAGGCAGACATGATGATTTTATGCTTCAGGGAAGTAGTCACTTTGATCCCAGAGAGGTCGAGTTTCTCTCTGCAGGTAAGCCATCAAGAAGCACCACGAGCAGCACTTCCTCAAAGAGACCCGGTGGGAACAGTAACAGTGTACCTCGGCCACCAAAGGCACAAGTGTCATCCTCAGCTCAGAGGGTTGTTGATGGTTGTGAGAAGTCAAGCAGCAGGAGAGGAGAGGCTCTCATCAAGCTGCCAAGACTCACCCGAGGAGCAACAACTCTAGGAACTGTTTCCGTCCCCCAGAGTTCTGAATCCAAATGGGGTCATGAGACCACTTCAGTGACAGGCACACTGAGGTTCGCTTCCTTGGGAAAAAAGTCAAATGGGCAGAAAAGCAGCATGATCTCTAAGTCCGGATCTGGAAACATCTCTCCTCCTGCTCCACCAGTCAGACAGTCGAGCCAAGAACAAAAGATGAGGACAGCACTGTCTCCAAGTGCCTTAAAAACAAGCAGCAACATTGTAAAGTCCTCGTTCCCTAAAACATCAACCTCAGAGGAAGAATTCAATGTCAGGCTCCGGGCAGATTCCTTCAGCAACAGGACATCCAGTTTAAAAACCGAACATGGCTCTGCCAAGACATCTTCAAGTCTCAAGACACGAGGGGCAAAAGTAGATTCCTCGAGGTACTATGGGAGTCTGATGTCTCTGGAGAGATGTGACAGTCAAGTCTTCCCTGGATCCAAGCCTGAATTCTTCAGAGAGAGCAGTGGTGCTACTTTAGGAGGTAACAACAGATCCAACAGATCAGTGCCAAGACTCGGGGTTCCAGCCTCTACCTCCACATCTGCTTCTTCCTCCCAAGGTTCTCCTGGTGTCTTTGCGACTACAAACAAACTTGGGCAGGTCCGGGGCAGCAGCAGCTCGCGAGCAGCAGTCTCTGGGGGATCAAAAGTTCGAACGTTGTCTACCAGCAGTTCCAAAAGCCTGAGTTCCTCACCAAGACCTCCTGATAATGTAGGTGGACGCAACGCCAGCCTAGCTCTAACTGTTAAGTCCCCTGCACGCTCTGGGACAGGAGCCAAGACGGGAAGAGGCACAATCATGGGCACGAAGCAAGCCATCAGCAGGGTGGCTAACAGCAGGGTTAGTGAGCTAGCTGCCGGCAGCCCGAGGAAACAGCTCAGCAGGGGTTCTGGGCTGACAGGAAGTGACAGTACTGACAGTGGGACGAGTAGTGTGAGCGATTCACCAGTCAACACGCCGATACCATCACCTTACAGCAAGATCACTGCACCTCGGAGGCCACAGCGCTACAGCAGTGGGCACGGGAGTGACAACAGCAGTATCCTCAGCGGGGAGCTGCCCCCCGCCATGGGCCGCACCGCCCTGTTTTACCACAGCGGGGGGAGCAGCGGCTATGAGAGCATGATCCGAGACAGTGAGACCACCGGCAGCACTTCTTCAGCACACGACTCAATGAGCGAGAGCGGAGCGTCCTCGTCCAACAGGAGCAGAGTTTCTAAATCGCCCAAAAAGAGAGGAAATGGTGAGTCCATTTTACAAAGACGGGGAAAGGAGGCACGTAATTATTCAGTCCAAGATATATTAGACATGTTGAAAGTGATTGAGACATTAACATCCAACACATTAGTAGAGTTGTGACAAATGTGTTTTCAGGAGTTGATTGGTAAAATTTTCCCGACTGTAAAATCCTTCACTTTCACTCTATAATCTAAAGGGTGTGAACCCCAAAACAATTGACTGAAGATTTATCTATTCTTATTGCCTTACCTGCAGTCAGGTACTGAGGCGTATACATACCCCTGGAAGATTTACCATACACCTGCCTAAAAAGGGAAACTGATATCTATCTAGTTTGCAGGCCTCAGGCAGTCATGCTCCACTCTGTCATGTAACCTGTGCTGCCACTGCATACGTGCAATTTCTGTTCTCTGACATTAGCCGACATAAGTATCTCCATGAAAAGGCCTCGGGAGAAGCACTGTCAGGGAACAAGTGTCTCTCACTTTCTTACTATGCTCGTCACATAACCCGGGAGCTCCGCTGCTAATCAGGTGCACACAACTACAAGTATGCAGCAAAAACACCAATGCACATTTTAAAGTTGTCAACAAGAAAAGAAGAACAACTGACAATCATGACACTGAAAATAGTAACACGCTGGGGGAAGAAACATGAGATGGTGAGAGAGGTAGAAGCCACATTTTATCCACACTGCACTGCACCGCTGTTCTCCAGGAGGGAAGCTAAACAGGAAACTTCTGCCCTGAGGGTGATGCTAGAGGAAAAGATCATGGGGGGAAGGGGGGGTATTCTGTAGGTAGCAGCGTTGTGATCAGCACAGCAGTTCTCATATTTTTCCATGTTCTTATTCACATTTTATACTGACGCTGTCAAGGTTGACAAATATCATTAGAATTTATCCGACATAGTTTCACAAATCAGCGAATGTCGCAGCAGTGTGGACACTTGGCATCGCATCTGCATTTACTCAGACAGACCAACAGGCCTAAACACTCACTGCTGCTACTGAGAATATAAATTTACTTTGGATAATGGTAGACCTGGTACACTTTAGTACCCGGTGTTCTCATAGTAGCCAGCTATGACATTTGTATAGACTGTATTTGTTGCTAGCAAGCATTAGCAGCATTGGTTGTATGTGCTTTTGTTTATAGATTTAAACTTGTATTTTATTTGGTATCAAAAGTCATGAAATCCAAACAAACAAAAAGCGGCAGGTTGTGTAGGAGACTATGAATAAAAAGCTCTACTGTTTTACTTGTCATCCGAACCTGTTATTTGTGAAGAGAGGTTTTATGTCGTCAGAGTTAACGGTAAAAGTTTATGGCCCCGGTTTGACATTCAACAACTTTTTCTCAGTGAACTGACTCAGAAAGGGAAAGAGCCATAAAACTCGTCTCTCCTGACAGAAATTAACATATTTATGGCTTTTTCATAAATGTGCTCCCATCCATCAGGATGTGTGATGATGGCTTGAAAGCAGCTGCTCTATATAATATTTTCATGAATGCTGAGCACATTGAAGACTACAGGTACTATTGCCGTGGGAGCATCTATCAAAGGCTGCTCTGCACCTTGCCGCATGAATTTATCGAACGAAAACCTACATGCAGTCACATTACGCGGGACGGTGTAGTGTATTCTACCTTGCAGCGGCTGCTTGTGATTCATGGCGGCGCCGATGCACTGGTCAGGCAGCCTGATGCATATGGAACCAGCGCTTGTGCCATCCGCCTGCCATCAGTCTGTGGATCTTGGCTCGTTTCCGTCTCATGAATATTTCATGACGCCACGGCGATTCCCGGCTACATACCCAGCTCCAATTATCATCTACACACCCTCTGCCGCATATTGCTGCGACGCACACACACCCACTTACACGCCTCCTCGATCCCTCGCTGTTTAATAAGCAGTAACGGCTTTTTGTTTGTGGTATGCGCTGCCACTCTTTTTGGTTTCGCCCTTTGTGGTTATCGTGATCATAAAAATAATTTGTGCGGCGGCTGCCTGACAGTCGTGTGTGCGGAGCCATCGTGAATCGGGCCGAGGTCTTAGGTTGATGGCGGCGGCGTTAAAACCGTATCAACATCGCAAATGGCCGCTGACACCAATTGGAGGTGTTGGTTGCACTGAGCTGACTGAGAAGATGAGGCTGATTAAAATAATGAGCTGTGTGGGCTGGTTCTTGTAGATGCCTGTCATCTACTGATACAAAGAACCTTTATCACTGTAAAGTTATTTTGGAGATCTGTTGTTCGCTTCTGGACAGAAATGATCAGATTCTGCTGCTGTTTGGTCACTTTATAATCCACGGCATTCTTTCATTGTATGAATCAGGCCCCAGTGAAACACTGATGGTTCCTACTGCAACTTTAATGAAGGTTCTTGGGCAAGAATCTACATGAGGAAAAACTGGACATTTAGAGGACTTTGTTTTACTAAGCGAGGAGAACAGCCTCACATCGTGTTACAGCCCACAGATCTTATTCTGACTGTGTCATTAAAATGATTAAAATAAGGCCCGTCACTAAACATTAATGTGAGCCACCTACAGCTTTGTGTTATATTATCGTTATGATTTTCCTCCTCGGACGACAATAGAAACCTTCGGTAGCTGTGTGTTTGATGAGGGTGTGTTTGTTTTCTGCTCCTGCGGCTGCAGCGCAGGAACAACCTGCCTGTTTGAAACTAATTTTTTTTAAGTATAGTCCCATTTCTCTGCTTGTCTTTGTTTCACATCAGACCAAGGACGTGATGATAAATCCCTGGAGTTAGGCTGTAATTGAGCCGCACTCTGGTATATTGTGCCAGAATAAGGTCTGTGGGCTGTAACATCATGTGAGGCTGTTCGACTCTTTTTACTCTTTAACTGCAAAATAAGAAACGGGTTGTTTTGCAGCAGTATTTTACTGATACAACTGAATTATTCTGCAGATAACAAGCTGGATTATAAAGTGTTACCTGTAGATTGTATCCATTGTATTATTTTTACTTTGCCAGGTTTCCTGCGGCGACGGCTGATCCCAGCTCCCCTGCCGGACACCTCCTCTTTGGGCAGGAAGGTAGGGGGTCAGTGGGTGGACCTGCCCCCGCTGGGCGGCACCCTGAAGGAGCCCTTTGAGATCAAGGTGTACGAGATCGACGACGTGGAGCACATGCAGAGGAGGAAGGAGGTGTTGACAGGGTCAGAGGTGAGGCCGCCTCCACCTGCTCAGTATTAAACGTCCATTTCTGGCTCTGCCACCTGAGTCCTTGGTTCTAACACTGGGCCTCGTACAGGAACCACTGGGACACTCAGATTTGTTCTGAAGTGGGTCAGAGCAGAGTTCCTAGAGAATTTCACCGTTTTTTACAAATTGTCTCTCGGGTAGAAGTGAAATTCAGAAGTGGCTCCGGAATCTGACTTTCTGCACAGCATAAAAAATTACTCGTTTAACTCCATAGGATTTATAATTTCGAAGAATCATTCTGATGTATGAGATTAGAGTCAATCAAAATATAGGAAGTGCAGATGGACAACTTTCAGTCTCTGGTGTAAATTCAGCCATCCCACCGTAGGAACTTGCACTACCTGCATTAAAGCAATGCTCTGAAACACCTGGGAAGATAAAGTGTTACACAGAGAAAGAGGAGCTGCAGATAGAGAGATAATAACTAATGTAAGTCTGTTTACTATCAGACTGTAACGTGTAAAATCCAACCACCTCCAACGCTATCAGCAACCCAACAGCACCTCAGCTTAACAATGGGATGGAGCAATGTTTAAATACAGTGGTAATACACAGTAACAACAAGGACCGTGAGTTAAATTACAGTGGTTCTGTCAGAGTTTAGAGTCTGTTCTCCAGGATAAAAATCTCTGTGTGTCAGCAGACTGAGAAAGTGAAGGATAAAAGGATCCACGATGGAGCTCCAGCGAGCCGCCGGGCGCTTAATTAGCCAGGAGCTCGGCCGTGACTAAAAGTGACTAACACACTGAGTATGGTATTAATATTCTGCTCACCAGATCATCGCCATCACGGCCGCCGATTCACAGGGACGTTCATCAGTGCGTTTCACTTTCAGCGGTGGCTGGTTAACCCCCCCCCCCCAAGTCTCGTCCAGGATCGTCCTCTGGTACAACTGTAGGCTGGAATACCTGCCTGTCTAAAATCCACCTTCTCTGCCGTCAGTCACGAAGCACTTTGCATTAGAAAGACGTTTTTTTAGCCTCTGACTTTAAAGAGCAGTCTGGGCTTGAGAAAATCAGCCATTCACAATGAGCTTGGCAATTTTTTTCTTCACAAAACCTCAGACAAAAGAAAAAAGTCTGATAGATTTAGGACCGAAGTGTGAAATGTTTTTCCCTGATGTCCAACGTGACACTAAGCTTAAAAATTCTGTCACTGACAGAAAACTTTGGCTGAAACAATTTGCTTCTGCATTGTGGTGTAATTTTGGTGCAGCTTCGTCCCGATTAGTGTCCAGCGCACGTCTCGTTTCTGCTCTGGCCTTCAGCAATCCTCCAACTGGCCAGAATCGCCAGCTATGCCAGAGTCCAACCTATTGGTACCTGACTTCCTGCTGAGCTGGTTATGGCAGCATCTTAGCTGGTTTAGAGGACAGTGCGGGCCGGAGGAAGGGGGGGGGGGGGTCGGCCTCAGGCCCCGGGCGGTCAGCTGGTCTTCATGCCCGTCGCCTGTCTCCGTGCCAAGGGGTCATTAACCCTCGGCGGCAGGACGGCGAATAATGTGTTGACGCTCGTTCAGCCGGGAGCAGCTCTGATGTGTTTTCAGTTGGAGGGAGATGATTTGTGGTTTTTCCTTTTACAGCGTGTGACACTTTTCTCTTCTCTTTGTATTTCTGTCATCTGTCAGCAGCCGTTCCACGACGTTGAAAAGGTGAGTTGTATTTCTGACACCAGATGTTTCTGATCAGCAGGCTGAAAAACATTTTCCTCCTCCCTACGTAGCCTGTCACTGAGCATCTTGTTAACTTAAAGCTGGTTTCATTTCATATAAATCGACTCATTTTAAGACTTGTTTCCCTAAAAAAATTGGAGAAAAATATTCATGAAGTCAGTTAATTGAGTAATAATGTGATGAGTGAAACAAGACAAATACCCACAGACTGAATTTCTTGGCAACATTTGTCGAGATGTTTTGCTCTGGAACAAACTGTGATGTGGGGTGCCATGGTTACAACCCTACCAAAGCCACTTCCTGCCCTGCCGACCTTTGGCCCCAGACACAAGTAAATTTCAAAATCCAGCCCGGACACTAGGTCTAATGACCGCAGCTGGTCCTCATCTGCTTTTCTGCTCCGACACATGTTGGATGAATTTTACAGATTTGACTGTTTAGGACAAGGTCTCCGTCTGTCTGCTCCTTTAACAAGACTGAATCCTTCTCTTTCTGTTCATCCTGTGTTAGTGATGCTGGTGTGAATCAGATGCTCTTGTTTCCTAATTTCTTTCAGTGTGTCAGCATCTGAAATAACAAACAATTTCTCTGAGACAAACTCTCTAACCCCAAGTCTTTATAATCGGGTTCAAATCTCATTAAATTTTATCCAAGAATAGAAACAATAAAATGTCCTGAGGGATATAAACATACATAAATATCATGATAACACTGGCAGCAGGCTTGGCTGCGCAGCGACGTCTTCCCTTATTTTTCCGCTGACACCTGTGATGGAGCGAGCCTGAGTGGCCGAAGCCGACCCACCTCTGTCACCTGCCCGTCCTCAGCTGTCCATAATCCTCCGCTCGGCATTGGTCCTGCAGATTAAGTCCCCCGCCGGCAGATTAGTGCCAGTGCTAATTTTATCTCTGGCTGGCTCCTAATTAAATTCAGCAGTGGACACAGATTGGAGTCTCAGAGAAGGTTAGCGGCCCCTCATTCCGTTTGTGGTAATCCCATCCTGTCCCGTCCCACCCGCCGCCCGGCAGCGTCAGTCGTTGCCTCACGGAGATCGCGTCTGTGTTCTGCGCTGGGTTTGTCTCAGTGTCTGGGTCTGTTGGGTCCCCAGGGTCTGCTCTACTTCAATGCCCGGCTGAGGATGCTAGAGAAGCGGCAGCAGCAGATCAGAGAGCTGAAGAGCAAACATGAGGGCCTGAAGGTGGAGCTGGAGGAGGCCAAGAGCCGGCTGATGCTCCATCCGAGTAAATGGAGCGGAGAGTGTGAGTAGAGGGTTGAGTTTCATCTGCACACATTCCTCTTACACCAGGAACCAGGGTAATGTCATAATATGAAATGAAACCCTTTTTCTTCTACTTGGGGGGGGGGGGGGGGTTGTGAAGGCAAAACAGTGGTTTAGAGGTTGTTTTGTTATATAATTGCTATTTTTGCCTGGAGTTTTTCTTTTTCAGTAATGAGGCTCTCAGAGCAGAGTGTTTCCTTGGATGGATCATAAAGTCCTCTGGCACAGATCTGTGATTCTCAGATGTAAAACTGACTTGACTTAAACACTGAAACGCTGATTTCTCACTGCCAGACTTCATGCCGAGGCCATGAAGACTCATTGACCGAGATTGGTGAGGCTCAGACGACTGTCGGGATATTCATGTAGCCGCCTGGGTTTATGGGAGCGAGTTTGTATTAAATGATCTCTGTCAAGTCACAGCTCCAGAAGAGCTGGAAAAATAATTGGCTTGCTGCTGCCTTCTTCTCTCCAGGAGATATCTGAGGAGACAGCGAGGAAGCAGGGCCTTGAACTCACCCGGAGCCAAACCGCATTCTTCATGGATGTGGAGTCTTGTCATTTAACCGTACACATGTATGAGGACTGTGTTTCTTTCTGATGGGAGACGATAACGGCTCCAAATGAAGTGGTTCTGATAATGCAAATAAACCGTTGGTCCGGCCACCCAACTGCTCGTGGTCGTTGACGATGGCGCTGGTACAGTTCGACACAGTTTGGCTCTGTTTAGACGCTTGTTATTGGGTAGCAGTGCAGATTTAGCTGAACTCTGCATAAAAGTTCACTAGGATTCCCTTCACCCTTCACTGAGTCCCCGGATCGTGGCAGTGTACACGGAATAATCTGATATCTCTGGTTCAAACGCTGCCATGACGGGGCCTTGACTTCAGCGGCCATTACCACGGGGACAGACCTCATCACTGGTCATTTCTGCAAGAGACGCAAGGCTTGTTATCGTCCGGTGATTCGTGCGTTCAGGGATCAGTTCTCTCTTCGGAGATTGGATCCCTCTTGAGTTGATACAGCAGCCCCCTCCTCCCGCTTTCATCTTGCAGCACAAAAGGCAAGCGAGTGCACTGAGTTGCTCCTGACCCCAAATGCACCGATGGACGGAGGACGTGTTTCCAGCCAAGCGCCGCTGGCGGCATCAAGCCTCCTCTGTTAAGACCTCGTCCTCTGCAGCTCAGCTCGCTCCATTATGCTTCTATTTCTGGATCCTCTGCACAAAAGGAACAGAGCTCACGGTGCCTCGGAGACGAGAGCCTGGGCGTTTGTTTGGAGATGAGGCCGTCGGAGCAAACTGCAAAGACAAACAGCCCCGGAGGAAAAGGGATTATATTTCATCTTTTTATTATTTCTCTGTCAGAGGGACAAACTCTCAGGTCACCTAAGAGAAAAGCCTCCGATTCTTTTCGCAAGAAAAGCTCGACACTGCATAAAGGAGACAATGGAGTCTCAGCTGGCAGCAGAAAGCCAGAACGTGTCCGGAGATCAATAGCACATAATTTCTGTCAGGGTCAGGTCAGATTCTGATTGGCTGCAGGCAGGGAGGCTAATGTTCGGAGCGTTGAGCTCATACATCATCGTCTATTTGTCCTCATGCAATGGAGAGGATACAGAGTCCTGGCCAGCCTCCATCGGTTTATCCCCACGTACCAGGTCATTACACTGACTCTCATGAATCTACCGGAGACCGGCCTAAACCTAAAACCAGGTCTCTGCATCACACTGCTGAAAACGTCCAGAAATCCACTTAGAAACCAGAGGAACAAGAGGCTGCAGAACTCCACTCAGAATCCTGCTGTTTTTAAGTCTTCTCCAGTGTCTTAGTGATCAGTGACAGTTGTCTGTACATCCACTGCTACACTGCAGACAGGAGCTGGTCTCTGCTGGTTCAGCTGCTTTAATGGGATAGTCTGATTGAATGGAAACTAATGTAACTGAAGGGAAGAAGCTGTAGGAGCAGCTGAATCCTAACTAATTCCCTGACAGTTCCAACATTATGATTCCTGTGTACAGCCCCAAAACACTGTGGGAACAAAGCATAATTACCCCAAGAAATTGAGGTTTAAACTTTATTTCATGTTTCACATTCAGTTAATTTTCTGGACATTACTGTCACGTTCCCCATTCATATGTTCACTGTGTCGACACACAGTAAATGTGTGTGTGTGTGTGTGTGTGTGTGTGGGGGGGGGGGGGTCCACTAGTCTAGTCAGAGGGTTGGTGGTTTGATCCCCGGCTCCTCCAGTCCACATGCTATAGTGTCCTTGGGCAAAACGTTAAACTCTATGTTGTGTCTGTTGTAAGTCGCTTCTTGAAGGCGTAAGTGTAAAGAGCTCTGAAGGTTGATAAGACCAGAAAAGCAACATATGTTCAGGCAGACCTGGTCATTCTTTCTAAAAACCTGCAGGCAAAGAGAAAAAAAACAAGCACCAAGGTCAAGTAACATTTTCAGTGCAGAACTAGACATTGTGGTATCAATATGTTTACTTAGGTCAAGGGTCGAAAATACTTTACCCACCACTGGACATTCGTAGATGATCTAGACCTTCTCTGCTTTTGCTCTTAAAAAGTCAAAAGACTCTTGAGTTTGAGCCATTGTCCATGTCCCCATTTACATGTTTTAACTGTAATCCATCCGTCTGTGTCGTCTCTGCAGTCGACGTGGACCAGGACCTGGACCGGGACTCCCAGGAGTACCTGGAGGCCCTGGCCCAGGCCACGGCAGAGCTTGAGTACTGCGTCAACCTCTGCAAGTCCCGTGTCATGATGGAGACCTGCTTCGACATCGCCGCCACCACGCAGGGAGGGCAGCAGGAGGTGGAGGTGTGAGAGGAGAGCCAGGCACAGGTGTATTAAAAGAGCCCAGTACTGCGCCACCACTGTCAACCTGCCCCAGTGGAATCTGACCCTGTGGCAACTAAACAATCCTCATTACTGTGCTCCTCTGTAATTTAACTCAATGTTCTGGAAATTTTCCAGACATGGACTTTCAGTGGAACTAAGACAAAGACTGAAGCCTCCCTAGGGGGCGCCACAGAGCTGGGGGGGGGGGGCAAAGATCCTTTGTGTGGCGAATTAGAGTCAAAACTGTCCCTCTCAGAGTCCTGGGTCAAATCTGAACAGAATAAAACGTCCAGAAATCCACTTAGAAACCAGAGGAACAAGAGGCTGTAGAGCTCTATTCAGAATTCTGCTGTATTTAAGTTTCCCTCTGTATCACAGTGGGGGAGGCCCTTGTAGCTGTAATTATTACTGAGACAGAAATCCAGCCTCAGTGGAGCTGTAGTCTGGTTGATGCGTGAAGGTTTGATGTTTGTGAAACTCCTAAGGGTCTTAGAACTTGATGACTTTGTGACAGATTTTCATTGAACTGAGCGGGCGTCATGTTGAAATCCGATATCCAGTTGTTCTAAAATGTCCGTGGAGCAGACAGAGGAGAAAGAACCCGAAGACGCGCTGAGAGACACATGAACGTGGTGAGTTACCGTCCTGATGGACCCTTCATCTTTCAGGATGTCGGACACTGACGTTGTTCGTGACAGTGGATTAAACAGCCAACAGCTTCATTCATTCTCTCAACACAGGTGAAACCCCAAAGAAATCAAGGAAACTCAGAATATCTCCGAGCTGCAGAGACAACCCCTCAAGTTAAACTCTGTTTTATGGCTGAAGTTCCTGATGGGAAATCAGACCGTCCTGGGTTTATGCTCCATGTGGACGGTTGTTCTCTCTGTTGACAACGTATTACAGGAGAGGAACAAACAGCTGGTCCTGGATCAGATTAGTGAAGATAAACAGATCTAAAATGGATGAAAGCTCTGGAAGTGCCTTTCTATTAATTATCTAAATTAATTTTTAAGCATTATCTTCCTTACTTATTGTGTTTTTTTATATTTATTATACCTGTTTTCTCATGGGTGCTAATTTAAAAGACAAACTTTAATATATTCGTTATGCAAACAGACGATATGATTTTGGAGCAGACGGTGAATTTTGATGATTAAAAGGAGCTTTAGGTTCTGTCCAGAAAAGGAAAAACAAGAGAGAAGAAATTTAGTTACTAATACAAACCTCAGTCTTTGCCTTTGTCTCACTGGATTCGTTAACATCATCTGACCCCAGTTATTAGGTTTAATGTTGGGCTCCAGGAGGGTTTTCTACAGGAAGCATAAACATCAGCAGCTCCTGTCCCAGAGTCACAACTCAGTCAAATCTCAACACACAGACATGAAAAACATTTTTAGATTCAGTGTCACTTCCACTTCCTGAGGATGTCATTACCTCTGCTGTCCCTTCAAAGTAAAAATTCCAGAAATCCACTTAGAGACCAGAGGAACAAGAGGCTGCAGAACTCTATTCAGAATCCTCCTGTTTTTAAGTCTCCTCCAGTATCACAGTGATCAGTGTCAGTGGTCTGTACATCCATGGCTACACTGCAGACAGGAGCTGGTCACTGCTGATTCAGCTGCTGTTATGTGAAATATAAAGAATAGGGGGTGTTGCGGGGGTAGTTGCTTCAGTTTGGCCTGAGTGGTTCCTGCAATGTCAAACCCCTGCTTTAGTGGAGCCAGCTCTTCCCTGAAACTGGCAGAAATATCACATCTGGTCCATTAAAATCAAAATCAAACAGCGCCATGTTGGTTGTTTCACTCAGACTGAAAACAGAAATCAGCTGAGAAGCTGGAGCAGATGTAAACAGACACCGATTCGCTCATTGTGAGGTGACAGACGTGATGAGTTAAATGTCAGCTAATTATCATCGGTACAAACAAAACTCTCTCCTACATGTTAATGAGTTCATTTTGCGATGATTATTTTCCATATACAAAAATAAACTGCAGTTTTCATGGAAACTCATTAATGCAACATTACAAAATGTAAAAAATCCCTTTCACCTGTACGAAAGCTGGAGACAAACTCTATTGCATTGATGCTTGTTTCTTTGATTTTTGCTGTGTTTCCTCCACATGTTAATTTTCCTCTATCACCTCCATCTCCTCAGACCTCGTCCATGACATGAAAACACTCTCAGGCTCCCTTTATATTTCTGCATGAAAGGTTTTGTTCGTCCTCTAGGTTTAAGTACAAGACATTCTGCATTTAGTCCTGGTTTCTGAGGTTGTGTTTGTCATAGAAGAAGAGAAAGATGTTTTATTAAAGTGATGTTGCTCTGCTGATGTGAGACCTTTAGTAGTATGATCTGACTTTTTTATTTGTTTTGTACTGTACAGTTTTATAATGATTTATAAAGAAAAGAGAGTAGTGTGGAAAAGGATGGAAACGTACAGGATGAGTGCTTCGCCCGCATCAGACATGTTAATAAACATTAAAATCCTTTTGGTTTAATCAAAAACAGAGTGTGTTTTGTTTGACTCACGTTCAACATATGTAGCTTCCCTCAGGCCCTGGTCCTGTACCCTCCCTCCGCCCCCGTCACATCAGCGACAGCAGAGCTCCTCATCTGTTGAACCCTGGTGAACTCCTTCATTCCATCCCAGGTGATATTTGTCTTCTTTATTCGTCCTGTCCATCGGTGACATTTCGGTTCACTCTCATCTGATTTCTGAGCTTGGAGCTCAGAGTTCAGAGCTCGGAGCTCAGCAGGGGTGGCGGCAGTCGCTCGGTTGGAGACGTCCCGCCTTAAAACCTTCGGCAGTCAACTCTGTCGGGAGATAAACTGGTGTCTGAGTCTATAAATGTCAGACCAGGAGACGTCTGTTGATTTAATCCACTCAGGAAAGAGCCCGGTCCTGAGGACAAGAGGGACATCAGGTTGACTGACAGCACAACGTCACATCAAAGAGCGGGAACCTTTAACCATAAAGCTTCCAGTTCCAGTTTATATCACCTCATCGGTTCTATCGGTTTTAAACAGGCGCCAGAACAGAGACGAGCAGATCTGACCTTCATCCGTCCCAAAGTTCATTCTTTTAAAAATATTTACATTCCCTCACTGATGTTATTCTGCAAAAGCCACTATGATCTTAATGGTATAGTATTGTGTTTAAGGCCAGTTTTCGGTTACAATAATCATGAAATTAGCATCATTGAAAACCACAAAAATACCAGACTTCTTGTTCATGGTGGGAACAAACCAAGCCGGAGCAGACAGGATGCCACACTGGCCGCTGAGGTACCGAGTCACTGCATCACGCTGAGAGTCGCTATGTGAGCGCTCATTGTGACCTTTGACCTTCTGCTCCTGTCAGTTGGTGCTGGGATTCAGAGGTTGGGATGAAGAGGAAAGATGTGTGTCCACCTTACATCAGTGACGAAACAGCAGCAGCAGCAGCAGCAGGGAGGTCAGTGGGCCTCATCATGGCAACAGTTACCATGGAGACAAATCAGCTGAGGGAGGGGTGCTCGGGAGCAACACGGCAACCCGGCCAGTTTGGTACCGGGGAGTTGAGCACGAGTCTGGAGATGGAACCTTTTCTCAACAGATTAAACTGAAGTTAAACATTCCCAAGTCCAGAACTTCACATTCAGACAGAAACTTGTGACTCTAAAATCAGGAGGTAATCCATCATCACGTGGGGTGGGGGGGGCCTTCTGGGCATCATGGCAACCAGAATGAAATGGCTCCTTGACTCATTTGTGAGTAAATTAGCCGTCATCGAGGAGGGGGCAGCGGAAATGATCTGTCTTCCTCACCGGTGTTCATCAGCTGACCTGCTTACCATGGAAACGCTCGCCGTGAGTGGGCTGTCAGCTGTTTCCTGGACGCGCCTCTTCGCCGTGGAGACTGTGACAGAAACACGTTTTCTCTGGATGTTTTAATCATGAGTGTGTTTATCTGCAGGGCGTTTCAAGTGTTGTGACAGATTCATGGATCTAAGCTCCAGCTGCTGATTCTATGGGGTCAGTGAGCAAAATATCATCATCATTACTGACAGGAACAGCAGACAAATCTCCGGTTAGAGTTCTAGGCGTCCCAGATCCGGACAGATGGAACCTGGAGCTCTGGTTCCATACCAACCGACGGTGCTAAGGTTAAAGTCTGTTCCTCGGTGCTCGTTAGTCTGATGGATCAGATGAACTGCGAATGAACTGAGCCATCGGCGCTTTGAAGAAACCTCTGATCAAACAGAGAACGTTCTGCGGTGACGGCCGACTCTCCCATGGCCGGTAGAAACAGGAAACGGCAGCGGGGAACTGGCGGCAAGAACCAGGCTCTTCGCTCGTCAGAGGGGGAGGATGAGGTGTCATAAACTGAGCCGAAGCTCAGACCTGTTTCATGAGGGAAGAATGTTTGACATCTGCAGGAAAACCCTCCATCCCACAACCTTTGACTTCATAGTTGTGCCGATCAACCAAAGAGAAAGATGCAGCAAGAGAAGTACGCACCATCCAGTTTATAACATCAACAGTATCAAACTGATGTTTTTCACAGCTGAGACTTCCTTTCGTGTCCTTCCCGTTTTTATACATTCACAGGAAGTCCTCTCACCAGAGAAACTAAAGTGGAGAATATTCAGCATCTTTGTTTGGTAAAGATGTAACAGGCTCCTTCCAGGTCCAAGGGCTCTTTGGCATCTGCGGTAAAATGATCTTCTGTTATTTCTAAATGTGATATTTAACCTTCAAAGAGAAAAAAAAGGGTAAATATGCCCCAGTTAAAATGCTCTCAATGAAAAGTGCCCTGCGACGATCTGCTGTTGTTTGCCGCTGTGTCAATAAAACTGATTTGACAGATGTGCAACCACAGCTGGAGTCTGCTCTTCTCTCTCCTTTTGATCTGAGTTGTGGACGTGGTGTATTTTTCTGTGTCTGTCAGCTTCCTTGTTGCTATAGAAACAAACTGTCCATCTCCTGAGGAGGGTGTTGGACCAAAGACAGATGTGGATCCTTTGTTTTGTCCTCAGGTTGTCTGAGCTCAACTTCCTGTTGTTTTTTTCCCATAATGCACTTCTTCAAAATTCATTAACAATGTAAAGGCTGTAAAAGAAAATCAAGAACTGGTTTTATCTCTTCTCACATATCAACTGAATAATCTTTTGTTTCTAATTGACAGGAAGCCTGATGTGAAGTTTTTTCTTTCTTTCTTGTTGTTAATTAACTGTAAATCAAATCACTGAGAAACAAGGAAAGCAAAACAACAGGGCTGGAGAAACACCGGTTTATCAACACACTACAAGGCCAGCAGTTTGCAGTTACGGGTTTCTGGACCCGTAACTCGAGCCTCTGAGAACTGGTCCCAGACCAAAGACCAGACTGAGATTCACATCTCCATCGGTAACATGTCCTCGGTACCTTCAAGTCCAGATGTCCGTCCACCGCTAATCCGGTTCAGAGTGGAGATCTCACAGGACCAGCCCGTAGGACCACGTCCCTGCAGGAGACGGGACACGAGACCCAACATCCCCTCAGACGACTTCATCATGTGATGGCCGGCGGCCATGTTGATCACAGGAACCTGGATCCGAGGAACCCGCAGGTCTTATCTAAAACCGTCTGAGACCCAGAGGAAAAGGGTCCAGGTCCTTCAAACTGGAAGCTCAATTATGGAAGAGGAAGCGTTCGGCATCACAGCGTCATCATTGTCAATTAAGCGCTGACAATGAAAATGAACTTCAGCAACAACCTTTGTCTCTAATGGACTTTAATGGGCTCAAAGTCCATTAGAGCTGCAGGCAAAAAAACGTTAAACACACACATGCGCACACACACACACACACACACACACACACACAGACAACAGAAACAACACACACCACATATAACACACGTCGCACACAGCGCACACAACAGACAGCCACAGGTTAAAGACACTACTTATAACACACACCTCACACACACTCACTTGCCTAATAAACCTCATTATGATCCATCAGCTGCTGAAGCAGAAGAACAAATGAATCCACATTCACCACTAGTGTAATAACTGTAGTTCATGTCATTCTAGGCACTTTAGCCTGAAGTCCATTCTCTGAAATGCAATTTATTTTTTTAATTAGCCGATGTCTCCATTTAATCAGCTATGTTAAATTCTGTATTTAAAATGACATGTTACAGTGCTGACCACATTCATCTTTGATTTTCACTGTTGTATTTCTATGTCTCTACAGTTAAAACTTTACGATGCATATTTTTATTTGCATTTAAACCTACGTGTTCCTCCTCATATCAATTAATGATCGTGTGTGTGTATGTGTGTGTGTGTGTGTGTGTGTGGGGGCTTGGACATCTGAAGTCGACCCACAGGTCCCCTCCTCCTCCTCCTCCTCCTCCCAGCCTGATATGATTCTTTAACTGAATTAGTCTCCTCGCTGTTATTAAACTGCTCAGCGCCCCCCCCCCCCAAGTGAAAATCATTTTGGGTTTGTTTTCTCTCTCTGTAATTGTTGACTGATTTCTGTCCTTCTGGACTCTGGAATAGATTAAGTAGAATCTGGTTTTCTACTGCAAAGTCTCAGCTCTGAGAATTCATTTCAGGTTTCAGCTTTTATTGTGAAATTAAATAAAGGATGTCAAGGAGATATATGGAGGACCAAAGCTGAATTATTAGGAACTGATTAAAGTAACCTGTTCAAAAATTCCAGATAAATAAAGGGAAAATAAATAATGCAAAAACCATTCATCTGTAGCTGTGTAAAAAAATTGAAGAAAATCAAGTTTAAAACAAACTGACGTCACATCCTCATAATACGTCTGAGGAAAACTGAGGTTTTAAGACCAACTCATTCTGATCGTTTTACACTGAAATCGACTCTTTAGCGAATGAAATCTAATTAAATACAAGCTTTAAAAACTAAAATGCAAAAGATATATTAATTTCCACCAAAATTTCATGTGTTGCATAAAGTAAAATATTTTTCCTCTGGAGGACTTCGGACTCCTCACTAAAACGTTTCTTAAACTTTGGACGTGAATCTTCATTATTTTCCGTTTTTCAATTTATCTTTTATTTCCTTTTCCGTAAGCGGAATCTTTCTTCAGCAGGATTTTACTTTCATGGTCGCAGGGAAACGGTTTAACACAGAGTGAAGTCGAGCCACGTTAGGTCTCTTTCTCGTGTCGGTTTTGTTTCCTCCTCGTAGGCATCATGTTTGACTCCACCTGGTATCCAGAGTACCACAGTGCCGTTTGATTTCTGCTGAGCAGCTGACGAGCTGCCGGATCCGATTTAGTTTCCTTCGCTCGGCTCAGCCTCTGACATCAGATGGTTATTAATATTCATGGGGACACTAATGGAGTTTGGTTCAGGAGCAGTGACAGTGACACATCAGCTGTTTTTTAAACCCCCGACCTGCAGAGGACCGGGGGGGGGGGCCTTAGACATCAGAAACATTTAGATGTTTCTAAAGGAGGGTGTACGCAGATTCATCTGATATTGAAACACATGAATTTAGTTTCAGCAGGTTTAAACCAGTAACTGTGTTTCTACATCTTAATGTTGTCTTGTATTCATGATATATTTATCGTTTTTACAGTGTTTTATATGTAGATATAACTGGATGTAACAAATGTCAGATGGAGGTTTTTGCAAATTAGTGTAGCTGTGTGTTAAATTGGCTGTAAACACACAAAGGTTTGGTGGAGGCCGAGTCCGGGAGGAAACGCAGCAGCGATGCTGCTGTTCAGCCTGAACAGAGCAGGCGAATCACTGTCGAGGCAGGAAGGTGCAGCGAAGCAGGTGCGACTGTCGCCGAGTTTCCTGGTCTCAGATCAGTTCGGGGATTATTTCTACATCGTTACCTAAAGCTTCTCATTCTTCTGATAATCAGACAGATTTACCTGCAGATCACAAACGGCTCATCAGGTGGCACCACCTTCGTCTTCACCCGGACGACGGGCGCCGCAGACGTTTCGTCCCTGGGCTCCGTCTGTCAGGAACCGTCCGCCTGGAGAAGTTTGATCACAGCAGAGACAAGGACCAATCGGAGGTGTCGTTATAGACGATTAATTGGTCTGATATCAGCCTCAGCGTCAGTCTGTTCATCACCGCTGTCGCCATGGCAGCACTGGAGAGTAAGTAGAGAGTTACCGGAGAGTAACTAAGTACATTTACTCAAGTACTGAACGATTCTATTGGTTACTGTGTTACAGCTACAGGTTTTCAGGATGAGCTTTATCACTAAATCATGAAGATGATTTAAAAGTTCAACATTAAACCATTGATTCTCTTTGTCTTGTGACTTCTTTCAAAAATCAGTGTCTAGTTGTGTGTCTGGAGTAAATCCTGGTTTTAAATGTGGTTTTCTGACTCAAAGGGACTAAAGTCAGATTCTTTGTGTTGTTGTTATTGTTGCTGTTGCTGTTGCTGTTGCTGTTGAGGACTGTTCAGTCGGTGTTGTAGCCCTGCAGCGCCACCTGCTGGTTACTGTCGGTTCACAGCAGCTGGATTTAGTGGTTTGTGTTAGTGAAGCAATCAGAACGTCAGTAATAGCCATGTTGTTTTTCTGTGTGTGTGTGTGTGTGTGTGTGTGTTGACACATGCAGCGTCTTCATCGTCTAGTAACTTGTGTTTTTTTTCCCCTTTTTCTTACTGCTTCTTCAGGAATTAAATCTCTTACATTCAAATTCATATTGAGAAACATTTCTTGTCGTAGATCAAACGATGTAACAAAGGAAAAGATTGTCCCATTGTAAAGGGACTGAAGGAAACCCTGGATGGAACCGACCTGAAACCAGACCAGACAGATCAGATCCTAAATCCAGACAAGACAGATGTGATCCTGACTTTTCTACAGCAGATGGAGCTATTTGTTAATAATTCACATCACTGTGAGAATTTCTACAGCATTTTCATTCAGTTTCCTTCAGTCTTTATATATCTGGATGATTTTACCACCTGCTACTACCACAACTATAGTAGTTTTGTAGTAGTAGTAGTAACAGTTGCAGTAGTAGTCATATATACATTTTCAGTCTTTAAAATCAGATATTTCCTATGGAGTTCTGTACTGGATCTTGAATCCCCCCCCCAACTATAAGTATAAAGTTCTCTATGGTTTGAATGGGTCAGGGTTTTAAGTAGTTTGTCTGTGGTACTCTGGATACCAGGTGGATGGGTCCAGGGTCAGAGGCGGTTCAGGATCAGGACCACAGACAGCTCTGAGCTTAAAGACAGGCAGAGACAGGAGAGACTGAAGCTTGTGTCAGCATCAGGGTTTTCCTGTGGTTCTGAGAGTCCTTCAGCTGATCCAAGACCTGGACACAAGCTCTGCGTGAGGCATTTTTGGGTGGGGTAGATTTGGGAGAGTATAATATTCTCCGATTGTTTCTTCTGTCTAAGCATCAGCTTGTCAGTCAACTGTTAAACCCTTTGAACTGCATCCACGTGTATGAAGTTTTATCCAAATAATAACAAGCAATCAGAGGTCCAGGTGAACTCTGGGTAATGTAGGCACCGGGGTTGGAAAATGAAAAAATATTTGGAGTGCTCCTTTAATCACAAGCTCTCATACACCTGTTCTTCCCTCAACACACACACACACGGTGCTGATGCCCCCCCCCCAGACCGAGGACTTCGTGAATCTTAACAGTGGCAGCTACAGATTTTGTTTATATTATGTATCTGTGTGTTTTGTGTTGTTTGTTGTTTTATACAAAACAAGTAAAACAATCCAGACATTACCTAATAACTTAGAACATAAAGTTATTTAATCATTAGAAAAACTTTCCATTAGTGAAGGAACCGCCAGTCTAGTTCTGCGGACTTCTCGTTCCACTGTTCTCCTCCAAGGACAGCGGGGCGCAGAGGTGGTGCAAAGCCCCCCCGCGCAGTTCACCAGCAGAGTCAGAGGGGCGGAAACATAAGACAGGCAGAGTCCAGTCAGTCTGAGGGCTCTGTGTTCTCAGTGTGTGTGTGTGTGTGTGTGTGGGGGGGGGGGGGGGGGGTTCCGCACGGCCACTGAGCCTTTGTGTCCGCAGGCACCCCCGGGCTCAGCAGCGAGGACACGAGGCAAACCTCCGCAGACAGCAAGGGAGGAAACCTGGCGTTAGCAGTCACCGCGCCTCGCCGGAGCAGCGGAGGATGGAGGATCCGGAGGGGACGGATCTGAAATGTGTGTGAGGAGGAAGGAGGAGAACTTGGAGGAACGGAGAATAAAGGAGGAGAGGAGTAAAGGGGCGTTTCTGTGGCGAGGAAAGAAAGAAGTCTGGGTCTTCAGACGCAGTATTGACTCTGACAGGGCTGGGATCGACCTGATCCACAATAAATCCGGAACAGATGGAAGCCGGCGAGGGCAGGCAGTCCGAACTGTCCGCTGGGGATCGTTGGTCACACCCCGCCTCTGCAGCCGCCGACATGTCAATTGAGATCAGCGCGGAAAACTGCTACGAGATCCTGACAAAAGCCAAGAGGGACGGCGCGGAGGGCGTGAGGGACCGGGTCTACCGCTACATGAGCGACCACTACCTGCAAGTGCTGCGGACCCCCGCCGTATACGGCCGGCTGACAGTGGGGGAGAGAGAGCACATCCTGGCCCGGAGGATGGAGGGGAGGAAGCTGCTGGCGGTGGCCGAGAGCAGCGAGGTGTGCGACCGCGGGGGGAGCCGGGAGAACAGCCGGCCGCAGAGCCCGCTGCTGCCCGCCCCAGAGGACTCCCACCACCGGCGGGTGTTCTGCCTCAACCCGAAGACTCAGCAGTGGGAGGTGCTGACCAGCCTGCCGGAGGACATCCCGGCCAAGGGCTCTGGGATGTGCACCTTGTACAACTACCTGTTCGTGGCGGGGGGGATCAGGGCGCACGGGGACGGCCGCTCCAAGGCGTCGGACCGGGTCTTCTGCTACAACCCGCTGACCGGCCTCTGGAGCCAGGTCCGGCCGCTGACCCAGCCCCGCTGCCAGCTCCGGCTGGTCTCCATGGACGGCTACCTGTACGCCGTCGGGGGGGAGTGTCTCTTCACGGTGGAGCGCTACGACCCGCGCGCGGACAGGTGGAGTCTCGTGGCCCCGCTGCCCAAAGGCTCCTTCGCCGTTGCGCACGAGGCCACGTCGTGCGGCGGGGAGCTGTTCGTGTCCGGGGGCTCGCTCTTCTACCGCCTGCTGCGCTACGACTCCCGCCGCGACGAGTGGGAGGAGTGTCCGTTCAACGAGAGCCGGCGGCGGTCCACGGACATGGTGGCGCACCGCAGCCTCGTGTACCGCTTCGACGTGGACCGGGAGCGCGCGGGGGTGAGCGTGTACAAGTACAACACGGTGGTGAAGGTGTGGCTCGGCGGCGCGTCCTTCCCGCTCCACAACCCGCTGCCGTTCCGCTGCGCGGTGCTCGGGGACCGGATCTACTGCGTCAACCGGAGCCAGACGCTGCAGTTCGAGGTGCGGGAAGGGCGGGAGGACTTCCTGGCGGAGGTCCTGCCCTCCCCCGCGGAGGCCAGAGGGGCCCTGGTACCCTTTATCCTCTGCCTGAACCGGGACGAGTGATCTGCCCCGGGAGGAACCGTGCTCGAGGCCTAGACCGGGACCGGGACCGGGACCGGGACCGGGATCTGGATCGGGATTGGAACTGAACGTGTAACTGCCTTCTCCTTACTCTGCTTTTCCTTCCGCCGCCGTGCCTTTTTCTTTATTTGCTAATCTTCCGGCTCATCCCCTTCTCCAGGTGAGGAAGCTGATGCTTTCCCTCGCTGCTGCTGGAGACCAGGGTTCATGGACAGACCGAGGCCGTTCGAACGCAGCCAGCTGCAGCTGAACATCTTGAGCAGCGGCTGTAGAACTGAAAGGTTGCTGGTTTGAAACCCAGCTGCTCCCGGAGGGGCTGAAGGAATCAGTCACATCCCTGGAGTAAACATCTTGAGCTGTGGTCCAGGACCAGGTTCCAGACCTGATACCACCTGAAGACCACGACTACAGAAGGGAAAGAACTTTAATGTGTCATTGAGTCAAATCCTGATCATAAGGTGTATGGGACCGGATCAGACCCTGATGCTGCTTCTGGTACAAGCAGCATCAGATCCTGGTTCTCACAGTTCACCTGTGTTCACCTGCTGGACACAGAAACACACCTGTTATCTAAGATCAGGGGCTGAGGGCCGTAAAAATACCAGAATGCTGACACACACAATAACACACACACACACACACACACTGCAGAGTTTAGACTTTTAAAGCGTAGATAACTTAAACTCCACCCGCCTGCTCATCAAACAGCTAAAACAAAGACACTCAGATTTACCAGAGCTTGAGGTCATCCTGTCCACTGTGTCAACATTGGTTCTGTACCTGGTTCAGGTATTTCTCTGGCTCCACCCCCCGTCAGTCTGATGCTCTAACACAAAGAAAAGGGCCTATTTAATGAGAGAAGGTCAAAGGTCATCATGAAATTATTCTATAATGGTTACTATAATTGTTGTGTTCTGTTTTAAAACTAACAAACATAATCACCTAATTACTGTTAAAACTTCCTGCTGGTTCATGTGAAAACTTAAATTTGTAAAACGAGTAAATCTGATGATTTTTAGACCAAATCAAACTGGGATTCACAACCAACCAGGTCTATCAAGCAACAACATGGTTACCTGAAGCAAGTGGCTCAGACCAGATTCCTGTAGCTCTGCTCACCAGTGGTTTTACTGGTTTTATGTCCTGTGGACTGGTGCCGGACTCCATGTCGTCTCTTAGTCTCGTACATGTCACCAAGGTAGTGAGGTCGGGAGCCAGGATCATTACGGGCCGGTATGGTCTCCGGAGTCCTTGAGAGGACCCGTTGGATCCTGTTGGTAAAGGTTCTTGCTCAGACCAGTTCGGCTCTAGGCTCGAGTCAGAGCCAGTTTCTCTGTCAGCTGCTGGTCAGGTTTGAACCAGATCAGTCACCGTTGTGGAAACACTGGTACGACTGGTTCTCATGTTGTTTCTCTAACTGAACCGTTTCATTTATAAACACCAATAAATTAAAAAAAAACAATAACCATAATGACATTGTTGAAAGTGATTGTAGAAAAACTTGTTTTGTGCCTTTTCATGAAAAGTCTGTTTGTCTGAAAACATGAATAAATAAATGTATGTTGAATGAAGAGATGGTTTCAGCCAGTTTCCTCCATTTGTCTCTACATAATGAATCAATAAAGTTACGTTGCTGTGAAGGAAAATTCTCATTGTGTCAACTGATCTCCAGAGCTACTACGTCTGTTTTTATCTCATTACTTCAAAGTTCAGGACATTTAGTTCAATGTGAACCAGGGTCTGGACCAGATGCTGAGGGTCTGCAGACTCAGACTTGGACTCACAAGAATCTATGTGAAAATTTGTTGTTTCTGGGGAAAATGTGATTAAAACTCGGGTAGAGATGCATCTGTCCTAAAGAGTCCAAACCAACCGGCCTAATCCAGACCTGAGGACATACCTGCAGGGTAAACAGCCCATACTCCAGCCACCCAGTGACTAACTGACCAATGATAAAACGGTGTGGTGCAGGGAATTCTGGGATGTTTCCGTCCATTTATTTATCTATTTTAAAGAAAAGATTTGAAGCTGAACATCAGAAATAAAATGTCCCCCATCCGTGTTTTATTATTATAGAATATCACATTGGATTATTATCACTGATGTATGAAGCACTTTAGTCAATGTGGTGCTAATTAGTTCATATGCAGCTGGGAAATCAATAATCATTAATAATGCACCACATTGAGAAAGTGATTTTTTTATGTCAAATACTGATCTGAACAGTTCAACACTATTAGTTTATCAGGAAAATAAAATCCACATTTTGAGAAAATAAATATTATGAGATAAAGTCCAGTTTTAAAAAGTAAGTTATGATTCTAATTTCAGGAGGAAAAAGTTGTTAAATAAATTAATTTTACTTTGAGCTTCTGCTCCTCTAAAACTGGACTGAGACTGAAATGGGACATTTAGCTGTGGAGCAGAGAAGGCCCCTATGGGGCCCCGGCCCCCATGAGGCCCCGGCCCCCATGAGGCCCCGGCCCCTGTCTTTACTCCCCCTTCATCAAACAGCTTAGGGACTGATCTGAAGGTGCGGTACAGGAGACCGTGGTGCACCACTCATGATAGGCAAGGTCCCCCCAGTGGAGAAGTGTGGAAGACGTCTCCAGCTTTAACCATCTTCGGAGCCATATCACTGAGGACTGCACCTGGACACCTCACCCCCACCCTGCCATCCTCCAGAACACGCTAGTCCACTCTGGTCCACATTTTCAATCTGAAGGTCAAACTGAGTGATCTGTCATCTTCCTGCAGCAGCTTCATCTGAACGTCGTCATCATCATCATCAGCGAATAAAAGGTTCTGCATAGAACAGGAGAGAAGTTCCTTAACAGTGGAACCAGATTTCACCAACGGAAACAACATTGCAGACACATTCTCATCATAATGAGCCAGCAGAACTGAAACCTGCAGGTTCCATGTTCCACCTGTCGTTTCCTGAGTCACCTTCACCTGGAACAAAAATAGGAGGAAAAGAAATCAGGAGGAAGGAATAAAAACAGAGACATTGTTAAATAAACATAATAATAATTATTATTATTTCATAAGATTATTGCTACAACAACAGGAATTTACAAAACTAATTCAGGTTGGTTGTTGCCTCTTTCAGTGATTCAAATAGGAAATTAAAAGAGGAGAGTGAGTGAGTATAAAAATCATAAAGGGTAAAACAGTAAATTGGAAAGGTTTTGTTTTTGTCTGATAAATTCCACAAGTGTCAGTTCAGGGCTGAGATCTCAGCCTCAATGACAACAAGCGGTTCACATCTTTCAATATTACTGTGAGGGCCTGATTTTTTCGGTCTGCTGCTGTTTCCAGGGTCAAGAATGAACTTTAAATTGGACTTTATTTTCTTCTGATAAAACCATCGTGTAATAAATCTCCTTCTGAACCAGGAAGATGTGAATCTTTAAAAGGACTCGGTCATTTTTTTCAAACAAACAGGGACTTTGTTGGGGACTATTTTCAGCGGCGGATTGATCCACATCCGGTGCTGTAGAGAGTATTTGTGGTGGCAGGACAGCGTGTGTGTGTGTGTGACTGAGTCTAAATAAACTACAGTGTGTGTTGATGGTGATGAAGGAATGTGTGTGACACTGATGTGTTTTAATAGACTCTGGAGCGTTAGTGGCTCAGAACCAGATATATGTCAGGTTGTCACACGCACACACACATACAGAACACTGCCTGTCTCCTACCAACAAGTCCTGTGAGTGTGTGTCTGTGTGTGCTTTCCCGCAGCTTCACCGTGAACAGACTCATTCATATTTCATCTGCAGTGCCAGAGTTTGACTGTGAGCCAACAGTTAAAACACACACACACACACACACACAATCTGGTATAATATCCTATATTGTTGGGGGGGGGGGTATCACCCTGCAGGATGTGTGACTGGTTTATTTATGAGGCTGATACTCTAACTGTGCGATAAAAACTATCAGTTTCAGTACTGCAGAAGCAGTAATGATCCTGCAGTACTGACACCGACTGACACTAGCATTACCATTTAGTATCAGTCAGTTAGTTTTCATTCCATCCTATAACAACACATGAATTTATGGTAAAATAGCTATATATATATATATATATATATATATATATATATGTATATATACATACATACATACACACATATATATAAACATATATATACATACATACATACACACACATATCTATGTATATCTATATATATATATATATATATATATATAGATATACACACACACACACACACACGTACATACATATACATATACATATACACATACATATATACATATATATGTGTATATATATGCGCAATTATATTGAAATATGTATTTATATGTATAAGTTTTTAGAGCTCTTCCTGTCTAGGGACCAATCAAACCTCTTCACGGTCTCCGTCTCCAACACTGATGGTGCAGCATCAGTAGCTCCACCCTTTGCTCTGAACAACACCTGTCTGTTGTTCTCTGTCGGTTTCACATGTTCTTTTGTTCCCCGGCTGCCGACGCCTTTGCGGTGTGTTTCCTGTTCATGTTTTATGGTTGATAATGTTTGTCATGTTTATATCAGAGTAACATCATGTGAGTTGATCTTTGAGGCAGGTGTGGTAATTTGTTGTTTGTTGTTGAGTCAATGAAACAGTCAACAGCCAGACGCTTGGGGACGGTTCAAAAATAACGAAATAAAGATAATAAAGAAATATAATCAATAGAAAAAACATTAGGGCTTATTTTTAAAGTTTCCTTATCAAAGATCTGAGGGACAGAACAGATATGGATCTTTGTAGTTTCCACTTTGGTCACTTTGGTACCAGTCATACTCAGACAGGGAAACAGAGACAGAGTTGGTTGTTGGTGAGAAGCTGATGAGGATGAGGCTGAGGATGATGAATGATGAATGATGAATGATGATGATTGATGATTATTGATGATTGATGATTGATGATTGATGATTGATGATGATGATGATGATTGATGAGGATGATGATGATAGATGCAGATGAAGCAGCAGGTCAGTGAGACATTGTGCAGCCTTGTTCGTCGTAGATCAGTAAATGTTGATGCGACCGTTGTCTGCGCTGCTAGTTGACTGACAGGTGAAAGCTACAGACACGCTTCTACCTGATGTCCACTCAGTGGGACATTTCTGTTGACGACTGATGTCTCACTCACCTGCTTCATCATCATCATCATCATCATCGAAAACAAACACCATCTCTGTTTCTCTAATTATTAGGACCAAACTATGGCGATCTTCCTCGGAAACATCCTTTGAATTTAGAGTAAAATAAAAACTTATTCTGAGGAAAATTCTGAGGAAGGTTCTCAGGTTCTCATCTTGGAAGTACCAGTAAGTCTGGTTAGTATCTTATATCTATAAAACTGAAGCACAGCCCGGTCATTTTCATAGGGTCCCAGAGGGACACCTGCGGTACAGTGTCAGGTCATCGCGTCCTTTGTCACATTAAATTTATTTCCCCTTCTCACGGGCTGAATGAAACTTCACCCTGGTTACAACTGAAACTGCAGCAGTCTCACCTTTACAGATGCATCCTCTGCTGTGGTTTCAGGCAGCAGCGGCTCCTCGAGGCGCCGGATGCAACGGCAGCTTGCGCTTCTGCTGAGAGAAGCAAACCAGAGGCACAAACCCAGTGGGCCGCCACCAGAACCATGGACAGAACCACAGACAGAACCAGCAGCCGAAACCAAAAACGCAGATCAGTCAATTGACCGAAAACAGCAATCATTGCCTGAACCATTGACTGAACCATCACCAGAACCACTGACAAAACCACGGACAGAACCAGAGACAGAACCAGCAACCGAAACCGCAGATCGGTCAATCGACCAAAACCAGAAATCATCGCCAGAACCACAGACTGACACTTCACCAGAACCGATGACTGAATCCACCGACCATCTCCTGAGAGTGAACCAGAGAGAGAGTCCTCTTCGTTACACATCAAATTTTTCTGGGTGGCGCCATCTGATTCACACTGAAATAATTTAACTCTTTTTTTCTGGCTTCTATGAACTTAAAGAAAAAACAACCAAAAAAAAAAAAAACTAGTGGTATTAACACTTTTATTTTCACATTTCAAATCAATGAATCTGTCTATAGTAAATTATTAGAATCCAATAGTAATATTACATCCAAATGACATATTCAAGGTTAAAAAAATATTTATACGAAACTAAAATGTATTAGCATCATCAAAAACAGGACGCAAAGTTCAAGAAAATAAAGATGATGACGTGGAAAGAAAAGCTGAAGTTTGCTTTGTTGCAAAGTGAAGATGTTTGAGGAGTAAGTCGAGGTCACAGCGAGTTCAAAACGGAAATTAAATCTGAAGCTCTTCAGATCTGCAGACTCCTTCAGCTCTTAACAAACACATGTAAAAAAAGATTAAAAAAGCATCTCGGCAGGAAAGAGTTCAAGTTTCTAGTCCTGAAATCGTCCATGAACAGAGTAAGTTTAAAGAGAGAAAAGCTGCTAAAAGAAAACGGCTACACGTTCAAGCTCCAGATCTTTCTTAATGTATCCAGGTCATCAGAATCCAAAAGAAAATAAGGGCTCTTCATTCCTCTCAATGTGATTTCAGTGTTATCAATTATCTGTTATAATCCTAGTTTTATTGAGTCTACAGACACATGGGACCCCCCCCCTAGTGAAAACCATACCGTCTCCAAATGGGGTTTTTGAATTTTTAAGAAAACGCTGAGGGACTTTTCCCTTTATGGGTTGAAGAAGTTTCCTGCTTTTTGATCTAAAAAGGGGGGTGGGTGGTTGACGGAGGACAATGACAAAATGGACCCATCCCACCCATTCAAAAATTAACCCCCCACCCCGGAATCTGACTGGCCACCTCTGTAGGGTTGCGAAACCACCACAAAGACACATAAGAGACATGAGCTTTCAAGATACAGACAAACAACCAGCGCAGTAGATTTTTTTGGTCTCGTTTCTTTGAAATCATCCGACCAACCCTGAGATTTACCTTGTGACCCTTGATTGAGAACCACAGCTCAAAGCAACACATTACAAAATGTCTTAGGCACTTCGGTCAACTTTGGACTCAGATACCTGCAGACCTTGAGCTCGGCTCCGGTGAATTTGGATTTACCAGGAAGTCACTAGTCCACGAACAATTGGCCCCGCGGACGAACCCCCCGGACGACCTCACATGGTGAAAGATGAGCCGTTGTCGCCGGATACGTCCCCCAAGCGGCGAGTGGACACGTAGGTCTCTGAGGTGACCCTGGAGAAGCGGCGGGTGTTGATGTACTTCTTCCCCAGACACCACAGGTCCTGGAAAATCCTCCGGAAGTGGTTCCTGAACCTCACCCCCACGAAGGCGTACAGCACCGGGTTGAGGCAGCAGTGCAGGTAGGCGACGGTCTGCGTCACCGTCTTGGCCACCTGCAGGGCGTCCGATGCCTCACACGTCTGCTGTCGGAACATGTTGACAGTGTCGTACAACAGCGCAATATTGTAGGGCAGGTGGCAGGCGATGAACACTGCTACGACGGCCAGTACCACCCGCACCGCCTTGTGCCGCTGGAAGTTTCTGGCCCTCAGCAGTGTGACGATGACAGCGGTGTAGCAGAAGGTCATGATCAGCAGCGGCAGAAAGAAGCCCACGGCCAGCTGGGTGCTGGGGACGGCCACCTTGGTCATCCAGGCTACACTGTCGTCCATGAAGCTGAACTCGCACACGTACTGTGGTGGCCCGGAGGTCTTGCTCCTCTCGTGACTCAGGTACATGGAGGCGTCACTGATGTGGGTCTGGTTCCTCTCCTGACCCTCGTATATGACGCCATCCCTGAGGTGGGACGGCACATACCAGTTGTAGAAGTAGAAGGTTGGAATGGACAGCAGAAAGGCGAAGGTCCAGACGATAATGCAAATGAGGCGGCCGTAGGGCAGCGAGCGCAGTCTGAAGCTGCGGCGGGCCTGGACGATGGCGATGTAGCGGTCGGCGCTGATGCAGGCGAGCAGCAGCATGCCGCTGTACAGGTTCACGCTGTAGGAGCCGCGCAGCAGCTTGCAGGCCACCGGCCCCATTGACCACGACGACAGCTCATTGTAGACAATGAAAGGCAGTGCCATCACGAACAGCAGGTCCGTGACGGCCACGTTGAGCAGGTAGACGTCGGTCATGGACTTGGTCTTCTTGTAGAAGGCGTAGGTGACGATCACTAGGCTGTTCCCCATGAAGCCCAGGATGCAGATGATGGAGTGGACGTACGGACCAACCACCAGCTCCACATTCTGGTTGTTCTGGTAAGAACAGGGTCCGACTAGGTCGTAGTCGTAATCGGTTTCGTTAAGATGGAGATCTGACTGGTTGAGCATTAATCTGTCCTCCTGGAAGTCCATCCTCTTGTTCCTCTGCTGTAAACAACAAAGTTAGAAAGTTAAACTGTGCAGTAGTGACTTCAGACCATTGTTGTTGCACATCAGTAAAGTTCGTAGTTTACATGTTGCAAAATATGAAGTTTTTAGTAAATGACAAAGGAGAAACAAAGTCAGTAAACACAAGGTTTAAGAGGATATTTGGTTGGTTTTCAGGCACTGAAGGGTCAAACTGTTCTTCTTTACTGAAGGACTGCACGTGGGTTTTCTTCAGGTAAAACAGGAAAAGCAGCACCACTTCTTTGGACTCATGTAAAATGCATTTTAAGGTGGTGCTGTTCAGCAGCACAAAACATGAGCGAGGTAATGGAAAACTATACAAACAGCTGCTGAAGCCATTCGTCACCACAGCTGACAAAACTGCTACTGAAATTTAGCGTCCGGGAAAAGCTTGTTGACATTAGTCAGGTTTCTGTTGATATTCAGCTCAAAATCTAAAGAAATTTCCAGAAAATTGGCAAAAGAAATTGCAAAGTAACATGGTTACTGTTCTGGGAAAACCAGTAGACTGCTTATAAATCTACCAACATCACGATGAAAATACGAGACAAACAGTTCAGGCAGTATCAATGTCGAAAGTACGTGAAACATTTGGTCCAATCGATTCTCCAGTCGCTGCCATTAAACCATTGCAAGGACAAAGCCTGGAGAAAGTGGAGTAGTCCAGCACATAAACAAAACATCTGTTTCCAGTCTTTATAATAAAGCTTCATACACAGTGTACAGACATGAGAGTGGTATCGACCTGAACCTCTGATTTTCAGAGAGAAAGACAAGACGTCAATCACTGAGGAGCAGTGAATCCGTAGCGGCAGGGTTTGTGTTTTAGGTCCGGTCCGACCAGCAGGAGTCCTCAGCTCTAAGATCTGAGTCTCCTCATCGTAAAATTCAGCAGGAGTCCTGCTGAATCCTGACACTGTCCAGCTCTGAAAATTTACCATAAAAAACTTAAAATCCATCACAAACCTCTGAGGAAGTCAGTGGAGAAAAGTCTAGACTAGCATTATGATTACCAGTTTACAACTGGTTGAACTGGATTACAGTTCAGGAGCAGCATTTTTTTTTTTGTCAGCTGCAGTCAGGACGCAACAACATTTAAAGACAGGTAAATAAAAACGAATAAAACACAAGTAAACCAGTGTCTGCATTAAATCTTGAATTAACATTTGTGTATGTTTATAAAATCTTTAAAGGTCTGTAATAAAATTCTCTCTGCTGATGTTCTCAACAAGGCCATAAGTTATAATTCGTCCTCTGATCAGAGCCATGTCATCAAGGCATCAAAGGGATCAGCTCCTCCACCCTCTGCCACACTTTACAGCCTGCACAGTTCGTTCAGGACAGAAACAACTGTTTTTCACTTTGACTTTCTCCAAGTTTCAGTCAGTCTGAAGTCAAAAGCATAAGACAATAAAAAGAAGATATTTAAATGATACGAAAGTGGCACAAATGTCACGGTGTCTGATTTGTGGTACGGTGAAGGTCCTGAGTCTCCTCTACTGATGAAAAGTGTCGATGTAGGTGGTGGTTGTATGAATGTGAGCGTCTAAGAGTTTGTTTTCGGTGGAGGAAGTTTGCAGAAAAGGAGGTCAGTTCAAACCTCATGGGTAATGTGTAGTTTCTTCTCTTCTCGGAGGTTTAAATTACGTTGATCGGAGGGTAGAGGGACATTCTCATTTTTACAGTCGTCTGGGGGATTTGAGAGATTTTAAATCAGTGGAAGAGGAAAATCTCTTAATATTTTCTTAATACTGTATGTAGATATTAAGTGTAACAAGAGTAAATATGTTCATTTACTTAAACGGCAGTTGTTTTCTAAACAGATTCTTTTCTTCTTCTTGAAGAAAGTAGAAACAGAATGAAGAAAGAAGGAAGGAGAGAAAAAGACCAGCAAAAAATACCAATGATCTTCAGTAAAGACTTCAAGTAGATAAAGTCCTCAACTTTTGGTAGAGATGTAGCTAATAAAGTGATTTTCACTGATTCAAATTGTTCCATGTGCAAAAAAATACATTGTGTTTGTGAATGAGAGGCAGATAACGCGCTCTGTAAATGCAGCTAACTGAATATTATCTTGTTTCTTGTATTAAACAAATACAGAATTATAAATTAAATTAAATTATTTCATTTGCCTACTTCATTTCTTCAAATGTCTGAATGTAAATATGATGGTATAACTTATATCAGCCTTGTTGTTATTTGATTTTCTTTTTTAGATTTTTTGTGTGTGGAAAACGCTGACACTTCCTCAAACATCTCCTGTTCCAGCTGTTTACTTCCGCCCGCTGAACGTGATGCAAACATCAGGCTGGACAACAGCAGCTTAGTTTGTCCTCTCTGACTTCCCTTATTTCAAATGTCATCTGAAGTAAAAGTATCACTTTTATTTTTGTGTATTTTAGGACTTCCTATAAAACATGGGACTTCCTTAAATAATCAGCTGATCACAACCTGAGACTGGGACTCGGATATGCTTAAAAAATGGACTGAACAGAACAAATTGAATCTGAGCTGCTGAGTCAACATAAGAACCAGAACCTGTGTCAGTTTCGAGGTGGAGGACGTCTCAGACTCAAACATTTAGGAGTAATCTCACCGTCTGCAGGAGTTTGATTTGTCGCATTCTTCACATTTAACCCTTTTTATCCTGCCAGACCTAAAAAGACCCTGTAAACAGTCAGGTACATAAGTATTTGGAAGGTGGAACAATTTTTACGATTCCCCGACCTCTCTGAAACAAACGAAACAACATGTGACGGAAGTGTAAACTGGAGCATAAAAAAAAGAGAGAAAACCTGGAGCCTGTTTGTACAAGACCAAACAACGCACAGTGCATGGGGGGTCAGCAGGGCTGGATTTGCCCCCCTGCATCAAAGTTGGGTAACAGCAGGGTGGGGGCATCTTCCTGCCACAGCAACTGCAGGTACAGAGTAACAGCAGTAAATTCACAGCAAGCCCTGTGTTATCCTATTTTAATGGATCATTATCATTATTATTATTGACACATTAAGGTGAATTTTAACGTTCTTCTAATGTTGCACAGACGTTGAGGTGGAAAAATTTAACCTTAAAGTCTGTTTGGTAATTTAATCTTCAACGGTTGGTCTCGTTTTGTTTGTTAGATTTTCACTTACAAATATATGTAGTAAAGCAAAAGGAGGAAGAAGCTAAAAATGATAAAATACTCTAGTGAAGTAAAAAATAGCTCAAAGTACAGATAAGTATTGAGTAAATTTACTTAGTTACATTCCAACACATTTTAATTATAATTCTGACCTTTCAACTGACTGTGTATTTTAACCCACAGATGAAATAATTAAAATGTTCTAAAATGAGCCTGTTTTTGTCATTTTCTCTCATCATTGTCACTCTTTTGTTTTAGTCATTTACACTGATATGAATCTGTGTTTTTTGTGTCTTTGTTTTAATTTTTTATCTTGGTTTCTCTTTTATGTGATGTGAAATGAGGAACTTTAAAAAAAAAAAAAAATTTAAATTAAAAAAAAAAAAGGACTTTTGAAGTGACAGCTGACGTGGGATTTACATGTTTGGAGGAATCTATTTAAAACTTCATATCAAAGATAAAATGACATTGAAGCTAAAAGTCTCTGTGAGACAACCACGATGTGAACGGATGAATTCAACGACAAGGAGATACAAACCGAACAAAGCAGAAAATCTGGACATTTCTGCTGTAAAATAAAAATCTGAACAAGTCTGATCTCTGTAACTCCAGAGAATTATTCTAGACATTGTTTGGATTTAACTGACTCATCAAGTTGAGAATTCACATCACTCTCAGAGAAAAGTGAAAGAACCGAGGGTCTGTGGTTTAACTGCAAGAGTCAGAACAATCAAGTGAAGCAAAAAAAGGAGGAGGAAACAAAGAACTCAATAAAAATAAAAAGAGAAATGACTGATTAAATGCAGGACTCACCGGTTTACAGTCGGTTACGGTTTACGGTCCGCGCTGCTGGTTCCTTGGTGGTTCAGACAGGTGGTGTGAGGGAAAAGGCAGCTGCTCGAACACTGAAAACCACTGACGGGGTTTGTTCCTGAAACCTCTAAATCAAGTCTTCCTCTTTGACGCTCCCTTCAAATCTGGTTGAGATTATTCTGTCTTTGCTTTGTCTGTCTTTGCTTAAATGTCTCATCTTCACCCTGATGTCCATCGAACTTAAACCTAAAATAACAGCGTCCAGAGCAGCTGAGGGGTTGTCAGGGTGTTGGTGTTATAACAGGAGCATAAGCAGTCAACTGTTTAAGGATGAAAGCTGGATTTTCATTTCACAAGCTCCATCTCTCCTTAGTGGGTAACTTTACTTTAACCCCTGTATCTGTTCAAATTCAGCTAAACCAGCAGTGACCAGCTCCTGTCTGCAGTGTAGCCAACTGTCACTGATCACTGAGACACCGGAAGAGACTTAAATACAGCAAGATTCTGAATGGAGTCCTGAAGCCTCTTTTATTCTCTGGTTTCTAAGTGGATTTCTGGAGCTTTTACTCTGGAGGGACATCAGAGGTAAAGATGTCCTCAGGAAGAAGTGACACTGAATCTATGTGAGTTATTAAATGTGTGTCACAGAGGTGCTCAGAAACGGATGCTAATATCTTGGTAGGTAGCATCCAAGAGTTTCAAAATAAAGGTAGTTGCTAAGCCGTTGCTTCGTGGTCAGAGAGACATGAGTGAATGACAGGATGTGGTTGAATGCGGTCCTCGTTAGCTGACCCCTACGAGGCTGCTCAGGGTTTAACGTCGCTATGAGGTTGATAAACTTTTGCTTTGGATCATTCTATCTTTACACCGTCATCAGGACCCTCTAAATGATTCTGCAGAAAACGAGCCCTCAATACACATCCATTTATTCGCCAAGTGAAACTGTACAGACTTAAATATTGAGGAGACAAAGAGGTGTGAAACAGGAAAGCCAAGAGTGAAAGATGATGGGAGAGTCAGGCCACCTCCTCCATGTAATCGGCTCCGTGACTCTGACTGAGCTGAGAGACGCTCAGGTCCTGAGTGGTTTCGTCGAACTGCGGAACAGAACAAACAGCAGCAGGAGGTTTAATCGTGGAACCAAGCCCAAACTGGGACACACAGAGAACCCCGGAGGTCTGATCACCTTGTCGCTGATGTCAGGCCCCTCGATGGAAACTTCCTCGATCTCCTCGCCAACGCTCAGCTCGCTCTTGGACAAATCTGACCGATGACTGAAATGAAAAATGAAAAACGTCTTTACTTTCCATCCGAATTTGGACCGATGTGCTTCCCTCCAGGTTTCATCCATAGAAGTTTTATCCACAGGTACAGCTCTGATCACCATTCAATCATTTAAAGCCTTTTTATGAAAAATTGGCCAGAAACTCACTGGTTCTCAGATGAGACAATTTGCAACTTTTATTTATCTTAAACTCTATTGTTTTCATTTTGGATTCATGGTCAGAAAAAAAAATACAATTCTGCTATGAAAAAATGTCATTTTTGGACAATCTTAGTGACGTAAATTAAAAAAAAAAATAACTGGAAGTTTAATCTTTAATGAAAATGAATGTGGTTGCAACCCTGAATTTCCCCCTGTCACTGTGTTGGAAACTTTATGTTTGGTCAAAAGTTCATTACCACTCGACAGACTCTGATGTCCGTGACTGAGGACTACCCCCCCCCCCCGCACACACAACACTGAGGCCTGAATAACATGTCCTTACTTTTTAAGAATGCCCTCATCTCCCACAATGTCCTGTTTCAGTGTAAGAGCAGGCTTGACTCACTTCCTTCTATTCAGTCTACTGAAATCTGTGAGGCTACCACCAGACGAGAGAGGTTAATCACACCTGATGCATTGGACAGGTTTGTCAGCACCAACCAGCCAATCACAACGTCACTCTGGGCTTTTTTCTGTGTCCTCTGAACTGGACCTTTCACTCCACCTGACGAGTCGTTCTGAGGACTCGTCTCTTCATCCAATAGAAATTAAGGAAAAAAGAAAATAAACCTCAGAGCGAACGACAAACACACAGTCACTCTCTAAAACTCCCTCTATCATAGGACTGTGTTTTAATCCAGCTAATGTGTGTATACATATATGTCTCCATGCTGTTTATATGGACTCTATGTATTCATTCATGTATAAGAACAGATACGTGCATGTCTTTTTTTTGTCCTTTGTTCACTGTCTTACCCTGAATTCTTTTATTTCCTTCTTTCGCAGTCTTGTAAAGTACTGTCTTAGATAAGTGCTACATAAATAATCTTTATTCAGTATTTCTATTACTAAAAAGCAGTAACGTGTCAACCAGGTCCCCAATAGAATTGAATCTGTAAAACCCGATGGGGACACAGATAAAAACTACAGAGAGCTTCCTCAGTCTCTGGCTCCCTTTTGATTTTTGGTCAATGATGCAGATTTAAGAACTTCACTGACGTTGAAACTGAATGGGAAAAATTCATGTGGATTTTCTTCACCACTGGTGAATACACTAATCACAGCACGTCCACTTGGTTCCACTTTAAATTGATTTCAAATGCTGTTGTGATCAGAGCATTGGACAAACAAGAGGTTGTCTACACGATCAATGTGGTGGATTCAAACACAGATCAATGTGAACTAAAAATATGTTCAATGTAACAGTGACAGATCAGTTTTTCAATCTTACCTGTTAAAGTCATCGTCATATTCAACATCATCATCTGTGGAAACAAAGTTTTAAACTTTTAATTTGTGAAACGTAAAGAGGTTTTAAGTCTGAGCTGTTTTTTCTCTTCAGTCAGTCTGAAGGTAACAAATAAAGTCCCCTACTTTATCTGTATAATCAGAATACAAAGTCCACTTGACTTAATCTTACAACAAAGCCCCACCTTAAAAAACAGAAGGACATATCCTAAGAGTCTGACTTGGGCCACAGTGACCGATTTTCTTTAAACTTGGATGTTGTGTTTATGATGGAGGAGCTGCAGATGAAAACAAGTGTCGATGCTACCAACGAGAATGTGAAACGCTCCCTCCTTTACTTTGACTTTTAAGACGATGGCTCAGTAAATATTCTTGCCATCTTGGATGTGTTTGGTATCTGTTTAAGACACCTTACCTTTGCACACCTGAATAACACATCAATATTCATTAAGGGCCATGGTCCGGTCCGAGTCCTACCTAAATGCAGGGATCCGGTTCTATCATTCAGGCCCTTGGAGTCTGTGACCCCTGTCTCTCTAGGTTCTGAGGTTCCTGTGGAGGAGAACATCAGTTCAGTTTTAGAGGAGAAGAGGACTTCGTTTTAAAGAGTCTCCATCCTGGCTCAGAAAAAACACGTGACCGGCTACTATTCAGATTCACAGCAAAGTGTCTGAAAACTGATCAGTGTGATATTTCAGTTTCTCCCTATTTAATAAATCTGCAGATAGAAATGTGAGTGCTGGGATGTTGAGAATAGACTGATGAGGTACAATATGAGTTTTAAAAATTTTGGCATTAGGCTGAAAAGCGAACGAGAATCCATAATAATGACTCTAATGACAAATAAGAATTTCCAGTGTCCAGATTATCAGTAGACGTGCGGAACCTTTGATTATTTAGTGGCCCACCCTCTTGCTCTAGTGAATAGCAACGGATCGTCAGGATGTTGTTTGCTGTAACCACCTTGGCAGCCTCTAGGTGGTGCTATTAAAAGGCCCAGATGTTTAGAATCAAACTGACCGTTCCTGCTGTGGATCTGCTCCGACATGCTGCTGCTTCCTCCTCCTCCTCCTCCTCCTCCTCCTCCTCCTCCTCCTCCTCCTCCTCCTCGTGGAGCCTCAGACAGGGACCCTGCAGGACTGCCTCTGGCACCGGACGCCTCCACCTTCCTGGGGTACAGACAGAACACGGTCAGCTGAGGATGGAGGTGCACTGACACATCAACCAGCTGTAGATCAAACAGGACTCACTGGAATTGGTCTCCATTAAAGATTTTTTACTCTGGCTACAAAGTAATCTGTTACCATACTGGCGCAAATATAAGACCCCGCCCCCGCCACCTTTTCAACAGCTGTTTCAGGAAAAAGACTTTCAGACATTTTTATTTTACGTTTTTTTATAAAGTGAAGAGAGCTGAACTCAAACCCTTCAGGGGTCCAACAGAAAGTCCAACAGAAACATTCTTTCTGACTATTATTCTTCCAGACTTTTTTCTTGACACTCAGGAATTCATTTCCTTCAAAACACCCCCGCAGAGTTGAGGTTCTATGGCCTTTAATCGAACTTTAACCCGGTTCCTCATGTGCTAGTAAAATCTGAGTCCTTTCAAATCAATCAGTGGTTGGTTTGGTGGAGGATGAAAATATCTCGGTAAATCTAGATCACAGAGATTCTGAGCTGAAATGCTGCAACTCTCTAAAAAGGCTGATCTGTACTGGGCTTGAAAAGACAGGAAGTGAAAAGACTGTAATATCTGTACATCAACAGCAGACACGTCTAAATAGGCCAAAATTTTCACTGGGTTTGGTGCATCCAAAAACGTGTTACTTCATTTATCCAGTGATCAGGTTTAATGGTATGTGGAGGAGAGTGAATAATCAATAATGATCAATTCAGGGAGAGAGCGCGTGCGAGAGAGAGAGAGAGAGAGAGAGAGAGAGAGAGAGAGAGAGAGAGAGAGATACACCTTCAGCTCACCTGAGCTCAGAGTTCTGACTGTGTTCAGTCAAAGGATCGTCTCGCTCACCCTCTGAGTCTCCAGCCAGGACTGACAGACTGAGACCGGGGGGGGGGCAGAGAGAGAGAGAGAGAGAAAGAGAGAGGGCCAGAGAGAGAGAGAGAAAGAGTCAGAGAGAGAGAGAGAGAAAGAGAGAGGGCCAGAGAGAGCGAGCGAAAGAGTCAGAGAGAGAGAGCCAGAGAGAGAGACAGAGAGAAAGAGAGAGGGCCAGAGAGGGGAAAGAGAGAGGGCCAGAGAGAGAGAGAGAGATGGAGAGAGGGCCAGAGAGAGAGAAAGAGTCACAGAGAGAGAGAGAGAGAGGGAGAGCGATGGAGAGAGGGCCAGAGAGAGAGAAAGAGAGCCAGAGAGAGAGAGCGATAGAGAGAGGGCCAGAGAGAGAGAGAGAGAAAGAGTCAGAGAGAGAGAGCCAGAGAGAGAGAGGGCCAGAGAGAGAGAAAGAGAGAGGGCCAGAGAGAGAGAGAGATGGAGAGAGGGCCAGAGAGAGAGAAAGAGTCTCAGAGATAGAGAGAGAGAGAGAGCGATGGAGAGAGGGCCAGAGAGAGAGAAAGAGAGCCAGAGAGAGAGAGCGATAGAGAGAGGGCCAGAGAGAGAAAGAGTCAGAGAGAGAGAGAGAGAGCGATAGAGAGAGGGCCAGAGAGAGGGAAAGAGTCAGAGAGAGAGAGAGAAAGAGCCAGAGAGAGAGAGCCAGAGAGAGAGATACAAGGCAAAAGAAGGGGAAAAAAAAGGAGCGAGAGGACAGAGTCAATGACACACTCACATTTATCCCTCTATACTTCTGAGGACCCTCTATTACTTAAATCAATTTCTAAGTCTGAATCTCTATCCAAAAATGTCCCCACTTCATAAAAATGTGGTCAATTCCTACAAACAACCTCCTTTTCCCAAATCTCTTGACTTTCCAGTCTCGAGGTCAAAATTTCAAACCTGTTGTCTGAGAGTCTGAAGCCTGAGAACACACATTTCTAGCAGGAAGCCTTTTACATCTCTAACTATCGGGACAGATTAGTCTCAGACTTTTTCTTCCTCATTCTGGTGAATCTAGAACCAGGAGGAGGAGAGGCCTGGGGCTGCTCCGCCGCCCCCCCTCATCTCTCTGCCTCAATGACCCAGTTCCTCTGCAGAGATCATTAAAGTTTCAGCGTGGAGCGTAATCCGACTCAGATGCCGGGACCGGCGCTGACGTGGATGCCTGTGTCTGATCCCACAACATCAAACGGAGCCTGTGTGAATCCATCACACAGTCGGAGTTGGCAGAGCAGCTCCTGGTGACACCTGTTACTAAAACCGCGGAACAGGACTTTAATGGCAGCTGTCAACAAGTCTGTCTCCGGCCAGCGGGGCAACGAATCCACCTGCCCACAGGTATCTACTGATCTGAGATCTGAGGTGTCCGATCAGACGGAGGACATGGAAAACCGGGAACACTCACTCATTGAGGCTTCGGCCTCGCCTCATGGGGGAAAGGGCTGGCCCAGAAAGACTCTCCTCCCTCAGGGGGACAACACTGCAGGGTGGGGAGGAGGGGACACACAGGTAGAGGAAGACGGAAAGGACAGGTGAGGAAAGACGGCAGGATGAGGATGGGACACAAGACAAAAAAAATCCAAGACAAAGTGGGGAAATAAAGACCGACATGGCAGTGAAGCACTCTGGGATAGAAGTAGGAAGGGGAGGGAGAGATACCTGTCCAGGTGAGATGAGGTCAGAGGGACAGAGATCCAGTCTGTTGACCTGGGTTCTGGATAGAACATCTGGCAGAACCTCACTGAGGAACGTCATATTTCCTGTCCTGCTGTGTTCATTTAGTTACTACTGATACTCATCACTTCCTTCTTGTACTCCACAATAAAAACGCCTTAATGTGAAGGCTGTATTTGGCCTATATTGTGAAAGCAGAGACGTCGACGAGGACAACGATTCACGCGCCAGCATTTTCTACAAGTGTGTGTGTAGACGAACAAACTGCTGCATCTTAACTAGTTAAACTAGTTAATCCAGTTTCACACTAAACTGCCACTTTGATCAGCTGCACCACCTCTAGTTGCACTATGCCTGACGGAGTCAAGGACGGGACGGAGACGGGACGGAGACAGGACGGGGACAGGGACAGGGACAGGACAGGACAAGGACGGGGAGAAGGAAAAGGACGGCGACAAGGACTGGGACGGGGATGGGACGAGGACTGGGACGGGAACTGGACGGGGACAGAACTGGACGGGACAGGACAGGACAGGACAGGACAGGACAGGACAGGACAGGACAGGACAGGACAGGACAGGACAGGACAGGACAGGACAGGACAGGACAGGACAGGACAGGACAGGACAGGACAGGACAGGACAGGACAGGACAGGACAGGACAGGACAGGACAGGACAGGACAGGACAGGACAGGACAGGACAGGACAGGACAGGACAGGACAGGACAGGACAGGACAGGACAGGACAGGACAGGACAGGACAGGACAGGACAGGACAGGACAGGACAGGACAGGACAGGACAGGACAGGACAGGACAGGACAGGACAGGACAGGACAGGACAGGACAGGACAGGACAGGACAGGACAGGACAGGACAGGACAGGACAGGACAGGACAGGACAGGACAGGACAGGACAGGACAGGACAGGACAGGACAGGACAGGACAGGACAGGACAGGACAGGACAGGACAGGACAGGACAGGACAGGACAGGACAGGACAGGACAGGACAGGACAGGACAGGACAGGACAGGACAGGACAGGACAGGACAGGACAGGACAGGACAGGACAGGACAGGACAGGACAGGACAGGACAGGACAGGACAGGACAGGACAGGACAGGACAGGACAGGACAGGACAGGACAGGACAGGACAGGACAGGACAGGACAGGACAGGACAGGACAGGACAGGACAGGACAGGACAGGACAGGACAGGACAGGACAGGACAGGACAGGACAGGACAGGACAGGACAGGACAGGACAGGACAGGACAGGACAGGACAGGACAGGACAGGACAGGACAGGACAGGACAGGACAGGACAGGACAGGACAGGACAGGACAGGACAGGACAGGACAGGACAGGACAGGACAGGACAGGACAGGACAGGACAGGACAGGACAGGACAGGACAGGACAGGACAGGACAGGACAGGACAGGACAGGACAGGACAGGACAGGACAGGACAGGACAGGACAGGACAGGACAGGACAGGACAGGACAGGACAGGACAGGACAGGACAGGACAGGACAGGACAGGACAGGACAGGACAGGACAGGACAGGACAGGACAGGACAGGACAGGACAGGACAGGACAGGACAGGACAGGACAGGACAGGACAGGACAGGACAGGACAGGACAGGACAGGACAGGACAGGACAGGACAGGACAGGACAGGACAGGACAGGACAGGACAGGACAGGACAGGACAGGACAGGACAGGACAGGACAGGACAGGACAGGACAGGACAGGACAGGACAGGACAGGACAGGACAGGACAGGACAGGACAGGACAGGACAGGACAGGACAGGACAGGACAGGACAGGACAGGACAGGACAGGACAGGACAGGACAGGACAGGACAGGACAGGACAGGACAGGACAGGACAGGACAGGACAGGACAGGACAGGACAGGACAGGACAGGACAGGACAGGACAGGACAGGACAGGACAGGACAGGACAGGACAGGACAGGACAGGACAGGACAGGACAGGACAGGACAGGACAGGACAGGACAGGACAGGACAGGACAGGACAGGACAGGACAGGACAGGACAGGACAGGACAGGACAGGACAGGACAGGACAGGACAGGACAGGACAGGACAGGACAGGACAGGACAGGACAGGACAGGACAGGACAGGACAGGACAGGACAGGACAGGACAGGACAGGACAGGACAGGACAGGACAGGACAGGACAGGACAGGACAGGACAGGACAGGACAGGACAGGACAGGACAGGACAGGACAGGACAGGACAGGACAGGACAGGACAGGACAGGACAGGACAGGACAGGACAGGACAGGACAGGACAGGACAGGACAGGACAGGACAGGACAGGACAGGACAGGACAGGACAGGACAGGACAGGACAGGACAGGACAGGACAGGACAGGACAGGACAGGACAGGACAGGACAGGACAGGACAGGACAGGACAGGACAGGACAGGACAGGACAGGACAGGACAGGACAGGACAGGACAGGACAGGACAGGACAGGACAGGACAGGACAGGACAGGACAGGACAGGACAGGACAGGACAGGACAGGACAGGACAGGACAGGACAGGACAGGACAGGACAGGACAGGACAGGACAGGACAGGACAGGACAGGACAGGACAGGACAGCTAAAGTGAGCGGACCTTTTGTGTTTTGGATGTTTATCACAGGTACGTGCAGCATGGACCCATGGATGTGCAGATACTGAAAACTAACAGCTGACTCCTTCGTATCTCACTCGGAGAAGACCGTTTCTACTGGAGCCATCGGCGTCCCGGCATTTCCCTCCTCCCCAGAACGTCGGCTGATCGCCATCGGCTCTACAGCCCTGATACTTATTGTGACTGCCAGTCCTCTCTGATGAGTCCTTTTCTCCGAACGAAGGACTACGACTTCAGAGGCATCAGAGATAAAACAGGCCAGACTGTCTCAGACCAGGGTGACACAAAATCTGAGACCAATAATGAAGATAAGGTTCACACATCTTTAAAACTGTCCTGAAACAACAGACACTGGAAATCCTCAGTATTTTTGGGTCTTTATGTCACTGATGTTCACTGACTGGACTTTCTAATGTAGTTACAGCAAATTTTATGGGACATTTCCCTTTTATTTCCTTTAAACATAGCTACTGTTTCTCTACAGGTGGTGCTTACTTTGAGATTTGGTAAAACAAGGAGACTGTATATTTAAACAGCGTATAATGGTGCAGCTTCTTTCAAAATAACAACCACAGAGACTGGCTGTTTCTGGTGAACAGGGCCAGACAACAAGAGCATGTCAAAACAAAGTTGTTTTTATGGGCACAACATTCAGACTTAGCAAGATTTCCTCATGTGTTAATGAATTCAGTGTCCTAACCAGCCGTAGGTCTTCTGCGGTTTGGGCAGCGGGTCGTCGAAGAAGGAATCGCCGTCGTCGAGGTCATCCTCCACCTCCAGGTCCAGGTCCAGGCGCTCCCTCTTCAGACCAAAGGAGGGCACCTTGCCGTCTGGCGCCCGCTGCTGGAAGTCTCCTTTACCCAGAGATGTCCCACACTCCAATTCCTGATCAACAACACAAAAACACGACAGACGACACAGAGGGTTTAGCTTCAGGTCCAGAGGGCGGGTCGGAGTTTTATTAAACAGGTGACGAGGAACAATCAAAGGATTAAAGAGGAAAACTCGGAGGCAACTGATGCTAAGTTCCCTGTTCTGCCTTCAGCTCCATGATTTTCAGACAACAGCTTGAGTCAATAAAGATCAGTGACTGTTGTAGCAATAATAAAGGTTTTTCAGGTTATACAGCAGCCTGTTATTTAAAAGGTACCAGCTGACTAAATCATCTTCTTCATTGGCTTTATTTACTTTATTTTGTACTTAAACGCAGCAGTAAAGACCAGGTTCTAATAAAAGTCAGTAAAGACATTGACCGGGTCTCTAATCAGATTTAATTATTTTGTTTCAGCACATGATCGATTCCCACAACACTAACACAGAGTCACCTCTGGCTAATATAGTGTTAATAGTTCTTTTATTCTCAGCCATTTCTACTTTGCAGTTTTTTTTAATCATTATTAAGCTTCCATCAATAAAAGTGGACACTTCCTGCAGATATTCCACAGTAAAAGCCTACAGCGATGCCTTTACAGTGACAGTGTCTGAACTGTGAACATTTTTATTCGCTAGTTAACTACTGTCACTTTGTTAATTTTTCTTGTTCTGCGGTCACGGTTACTTCACAATAAAAGCCTTCCAGCATTGTTGACAGTCCTGTGACGGGTGTGCAGGTGTAGTCTAGGTTCACAGACAGAAAAGGTTTATACCTGCATCACTGAAATATAACAGAAAATACTTTTACATGTGTGAATGTGTATCTTCAGTATCTGTAGAAAACAAACTGCTCATACCTTTTAAGCCACTTTTAATTTTTTTTTATGTCTTTCTAGTACAGTAGCTATATTTGGGTTGGTATGTATGTGCATGTGTATATACGGTGTATATATATACAGAGTATATATGCAACCAGTCATGTTCGAGTTACATCCATGTGTGTCTAGACTCATATGTAGTGACGACTTTGAAGGAATTTCTAATCTAATGTTTGTGCCTGTGATGAAATTCCCTCCAGTCGTCAGCCACAGACGGACGACCATGGTAGACACCAGTGCTGACGCAGACCACGTACGGACTACTACGGACCTACGACCACGGACGCACGGCCATGGGAAGACGACAACGGACACACGACCACGGCCGATACCGGTGCCAACACAGACCACGGACAGACGTCCATGGACGACAGCAGTGCCCATGCAGACCATGGCAGATGAACACGGACACAGACCACAGACAGACAACAATGGATGGACAACAACGGATGGACGACCACAGACAGATGACAATGGACGGACGACCAAGGACGGACGACCACGGAGGGACGAATGACCATGGACGACACCAGTGCCGACGCAGACCACGGACGGACGACCACGAATGACAACAAACGACAATCAACAGAAAACCACAGACGGACAACCACAGACAGACAACCACAGACCGACAACTATGGACGGACAACCCCGGACCAACGACCACGGTGCGAACACAGACCACGGACAGACGACCATGGACAGACAACAACGGACGGACAACAAAGGATAGACGACCACGGACGACACCAGTACCAACACAGACCAAGGCGGACGACAATGGACGGACAACCACGGACGACACCAGTACCGACACAGACCACGGTGGATGACAACGGACGGACGACCACGGATTGACAACCACGGACAGATGAACGACCAGGGACAGACGACCATGGTGCCAACACAGACCACGGACGGACGACCACGGACAGACAACAACGGACGGACAAGAATGGACGGACAACAATGGATGGACAACCACGGACACCACCACCACAGGATCGATCATGCAGCACCGAAGAGACAGACGACGACCGGCGGCGGGCGGGGGGAGGGACAACCACAGACGGACAATCACAGACGACCCCAGTACTGACGCAGAAACCTGAAACTCTTCCTGCAGGAACCAAGAGTGTCTGACATAACTCCAACTTCACAACTCTACTGTCAGTTAGTGCTGTGGAAATGGCCTTTACACTGAATTTAGCTACTGGGTCTTTATAGCTCAGGTAACTGACCACACCTGATGCTTTTTTTCTGGGTCTTTACTGGGGGCTGGTCTGTATCGGTCCAATCTGCCTGAAGCTCAGCCGTCATCAGGTGTTTATTCACTATGAATTAACCTTCATTTAACGCTGCTGATGTTCAGTGACTTTCGCTGCTGTGAGTTCATTATCATGGGCTTCAGTGCTTCTGTTAGGATGAAGGATTAAAGCAGAAATTTGCGTTAGTGCAGCTGGTGGCAATACCAGTTTGTCCTGGTTCCGATTCCTGAAGCCGATCTCAGGTCAGGTGAAGGAGGAGGAACGGGGCTGCAAATTGTTGCGTTGTCAACTACACTGACTGTGTTGATCTGATTCTACCACGTGGTCGAACTGCAGCACTTCTGAAAGCAGCTGAAACCTGTTTTCACTTGGTAACTGGCAGCTGAGTCACAATGAAACTGGAGTGGGTGTGTCCCAGTGGGAAACAGGGCGGTCCTGAACTCAGCTGCAACCTCGGCAAACTGCCTCACAGGAGCTCACTGGCCTCAGGTCAGGGCGTCACTTCCTGTCTGGCCCCGGTTCCAACAGCATCAGTCTGTCAGACAGGTTTGGTTGGGACGGTCTTGGTCCTGGGGTTTCGAGTCCATACCGAGACAAACAGGGGTCTACCAGGGTATTTCAAAAGCTATAGCCCCTGGGACGTGTTTCCAGCAAGTGTGTGTATTTATACGTTATGAAACCCACCCACCGTCTCTTCTGCTCTATCCTACCAAGTAAAAGGCTGAGTAATGAGTGTTACCATTTCCTGACAGTGACGTCGGTTCTGTCTGTGAACATATGTGTCATCCATCAGACTGTGCCCTGTAGCCCACTCATCTAAGTGCAGCAATAATCACCCACAGTATCTGCGTAGGTTCATTAACTATCCGGGATGAAGCCCCCTCTAGCCTGGACATCTGTCTTGGGGGGGGGGGGGGGGGGGGCTGATCAGATGGATGTTCATAATGTAGGAACGTACCTACATGTTGGTTCTGTTATTCTCTCTGAGCCCTGCGTTGTGTTTCTAGCCTGTTTATCCACATTTAGACAAACTGCTGAATCTAGCAGTTGTGGGGGTAGAGTATTGTTAGAAGTAATGTGAGTAGTAGTGGTAGTAGTAGTAATACTAGCAGTATGAGCAGAGATTAGTGTTGTTAGGACTAGTAGTAGTATGACAGTAGTAGTCGTAAGGGTGTGAATGTTGAGTCCTGTCTCTTTAGTTTACATTTGTTTACATTTGTCCATTTGGTTTGTTCACGTTTTACCATAGAAAGTTTGATTAGGTTTTAAACAGCTTTTAGCCTGTTTTTCAGGTTCAACATCATTTCATCAAATCTTTTCAAGTTGAATAAAAACTTCTGTTAAGAGAATGACCTGTTTTTATTTCACTTGGTGCAGAAAACAGAAAAAGAAGATTTAACCTGATGTTTAAAATTCAAGCTTCTATTAATTAGTTTAATAACACAACTGGTCTTTTTCATAGTGATTTATGGACCAACAGACGTACAGAGTGAAACTATGATAATTAACTATCGAACCTGGACTGAGGACATTCTGCCGCTTTCACCATGTATTTCATCTCTGCTCTGAGACGTTCATGAACCCCGTCCTCACTCCATTCCATGAGCTGACTCTTAGCCTGGTGAGGTTTGGCCAAGGCGACCCGCTGGCCGAGTGGGTTCCTGGTTTGACTCCTGACCGACGGGACTGGTCACTGCTGGACGTTTCCCCTCCCTCTCCCCATCATCTCCTGTCTGTCTCTACTATCAGAATAAAAAGGCCTAAAATGCCGAAATATAACTTTAATATAATGTCAGGTCCTGACCTGACTCTGCTGTTATGATATTTCTCTATATAAAGATATTGAACTGAACTGAATTAACAAAACAGAATAGTGAAAATAATATTAATTCTACTTTATCAATCTGTGAATATTAAATTAATAAATAGCCAGTGGTTTGCAGAAAAGATTTAATGTCACCTCAAGGTGAACAGATCCAAAATGGATCTGGTGTCATGGATGTGCAGACAACTGTCCCTGGATCACTGTTACACTGAAGGAAACTTAAAAACAGAGAGATTCTGAATGGAATTCTGCAGCCTCTTGTTCCTCTGGTTTTCTGGAGCTTTATTCTGGAGGGACGTCAAGGATGATTTCATCCTCAGGAAGTAGTAGTGTCACTGAATCAGATCAACACGTTTCATGTCTGAGTTCAGATCAGACTCAGGACTCTGAGGACCAGGACATCAATAATTAAAATAACACTTAGCCGCAGTCCCAGACTGAAAAAGCTTTAGGTTTTTGTCTGTTGGTCAGAAAAATAAAATATTTGAAGACATCACCTTAGGATGTGGGAAATGATAACCTGGCTTTTTTTAATATTTTACACATTTCATAATCGAGAAAATAACCCGTAGATTATCTGATGATGAAATTAGTTACAGCCCTGTTGATCTGACTGAGGACACAGTTGCATTTTTGATGCACCTGGAACCGGTCAGGTTCAGAGGGGTCGTTTCCACTCATTCGGATTCAGGTCGTTTAAATATGACACATCAAAGCAGTGTGCGGACGTCAGGGTTAATAAGCGCAGGTGCCGATCATTGTGAGCCACAGTGAGCGTTAGCAGGAAGCGGAGTTGCTATAGAAACAGCGCAATTCCCGGCGTTGAGCCGCCGATGCCTCTGCCCTCTGCTCCTCGAGTGGTTACCTTGATGGCTGTCTGACTCTGTCCTCTGAGTTTCTGGCCTCTATACCTGGGGATCTGTGCACAACAGGGACAGGGCAGCTATCAGCTCCACACACCTCACATCCGGGTGACATCCACGTCTACACACCTGACAAATGTACACTCAGCATCAGCCTCCGTGATCCAGGTAAGATGACGATGCACTGGAGTCGGTCCGATCCTACCGGTCAGTGTCGGACACTGTTGGAGCAGCTCCTCGCGAATCCTTCACTGCCTCTGCATGTAAAGTCCCCTCTAAGTCCTCAGCAGCTACTAGTTAGTTTGAAACCAGTGATGCACTAGTTAAACCGAGGAACTGTCTCAGCTAAGGAAACTCCTTTACCATTCAGAATAACCTCCAAGCACTTCAGTGTTGGAGCCAGAAGGACAGATTCTGTAAATGTAGCTGTTACTTTGTTTCCGTCAAGATACAGGGGGAAACGTGTGTCTCTCCGTGTCACCTCTTTGACTACAAACAGGTCATATATTAGCACACTAACATTAGCAGTCAATAGGTTGATATATTGAGTAACAGCTAATCCCTGCTGAGAACTAGTCTGCGATGCGACCTGTTTAAATCATGTGATAAATCTTAGTAACTTCATAAGACCTTTTGAACTTTAGATTTGTTGCAGGTGTAGAAATCCTATTGACTTTAAGGAGCTTTGAAGCGTCTAACAGATTCTAGAAATTACTCATCTGACGTGATCTAGAGACGTTATGATAATATCAGCATTTATCAAACACGAAGGGAGGGTTGTATTTACAAAACCACAGATCGGCTTCAGTCTGAGTTCACAGACTTGAAGACTGTGAAAGACTAAACCAGGATCACCACACACAGGCTGACACTCATCACAAACAACCTCAGCACAAGTCACCTCACACAGCTGGGACCAGACGTACCTTACTGACGGGTAGAGAGCTGCCTTTCTCCTCGGGGAGGGGGCCCTGAGTTTGGCTGACGTCAGAGTCCTGAGCAACCTGAACAAAGACATCACCGTGTTTTTATTTTGCCGACTTCAGCTGCTGATTCCAAACAAATTTATCAGAAACCTGTAGTTTTTCCAATAAACCACCAGCGGCTTGGAGTGAAGACAGAGCCTGAATGATGCCAGGTCACCGTCACCGCCATACCTCCATCTATCCTCATTTCATTACATTTACAGTAGAATTCACTAAATTACTTTATTTCTCAAAATAAAGCGATGAAGTGCTGGTGCTAGGACTTTGGGACCCCCAGAGGGACCCCGACCCTCAGGTTTCAAACTGACAATTTTCATATCTGAAAGTCTGATGCAGGGACAAATTCGGGCCAAAAAAAAAAAAAAAAAAAAGGAAATGGATCTCACCACACTTCTGCACTGAGAGAAGAGACGCTTGTACATCCCCAGGAAGAGCTGGACGTCTATGGCTGTGAACACAGAGCAGGAGACACGTCAGCAGACGGCAGTGCCAAATCTGACTCACCAGCTCTTCTACACACTAAACTTACTGGCTTTTTATCAGAGCTTTCAATAGCATCTCATAGGCTTCATCAGCAGATGCTCTGGTGTCGTCATGTGACCACCTGAGCAGCTTCATTCACTGACACAGCCCATGAGATGTGGCTAAACAGGTGTTAAGAGGCTGAGTGGAACTAAAATTGATCCCCGGTCAGTGGTGACTGAAGTGACTGAGGTGTGGTACCATTTGATATCGACCTGCCACTGCTGTTCAGGTGCGGTGGAATTGAAGCTCAGAGCTGGTGCTGTTAAAAACAGAGCTGATATCTTACTTTTAGAGAAGGTTTTGTCAGCAGCTCGGAGCTCATCAGCGATGAACCTCTCCAACATGTTCCTGTGGGTCACAAGCACAGTATTACGACCCGTCTCCTTACGTTCAGCTCCATCTGAACCAAGCGGCGGTTGGTCCTCAACATTAAATACTGAGGATCAAACAGCAGCCGCTGAAAACACCCGTCTACCTGGATGACGCTTGGAATACCGAGCATCAGGTTTTTTACAGCCCAGGAACCACTGGGGGGGTAGCCGTTTGGTATTTTTCTGACCACGATACTGTCTGTGCGTGTGAGTCTGGAGGAAAACGTGTCGTATCAGAACCATGCCTCTGGTTCCTGTTTGAAGCAAAACTCCAGTAAATCATCGTCTTCTTTTATTAAATCTGCAGATGACAGCAGGCTGCAGCACAATTGGCTGGTACAGTAAAAACCACTTCGGATGGGTCAGTTCTTACTCGCCCTTTGATCCGTGTTCACCTTTGCTCGGGCCCATTTGCTCTTTGCTGTGACCAAGCGAACAGTAAGCAGCGGGTGGAGACGGCCACATCGGGGGCCCGCCTCTGTTGTTGTGCACAGCAGTTTTATCTGAACCGTCAGGGAGGGGAGTACGACGCCCATTTACAAACCACTGAGACGAGCAGAGAAAACAACACAAACACGCGAGCCACATGACAGAAGTGGATGGAGACTGTGTCCATGTAGGAGCCCATTGCTCACGTTAAAGAGGCTGAATATGAAAAGTAATTACTTTAATGAACAGTAACCTGGAACATTTAGTGTAACGTGACGCTTTCTCTGCTCCTGTGTTTGAATGTTCTACTCAGGTTGGCTTGGAAAATGTTTCCTACTTGTTCAAACTGGGGAACAGATCCGTGAAGACACTCTTCAGATCTTCTTTTAAAACCGAGCCACTCCGGGCCTGTGGGGAGGATAGAAACCGTGATAAACACCTGATAACGCCATCTGTGATTGGCCAGAGATCGATGACATCACACACAGCTTCTGAAATCTCACCTTGTCGTAGAAGTCAAAATTCTTCCGGGCAAATGTGATCTGTCTCTGAGAAGGTTCCTGTGAGAGAACGGAGACAAGATGAGAAAAATGACTTTATTTGTTAAAAAGTTCTAAAACCCCGAAGGGAACCAGAAATGAGACACGGCAACTAAAAAATACATCTTAAGGTGTTTCAGTCAGATTCTCTTGTCCGATCTAATGTTGTATTTGTGATTTTGTTTGCATTACATTAATAATAATAATACAGACCTTAACATTCGGGATAAAGAAGGTTTAATTTCAAATAAAATTAAAGCTTCTGTCAATGTATTTTCTCATTAATCAATACAAATCCAAAAAGGATTCACACATAAATTATCACAAAGGATTTGTTTCGGTACAAAAAATCACAAAAGACAAATGTTAAAAGTAAATTCACTATTTTAAAGTTGATTTATTGTATAAATTAAATGTATAAATTCAAAATAAACCTCTCTGATCTCTTCATTCTAGGATTACTGATGTTTTCTGCCAACTATGATTCAGATTAAAAGTTGGGATCTTTTTTCACGTGCTACGCTCAAACATTCAAGCGCTGCTAACCCAGACCGGTTCCCATATTCATCTTCAGATGTCTTGGACCAGCAGAGAGAAAACAAAGACACTGTTTACTTTCTCATCAGAGGATGGAAAAAAAAAACAAAAACATAAAAACCCAACTTTAAGACACAGGAGCCAATGACTCTGTTAACAGTTCTGCTTCAAATATTGACAAATGCAAGTACATTTGTGATACTAGTACTACTAATGCTACTAGTATACTGGTACTACTAGTACCACTGTAGTGTACGTATATTCAGTGTGAATTCTGATCTGCTGAAGCAGCCTGAGCTTCAACAGTAGAAAACAGGACACACTGAGATCAACAGGAAGCCAAAGCTCCGCCTCCTCCATCTCTACTGAGACTGCAGCTCAGTGACCCAGATCATGGCCCTGAGACTGAGACCAGGACCTGCTGAGACCCGCTGAGACCCACAAGGACACACGGGGACCCGCTGAGACCCAGGGGGACCAACAGGGACCCGCTGAGAGCCAAGGGGACCCACTGGGACCCATGGGGACCCGCTGAGAGCCGCTGAGACCCACAGGGACCCGCGGAGACCCACAGGGACCCGCTGAGACCCGCTGAGACCCACTGGGACCCACTGGGACCCACTGGGACCCACTGGGACCAACAGGGACCTGCTCAGACCCACGGGTACCCACTCAGACCCACGTGGACCCAGTCAGACCCACAGGGACTCACTCAGACCCAGAGACCCAAACGAACACACAGGGAAACACAGGGACACACACTCACCTTGGGTATATTTCCACTTCTGTCTCCCTGTTCACACCAGATGCCACAAAAAGAAGAAATTGGAGAAATGATCAATACACTTTTTTTTAGACTCACCACCTTTGACATCACTAACCTAAAGCATTGTGTTACTCAAATTCAGTTTCCAGGGACACAAAATCCGACTCTGATGCAGATCAGTCACACCCGGCCAATACCTGGCCCAGGTAGACCCGAAGGCCTGCATCTGCTGTCGGCTCACCTCAGTGCCAGCGGTCGCTTTGTCCTTGTGCCGTCCTCTCCTGACGAGCTCCAGCAGCAGAGGAGAGTTCCTGTTCGCCTCGGACTCCGACAGACCCAGCTCTCTGCAGACCTGGTCCCGGCTGTCCAGACCGTTCAGCTGAAAACACAAACCCGCATCCAAAGGAAAGACCTCATCAGTGAAGGAGGAACTGACACCTGGGGGGAGACCAGGCATCTAACCCTCTCGAGTCTGTCTCCACACCTGTAAATATACACTGATACACAACTTTATTCGTACTTCATGTAGAGACGACGGACAAGGCTGTTGTGTAGCTTTCACATTGTGTTATTAATATTTTCACTGATGTACAGACTCACATAGACTTTCAGGGAAAATGAGACTAAATCAAGTTTGGATAAAATCACTTTACATGTAAACAGAATCTATCATTGTTTTATTTCTTCTGTTTTACTGTTTAAACAGCAAAATAATGTTTGTTCCAACCCCAAAGCTTCATTTCCTCACACATTAATAACGACTACGATAATAAACTACCAAACCTGAGCAAAGGACGCTCTGCTACTTTTACCACTGATTTTATCTCTGCTCTGTGACATGAACCCATCCTCCCTGGGGGGGGGGGGGTAAAGATCTCTTCACTCAGTGCGGTAAACTGAGGCCATATTGTGGCCCCACATATCGTGAACTGCTTTCAAATGTAGTTTTATGTGTCGTTATCATGCTGCCCTTCATGCCCCATGTTGTTTTTAAAGTGCCTTCATGTGGAGACGAATCATGAGCTAGACTTTGTTCCTGTGGCTCTAACAGGTGTTTCTACTTGGTTCACCTCATCACAGGTGTGTGGTGTACTTATTACAGGCTTTTTTTTTTTTTTTTTAAACTGCCCCCCCCAGGTTAAGCACAGGCTTTGATCCATCCCCCCCCCCAGAGCACCAGCAGTGATTGTTCATACTCTAGATGACCTACAACACATCTGTGACTTTTACTGATGCTGATCAGATGCATGGACAATGAGTGTTCTATGCTCTAATCTGAGAGAACTTTCTCATCTTTGGATTTGCTTATTGTTTGCATTCTGGGTTTAATTTATCCACCTTTAAACTGCATTTCAAACAGCCATCTATTGAAGCAGGGCCGAATCGATTGTCTCTCCGCAGCAGAAACAATGAAATCAATCTAACAGTTAAAATTTAAAAGGTGTCAAATAATCAGGAAGTTAAAGAGGATTTGCTGTTACTGGTGTGAAATGTGTAAGGACTCTAACTACAGAGCAGTTCTGAAGAGAAAAGAAAAAGGATATTTACATGGTGTTATTACATGAGCGGTGTGGAGTGAAACCATCGCACAGGGTGATGACCGTGACAAGTTTAACATCCACAAACTGTAGAAGAGGGACGCCGAGTCAACTCACCGAGTTGATCTCTGGCTGAAACACAGCGAGCGTGAAGTCCAGGTTAAAGACCTGCAGGAAGTCCATGATCAGACTGGCAACGAGGCGACCTGCAGCAAGACCAGACCGAGTCAGGGCAAGACTGAGGTCAAAGTGAAGAAATAGGCTTTTGATTCTACCACATTCGCTGGCAGTGATTTGTCCCTTTAAACCTGCAGGTTGAGAGCTGACTGATGATACCACAGCTCCACCCTGTGGTGAAAACCAGCAGCTACAGCACTTCCTGAGTAAATAAGACCTGTCATGAGAGCATGTGTCTTTAAACAGACAAATAACCAACGTGCATCTGAGCTAAACACTGAGGGAAATGTGACACTGCAGCTCAGTAAATTCAAATTATTTTTCTCTCAGTGTAACCAGTTGCACAAAGGAAGAGGAAACTGATGGAGAGGAAGAATAAAACAGAGCTGAGTAAAGTAAGATAAAAACACATTTATACACGGATCAACAATGACATTCGGTCCTGGCAGCGAAACGAAAGCTGAAATTGAAGCTAAGACAATGAAAGAGGAGAATCAGAATCTCACCGTCTTTGGTGTTGAGACATTTCTTCAGGTTTTCATTGATCAGAGGAGTTTTGTTCTGAGGATTAAACAAGATCAGAGCGTAAATGAAAAGTCTTTAGTGGAGGAACAAGGAGATACCTGTCAGGAACTAAAGTTCACACTGGACACTGTAGATATGAACCATCACCTCCAACTTGTCCTGCTCCTCCATGGCCAGGAACACAGCAGCCCTCATCTCTGCCTGCAAGCAGAAAAACGGATATTTAATCAGGAACGATGACAACAGGCAAAAACCTAAAACCGTGTCCGACGGCTGTTTCCTTTCTAACCAAAGTTTAGCCAAAAGATTTGGCTCTTCCTCACAGGATTTCTACCTAATCTTTTTTTTGTTCTGAAACATATTTTAAATACTCGCTGATTAAGCTCTGTCAAATGTGAAGATTTGTAATGATTTTATTTGTCCTATCTGACTGTATATTGAACATTTTTGGGTTCCGGCCTGTTGGTCCAATAAAACCATCTGATTGCATAATCTCCTTCTTTGGGAAATTACAGAGGACAAGTGTTACTATTGTCTGGTCAGTATTGACTTAGTGGCAGCCCAAACTTTTACACCCATCACAATTAATATTTAAAGCTAATTTTCTACACAACCGTTGTTATAACTGACTAATCCTTTGAGTCACTTTTATGCCAAAAAACCCCAAAGAGTCGCTGGTTCCAGCCTCTGAGGACTCCCGGAGTCCAGTTCGGGTTCTGGACTGCTGGACCACCTGATGGAACCTGCGATAGGTGGATTTGATTATGGTCTAACATTTTACAGTCAAACGACTCATCATTGAATCAGATTAATGGACTATGACAGTTACTTTTGTTTTCTTTCAGCTCTTTCATGAAAAGTAGACGAGGGAGCATGAAACATATGTTTTGATTGAAATCTATGATTTAAAACGTTTGTTTGTTTAAGCGTAACAAATATTTTCATCATGGTTGCATGAAAACTTTATCCGAAGGTGTTTGAATGAGTTTTATTGAGTTTGAATGAGTTTTAGAGAAGCTGACGGTTAAAACTGTGAGCTAACGTTAAATGTACCAAAAAACTGTTAGCGACACAAAAGCAGGCTGAAAACCGACGGAACTGTTTAAGTAAAAAACGAAACCGGGCCCGGTTTACGAGGATTTGATAGTTTTAACCAGAAAATAACAGAAAACCGCGGCAACACCACTTTACCGAAACCCGTCCAACTGAGCTGTTAGCTGCTAAGCTATCATTAGCCTAGCATCGCTAGCCTAGCATCGGACCTGACGTGAAACCACAACCAGTTTCCCGGACCTTGAGCTTGTTGAGGACTCCGTTGTTCTCCAGGTTTTGGATGAGCAGGTCCCTGAGCTCGGTGTCGTCCTCGGTAGCCGACATGGTCCTGTGTTCTACCGGAGCTAAGGGCTACCGCTGCCGGGACTACAAAACAAAACACACGAAAACTATGACTTCCGCCTCCTCTTCTTCTTCGGTTTGAGGTTTCCAGGCAAACACCGTGACCGCCACCGACTGGTCTGGAGTTCGGACCCGGGTCTAAAGTGTAACCAGACAGAATTCACCTCGTGAACTTTACTCCTAAAACCATCGGTTGTGTTTGTTCGGGTTCGGGTCTCGGCTCCTCAGTCTGGGAGGACTCGTGGTCCAGAGGATCCTGGATCACTGTGACCTGTTCACAGTCTCACTGAGTCAGTTTAACCACGTGTTGGTGGATTCAATCTGTTCGAGACGTTTCACATCCATCGCTGGAGCTTCCAGTAAAATCAGCCAAATCTGGTGGTTTGTTTGTTGAATGACATAGATCAAGGTTTTTTTTATTGGCTCAGATACAAACAACTGAACAAGTCTGATTTTACATTGTGCGAAAACTGAGACACAGTTTATTAAATATTAAGATATTTTAAATGAAGTATATAAATCTGATTTCATTGATCTGTCGATTAAATAGATTATTACATGTTGTAATGTCTCTTCCTGAGTAACTTTTTATTACATATTATTATTATTGTTGTTGTTGTTGTTGTTGTGTGTTTTATAGGCCAGTGTGACCAAATGTAAACCTTGAAATGATGTGGCTGTTTAAACAGATGTAGTCACTTTACTAAAGACACATAAACACAGACAAACGTGTTTTCAGGCTCTAAAAAAATTTTCATGATCATCTTTTAGTGATTTAGTTTGTGTTGATGAATTAATCATATTTTATCTTGAAATATGCACAATGTAAACTCCACAAGATAACTTGAACAACAACACTAACAGTAATAAAGCCTCAACATGAACATTGGTTCCGTTTAGACTTTGATGTTGTGTCGCACAAAACATTCAATCAATACATTTACAGTTAATTAAATTACCACAGTTAAATTCTTACAGTGTGAACCTGGAGGCCCCTGACCCAGAGGGACCAGGTCTGGTAGACCTGGTTCCCCACAGACCCTGACACAGATCTGACAAAGACCTGAGTCAGGGTCACAACAATCAGCTGCTGAAGGAAACACAAAATAAAAAGAGGACAAAATGCAGGAGAGGACGTAAAGAAAGAGGGATGCTGAACCACGGAAGAGGTGAAGACAGGAGGAGGATGAATGAGAAGAAACTGAAAGAGGAGGAGGAGGAAAGGAGGAATAAATGGAGCAAGTAAAGGGAGCAAAGGGACAAAAATGCTGAAGAGGAGGAAGAGAGGGAGGGAAAGATGGTGACAGATCAGGTGAGAGGAAGACTGACTGCAGGAAAGAGGAGGGGAGGAGGAGGAAGAAGAGTGGGAGGGGTTCAGAGGAAGGAAAGAAAGGATGGATGATGAGGAAGAAAAGGGGAAGGGGGGTGTCTGGGGTCTCGTTTCTGTACTGGAGTAGCGGGGGCCTAATGTCTGTGCCCAGGGGCCCATTGTGTCACCATCCGTCCATAACTAGCACAGGAGGAGAAACATCCTTAGAAAAAAGAGGAGGGGGAGGCGGAGGAGAGACCGGAGAGAGGAGGAGGAGGACCGAGAGGGAGGACAAAGAAGAGGAGCGGGGGGGGTATCAGAACGAGGAGGGAGGAGACAGACAGACAGGCTGAGGAGGAGGAGGAGGAGCAGGAAGAGACAGGAGGAAGGAGCATCATCGGGACATACAGACACCAGGACAGACCGGGGTATCACGGAGCCTCCAGCGCCGCCTCGAAGCCGCCGCAGCCGAACACAGATACCGCAGACTCGGCCGCACTCACGGAGCCATGGCCGCTGAAAGCACCCGATCCACGGCCTGCACCGGCTCCAGCCTCCTGCAGCCGGTCAGCGAGATCACCGACCTGCCGCTGGACCAGGTAAGACGCACCGGGACATCTCCACAGCAACACGGGGGCCGAGCCTCCGAGCTCCGGCGGTGGCCGCGCCGGAGCTCCCGGTGGGCGGGGGCAGGGGGACCGGCGGCTGGAGCTCGGATTCACGGCGTGAAAAGCGACACGCACGGCCGGAAAAAACGGAAGTCTAACAAATAAACAGGGCGGATGAGACTGACGGTGCAGACGAGGGGTTTGTCCAAGATGGATGGAGGCCTGGTCTTGGTGCGGAGACGGTCCGGTCATTCTGGTTCTAGACGGTGGTCGCGGTCCACTCCGGTTCTGTCCGGTAGCGTCGGCCAGGATGAGGTGAAGCAGGATGGACGGGGGTCTGGCAGCCTGCGGGTCTCCAAGGGACCCATTCAGACTGGATCCGCGGGATAAACATGAGACCAGGTCCCCCTGACTGTTTGGATCCAGATCAGCCGGTTTACAGCAGTTTTTTGGATAAAAACATGACCGGAGTTCAATTTTTTTCTCTAAAACCCTTTAAAACCTCATCAATAATTTTTCATCACACACAATTCAATAATAAAATATGAGCATTTATCCTGAGATCGTTATACTGAAACAATCAATATGAAATATAATATCATTAACTATCAATACAAATATATAATATCAACAACTAATATGAGATATAATATCAATTAACTATCAATGCAAAATATAGTATCAATAACAATCAATATGAAATATTATTTCAATAATGACCAATACGAAAATAATATCAATAATGATCAATACAAAAATAATATCTGTAACAACCAATACAAATATAACTATCAGTAACAATATGAAATATAATGTCAATAATGATCAATATGAAATATAATATCAACCAAATACAAATATCTAATATAATTAACGATATGAAATATAATATCAAAAACTATCAATACAACATAGGATATTAATAATTATCAATATAAAATATATTATCCATAACAATCAATATGAAATATAATATCTGTAACAATCAATATGAAATATAATATCAAACGTAACATTGGTCTCAATCCTCCACATTTTATCTGCTCAGCAGATTTGAGTTTAACACTGAAACATCTGTAAGTGGATTATAGAGCAGGCAGAAGTCACCAGTGTCTCAGCCGATTGGTGGGAATGTGATGAATGAAACCAAGGTTGTAAACAGATACATCACCACATCAGCAGAACCTGCAGCAACCGACAGGTTGTCCACGGTTTTCAGCGGAAACAGGGCTGGACTCGTCGTCGCTTTTAAACCAACATGTTGAGCTTGTTGTCAAACAGATGTTTATCTACACATCCAGCTGTTACAGAGCAACATAATCCTTCATCCGGATCTGGTCTGTTCCAGAATCCTTCTCTCTTAGCTCCAGTTCTGGTCTATTTGATATTAAAAAAAATACACTAAATAAAATAGAAATAGAATTTTTGCCTAAAATATAAAATTAAGTTTAAAATGATTTAAACAAAACAAATATGATGTTTAATAAGTCAATAACAGACATGGACAGGTGATATGCCATCAGCAGTGTAACAGGTAGATGTCTGCTGTTTTTACTGGTTTTACTGGGGAGCACTGAGCTCAGACTGGTCCAGTAAGGCTGCAGAGTCCTGTCACTGGTCAATTTAAGGTGGTTCGGTCCTTTAAGTCATGTATCAATCAGGCGTCAGTCTCTCTGCTGTGTCAGGTTTTATCCTGCTCTGTGCGCTTCCTGTTTGTATTGATCACTGATCGATTCAACTTGATTAGTCACTGATGGTTTGTTGAAATTGATCATGTAGAGCAATATCAACTGTAATAAAGGATTTAAAACTACATTTCAACAGAAACTTAAGATCAGGTCGTCACTGCTAAAGGCTCCGATCACATCAGTTCATACTCAGTCTCACAGCTGCAGGCACCAATTATTGACTCTGTCGATTCGATATCGATTACCTGAGCCTTTTATCAATCAATTGTCCCAAATAGCACAAAAAAAATCAGTCTACGGAAACGTCTTCAGGTCTCATCCTATCCAGAACCTTCAGGTTCAGTCAGTGTGACAGAAAACCTGAGACACCAGAGAACGATGTGGTCGTTTGGCTTGAAAAACTATTTAAAAGGTGAAATGATCATGGACTTATTGTTTATTCGATTGATGTTCTCAGCTCTCATGTGCTTTGGTGATGCAAAAAGTACTAGCAAACATGTGTAAATAACCACAAACCAAGTGATGACCCCTGAAGGCCTAGGGCCCCTGGGCACCGGGCCCCTGCTTCAACCTGGGGGTGATCCAGCCTTGTGATTATCCACGAGACGTTTAAGGAAACCGGAACGGTCTTGTAAAGATTTCTGCAGAGCCGCTCTTTTCCTCAGGTCCGGTGCATCAGGGTAAGTCCCAGAACCTCCTTCACTGAAACCGGACTCTTCCGGTCATGACGATGCAGTGAACCAGATCGGTCTAGACCGCCGTGTCTCTCCCCCACCATCGACTGAAGTTAACAACATGCCGACTCACTGCCACATAATGCGACGTGTTCCTTGTTTTAATGAGATTAGCTGGTTTTGTGTAAAAGGAGAAAGTTTCCTCAGATGTGACAAGATAAAACGGCACGAAATGTTTATATGTGATTTTTGCTCCACTTTTTCATTCAGAACAATATTATTTCAGTGGTTTAATTTTCAACACTTCAGAGTAGAACAACAGATTGTGAATAGGCATCAACAACCAAAAGCAAAGAATGTAGTTTGTGTTTTTACAGTTCACAGAGAAATGTTGCCTTTCCTATGTGATCAATCAAAACCTTGATACTGATTGATCACATCTCTTTCAATTATTATTGTTGTCATTGACGACCATCCGCACTGTCTGCTGTTTTGGACGTAAATCCACTGGAGTGTCACATGTATGTAGCTCACATAAAGGACAGAACTCCAGTCCGGCTGACCTCTGTCCCCTGACCTCCTGACCCGCTCGCTCTGCCTCAGTCAGGGACACTTTGGTTTTTTATGTCCCAAGCTCATTAGTCACAGCTCAGTGTCTAATTAACTCTGTCAGTTATTTAAGGTCAATGCTTCAGGGAGGAGACGAGGGAGATGAGGGAGATGAGGGAGACATCGTCTGTCTCCTCCATCTCCTCAGATGAGCTGAGCGTCCCACGGTAATCGTTCAGTTTACACATCATCCATTATTAATGAACCACGTCAACAAGCGTTGCCTGTTTCACCTCACAGACGCTTCGCAGCCGAACCAGGACTCTAGAGACCGACTGTAGTCTGAAACACTGTGTGTGTGAGTGTGTGTGTGTGTTTGTGTATGTGATTGTGTGTGTGTGTGTGTGTGTGTGTGTGTGTGTGTGTGTGTGTGTGTGTTTGTGTATGTGATTGTGTGTGTGTGTGTGTGTGTGTGTGTATGTGCCAGTCTTGGGTCTCAGATACTGACTGTACTGCAGAGTGAAGCAGACAGGAGACAGTTTAGAGTCTGTGTTCCGGTTCTGGTTCTGTGGTACAAGACAGATACTGAGACAGGGTCTGTGGCGACCGGACTGGATCATGGATCCGAAGCTGTGGTGTAAATTGAGACCAGGAAAAAAACCACGGCCTAACTTCCAGTTGGTGTCCATGGCAGATTTACTCAAGGGACTGAGTCTGAGGGCCAGATGTTTGTCCACAGCTGGAGGGTTAAAGGGTTAATGTGGCCTCTGACCCTTAGTCACGCTGTGAGACCGAAGACAAAAAACATAAAACAATTGGGTTAAAGAGTCTGATGACGTAAACTGGTCTAGATGGAACTTGTTATCAGTCTCAATCAGCCCTTTTAATGTGTTTATTATTAATAATATTATCAGTTCTGTTTTAGGCTGAATTTCAGCTCAGATCCAGCTACAGCTCTGCTATAGTGTCACTTTAATAAGGTGCAGCCGTATTTAATATTCACTTTAACAACCAATTATTCTGGTGGTGTTTTCCTCCCATTAATCAGTCAATGGTTAAATATACAAAAAGTCCTAAATATGCTGTAAATGAAAAGTCTGAAACTTCATATTAAATATGACCACTATTGTTCATTAATTAGATTTAAGAAGCTAAAACCAGATATAGTTAGAGTTGAAAGAAGGAGTATTAATGAAGAAGAGGAAGAAGAAGTGGGGAAGGTAAAAGTAAAAGTACTAACAAAAGCATTCATACTCATACTACAGTAAAAGAGCCTCTGTTTTTATGTTATATATTATTAAGGATAAAATCCTCTGATGATGTCGTCCTCTACCTGAGCTCTGCACCTGTCAGACAACACCTGTTTGGTTCAACAGCAGCGCTACTCTCTACTGAGAACTGACACGAGTCCACAACACGACTACTACTGGTTCTACTACTGGTTCTACTACTGGTTCTACTATTGATTCTACTACTACTGAATCTACTACCACTACTACTACTACTACAGCTACTACTAATAATGATAATAATACTACTGATATTACTACTACTATAAATTTTAGTTACTAAACTATTACTACTACTACTACTACTACCACTACTACTACTACTAATGCTACTGCTACTGAATCCTTACCTGCAGCTGTGCCTTTCCTCCCTCTCTCTTGTGTGCAGGTAAACTTCGTGGTGTGCCAGCTCTGTGCGTTGCTGTCGGCCTTCTGGTTCCGTCTCTTCCTCCATCCCAGTAGAACCAGACCCTTTATCAGACACATGGTGGCGACTCTACTGGGTCTCTACTTTGCTCTGTTCTGCTTCGGCTGGTGAGTCATAAATAAATGTTATGATGAGAATTTAAAGACCAGTGACCCGAGTAATTTAACTGAACCTTTTTTCAGGTCCAAGCCAAGAAATTTTCAACAAATCCAACAACAAGTGGCACTGTAACAGTGTTTTCCTCTCATCTCAGGATTAAATTGTACATTTTTGATGAAAGCAAGAAAACATGATAATGTGTTACTTTTAAAAAGTTTAAGCTTTACCCAAAACCAACACACTGTTGGTTTTGGTCTGAAAAACATGAAATATTTAGAGGCTGAATTATGTTGTTTATTACAGAAAAAGTGAAGTTTAAGCGTGAAATGTTTCAGGTCCATTTTAGCCCTCGAATGGGAATCTCTGGAGGTTTTCTGTGTTTTCCAGGTATGCTCTTCACTTCCTGGTCCAGAGTGGACTCACCTACGGCATCATGATCCTGACCGGAGTCGAACACATGCATAAGTAATCTTCCAAGAGTCTTTATATCGCTGCTTCCTCATGTGTCAGTAATAAAAACAATCAGAGCTTTAGACAAAACTCTATCAGGTCACTAGAGCGTCTAAGGTCTGCGTCCTGGCGTCCTGGTCAGGTTCTGGAGGGATCCGACGGATCCTGTTCCGGTGCGGAAACATAAAACTGCAGAGGGAAGCATCATTAATCAGCCCGGAGATAAAGATGAGGCCCGGGTCGACCTGTTAGAATCAGAGCAGACGGACACGGGTCCAAGCTGATGAAGGCTTTTTATCACATCTGACGTCCAGATCAGAGCTGGACAGAGACCCACCGTGTCCACACGACTTTTATTAAAGTCAGTTATCTGCAGCTGTTTCTGTCAAAGACGTCGTCCGCTTTATAGTTCATTTTTTAACACTTGCAGCCAAAGAGCATCGTCTCCTGATTCTCTGGACTGTTTTTTATTCAGGGGGAGATCTAGAGATTTGACGCTGATGAATTCGGCTCGTGCTGTGAAATGAAAACAGAGCATTACGTCCCGTTTCTTTCCTCATGTCTTACTGTTACAGAGATTCAGTACAGAACGTGTTGTATTATCACCAACATGGAAAATTTCCAAACAATGTTCAGCCACAAGCAGGAAGTGGTGGTGAACAGAAAGACCAGGATGTCCCCCAACATCTGAAGATCCCCCCAGTGGACAGAGATAAGTGGAGGCTGCTGGATAAACACACAAATGAACCATTAACTGACCTTATATCTGCTCATAACTAAATTTGCAGTTGTATTAGAACCCTTCAGGTTGTAAATGCTTAATAGGGAGACTTAGTGTAAATGTGTTGCCCCATGAGTTTGACCTCTAGTGACCTTTCATCGTCCTGTCAACTAGCACATCCAACAGGATGAAACTTTTTGTTCTCCACAAAAAAAACATTAACACGCATTGGTCACATTAATATAAAGTATCCCGTTCTCCTTCCTGAGCCCTTTATGTTTCAGTGGCCTCTGTGACCTTTGCTCTAGTACCACCCTCGGGACGTCTGTTCTCTGTCATTTTCAGGTACTGCCTGCTGGTGGCTCTCAGCTACCTGAGTCTGTGTCAGATCACCCGGGTCTATGTCTTCGACTACGGCATGTACTCCGCCGACTTCACCGGGTAAGATGGATCCGCCCCCAGTCTGTGTTCGGTCCCCCAGACTCTATCTGACTCTAACCGCTGTCGCTGTCTCTGCAGGCCCATGATGGTGATAACGCAGAAAATCACCAGCCTGGCGTTCGAGATCCACGATGGTGAGCGTGTGACCGTGTGCTCATCTCTGAATGAGCAGAATTAAAGGGAAGTGCTAATCAAACCTGCCGCTTATTCTCCGTTTGTCTTTCCTCAGGAATGGCACGGAAAGAGGAGCATCTGACTCCAGGACAGAAGATTCTGGCAATAAGGTTTGTGTCGTGTGAGGTGAACTACAAGAGGTTACAGTTTGATCCCTGCAGATTGACACCAGGAGATACAACATCACCAGTCTGCACATTACAGAACATTTTCCACTTCTATTAATTTAATTTTAATTTTAATTTTAACCTAAATAAACAAGTCTAAGAAATGCAAAAACAAAGGTTCCGTTTTGCTTCTGTCTTACTGGGAATCTTTACTATGCTTTTCCTTAGATTAGTCAAATTCTATTAAACATTTTCTGGTGTTAAATAAAAATCTGAGGAGAATAAGTAACATTTAGACTTTTATTGTTGAGGGTAAAATGGGTAGATTATCAGTTTATCACAGTAATGTCACGTTTTGCTTCCAGTGTTAAACTGTAACATGTTACATGTTAAACTGCAGAAACAAACACCTATAAAACATCTTTCTTTCTGTTAAATGACAAGTTTAATAAGGAGAATTACAGATAATTATATAAAAAAGTAGGAAACATTAACATGTATATAAAAATTATGTATCTCTTTCGTAAAACTTAGAGATGTGCTTGCAAAGAAAAGAATAAAGTACCTGAGGTTAACTGTCACACAACCAAAGGTTTCTTTCATTACATGGATTTAAGATATTGCAAAGGTTTAAAAAACAGTAAAATTTGTTAAAAGATGGTTAAAAACATCCCTGATAAAGATAAAATATTGAAATGTTTGTTAAATCACTACTCAATAAAGAAACTACTGTATTTATATTCTCAGTTCTCCTCTAAACACAGAACATTGGTGCTGCATTAGTGGACGATGGTCATTTATTTACTGCAAAAAAGTAAACTTCAGTAACCGTCACAATAAAGTCTGATATTTATTTGATCTATTTATTTTCCATTTTCTTTACATTGTTTTACTTGTTAAAGTGATTTATTCCAACTTCCTCTGCAATGGAAATTCTGCGATCGTACCAGGGACCCAAGATACAGCAAGACCATACTGGTACCACAGCCCCCAGGGTAGAAACCAGTGTGGATGGCAGAGCCTTACTGGTTCAGCAGCAAACTAGTGGATTTTTGGTGTGTGTGCGTGTGTGTGTGTGTGTGCATGTGTGCGTGTGTATGTGTGTGTGTTTGTGCATGTGTGCGTGTGTGTAATGTGTGCGTGTGTTTGTGCACGCGTGTGTGTAATGTGTATGTCTGTGCGTGTGTGCATACGTGTGTGTGTGTGCGTGTGTGTGTTTGTGTGTGTGTGTGTGTGTGTGTGTGTTTGTTTGTGTGTTTCTTTAGGAGGATGCCCAGTCTGCTGGAGTACTTCAGCTACAATTGTAACTTCATGGGGATCCTGGCCGGACCCACCTGCTCCTACAACGACTACATCGCCTTCATTGAGGGGGACCCTCGTCGCTGTAGAGACCAGGAGGCCAACAGGAAGTCCAAGGGCAAGCTGAAGCAGAGCGAGCCCTCGCCAAACGTAGGTCACATGACTGCGGCTCCCGATGTTGTGTTCTGATGTGGGTTCTGGGACCCAGGCTGTCCTCAGAGCTTTTCGAAGCTCCATCTCTCCTAAACCAAGGGGGTCTGTTCAAAAGTGTCCGCTCAGTGACGAGGCTCACTGTTAAAACCTAGACTAAATTTATGTTTGCGCTCCGCAGACGGAGGTCGTCCGTAAAGTGGCCACCTCCTTCTTCTGCCTCCTGGTCTTCTTGTCGGTGTGTAAAGTTTTCCCCGTGGAGCAAAACATCGACGACGACTTCATCGCCAACACGCCGTTCTACACTCAGGTGGTCTACCTGTACCTGTCCATGCTGACCACCAGGCCCAAGTACTACTTCGTCTGGACACTGGGTGGGTGTCTGAGACCTGTCCAACACCTGTCTTTCTATCTCTAACCTCGGCCCGTCTCACCTGTCCAATGCCTGTCTTTGTATCTCTAACCTTGGCCCATCTCACCTATCCTACGCCTGTCTTTGTATCTCTAACCTCAGCCCATCTCACCTGTCTAACACCTGTCTTTATCCCCTCCAACCTCAGCTGATGCCATCAACAATGCCGCCGGCTTCGGCTTCAATGGCTACGACGATGACGGTTCTCCTCGCTGGGACCTGATCTCCAACCTGAGGATCCTCAACATTGAGGTCAGAACTGTCTTTTTTTCTGAGAACTGTCCTGGGTTCAGTTTACTGTCCTGTCATAGCTTAAATACCTTCGTAAATCCTGATCCGCTCACAGCTCTGCAGTCAGTCAGATCGAACTCGGATTTTCTCTGTCTTGCTCTAGTTTGCCACCAGCTTCAAAGTTTTCCTGGACAACTGGAACATCCAGACGGCACAATGGCTCAAACGGTCTGAACACCTTTATTCTGTTTCACCGTGTCCCTAATGTTATTCATCAGTGGAACCTTGGAACCACATAGTGTCATTCAACTGTCTCATTCATCTCTCAGAGACTTCATATGATCTTGATCTTTTATTCTCACTGTTTTCTTTTTTAAATTTAGTGTATTATATCATATTTTATAACTCTGGTTACTTTCAGACAATCGATTTTTTATCCAAATTGATTAATTATCAGCCAGTGGTTGAAGTGATTGATTAGACTTTCTCAGGCTGGACACGGAGGTTCACTGTTGAATGCTTCCACCTGCTGGTGGACCTCCACAGTGCTTCTCTTACGCACACAGGCTAGATTTCAGGGGTTTCTTTTTCTGTGTGTCTGACCTCTGACCTTTGGTTGACAGGGTGTGTTACGAGCGATGCCCCTACCACCCGACGGCAGCCACCTTCATCCTGTCAGCCATGTGGCACGGAGCCTATCCGGGCTACTACCTCACCTTCCTCACCGGCATTGTCGTCACGTTGGCTGCCAGAGCAGTGAGTGTGTTCGCATTATGTTCAGTGATACAGGGCCTTTCACTGTCTGCAGCCGCCTGGATGAACATTTATTTTGTCCTCCCAGGTAAGACACAATGTCCGGCCTCACTTCCTGCAGTCACCCTCCCACAAAGTGGTCTATGATGTCATCACGTGGGCGGCCACTCAGATCGCCATCTGCTACACAGTGGTGCCTTTTGTCCTGTTGTCCGTCCGCCCATCAATAAAGTTTTACAGGTCGGTATGTCAGAAAGGTTCAACTTTGTTTCAGTCCGGTTTACTTCAGGTTAAATTTAGTTAATTTGGGTTTAACTCATCTAATTTTTGTTTGGTCACATTTAACACTGGTTTTACTGTTTGACTTTGACTGTCTTTGTATCAGTAAAATTGAATTTGCAAGTTGGACTTAATTCAGGTTTACCTTTTTCCAATAAGGTTTAATTCAGGCTAACTTGAAGTTAGTCGAAATAACTTCAGCAAGAGATAACTATATATATGTTGAGTGTCAGTCAGGTTTAACTCGTGCTTAACTTAGTGTCAGTCAGGCTTAAGTCAGGTTTCCCTTTGTGTCCGTCAGGTTTAACTCAGGTTTCCCTTTGTTTAATTCAGGTTTAAGTCGGGTGTCCCTTTGCATCAGTCAGGTTAAACGCAGGTTTAACTTTTTGTTGGTGAGGTTTAATTCAGGTTTAACTAACTGTCATTAGGTTTAACTCTGGTTAACCTTCTATCTGGCCTCCATGCTCCACAGGTCCTGGTACTTCAGTCTCCATATCGGCTGTGTTCTGCTCGCCGTGGCATTGCCAGTCAAGCCAAGACATCTCCGCCTCAAAGACCAGCAGAAAAAGGAGCTGGCCCAGCACCACCTGGAGGCTACAGACAGCAACTGCAGCCAGAAGGAAAAAAACACATGAGACAGACAAGGAGCAATCATTTACAAACTTTACTCTTAAATTCACATGTATAGAGAAGACGAGGAGGCGAACCACTTCAAAGGGACCATCCTCCTGTCTGGGGTACAGAAACACAGTGGTCACGTTAAAATACTGTATGATTTGGATTCATGGGGCAGTGGATACAAAAACTGACCCTGAACTTTGAAGGCCTGTGCTGTACTTGATGACGTGTTTCTCACCAAAAAACTGCCAGGGTAGCATCTGGACTCCAGAAAACCAACGAAGGTGAAAATTTTACAGGTCAAGTGGCAGGTTCGGACCAATCTGCAATGATGGAGGATTATATATATATATATATATATATATATGTATATATATATATATATATATATAAAGTTCATATATATTGGACTGTCATGACCACTTGTGTAGTATTAAACTCAATTTTCTTTCTGGTCAGAGACCTGCTGACTGTTCATCTCCAGCAACAAATGCATAAAGGGAGGGATAACTGATGGGACGACTGAGGAGGTGACTGAAAAGATGATTAAACTAGATTATATCAGGAGACCTAATGAGCAAATGGATGAATAGATGAGTTGTGTGAAAACGAGCTAAGCTCATGCATGAATGAGCAGGCCAGTGAGTTAGTGCATTAAAAAAGTAAATGAATGAACAAAGACACAGAAGAAAAAGGTTTTTTCTCCTCCACATTCCTTTTATGTCACAGACTGACTGTCATCGTCTATTAAATCTATTAAACCACAGGCATCACAGTATTTATAGAAATGAGCTTTGGAAAAAGTGCCAATGATTATTCCACTCAGTCGCCTTAGTTGTTTTGGGGTTTTTTTATGAGAAAAAGAAATATACTATTTACACTTTCTTGACATGTGCGTGGTTAGGAGGTTATTGTGTTTACATCTTTAGATGTCAGTTGTTTGCAAGTAGTTACTTATGTAATCAGAACCCCCTTCTGATAAGGCACAAATTATAAGGGTATTTAAGCTGTATTTAGTGGTTAATAACTTATCTAATACATAATTTAATTTAAATCTAAATTTAAAATTAAACTAATGCTTTATACATCAATTATAAGCCATTAAAAAGTTTCTGGGTTTTCAGGTTGCTGAAAATCCTCCCGAACCATGAAACTCTACATTTGTTCTATTTAAAGTTTTGTAGACGGATCAACAGTTAATGAATGGTTCTACCATAATAAGCGTGTGAATGTTAATAAGACATTTATTAATAGATGTTGGTCCACATGTCCTGCAGCTTTTCTCCAGAAGATCAATGGTCAAACAGTCCACTGGAGTCATCTCCCTGATGAAATAAAGGATAAAAAGACAAAGAAAATCGAGCCAAGTATTGTTCTTCTTAATGGCTTATGACTGATCTGTGAAACATTAGTGAATTGCCATTAATAAAGCCACTAATAGCTGCTCATAAACCCTTTGGAAATGGTGCAGTATCAGAAAGTGTTACATGTGATTTGTGTAATTCAAACAGATGTGGTTTGGTGTAAGATGTGTGGAGATATAGACTTAAGAAGGAAAAAAAAACTCCTATTTCCATGATGTAAACTGAAATGCTGCATATATTCAATCCCTCTTCCATAAAAGTGAACTCAACATTTTCACCTTTCGGTGCAACGAAGGGTTCTGATAGTTTGGTTCAGCTAATACTTCAGGTTAGGAGCTACAAATGTTTGGTACAAGAAATGCTAATGGTTCAGATTATTTTCTAAAATAATGTGGGTTAAATTAGCCAAAGCCTCAGGGCTGAAGCTGGACTGGTTAACTAAAGACTCAATGTAGAGGCTAAAAACAGCTTGGCTCAGGTTAGTTAATAGGGTTGGTGCTGTTTGCATGTGGTTCAGCACTGAAACTTAAAATGTGAACCTACTGCTCAGTGTTGGTTATTAAATGCTTAAGTCAAACAGACAAAACAGTTTGGTAGAGGCTAGCAGCTCAGTTAGAAAACTTAGTATCACTTTTGGTTTAGTTTGACTGTTGAGCTTTTTTTTACACATTATATGATTAATAAAAAAAGAGCAGACGAATTGATAATGAAAATAATCACAGCCCTAGAAGATTTTGTTCTAGGTTAGCTAACAGCTCAGTGTAGAAGGTAACCCAATTAGTTTAGGTTAACTAAAGGTTCATATTAGCAGTGTCAGCATTTGGTTTAGGTTAGCTGATGGTTTGGTTTAACAAAAATGATGTCTGGGGTTAGCTAACAGCTCAGTGTAGAAGCTAAACCAGACGGTTCAGGGTAGCTAATGGTTAGACTACAACAACAGCTGGCAGGATCCTTTTTTTTTTTTTTTTTTTTTTTGGTTCATTTTATCAGTTTAATCATTTTTTTAGGTTAGCTGATTTTTTAATTTTGTCTAAGACCATTGGTTTGCAGTTAGCTAAGAGCTTAGTGTAGAAGCTAAACCAGTTGGTTCAGGGTAGCTAATGGTTAGACAACAGCAGCTAACAGGACCCGGATAGTTCAGTTTGGCTAATGAACAAACAGTATGTGTTGGCTTAATTCACTCTCCAGCAGCTAGAGGAGTTAGTTTCAGTTCAGCTGAATATTTTGGTTTCATTCTTGTGCACCAACTCCTCACTCCAGTTATATTTCCATAATGACATATCACACCACGTTATTACCAACACTGCATGGTTCTGTAGCCCGGTGTTTGTTCTGTTACGTTCCGTTACCATGTTACTGTCTTTTTCCTGACTTTCCATGATTCCCTCTACCCATCCTTTCTGATCACTGGGTGTTTTACATCAGGGTCAAGGAAACTTGGTTACAAGAGGAAAGTTTTTTGGAATTTTTGATTCAGTTACTCTCTTTATGTATGTAGTTGTATCTCCTTTGGGAAGTCAGGAGAACACATTACTTGATTTTCCTGTACGTTTTCCTGTTTCAACGGATGGCCATACATAAAGATGGACGACGCGACAGCTCCCCTGGTGGCTGGATGCGGTATGGGTCATGAACCCTGCACCCTCCATGTTAGCGGAAGGGACCTGGGCCAAACAAAAAAAAAATCAAAGTAAATGTTCAATGATGGTTTCTGTCTTTTTTGTTGTTCTTATCACAATGATGTACCTTCAAGTCCTCATGTTAATTAGTTATTTGATGCTATATTCTGGCTTGATTTTGTATGGTGGGAGGAAGTGGACACGCGTCATTGGACACGTTGGGCGTCCATCTTTATTTAAAGTCACTGGTTTCCACGATTGTATTTTTAGTGTTGCGTTTAATTCTTAAAGTTTAATGAGAGCTGGTTGAGGACGTGACATTGCTGAGAAATACAGACTCTGTGTTGATTGTTTGAGATGATACACAACAGTTAGTGTTAGACACCGAGCCAGTCCCCGATCTGTAGGTTTGATATGAACAGTATCTTTGCTTGTTTTTTTGTAAATTATGTGAATAAACCTTGAATTCTTTTGGACACTTGAAATTTCAGGTGTGTTTATCAGTGGTTGTTTATCTTTTATAGCCACTCTGGAATGGATGGATAGGTAGGAACAGTCAGATGGAGGGATAATATATCCCATCAGGCCTGGGAACACTCTAGGACCCCCCCCCCCCCCCCCCAGGAATGATAGAGGACGTAGGCAGAAAAAAATGGATTCTCACAAAGAGTGTTTTGTGAGAATAATAACCCACAGACTGTGGCTGGGACATTGCTCTAGAAGATAAGACCAAACCTGCCACATACTCTCAGTCGCACTTTAAACCCTAATAAACTGATAGTGGATCAGTTAATGAGCAGAGCTCCTCCTCCGACACTCGGCCACACTGTTAATAAGTAATTACATTTATTTCTCAGATGATAAGATGACTTTGTAATGTGGAGGGATTCAAAAGTCACTTTCCCCTGCCAAGCCACTGGCTCCGTCCGAATCATGCCACGTTAGCCGATAGGAATAGGACAAGTAATCAATAAAATCTAAAGCATTTTTCTTTGTTGTTTAAAGTCGTATCTCGCTGGACTGTGAGGTCACCCCCCCCCCAAATAAGTGTGAAACCCCCCACCTCATGTGGGCTTTTTTTCAGCCTAATAGATCAGTAGACTGACAGAAAAAATTATTGACCACATTTCCCTTTTTAAGCGTCTATTCCAGTTTTCTTCCTTTTTTGGCTAGGTTGGACTTTATGAAAATGTGGGGGCCACTAGTTACAATTTTCTCCAATAGTATATATAAAATTAATGATTGAAAAATAAAATTGTTATATAAATTTATCAGTAACGAAAGTCATTGTCAGGTGCAGCCTCAGTTAAATGCTGAAACTGTCTTGTGTATCATAATAAAATATATGTTATATATTATATGAAATAGGAGTAATATAGAAACATCTTCTTTCAGATTGAAATATAAATCTTTTTTTTCCATACTTCGTCCTTTTAAGACCAAAGTGGTTTTACATAACAACACATACAGTAGTTTATATATGTAATTTTTTTTCAATCGTCCCAAATGATCCTACACCAGCCCATTATTTACCTGTTTTGGTTCTCCTGACGGTTCTTGGTCCTGCATCACCTTGTGACTCAGACTAGGTTTGTACCCTTTACCCTTCCATCATCAGTACAAACAGTGTAGGGTATCGAGTATTTTTACAAATCATGTATTGGCCACATTTTTATATAAGTATTTGCTGCCATGCGAGCCGTTAACTTTTGGTGAGCGTTGATTAAATGTCAGATTCCTACTCAATAATAATGATTGCGGCCTAAACGTAGTCTAGTGCGACACTAGACACTAAAATCTTGCTAGAAAATATAACCAAAGTGGGCGTTTATGAACATCTGAGAACAAAACGTCGCTCTCTGTCTAAGATATCGTAGCATAAGAGCCGTGCTTGGGTTATGTACGTACGTTGATCTAAATTGGATTTTCTGGAGCCACCAGTGAGTTTTGATGAATCAGTGTTACACTGGTCCAAACAGGAAAACAGTGTATTATTCTAAATAGTTTCTTAAGTAATTTTGAGTTGACCATACTCTATGTCCCAGTCAGTAACTTTAGCACTTTATGGCTAAAAATAGTGCTAGCTTAATTAGCGGACTAACAGAAGCAAAAAGTAAGACTGGGTTTGGTGAAAACAGAATAGAAGTGTATGAATGAAGAGAAATACATTAATTGTGACTGTGATACAAGAGGAACAGAATAATCCCCCAAAACAACCTTTAGATGTGGCTGATTTAAAAAAAATCGTTTTAAGTGAACTTAGAGGAAATAGACACAGCGAGTGCTTTTATTTTGGCAGCAGTGAACGGAAGTTGCAGCCTCGTTGTGGCGGGCTTGACACTGTCGGTGACCGTCGGTTGTTATTCTGGTCAAGATGGCTGCTGTTGTCCGGGATGGAGAGTGAGCCCAGGCTGTCATCCGAACACAGGCCGAGGAAACGAAGACAAACCCGCCGAAAAACGGCACCGAAGCCCAAGTTGGACCCGAACCCGGACCGGATCTGATTCTTTTCTGAAGGTGAAGCGCTACTTTGCCGTTGGCTGCGACCGTCAGCATCCTTTCCTGTCATCGATTAATATTTGATTGACACTTGGCGCGGCGCCGAACCCAACCGGGAAAAGTCCGACTAACGGTTCCGTGTTTGGTTTCTGTGAATTCACGGCGATAAAACCGTGGACGTGGTTTCCCGTCGGCGTGTTTTTACGTCCCCGTCGGTGCCGGGTTCGTGTCTGTGGGCTGAGCGACCGTCGGTGGTTCCGCGGATCCGGTCTGAAGGTTGTTCAGGTTACTGCGGTGATTCACCGCCGCCGCTACGTTCCGCCGCGCGTCCGAAAATAACATCAATCCGTCGGGGTGAGAATGTGGTAATTACCGGTAATAACAGACCGGGCGTCGCCCCGTTCTCACACAAAGGCTGAAGATAAAGCCGTGAATTAAACATTTTAATTTAACCAATTTACAGGCTCTTAAACTTTAATCTGGTAAAATTCATCCGCAGCACTGTTTTAAAGATCATATCTCCCTGTTTGATTATTACTAATGGAAACTGGTATCAGTACAGTCACCTTTGATAATGATTAAATCACCTGAAACTATTTATTGTTTTAATGATCAATTAATCAGAGGATTTTTTTTCGATTAACAGAATAAATGTTTATCAGTGAAATCATAAAAAATAATAATAATAAAAAAATCCATCTCAACCAAAGGGAAAACAGGAAAGTATCTTTTTTTATTTTGACCAAAGTGAAAAAAAAAAAAATTATTACCATAACTGATACAAAGAATAAGAGGATGTTTAGTTTTATTGCTTTTTTAGAAAAGGCTAAAACAATTATTCAATAACCAAAGTAACTGCTGGTTGATCAACTAATGTCAATCAATTAATTGATTAATCATCTAATTGTGGCAGTTCTAAAATGAAGCTGATTATATTTAACCAACTTTAACCAAATTCATCTCTAAAACTGCGACAAATCACCATCCTGTTTGTATATTATGAATATTAATAATAGTTTTAATAGTTTTTGATCATTTTTACAGTTAAAATAATTGTAATCACTGCACCAGGATATTAACAATAATCAATAATTAGGTATAGAGACAGAAGGGATAGATCAAATATTAAAATCAACTGCAATATGAAATATTGTTTTCTATGTGTACAGAGTTTTTACAGTGTGACTGTGTAAACAATAAAAGTAGACATAATTGATTAAAGCAATAATGTCTGATGAAGTCCAGTCCTGCTTTCGGACCAGAACCGGTTTATTAAACACAGTCAAACTAATGACATTATGCAGATCCTGATTCTGTCAGTTGGCTCAATACTGGTCAACAGACAGGCAACAGACAGGCTCTGTCCTCGGAATGTTGAGCTGCTAAAAGAACAACCCCAGGCCTTTGTTTGTTCACTGACGACTAATCAAAAACCAGTAATAAAGATAGTGATCAGAGTCAGTTGCCTGCTGATCTCAGATCTTTGTTTAAGCTCTCATTTTCTGCTCTCTTCTGTTAGAGCAGGAATCTTTTTCTGAGCTCTTTACTGCAACACATACACACACACACACACACACACACACACACACACACACACCAAAAATCCATCAACTGCCCTGAGAACACAACTAACCTGAATGTTAGAAAAAGGTCAGAGGGCACCAGACTGGGTGAGTTTCCATCCACAGGATTTTCTGAGCTAACAACCTCCTCTCACCGTGTCCTCTTCTAATGTGGTGGCTTAACAGCAGCAGCTGGAGGATCAGTGGCCTTCTCATTGCTTCTGTAATTTCTGAGTTTTCTGGAAGAGATGATGTCACTCTGTACCAATTAGAGGAAAATTATCTGATGCTAACCAAGAGCATAGCCGTCTCTGATTCATCTCATGGTGGAAGAGCCAGAAAGCCATGATGATGTCACAGAAAAAATTAGAGACGCAGCGTTTAGACGCAAAAACTGACAAAGATCCACTGGAACACCAAATTAGTCCATGTGTGTGTGTGTGTGTGTGTGTGTGTGTACACACACACACACACACGTCTATACCACTTAATGTAATATAACTGGTATATATACGTACACACACATGTCCAGTTAATATGGTCATTTAGGGCTTGACGCTATGTTTTCCCAAAGGATCACAAGCACTTAAAAATTGAAAATCTGTCAAATCATTTATTCTATAAGTAATAAGCAGAACAATTCAATTTATTTTCAGTACAATGTAGTATATGTAGACTAGGTTTTTCATTATATCTGCTTCAAACTGTATCAATTTTATAATTACTGTATGTAATTATTTATACTTTAGCCTGCTTAAAATTTTATGAACAGTATGTATATCTCTATAAGAAAACAGTTCTTTATTTAGTTCAGGCTGTTTAGGTGCTGATGAGTGGAGCATGTGATTTCTTTACAACGGCGGTTGGAGGCAGTCAAGGCGTCATTGTCGCTGTTGTTGTGTGTCAAACCTTATGTTGAAAAAATAGATGTAAAAATCTTTTATTTACACATATTTTACAACTGACAAACATCTGTCATTAAAAGAGCAAAGTAGAGTCAGTCTGACAGTTCTCCTAATGTTCTACAGTTCGACTACAGTTCTACTGCAGTTGTAATGTAGTTCTACTCCAGTTCTACTGCAGTTCTTCTGCAATTCGAATACAGTTCTACTGTAGTTCGACTACAGTTGTACTACAATTCTAATGAAGTTCTACTACAGTTTTACTGCAGATCTATTGAACTGATACTGTAAGATATAGGATCATGAAGCTTTGGTGATTAATTTCAGATAGAGACCATTACTATGGTGACAACACACCTCTGACTGGTGGAGGTCCGAATAGAGTCTGTGAGGATTGTGGGTAGTGTAGTATTAATACAGAACTGGACTGAGTTTCTCTACAGAACCACAGATTGGTTTATAATCATTTCTGGAGGGAACCTGTTAATGAAGGTAGGGCTGAGCTCTGATTGGCCAGTGGTTTCCATAGAAACATGGAACTGCTGGAAAGAACGAAGAACGTGTCAGTGTCTCCATCTTCTCTCATTTTATTGAAGTCGTATCAGGCGGCTGCCAGAGCCAAGGGAAATGTCTGCTGCTGTCTGGTGAGGAGAGGCTCAGAGCCCCCCATGACATGAGAGATGAGAGTGCTGTGCTCTGTGTGGCTGGGGGGGGAGGGAGACTTTTTAGAAGAAATGTCTGTCTGCAGCACCTGATTTATCTCTTCACTTCATCTGGAAGATTTTTTAAATATATCCAGCCCAGCTGAACACCCCCCCCCCCTAACGCTTCACCGCCAAATCTATCACCAGAATGACCACGACTGACGGTGTGAGGTTCCACCAGTGCTAGAGAAAGAACATAGTGTGACAGTCCCCCCCCCCCTCCCCAGGAGACACAGACACAGGGTTGCTGGTTGGAAGCTGTTGAAACCTGAATGTTTATTACATGTTTCAGTTTAGTTTCTGGTTCTGTCAGTCAGTCAAATAGAGAAGATAGATTGAGTTTTGATTACCAAGATTAATGAGATTAATTGATTTATTGATTCACTAGAAAAAACTCATCTGCTACTATTTTAATTTTTTTTTCATTGTTGTTTTTTTTTTATATTTCTATTTCGGTTTCTCGGTTTTCTTCTTTTTTCTTCTCTCTGTCTAACATGATAATAACTGATTATTGGTTTCGAAGTGACTTTTTTAAAGTTATTATTTGGGCATTTTGTGCACTTATTGTGATAGGACTGCAAAGACAAACAGGAAATGTTGATGAGAGAGTGGGCCTTTGTGGTATGCACCTCTGAAGTGACATTTGAAAAAGACAGCTCAGGCTCTGGAAAATTGTGAGTCCATTGTTTTCTGACACTGACCAGAGATAAACACAATAAACACGAGTCGATTAATCGATTAACTGGATGTATCGAATGTGGTCAGGACGATTCTTTCTTTATATTTCTCACCGGGGGCAAAAAGAATCAAGACTAAGGCTTTTATGGTGTAGAACCATCAGAAACTGCTTCTATAAATAGACTAAGATATTACAAATATATGTGTGTGTGTGTGTATATATATATATATATGTGTGTGTGTGTGTGTGTGTGTGTGTGTGTGTGTGTGTGTGTGTGTATATATGTATCCGAGAATCATATCCAGCATGTCACAAACAGCAGTGACTCCAGTGTCCTGATTATCCCTGTATTGCAATTATTATTTATTTTTATTTGTGTTGCATCTACCTGAGGTTTTGTTGAGGTGCACACAACTACTGTAATTAACCATCAGGACATTTCATGAAAATGTTGCGCTGCTGTCTCCTGTCAGTAGGGGACATAGTGACAGACCACAGACATGGACACCACCACGTCCATTAAGATGACCACTTTGGCCATCCAGAACCTGTTCAGCTACGTGGAGGAAGAGAACCTGGCGGCTCTCAAAGCTCACCTGGACCGCTTCAAGGAGGTGGACGGACGCAGTGATGTATGTGTGCCTGGACATCACGGCTTGGTTTATTTATTTATAACGTTTTAAACTCAGAATATGTCTGTTAATCCTCTAATATCCACAGCGTTGTCTGTTACCAAGCAACGGTCTCCGCTTTGAGAAATAGTCCTCCATTCAAATTCCATTTGAATTTTAACCATTTTGTTTAACTCCATCCTTCTTAGATTTTAGTCAAAGAAATCATGAATAAGTGAGTCCAGTCTGTTCAATGCACAGGAATAAACCCCGTGTCTGTGGTGTCTGTGCACAGAACGGACAGACTCCGCTGATGCTGGCGGCCGAGCAGGGCAGTCTTGAGATTGTCCAGGAGCTGATCAGGAGAGGGGCCAACGTCAACCTGGACGACGTGGTGAGAAAATCAATCACGCACTGGCATACTGTCCCTCAGCTTTAAGCTCTGCTGCTTTATCCTCCTGCTTCTCTGTGCCACAGCTTGAGCTCATGCTAGTTTTTTACGTATTTGTATACTGACATGTTTTTAATAATAATCAAGGTTCGGTTTCGGTATCTGTATTTTCTCTGATGTATAATTGACATAATTGATTGTAATTTCCTCCAGTGAAGCAATACAAGCTCCTGTCGCCTCTCAACTCCCCCTGCGCTCTCCTCTCAGAAGCTCTTCACTCCGGATGCTGTGGTTGCTAGGAAACAGAGTTACTGAGTATGGGGTGGGTGATGGCGATGCTCTTATTGCCGTGGTAACACCCTCCGTGTGTGTGTGTGCGTTGCCAGGACTGCTGGTCGGCTCTGATCTCTGCAGCTAAAGAAGGCCACGTGGAGGTGGTGGGGGAGCTGCTGGAGAACAGTGCCTACATCGAGCACAGAGACATGGTGGGAACAACAGACACCTGAGAACCTGATGGCACACATCCAGTCTGTCTCTTTCATCCTCTTGTCCTCCACTTCATTTCTTTTCATTCTTGTCATAACCCATGTGTAGTTTAATGAGCTGTCTCAGCCCCCGGGGCCTCAGCCCAGGGAAGTATGTTTTCTGTCACTTTTATCAGTCCAGTCTGAGAAAACCTGGTTTCTTCTTCCTTCTGATTTACTGATGTGACTGTGTCTTAGGGGGGATGGACGGCTCTGATGTGGGCAGCTTACAAAGGTCGCATGGAGGTCACCAAGCTGCTGCTGGAGCATGGAGCCAACCCCAACACTACAGGACAGGTAACACACCTGTAGATAAATGTTATGGTCAGTCAAACCTGGTGACATTGATGTGAATATCACTGAGACACAGTGTAATAAAGAGTGAGAAATGACACTCGCCCCCCCCCCCCAAAACAGCAGTACAGTGTGTATCCCATCATCTGGGCCGCCGGTCGAGGACATGCTGACATTGTGAAGCTGCTGCTGCAAAACGGAGCCAAGGTCAACTGTTCTGACAAGGTGAGGAGACGTCGAGGCTGCCGGGTTTGGATCTCAGCTGCTGCTCAGCCGAACCTGAAAACATGTTGTAAAGGGTCATAGCACTAAACCTTTCAAATGAAAAGTTGAACTGAATGCTCAGGTGAACGCATCAGGGAGTGATATTTGTATAAATACATATTTTAAATCATTTGTGTGTGTGTTTGTGTGTGTGACAGTATGGGACCACTCCTTTGATCTGGGCATCCAGAAAAGGACACTTTGGCTGTGTGATGCACCTACTGGAGAACGGTGCCGACGTCGACCAGGAGGGGGCGGTATGTTCACACCCCTACCTACTATTAATTGTAATACTGTCCAGTACAGAGCTGCAGTGTCTGTACTATGTTGTGCTTCCGTGCAGTAGCAGCTGTCAGGGTTTCCTCCAGGAAGCTGTTAGCGATGACTCTCAGGTTCTTGATTTTGCTGATGCCGGTTTTTCTGTGTCCCGTCAGAACTCGATGACGGCTCTCATCGTGGCGGTGAAGGGCGGCTACACCGAGGTGGTGAAGGAGCTACTGAAGAGGAACCCCAATGTCAACATGACCGACAAAGACGGAAACACGGCGCTGATGATTGCCGCCAAGGAGGGCTACACTGAGATCGTCCAGGATCTGCTGGACGCTGGGACCTACGTCAACATCCCAGACAGGGTGAGACAGCAGGCCGACAAGGAAGTTCTTGACGGGTCCCAACCAGGGAGGAAGGGGGTCAGACGGGACCTGACAGAGGAGGGAGGGGGTCAGATGGGTTCTGACTTCAATGGTGTGATTTAGAGCAACAGAAGGATGCAACATGTACATTCAAAGTTCATATTCTAAATTCATCTATAAGAATTCATGCTTTTAATGCTGAGGAAGAGCTCACCTGAAAAACAGCAACATCACAGCATTAAAGTCTGTGTTTGAGGAGACTCAGTGTGTGTGTGTGCGCACGCGTGTGTGTTCCAGAGTGGTGACACGGTGCTGATTGGAGCAGTGAGGGGGGGCCATGTGGAGATCGTCAGAGCTCTGCTGCATAAATACGCCGACATCGATATCAGAGGGCAGGTGAGAACACAGGAACTTAATCTCACATAATGTTACGCTGAAATATTCCTGGAAATTTTCCACGTCATAGAACAACTCAGAATAAGGACATCTTACACTGTTGTGTTTCAAGGACAATAAAACAGCTCTGTACTGGGCTGTGGAGAAAGGAAACGCCCCCATGGTGAGAGACATCCTGCAGTGTAACCCCGACACTGAGACCTGCACCAAGGTGAGACCAATGTTGGCAGTTTTCCTTATGTCTGTTTAAGGAACAAATGATCAGTACATGTAGCTACAGATCTACTGTTGCATTTCCTGTGTGTCATTGTGCTGTGAGCTGCTTTAAAACTCATACAGATGTTTTGCTGTAGCAGCTGTGAGGTTGTGTTTCCTGTTTCCTGTCTCAGGACGGAGAGACTCCGCTCATCAAAGCCACTAAGATGAGGAACATTGAAATCGTTGAGCTGCTGCTTGATAAAGGAGCCAAAGTGTCGGCTGTGGACAAGGTGTGAAAACCAAACACACTGATACACTTACTAAGAAAGCTGGAAGAAATTAGCATCTATTCATAAGGCTTCACCTGAGGCTGAAGTTTGCCCTTCAAAATAATAGTCAAGTTGTGCAGTTTGCAGAGCTGAAGCGTCTGGGGACTGATTTAATACCTTGGCAGAATATTGGAGCTGCAACTAATGATGATTTTAATTATAGAAAAATCAGACAATTGTTTTATATATAACTGAGTCACTGTTGACTCTAAAATGCTGATAAATTGTGAAAAATGACAATTTCCCAGTGAATTCTTGTTCTGTTCCAACCGAACATCAAATTTCACTGATGTTATGGTACCAACTTCCTCTGTGAATATAATGTTTTAATATTTTCCACACAAATATGAATAAAGGTGGAAAAGAACAAAACCTTACAAGAGAGGAAAAGAAAAGACAGAGAAAGGGAGAATTTCTGCCTAATAAGTTGCCTACTCACCTCTCGTCCCGTTTTCCAGAAAGGAGACACTCCCCTCCACATCGCCATCCGTGGGCGGAGCCGCCGCCTAGCCGAGCTCCTCCTCAGAAACCCTAAAGATGGCCGCCTGCTGTACCGCCCCAACAAGGCCGGGGAGACGCCATACAACATCGACTGCAGCCACCAGAAAAGCATCCTCACACAGATCTTCGGAGCTCGTACGTGAATCCTCTCAGGTTTGGTTTACAGCTGACTCAGGTCAGAGTGAGGTTAAAGCAGCTCAGTATTGGCTCGTCATGCTTTAGCTGAAACACAGATTCATATTTTTACATGTTTAGAGTGATGAGTGGTTTCTATCACAAAGATTAACTGATTATCATCTGGTTGAATGCACTTTAATATAAAGTCTGAGTGAAGATAAGAGACGAAGACTTGATGAGGTCTGTTTAAACCTTTTTTTCTTTAAGATTTTTTTCTAATAAAAGGCGACAGTGAGTAGATTTTTTATTTGCCTCTGAGCTGCAGTGATTAAGATTGAAGCATCGACTGTCGAGGGGAATTACATTTTTTTACCATTAAAATGCAGCTTTAATGTTCATTCATCAGTCAGACATAATTATCAACAGATGAAATCAGCCAGTGGATTAGGTTTAATCTAGTTATCGGTCGCTGGTGGTGTAATAACACATACCTGTCGGCCCCTCCCCCCACAGGTCACCTGTCCCCCACAGAGTCAGACGGAGACATGCTGGGCTACGATCTGTACAGCTCGGCCCTGGCCGACATCCTGAGCGAACCCACCATGCAGCCCCCCATCTGCGTGGGCCTGTACGCTCAGTGGGGCAGCGGCAAGTCCTTCCTGCTCAAGAAGCTGGAGGGTGAGCGAGTGCGCGCACACACACACAGACACACACATGCACACACATGCACACTGGTTACATCCAGTCCATACATATGTTGTACGTTGACGCTCCTCCTCCTCCTCCTCAGATGAGATGAAGACGTTCGCCGGGCAGCAAATTGAGCCGTTGTTTCAGTTTTCCTGGCTTGTCGTCTTCCTGTCTCTGCTGCTCTGCAGCTCTGTTGCCGTGGTCCTCGGCTTCAGCGTCGACCCCAAGCTGGCCATTGCAGTCTCCCTCAGCCTGCTGGCTCTGCTGTACCTGTTCTTCGGTAAGATGGGGCTCATCGCAGTAGCCCAAGTTCAGGCTGGCAGGGGGTTTGTCTGTTCCTGGGGTGTATAATTGAAGCGTGCCGTCTCATAGTGGTGGTGTACTTCGGCGGGCGTCGGGAGGGTGAGAGCTGGAACTGGGCGTGGCTGCTCAGCACCCGCCTGGCTCGTCACATCGGGTATCTGGAGCTGCTGCTGAAGCTGATGTTTGTCAACCCGCCAGAGCTGCCGGAGCAGAGCACCAGAGCTCTGCCTGTCAGGTTAGTGACCACCAGTGCATGTTCAGCTCTAAGAGTCGGACAGTGGGTGTATTGAAGTCTGCAGTCTGTAGGGGGCAGCAGGAGGCTGTCAGATGGTTGCGTTTGACATGCAGCAGCTGCAGCGCCGTGTATGTGCCAGCGGTCGCAGGCATTAAAATCTTAAGCCTCTGCCTTCTGATTAAAGTGACCACAGCCACTCGGTTTAAACAGCAGCAGCTGCTCTGAACTCATCTAAACTCCCTTTGGTCACGTTCCATCATGAACATCTGACTCATTTTCAGCTTACGAAGTGTCATGGCTGACACGTGAACCGACAGCTGCAGACGTCCTAGAGCAACGTCAGCCTTCATCTGGATCTGGTCTCTGTGTCACCTGATGGGTCCAAGTCCAGTGCTCCCTCTCTTTTAGCTCAGGTTTTAGTCTCCACCAGCTCCTGAGACTTGTGCAGAGTGAGACTGTTGTTTTCTCTCTATAATGTTTTCAGGTCTTGACCTGACTCTGTAAAGTGCCTATGTTCTTGTACCATATAAAAAAATGAATTAAGCTCTAGTGCCAACACAGTAGTGAACATTGTTTTTGAGCTTCATTAAAAAGGAAAGAACGGATCCTTTCCTTCTTTTGACGAGCTCTAGTAAAATGAGTGAGGTGAGGTGAGTGAATAGACACGACCACCTGATGTGTCCGGACCTGTCTGCAGGTTCCTTTTTACAGACTACAACCGTCTGTCCAGCGTTGGAGGAGAGACGTCCATGGCGGAGATGATCGCCACGCTGTCTGACGCCTGCGAGAGAGAGTTTGGCTTCCTCGCCACACGTCTGTTCAGAGTGTTTAAGACGGAGGAGACGCAAGGTAAAATGCTCGCGAACACACACACACACAGACACACACACACAAACACACACAAATAGATACACACAAACAGACAGACACACACACACACACGCACAAACAGACACACACACGTTATTCCTCTGTATCACCGCCGTAGCTGTTATCCTTGCCATGATCTGGTTTCTCAGGTAAGAGGAAGTGGAAGAAGACGTGCTGCGTGCCGTCCTTCATCATCTTCGTCCTGGTGCTGGCCTGTCTGGTGACTGGCATGGCGCTGCTGGCCGTCTTCAAGGTGGATGGGGAGAACCGCACTGTGAACGCCGTGCTGATTGCCATCGGCAGCGTGGTGGGTCTGGCTCTGCTGCTGAACTGCAGGACCTGGTGGCAGGTGACCGACTCAGTGCTGAACTCTCAGAGGAAGAGGCTGCACAGTGCCGCCAACAGGATGCACAAGCTGAAGAGTGAGGGCTTCATGAAGGTGAGGGGGGGGTTAAAGGAGCATTCTGCTGTTTTACTGTGGACAGCTGCAGGCAGGGGGATAAGGGAGATGCTGGTCGAGGGTTTAATTTCAAGGGATTTGTTTTGACGACAGGTTTAGTAAACGGTGCATTGTGAACCTGGGTCTCATCCTGCAGGTCTTGAAGAATGAGGTTGAGCTGATGGCGAGGATGGCGAAGACCATCGATGGCTTCACGCAGCATCAGACGAGGCTGGCGGTCGTCATCGATGGACTGGACTCCTGCGAACAGGACAAAGTTCTGCAGATGCTGGACACGGTGAGGACGCCACCGTGTCTCTCTTCCTGTTACTTGTTGCCTCTGATGCTGCAGAGTCTGGATCAGGACCAGGTTCCAGGACTGTAAAAACACCTACTCCCCCATGATCCCGATCAACACCCACTGCTTCAATTATTAGTTTCATCAATGATATTGTCGGTCTTCTGATTAGCCCTATTACTCTTCCTGTTATTGTCTTATTATAGTTATTAATATTATCATCATAGATCTTTGTGTGTCCTGCTCACAGTGGAAACGGAGGCTCTTGTAATTTTCGGACTCGACTGTGTTTGATTATGTTTCTTAGATTTCTAACAAACGACTGGGCCTCCAGGTGTAACTGAGCCGTCAGGAATCACATTTCCTGCTCAGACCCACGCCGACACTGGGCCATCTCCATCTTAAGCTTTTTGTTCTTGAGAAAAGAAGAAGAGCGTTGATTTGAAGGTGGACGACTCTTATAGAAACATCTGTTTGTGTTCCCCGGTAAAACAGAGAACAGAGGTATTAGTTGAATTATCTTTAAGAAGAATCACCTGTTTTTGTCTCTGGCTTCAAACAAACGCAGCTGCCTCCAGTTTAAATCAGATGTGTGTTGTCGAAAATCAGCAGCTGCTCTATTCCTCTGTTTTCTGATTAGAGCAGAAATTTAATTTGATGGAGACGTCAGGCGCTTTAATTTGAAAGGATGGGCAGCCGGTGGAGTGTGATGATACACTGCTTTTAGAAAGTTTTCAGGCTTCAGTGTTTTCACATGTTGTTATGTTGCAGCCTAATGCTGCAGTTGTTTAAATTCTCATCAGTTTAAAACGAATTTTAGACATTTTTTGCTAAGGTCAAATATCTCAATGATGTAAGTATTCAGACACTTTTCTCAGAACTCAGTTGAAGAACCTTTAGCAGCAGTTACAGCCTCTGGTCATCTTAGGTCTGAAGTGACAAGGTTTACAGACCTCGATCTGGGGATTTCCTGCCGTTCTACCCTGCAGATCCTCTGCAGCTCTGTCAAGTAGGACGGGGATAAGATTGATGGACATTTTCAGGTATCCTGTTGGAAGCTGAACCCTCAGTCCAGTCTGAGGTCCTGGGCTCTGGACCACGTTTTCATTAAGGATCTCTCTGGACTTTGCCCTGCTCAGCCTTCCCTCCACCCTGACAGCCCCTCAGCCTGATGCTGCCCTCACTGTGCTTCACTGTGGGGATGGTATTGGCCAGGTGATGAGCCATATCTGGTTCCCTCCAGACATGAGGCTTGAGTCCAAATGATTCAGTCTTTGTTTCATCAGACCAGAGAATCTTGTTTCTTACAGTATGAGTCCTTCAGGTTTTTGTTTTTTTTTTCAAACCAAGCAACTCCATGTGTCTTTCACTGAGTAGAAAGTCCAGACCTGATGAGACCAGATACACCACACAGGTTTTAAGTCAAATGAAACAGACCACTATGAAGTAGCGATGAGGCTGTGGGTGACAGTCACTGATCATTTCATCTGTGTTTTAATCCTGCAGGTCCGAGTTTTATTCTCCAAAGGTCCCTTCATCTCCATCTTTGCCAGCGACCCGCACATCATCATCAAAGCCATTAACCAGAACCTGAACAGCGTCCTCAGAGACTCCAACATCAACGGACATGACTACATGAGGAACATCGTCCACCTGCCCGTCTTCCTCAACAGCAGGGGACTGTCCGGTGCCAGGAAGATGTGTGCCGCTGCGCCGGCTAACGGAGACGCTGCCAACGCTGACGGTAACTGTGGTAATAACGAGAATAACTGCAAGTGCAGGAGGACTAACGGAGGCGGGACCTTTAACTTGGCTGAACATGGAGAAATATTAAGCTTGTCATTACTGTATATTCCGTATAAGTAGCACCGAGTCACACAGTTCATCCCAGGAAACGCTGTGACCAGAGACCATTGTCTCATAAACTGTTCATGGGGGTGTGAAGCTTACAGACGGGTTTAAAGAGCCCCCCCCCTTTACCTTATGCCTGAACATCGTCCTGTAGTTTAGCTTTTTTGGGGGGGGGGGTCTTGCTTATAACTTTAACTGGTTTTATTTTCCTCCTAATTGTCCTCCTCTCTCTCTCTATCTCTGTGTCTCTCTTTGTCTCTCTCTGCATGTCTGTCTGCAGGTTGGCATGAGGAGTTGGACAGGAAACTGTCTCAGCACAGTTTGGGAGAATTAACCAAGTTTGGAAGCAAGACGACACTGACCCGCAGGGTGAGACTGTGTGTGTGTGTGTGTGTGTGTGTGTTTGTGTGTGTGTGTTATCCAACAAGACTAAAACAGCACATGACTTTGACTTCGGGATTTTCTGACTCACACACTCTGTCATGTTTCCTCTGCTCTGATCGAATTAGACCCAGCTGCTCTGGACCAGCAACGGCTTCACCTCCAGCTGCTTTGATAATCATATTCGTATTTGTCCAACTTTCCCTCAGAGGGACTTTTAATTTGTAAGGACATGTGACTATAACAGCAGCTGGTATCACTATTTACAGAACGTTTTACAGTGCGTCAGAAAAAGTCACCTGAATGAAGTCTATTGTTGGTTTGGTTATTGATTCGATCCAATTTGATCTGATTTCACTGATTAACTCAAGTTTTATTGTCGTATTATTTGTCTCATAAACTAAAAGAAAACACACTTAAAGCAAAAAGCAGCAGATTTGTCGATCAATCGATGGATCCCCGTCTGACTGATAACTGACTGACGTCATGTGACCCGTGCTCTGTGTGTCCAGGACACATACCGGCGGCGCCAGGTGCAGCGCTCGGTGACGCGTCAGATGTCCTTCGACCTGACGAAGCTGATGGTGACGGAGGACTGGTTCAGTGACATCAGCCCTCAGACCATGAGACGCCTGCTTAACATTGTGTCTGTCACAGGTCTGGGACCAGCCAATTGAAGGACATACACAGACTCCACTCTTGTCTATGTAGATGATGATGTCCCTTTGGAGAGAGACACATCAACACAGTTTATTAGATAATAAACTAGAAACCACATATTAATCAGATTTCATACAAAATAAGAAAAAACATGGGGTTTATTGGCAAAATAAGACATGCTGAATTTCAGCTCTACTTCATGTTTAGATCATTACATGATTTGCTCAATAAACATTTATCTACATCACGTTTATTCCTTTGGGCGACACCAGACACTTTTATCCAAAGCTACGTACAGGTGAGGCAGCCAAGGGGAGGACACCTGAGCAGGAAGAGGGTTAGGGTAGGGGATTGAACCGTCAACCCCACAGTCAGAGGACAACCTGCTTCCCCATGAGCCACAGCCCCCCCATTTACAAAAGAGATCTGTCAGCACTCTTAATAACCAATTCCTCTTTTATAGTCTCACTGCAATAAAATAACTAAGCTAGCTCTCTCTCTCTCTCTCTCTCTCTCTCTCTCTCTTTCTTTCTTTCTCACTCCCCCTGTGTCTCTGTTTAAGGTCTATGTAACTCTGTCTCACTGTCTGGAGCTAATCCACTGTAACACATTGCCTTTACCTATACAACATGTCCACATCCTTCTTTTAAAGCCTGTGTAAATCTGAATTACATTTAGACAGTCAATGAGAAAGCATCATTATAATGAACCCACCCCAGTTAAACTTTAACCATCAGATCTGCTCCACTAGCCTGGTTTTAACTGGTTTAAAACCACAGGAATCGGAACCTGAATTTATTATCTGAGCCTCCTTCACAACACTTTGTTAAACTCATAATGAAATTATTTCGTCGTCAACACACAACTTTGAAATGACCCCACCCCCCCAGTAAAAATGTTATTGAGTCGTGAATGTTGTTATCACATTTTCTGGTTTCACTTCTTCCACTGCAGCATCTTAAAGTGCTTTTATTGTTATGCACATTTGCTCAGTGTCTTTTTCCAACAAGATGTTAAACAGAAATATTTTGTGGTTTATAAAAAATACCAAAGTATCTTTTTGATATAATTTTATCTTGTTTATGAACAAAATCATCTTAATATACAAACAAAAACCCCTTTTTCATGTTGTTAGAGAGAGAAACTTGAATAAGTGAGAAAAGGATCCTTTCATTGGCTGAAGGGACCTAGTGACAGACACAGGTCCATTTAGTCAGTCTCACATTTACTCTGGGTGGGTGGGGGTGTGTGTGTGTGCGTGTGCGTGTGCGTGTGCGTGTGCGTGTGCGTGTGCGTGTGCGTGCGTGCGTGTGTTTATGTGCAGGTCGTCTGCTGCGAGCCAATCAGATCAGCTTCAACTGGGACCGCCTGGCGTCCTGGATCAACCTGACGGAGCAGTGGCCCTACAGGACCTCCTGGCTCATCCTGTACCTGGAGGAGACCGACGGAGTCCCCGACCAGGCCACGCTCAAGACCATCTACGAGAGGTTAGAGGTCACCTTCAGGCTGCGGACGCTCGATTCTTAACAAATAGATTTATCATTTCTTAATGTTCTTTTATTTTTTGAAATTCTGCACTTTTATTTGGAGCAAAACTGATTTACAACTCCAGAACACTGGCACACTTCCATCTTAAGGAAGGAATCGCTTCAGTTAAGTTTGGTTCCTGCCCAGAAAAATTCAGCTTTAAACAGCAGTACTGATGTATTTCATCCCTGCTGGTGTTTGTCCTTAAATGTATAGAACTGAGATAGTGGCCTTGTCAAAATGGTTTTAATCAACAATTCTCCTCAAAACATTGAAATGATCAGATGAATGTAACTGGGACAACGTCAGATTGAGCAGAACCCAACATCGGAGTGTTTCTTGTCTCAGAGTGTCCAAGAACATCCCCACCACCAAGGACGTGGAGCCTCTGCTGGAGATAGACGGAGACGTTCGGAGCTTCGAGGTCTTCCTGTCGTCCCGGACGCCCGTCCTGACGGCCAGAGACATCCGGACCTTCCTGCCCTGCACCGTCAACCTGGACCCAAAGCTGCGAGAAATCATAGCAGGTAACGTGGCGAGTACTGCAATTCATACTGTCACTGAGCTGCAGCTACACCCGCCAGCCGCTTTGGTTATGGTCATCATGGTAAAATGTCCACCGCGGAGTCCATCTGTCTTTTTGTGGACAGATGTTGTCACCAGGACAGCATTACAGAACGTTACAGATGTGTAGCTGAGATCAGATTAAAGGCTGAGATCAACGATTGGTGTGGGCCGAGGAAGAGGCTTTACAGCCCTGGCTAACATTGATTTTAAGTCATGGATAAATGTTTCACATAACGTAGTAATGACAACTGTACCTGTACCTGCAGATGTCCCAGTATTTATCACTCTCTCTCACTCTCTGATCCAGATGTTCGTGCGGCCCGGGAGCAGATGAACATGGGCGGGGTCACGTACCCAGCCCTCCCCCTGCAGGAGGCTCAGCCCCGCCCCTCCTCGGTCTACAGTCAGGTGTCGTCAGCGTGCTCGCCTTCCGCCTCCTTCAGCGGACCCTTCAACCAGGCCCCGGGGGGCGTGGTCTCCCCCCAGCCTCACAGCAGCTACTACAGCGGCATGGCTGGACCGCAGCACCCCTTCTACAACAGGGTGAGTACGGGCACCGCCCACGGACGTCACCTCGTGATGTCACCCGTGTTGGTGGGCAACGGCCGATAGGTCGGGGCTCAGGTAAATCTTCGACCTGCTCAGCCAACCGGCTGAGCGATGGGTACCGCTATGATGTCATCAGCACCGCCACATAGCCGCAGCCTGTTTCCCGCTCACCTGGTTCAGTTCACCGTTTATTTTTCTTATGCTTCAGTATAATTTACTTCACGCTGTCAGACGACGGGCGTCCGGTTCAGTCTACTGAAGTTCTGGTTCCAGTTCAGCAAACTGAGCAGAAATTGGCGAATAATCAAGTTTTCATGTAATAAAAGTCCCAGTTTGGTTCCGAGCTGCTTTCTGAACACGTCCATGACTGGAGCTGCTGATCAGGCCTCGGTGCACATTCAGTCAAACTCAGTTCTGATTGGACAGTTGTTTGGTGCATGATGATTAATTAATGTTCTGTCATAGAAAACGGTGATGATCATCTCTTGGTAACTGAATATTTTTCAGACTCAACTTCTCATTTTCAGTGTTTAAATCACAGTGGATTTCATCCTGCTGAGTCTATTTAAAGGAACAGTCCGACCTTTAGATGAATCTTCTGTCTTCTCTAGAATCATTTGTATGAAGGAAAATCAATGGAGCATTTTAGTGATGCGGTGTCCAGTTCAGGTCAGATCCAGGTCCAGGATGTGTGTGGTCTCAACACAAAGACTTGAAGTGTTGAGAAAGCAGCTGTTGGCTCAGTCTCAGCGTGACGGCCGTCGGATGTCACCTGTTTTTTTACGTTGCCTCCTTCTTGTTGTTTGATGTTCGGATCATCTCCATGAACGTTATTTTGATTTTCTGCCCCCCCCCCCCAGCCATATTTCCCCCATCACCTTTACCAGCTGCCACGCCCATCACACCTCCATCCACGCCCACCACCCAAAAGCTCCTACAGCAGGGACACCATTGCTGCACCTGTAAGTACAACACACCTGAGACTGGTGACTGAACTCACTCATGGTGGACTGTGGGGGGGGCAGAAAAGAAAAGAGTGGATGAAAAGCTCCAAATCATAAAAATTAAGATTCTCTTAATAATTGTGAGATATCAAGTCAAAATTAGGGCTTTAACTGATGATAACTTTCATTATCAAATAATCTGACGGTGATTTTCTCAGTAAACTGATGAAAAAGTCCAAAGCCAAAATATTCACACAAGAAGATTCGACCCAAAAATGGAGAATTGTTACTCCTGAAAATGATTTAAATTGATTTGTTTCAGTTTAAGTCAGAATCAGTAAATAATACAACAACATTGTGTCATTGTGTGTATGATCATGAGACACTGACAAATGTGTGACTTAACTTATTTTTGAATGTTTTTATTAAATATATTTTCCAGCCTTTTTTTTAACCTAAATTTTCCCTGTTTTTTTCTGTTTTCTTTCTGTTTCTTCTTCTGCTCAGATACATCAACAGTATAACAATATTTCCTTCTGAATTGTAGTAAAGTATAAAGTAGCTTCAAAAGAGAATATTCAAGAAAAGTACAAATACCTCTGTATTTAAGTACAACACTCGAGTTACTTTCCAGTGCTGCTGATCATTTCCACACTCGGCCCCGCCCGTTGGTCACCTGTGTTTTCCTGATGTTTTCTATCCACCTGTGTTTCATTCCTCGCCTGTCTGCCTCTCTGTCTGTCTGTCTGTCTGCAGTATAAAGTTTCATCTCTGAAAAGGAAGCAGGTATTGAACTCTTTGACCTCTCCTCACGATAAACTTACTTCCTCCCTTCCTTCGCTCCCTCCCTCCTTCCTTCCTTCCTTCCTTCCTTCCTTCCTTCCTTCCTTCCTTCCTTTCTTCCTTCCTTCCTCCCCTGCTGTTGCTTCCATCCTCCCTTTGGCTAACTCCCATAGGAGTGCTCTGCTCACTACAACTCCCAGCATGCATCTTGCCTGGACCAGCCTGTAGCTTCAGTATGGTAGTTTTTGATCTTCTTCTCATTGGTTTTGAAATTTTTGTTTTGACTCACTGCTTACCCACTCAGCAGCCTCCCCCCAACACACACACACATATACCACAGGTACCCCACCCCACCCCCTTCCCCCCTGCACTGTGAAAGATGTCCAATTTTAGCAGTTCTGTTTAGAACTTAAAATTACTCTGCTCTCGATCAGTCGATTAGTTGGTTGTCTGTAAAATCCTCAAAGACAATGAAAACTGCCTGAAACTCACATTTTAGAGTGATTTAATACTTTGACTTTTACATTTTCCTGTGATATGATATAGTATAATACAGTGTAATATTGTAATACAGTGTAAGAAAGGGAAACAGGCTATGTCACAGAATATTATTAAATCTAATCACTAGAGAAGCTGAAACTGAAAAAAATGACAAAAACGACATGGTTACTTTTTCTGATGGTCGACGGATCATTTCAGGCTCAGTGTCCATGTTAACATGTGTTAACATGTGTTCAGGTGTTTTAAACACATTGTTCTTCATTCAGAAAATCACGCATCACTGTTCAATAAAAACTGGATCAGTCCTGATGGTTCACTGTGACATCTCTTCTTGTGTGTGTGTGCGTGTGCGTGTGTGCCTGTGTGTGTTGGTCCAGGCCTCGGCCTCCATCGTGTCAGGTGCGCCAGCCATGCTCCTCAGCTCCATGACTACGGAGGCTGTTTGCGAGCGCGTGCGGCTGATTGAAGGCATCGACCAGAGCATGACGGGACAGTACAGTGCCACCATCAGGAAGGTCAGTGACACGGGACCCAGATCTATTTGTCGCATTCTGACGATTCAGGGCGGATTCAAAGATCCAGACCCAAGGCTAAATCGTTGCTTGTGTGTGAATTGACTCAGATTTTCTGCATCTGGTTTCCAGGCGAATGTGAACGGCAGAGTTCTGTCTCAGTGTAACATCGACGAGCTGAAGAAGGAGATGAGCATGAACTTTGGAGACTGGCAGCTCTTCAGAGCCACGGTGAGTCCACAAGAACTCGATTATCACATTGACTCTTCCCCTCCAGGATCCCGTGGACCGGTCACTGACGCAGCAGATGCTGAGGGTTTGTAATATAGCTCATATAGCAGTATAATAAAATGTAGTCTGCAGCAACATCAGAAAACACTCAGAAGCATCGAGTCTTCTTCTGGGATCAGCTACAAAACATTAAAGCTGAACCCCACTAGCACCTGTCTCAGCTTTTAATGACTGAAAAAACCTAAACAAAGAAAGAAAACATTAATAATCCTTGTTACAATCACCAATAAAACCCAACTTTAAAAAGATTTTCTAAGTTATAATGACAGAACAATTGAAACACTTCTAAAGATGTGAAATTCAGACAGTAGTCGAAGAATAATGCAGATCTTTGACTTAAGTAAAAGTAAGTCAATACTATTACTAGTATTATTCTTTACTTCATTAAAAGCACAAAAATATCAGTGTCAAAATACCCCTAGAGTACCAAAAGTAAAATGACTGAATAACATGTATTTTATTATCAAAGAATTAGTGTGTTCATCACTCTGAAGGTGGAGCTGGTCTCAGGGTTTCTTTTCAGACTTGTACCAGGTTTTAAATGTCTCCTGTGTGCCGCTGCAGATTCTGGACATGCGTCACATTGAGAGTCAGGTGCTGCACGAGGAGGCGGCCAGCGAGCAAGGCAGCGTGGGTGGTGGCCACAACGAGGCGGGAAGACGGGCCACAGCCCCGCCTCACACTGGTACCACCAATGCCGACGCTTCACCCATGTACAGCTTCAACCTGAGCTTTGAGGAGCTGAGCACGGTGGGACTGGACGAGCCAGTGCGTCATGGGAACCTGCAGTGGATGGTGAACACATAACCTCTGACCTTTACTGGAGTGGAGTGTGTCGGCCTTTGTATCCAGCTGTGTGTGTGTGTGTGTGTGTGTGTGTGTGTGCGGCATCATGGTAAAATGTCCTGGAGACTCCTACTGTAACAGGAACTAACATAGAGGAGGTTTGAGGACTTTGACAGGTTTTTATATATAAAAACACCTAATATCAGGTTATATTCACGTTTATACTTTTGTCACATTTGTTGAAAACCTGGAGACATAAAACCACAACTTCCTGATGGAAAGTTATATTTAGCTTTATATCAGACGAGTCCATCAGGTGGTATTTGATTAAATCCACTGTTATTAAATTTAGACTTTGTTGAAACCGAAAAATTTCCGTCTTCCTGTCATTATCTGTTCAGTTAGTGTCAGGTGGGGAGCTCTGACTGTTGAGTGTATGGAGGTGGGGATTCTGCCGACTAATCCTCCGTCTGTCCTCCATCCGTTATCAGGCTGGGGCTCATCGAACCGCCAGCATGACTAGTCTGAACTCCCAGGAGTCGTCCAACGATATCTCCAAGCTGACAGACAAGCAGCAGGCCGAGTACCGCAACGCCTACCAGGAGTACATTGCCCAGATGGCCCAGCTGGAGATGGGTGGCGGCGGCGGCGAGAAGCCCGTCCAGCCGCAGCCGGGACAGTTCATGACGGCGTCTTCCGAGGACAAGAGCAAGGACAGCGCCGAGCAGGATGGACGCAAAGCCTTCGCCAAGAGGAGCGTTGGAAAGACTGCAGCAGACAACGCCGACTTTGCCTCCAACGGCGACGCCCTTGACCCCATCACAGAGGAGGATGAGAAGGGCGACCACGGATCCTCCAAGTCCCTGCTGACCCGCAAAGCCTCGGCTGAAAGAGGGGGGCTGTTCCAGGGTGCCGCCGACCTGAAGCTGAAGGCCGGTGGGGGGCTGCGCTACCAGAAGCTGACCAGCGACGACGAGGAGTCGGAGGAGTCTGACAACGCCCCCCTGCTGAGAGACGGCAAGAGGGCAGGCGATGCCAGGCCGCCCGGTGGCTCGCTGGCACTGAAGGGGAAGGACTACCTGTCAGATGCCACGCTAGACAAGAAGGACTCGTCCGACTCCGGCGTGCGCTCCAACGAGAGTTCGCCCAACCACTCGCTGCAGGACGAGGAGGCAGACCTGTCGCAGCTGGAGAGGGCCAACCTGATCGAGCTGGATGAGGAGAGCCTGGCCCGGAAGCGGGGCCTCCCCGGCAGCCTTAGCGGCCTCCAGGATCCGGCCGTGGCCCGCATGTCCATCTGCTCCGAGGACCAGTGCAGCCTGCTGGCCAGCAGCCCCGAGGAGAGCTGGCCCTCGTCCAAGACCTACAACCTGAACCGCACACTCAGCAATGTGACGCTCAACAACAACACCAACGCCCAGCAGGGCAACCGCCCCCAGCAGCCCGCCGACGGCTCCACCTCCTCCTCCGACCCCGTCTCCTCGTCCGCCGTCATCCTTTCCCCAAGCTCTGGGACCAATGGCAAAGCCGGGACCGCCACCAGCAGGCCGGGGCCGAACAACGAGAACGTCCGAGTGGTTCACCTGAAGAGGGGCCTTAAACCCGGGGACCCGCCGGAGATCTGTGCCGTGTCGTCTGACACCCTTGCCTTTGGCGAGGAGCGCGAGAGCATCCTGTGATCTCGTGAAGAAGGAGAGCACCAAGGGTCCGCCAAGAGCTGCCTCCTACCGTCTGAGCCGATCAGAGGCTTCTGATGATGCAGAGAAGCTGCCCGGCGACGAGCGGCTGCTAGTGGACCGGTAGTTTAGTTGTTGGTGGATCAGTGATTGTAGATGCATGATCTCAGCTGTAGATGAACCTGAACTAGAAGCTGCTGCATGTTGACGTTGTTGTTGTTTTGTTGTGACTTTTGCCTCCAGGAATGAACACTATTGAACCACGACTTATTTCTCACATAGTTCCTTGCTTACGATATTTATTATTATAATTATTAATATTAATATTTATTACTTCTGTATTGAGAAAGAAATCAGGTTCTGAGCATCAGATACAAAACAGAACTGAAGATGCTCCTGTTTACTCCCTGCAGACATTTACAAAACGTCACTCCCTCTAACGAAAATCTGATTTTAGACCTGCAAGCCCTCAGAACTAGAGGTGGACCGACCGTTGGGGGGGGGGGGCATATTAGATATTAAAAAATGTGAAACAACGTTGAACCTTCTCCAGGTTTGATATTGCAACGCAGAAGAGCATTTGATGCTTGGACTCTGGCCCAGATGTTTGTCACAGCTGCTGACACACATCTACTGGTAAACTGTCCCCATAACACCTGATCAGCGATCATCACCTGGAGGCTGTGATGTGATTCACACACTGAAAACTTAGTTGTGCTTAGTTCCTTATATTTAATGGAGAAATCTGCAATGTTGGTTTTACTTTGAAAAATCTACAATTTTATTGACCTTTAAAAAGACAGAAGATTTGAGAAAGAGAATAATGAAAAGGGAAAGTGATATCTGAAGAAGTCAAATCTTTGAGATGAATTCAGTGTGTGACATACTCAGTTAATGTGTCAGTATCAGTATTAACTAATAGTTTTACAGTGTTTTATTGTGTAGAGACAGGAAGTAGTTTCCAGATTTGTGTCGTATTTAAACTGAGCCGGATGAACAAGCCGATGGTGGAGTCAGATCTGATACCGCGTCGACTGGAGCTGCAGCCGTTGGAAGGAAATTCAGCAGCACCTGTTAGATAATTAATTGTTTTTCAAGCAAAGACACCTAAATTCACAGTTTCCAGCTGCTCAGATGGGAGAGATGTTGTCTTTGGATGTTGTGATCATTTTTCGGTTTTCTGATGATTAATTGATCATTTGAGGAAATAAACAGCTGATAACTTGCTGAAAGAAAACAATTGATGATTGCTTCAGGCAAATACAGAATTAGAAAAAAGCCCAAACAGTGGTTTTATAAATGCCAGCGGAGGCTCCACATGACTGATTCATCCTGTTAAATTCAATTAGAATCAAATTCAATGTTTGTTCTTCAGGGCCTTTTGGGAAATTCACGCCTTTTTTGTTTAATTTTATCAGTAAAGTCGATGAGTTTTAGCGTCAACACTGAAAAGTTTCGGTTCTGTGTCTTTAAAATTATTTTTAAATGAAAACTGAAGGAGAATTAAAGCGTAAAAGGAACAAAGTTAATGCTCCAGAGCTAAATCCTGGCCGACTCCGGATTTTTGACCCAAATGAACCAGGAATCCTCAACAAACGGTTGGAGCTCAGTATCATATCTGTGTCTGCACGTTGGTGTTGAAGCTGCTTTAGTTTTTTCAGTGTTGTAGGCGTGTTGTTGGTCGTCTCAGTGCTCTCCTCGTTAACATCTGTAACCCTCGTTAACATAAACAATAACAATAAACTGGATGTTAAATGTTGATTCTGTCTCATGACTGCTTTTTTAAAATTTACTTTTAATCTGGTTTTAGATACATTACTTCATTAAAAGTATAAATACCACAGTATTAAAATACTCCATTACAATTCAAACTCCTACCGAAGTAAAAGCACAGAATTATCATCAGTAAAATGTCCTGAAGGTTGTGATGTGAGTTTATAGAAAAGTTACTGTCAAATCAGTCGTCAATGTGGAGCTGACTGTGTTTGTTTTACACTTTTTTTGCAGATTAAGATTTAAAAAAAAGTTAAAATTCAGTTTGTGTTTTTATATTTTTTTCACCTTTTTTTGAAACTAAAACTTTTATTGTAAAAACTGATTCAAACTCTGCAGTGATCTCCACTCTTTATCTTCAGTCTGAATGTGAAACATTAGTTTAGATAAATAATATTTTCAATAGATTTGATGTTTACACACTAATTTATTGACCTAGTGAAAGTTCAAACTTTTAACTCAGAACAGGAAACACTGTCACAATAAAGGTCCTCTCAGCTTTCAGAATAAGAGTCCAGTAACCTCAGGATCCTTTGACGACTTCCTATCACATAAGATTCTTATTAGCAGAAAAGTTACTGAAGAAATGAATCAAAAACCAACTTCACCTGTACTTACCCACACTTCCTGCATGATTTTCAAAACAAAACAAACAAAACTCAGCTAATGTGGAGAAAATGTATTGTTTTCAAATTAAGAATGTATGAATTATAAAAATCCCTGATAATAAATAAAATCACGCTGAAGATGTCGAGAAACTGAAAGGACCAATTTTTCTTATGACTTTTACTTTGAAGAGGCAAAGAAATTAAATAATTATCTGAAATGATCTGTTTGAGTTCAAGATTTTCAGTACAAAAGTGCAACAGGCTGTGTCTTATACTCCCAAGAAGTAAAAGTCATCAGAAACCAAAATGTGTAAAACAGAGGATTTTCCACAACTTCCACAAAACATAGAATAAATTAGAAAACTGAAGATTTTAAAAGGACGTGAAGCAGCAGCAGATATACAAATCTTATTACAAATCTTACCAAAAAAAAGCTGAAAAATAATTTAACGGTAAAGTTTCATTTATATTAGCTGAGTGCTGGCATGGCTGAGTTATTGTCTTATTTTGATAGTCAAGCAAGAAGTGCAGTAGAGCAGACAAGAAGTTAAAAACACTCTAAAGTCCAAAACTAAACCTCAGCTCCAGCTGACACCTGGACTTCATCCAAGACAGATGTTGATCACTGCCAGATGTTCCTGTGGTGAGTTTCAGACCAACACCAGCTCATCTGAAGGTTCTCAGTCATCTGGATCAGATGAGACCTGTAGAGGGTCCGAGTCCTGGTCCTGATGAAAGCCAGAGTCCTCCAAATGGTTTATTCAAACACCTGCAAGAGACAAGTCAGACCATCGACAGACTTTTAATGTGAAGGGAAATAAATAAATCCGCTTTTATCCATTCACAGGGAAGGTGTGTGCGCATGAGTGTGTGCACGTTTGTGTGTGCGTCACCATCTCAGTGCAGCAGAGTCCAGTTCTCTTTGACCTCTGACTCTTTCATGGTCGAATCACTCGTCTGCAGAGACAGAAAGAAGCACAGGGTCAAAGGTTAAATTCTCCTGGTGCCGTTAGTTTGGGTTCCTCCTGATCAAGGTCCGGTCCTGGTTCCAGTTCCAGCCCCGGTTCCAATCCCGGTCGACAGTCTCACCTCACTTTAGATTAAAGTTTTCAGCTGAAAGTAAAAATGTGTGAAGTCATGAATCAGTTCAACAAAAAGTCAAAACCACAGTTAGTCACATTTCTTCTGTCTGAGAGGACAGAGACCCAGCAGATCCTGGGACTAGGTCTAGACCTCCACCTGTACAAGGGTCAGACTCTGCCGAGGACTCCCAGACCTCTGGACGTAGCCCCGGGCCCCTGGTGAACCGGACGTTTTAACAGGTGTTTATTTCCATCTTGTTCCTCAACAACATGACAGAACTGAGATGAATAAAATTTAACATTAAACCTGGGGAAAAAATAATCTGTTATTATTACAAAACAATAAAATATGAATTCGAGAAAAAGCCGATTTAGTGTCAGTGTCTATTTTTTGTGTTTTATTAAAGTAAAAAAAAAAAAAAACATCATCACTTTATGTGGAACAGAAATTTAAATCGGAATAAATCTACAAGCTAACCAGCTGATCGATACCTGATCAATGACCAGATGAGGCACCGACCTGGCAGGTGTGGAGCCTCGCCCCGGGGCTCTGGCCGCTCTGTAGCCGCTGCTGCTGCCGCTGCTGCCGGTCACAGCGGTGCGGTTTTCCCCGCCGCGGTTCCCCACGGTCTCCGGGGGCGCAGGACGCGTCCAGCTCGGTCTCCAGGTCCAAGATGTAGTCGATAACGTGCTGCAGGATCTCCACCCTGCTGGCGGCCCGTCCGGGCGGCAGACCCGGAACCAGCTGCCGCAGCAGCCGGTAGCACAGGTTCATGTCCTGTAGCAGGAGAACTGGGACCTGCGGCTCTTCCGCCGCCGTCGCCGGGCTCTTGTTCCGGGAGGAGCCCGTTAGATGGCAGCAGAGGCTCCGGCTTCTCGGGTTCGGGGCACCGCTGGTCCTCCTCCTCCTGCCCGCTGGCAGCACTGGGCTCCCGGCTCTCATGTCTCCTGTTGGACGGTGAGCTCCACCGGAGCTCAAACACCGGATAAAAGCTGTAGACACCGGTCCAACCGGGGCGGGACGCTGTCAGACCCCCGGAGAGGCTGGAAAACATCAGAGGATCCTGAACCTCCTCCACAACGAGACCTGAGACCACAGACTGAGTCGTGAAGAGACCGGCTGAGCTTCTTATAGAGACGCTCTGTCTGAGCTGAGCGCTCATTGGCTCTGACCGGACGTCAATCATCGTACATGAGAGTTGATTGGTCCCTGAAGAGCCAGTCAGGGAGGGGCTCACCTGTCCCCTGTCACCTGTCAACTGTCACTCCTCACCTGTCTGCTGCTGGGAACATCTGGAGCAGCTGGAACTATGAATCTGCTCAAATAAACCAAACATGGACAGGAAAAAAATAACAGGAACAGCTGCTGTTCCATGTGACCTATAGAAATACAGTAAAACGAAATCAATAATCGTCATCACATAAATCGCTTGAGTCTGAAATCAGAAGAACTGATCGATCGATACAAAGACTCCATATGTGAGAGGTCGAGTCCCTGAGCTTTGACGAGGACGAACTGCTGACAGCCGACAGCCAATCAGAGAGCAGGATGTAAATTCCAGGTGCAGCTGCTTCATTTCATCAGGGTGGACTGACGACAGCCAAACGTTCTCATCGACGCCCCCCCTCGCTGATACCGGGGGGGGGGGGTAAACAGCTGGGTTCAACATCTGGGAAAGTTAATCCCTTGTATCCCATAAGAAAGATGGATGTCACCTGGGGGATCATCACCTGGGGGTTGTCACCTGGTAATTGTCAACTGGGGGTCATCACCTGGGGGTGTCATCTGGGGGGCGTCGCCCTGAGAAATTAGGTTGGAAAAGGTAAAATTGTCTCAATTCCAGGTGTGACAGATGTTAATAAACAAAGCGAAAGTGAAGTTTTCGTTAGATTTGTTTGTTGTTTTTTTCACCAGTCACCAGTCCCTCACTCAATGCATTTGTTACCCAGTGCAGGTCAGAGGTCAGAGGTCATCCACCTCCTGCATCAGTTCATCGGAAGTGCTAACCCTGGATCTGTCTGAAACACGACCCACTTGCTCCAGTTTTCGTTAGATTTGTTTGTTTTTTTTTTCACCACACCAGTCCACTCAATGTGCATTTGTTACCCAGTGCAGGTCAGAGGTCAGAGGTCATCCACCTCCTGCATCAGTTCATCGGAAGTGCTAACCCTGGATCTGTCTGAAACACGACCGACCAGGACTCGGACCATTAATGGCGTTTAGAGGAAACAACAGCTGCTCCAGGGTCTTTGTGTGTGTGTGTGTGTGTGTGGGGGGGTCTCCTCTGGGGAGCCTTTCACCGTCCAATCGGACGACAGCATCCATGTCCTTCAACATGTTTCTCCTGCTGCAGCTTTAAAAACAGAAAATAAAATAAAACGCAGAACAACAGACAGCTCTGCATTGTGGAGCGACAGGACCCGGGTCCGGGGTCCAGGGAGGACGACAGTAGTTGTGGGGATGATCCGGATAGTTTACTGTGAATCTGAATTTTTTCCTATAAAGTCTGGTGCGTGTTTTCTGACGCTGACCTTGGCTAAGGGGCCCTACAGTAGTTTTCCTCGGGGCTGGTTCAGGTCTGAAGTCTTGTTTTCAAGTCTGTGAAATACAATGATTCAGTTGCTCTCAAAGTGAGACAGCGACATCTTTTAAACGTCTTTGAAATCTCAGAGTTTCTCCTGATCTCATTTTGTTCTCTTTCTTCTATCTCGTTTCATCTTTCACTTTTTAAAATCTAATAATCTGTTTCTAATGTTTCTAATGATTTTTCTGTTGTTTGCTCCCCAGTGTGAAAGAACTAGTTATGATTGTTACCACGGCAACGTGCTGCTGTTGTGACTGTACCCTGTGACCTGGATCAGAGGTCGGTCTCCTCCCAGACCAGATCCTGCCCGCTGGGTTCGGAAGTCCTCGTCTTATCAGTGTCATTATGCAAATCAGCCTGAATCTGACGTGACACAGACCTAGTACATATGTAAGAGTCCGTGAGTCTGTGGTCCTGCAGACCAGATCCCTGTCAACCCACTGAAAACCACCTCATCCCCCTGACCCTTTGGTCTATTAAAGACACAGATCCAGCTTGCTGAGGTGAACTCCAGTCTCCCGTCCTCTGGTCAGACAACCTCAGGTCACTTCTTTTATCATGTCACTTCCTTAAACTGGCTAAGAGGGAAAGAACCCTGATCCAGGTTAAACCACCTGGGTCCAGTCGGTCAATTTAATGATAAAAACGGTTGATTTATTGATCAGTGTCTATGTGGATCATCTACAGGGTGAAGGAATTGATCCATCTTCTTGTTGTTTTACTGATTAAATAGAGACCAAACCAGAACCAGATCAGGATTTGCTGTGACCACCCTCCCTTTGCCTTTAAACCAGCACCAGTCCTCCTCGGTTCACCTGAACAGTCTTCAGGTTCTTGGCAGGAAGGTGGTTCTAAGGATCTTGGAGAACCTACCTGAGCTCTCCTGTGGATTTAGTCTCAGACACTTTCTTTAACAAACGAAAAATATCTAAGTAGAATATTTTGATTTTTGCAAAAGGAAAGTTTTGAAATTTAAAAGGGTATTTCTTCCTGACATTCTAATGCATAATCTAGAGGTTTAAAAATCCAAAGACAAAAAAGAAAAGAAAAAAGAAAGAAAAAATCTTTAAAAATGAGGAAAAAGTGAGAAACTTGAGGAGACGCAGCCGAGCGGGGACATGTCCTTGGGACGGACGCAGGAGGGACACAAGGACCAGCAGGACAGTTCCTACCTATGAAGTGTAATAGTGCAAAAAGTTTAGCATTAAACGAAAGTTTACAGTTCAGTGTAAACACTGAACCATTGATAGGACTGTTAGTTATGAATTATGACTGGGGATAACGCTGAGTATTTAAAGTGACATCACAGACCATCAGGTGGAGTCGACAGGTGAAACACACCTTAACTGTGCAGGCGGAGCAGCTGGGTTCCCTTCACTTCACCTCGACATTTGCAGAGCAAACAACCAGAGCCTGTGGTCTCTCTGTCATGAAAATGTCTCTGTGGGTCTAACGGTAAAACGCGGCAGGGGCCTTGCGCATTTGAATATTTTATACATGAGCCAAGTTCTTTGCATGTGCCAGGTGTGTGTCGGTGGATCAGGGTGATGCTCAGGGCCGCCGATCACGAGGGGTGATAAGATGCAAAGCACGAGGCCTCAGCGGCGCCGGATCCAGCTGTGCAAATGTCAGCGCGGCCTCCGGGAAAAAAAAAAAGCGCAGATCAAAACTGCAGTCAAATGAGAGCTCTGGTCTTCAGGGAGCTGTCACGGGTCCGGTGGGGGCTCGGCGTGGAGGCACCTGTCCACTGAGCTCCTGGCTCCGCCCCCCAGACACCCCTGTCCGTGGTGTGTGAACATGCAGCTCCAGGAAGCGTAGACGGAAACCACCTGGTATCGGGACGTTTGTGTCTCATGTCGCCTCGGTAGAACCAGGTCTGGGTCTGGTAGGTCAGGTTTGAGTTGTGGGTGCTCATGATTTTCAGCCGTCACATAACGCCCCCCCCCCCAACAAAAAAACACGACACCAGTAACTTAATTGTGTTGATTCTAAATGTGGATTTTTAACAGTGAATAAACAAAAACTACCTGATTATTGCACAACAGAAGCAGATTTTTTTTTTTAAATGACCCAGAGATTATTAAAGCATTTAAATCAGAACATGAAACAATTATTACAAAAACAGTTCTGCGATCGACCAAACAGCAGCAGCACAGAACCAGGATCAGTATCCACAGGGTCACAGGGACCGGGTCTGAGGTCTGATTCTGGTACCGGTTGCCGGTCCGTCTCTCCAGGTGAACAGGCTCTGGTTCAGCCGGTGCTGGAAGAGTACGGTCCAGTCCGGTCAGCCGTGAACCAAGAGGGGAAACCAGGACCAGGCTTTAACTTCTCTGTTGTAAATCGCTTTTTTTCTTATTATACAGCATTGACCTGTGGAGGAGAGATGGAAAGAAACTAAGGCAGCAGAAGACAGACAGGAAGGATGGATGGAGAGAGGACGGATGGACGGACAGATGAAGGGATGAGGGATGGACGAATGGATGGATGGACAGATGGAGGAATGAGGGATGGATGGCGGGATGGTTGAAGGGAGGGGTCTGTGGACAGGAAACTGACGATGTCTCTGAAATCCACATACATGGTTCTGACAGACGGCCACCAGCCAATCAGGAGCCAAGATTGTTCTGCGGATCCATACCATGGACTGTCTTTATTTCTGTTTAATCTGAACTGGTCTCTAATGTTCTGGTGTGTGTATGTGTGTGTGTGTGTGTGTGTGTGTGTGTGTGTGTGTGTGTGTGTGTGTGTGTGTGTGTGTGTGTGTGTTAACTTGCTGTTAATAGAGGAGGAAGCTGTGTGTGTGTGTGTGATGTGCTCAGGGGCAGATGCTGCAGCTGGACAGCTGTGGTGCTGAAGGGGGTCTTCAGGGCCCCTCAGGGGCCCAGCTGGAGGAGCAGGACCGGGCAGCTCTGCATCTGCTTGGTCCAGGACTCTGCTGTCCATCAGGTACCTGGGGGGGGCTGGATCAAAGGTAGCCACATAGATGCCCCCCCCCCCCCCATGGGCTTCACCACAGCAGCCAGGAAATGTCACGACCAGCATCTGGAGCTGCAGAGCCAAGGCCTCTTCTTCATCATCCACCTCCTCTTCAGCAACCGAACACTACAAAGGGGAAGCTGCTCAAGTCAAAGATTGACTAGGATCTTTAACCCAGAAATGCCTAGAACTGACCTGGTCACATACACTTGCACTCTGGAGCCTCTGGAACCTCTGGAACCTCTGGAACCTCTGGAACCTCTGGAACCTCTGGAACCTCTGGAGCCTCTGGAACCTCTGGAGCCTCTGGAGCTTCTGGAAACTCTGGAGCCTCTGGAACCTTCATCACTGTTAGACTATGGCTGAAATATGTCCCAATTTTTCAGAAACATCTTCACTTTTAAAAACTTTTTATCTAAAAAAAAAAATCACTTTCCAAGTGTAAAACCAAATGATTCTGACAAAGACAGAAGACATTTGAAGACATGAGATCGATTTTAAACCTTTCCTTTCATGTCTGCTTTGACCTGAAAACTATAAAATGTATCGCTAAAAGAAAAAAATGTTTAAATACATTCAGATATATGTGTATATTTACCTTATATTTACTGTATGTTTACTGGTATTGGCCCTTATTTTATTTTTTAAACTCTGAGTTACTGAACTTGTTTGAGTGGAACAGGCTAAAACTCATTCACGTGGAATAATCAGGTCTGAATATTAAACAGCTGCAGCTGCTGAATCCAGACTGAGAGACATCTCTCAACATCTGTCCTCCTCCTGCAGCCAAAACACCCACTGAGTCACCGTGGCAACCAGAGCTCTTCACCACATCCTACTCCCCCTCTTCGTGAGGAGAAGTAATTGAGGAATTCACTAATTTGATGATAGTTTAGGTAATTTTTAAGTGTAAAAATACTAAAAACGTCCTGTGTCCAGCTTCTGACATGAGAACATTTGCTGCTTTTCCGCCATTTCGGCCTCTGGGTTTGTTGTAACAGTTTTTCTTCTAGCTTTCTAGTTCAGTTTACTTCAGTAACGGATCTGAATAATTCATCTGTACATGTACACATGCACACACACATACACACACACACAAATTACTGTGAACTTCCTTATGCATGTAAATAAAACATGTCATCTAGGTGCTTTGACCTCAGACCTTTGACCTCCATGTTTATGTTAATGTCAAGAATTAAGTGATTCGGTGTTAAAAATACCTAAAATCAAACAATCTGAACTAAACTAAATAATCTCCACAAATGCTGATTAAAGCTGAAGGAAAACTTGTCCTTGAGTTAACATGATCAAAAAAAGAACATGAAGTTGTTATTTTTTACTTTCCGCAATTAAACAAAATGCTGCTGTCATCCCCCTGCAGCTGTTTGTTAATGACCCCCCATCCCCAACCCCCGGCAACCCCCAACCAGTCAGCCATCACAGATTGCGTGAATAGTAAATGCAGCTCAGTGTCTCTGTAGTGGAGATAAACTGGCGTCTCTTTGATCCGGATGTGACTGATGGTGGATGAAGCTCCAGCACCGACACTCCCTGAGGAGGCGACACATCTGGACAGAAGTTATAGGGACCGGGACCCCTGGAAACCCACATCACGAACCCGCTCACTATCTGTTCAGATGCTTGTTATGATTTTGTGTGACATTTTGTCAGTTTTATGGTCCAGAAGAGAAAAGATTTGATTTTAGATAAACATTTTCACAGTTAATCTAAAAAAATAAGGTCTAACCTGGAAATTAACCTGACATCCGTTGAACTGCTCACCTCAGAGTTTTTTAAATGATTTAACAACATGAACAACAGCAAATGAAACAGACATTGAGTCTCTTTGGAATAAAAAGGGTCCAGAGCCTGTTGTTGAGTAGAAGAAAATAACTTCACATTGATAAAAACAACTTTTACTGTGATTCACAAATGATTTAATTTTTCTGATAGTTGAAGAAAAAATATCATACTAATATCATACTAAAAATGCTGCTTTCTTGTTTCTTGCAGTAATGATCAGTCTCACTTCAGTTTCCCTCATCACTTCCTGTCACACTGCTACAACAGCTCAGTGAGTTTTAATTAAAGAAGGTCGTCAGTGAAAGGAAAACCAGTTTGTCGTCAGCAGATCTCAGACCAGCAGCTGATCCTCAGTAACCACAAAGAAATATACAGGTGCTATAGAAAATATTCAACTCCTCCTTTAGAAGTTTTCAGGTTTTACTGTCAAAAAAAAACAAATGGAAATTAAAGTTACAATACATCATGTTTCAATGACGTTTGTCATTTTAACGTTGATGAAAGTCTCCATCATAAAAACAGTCTGATGGTTTCTAACCTTAACTCTTGGTTTCACTTATTTTGATTTAGACACTTTAAATCTTCCATAGGATGGATCTCTACACACTGATCTAAACTAAGAATTCATTTACACTTAATCACTGAACAGTTTCAGTTTGTTACAGTTCTGATGGCAAATTAACAAAAACTGCACTTTTCCAAACATTTAATACCTTGATGTTGTTTTCCTGATCGTGTTTGATTCTTTTTGGCTGTATCAGCTGTTGACCTCTGACCTCTAGGACCTCTAGGATCTTCTGGTCAGGGACTAAAGGCAACGGAGGATTTGTTGTTGTTGCTCCTGACTCTAACAAAGTCTCTTTCAACCAAATCTAAAACCCCTCTTTTTATCTTTATTTAATAAATTTTATTTTCTAGGTTTTGTGCCTCTTGGGGCTTTAGTTTTATATTTTTTCTTTTCTGCCTCCTCAGCTCTACTTCTGTTGTATAGATTAAGTTTCACTTGTGTCCATCAACCACAAACTCCAAAATCTGTTTTTTCGAACACCTGATCCAGTCCATACCATTTTAAATTGTAAACGCAGTAGAAAAAAACAGCTTAGAATGAGAATGGGGTCCGGAACCAGGGCCACAACAGAGCTGGTCCCGGTGTAATGAGTCCATCTGGAGGCTGAAACGATGCAGTGAAACACTCAGGTTGTGGTGGAGATCAGGCTCCATCAGGTGGCGCTAAAGACCAGGCAACATCCGTGTAACTCTCCAGCAGTCTGTCTTTTGTGTGTGTGTGTGTGTGTGTGTGTTTTCATATTTCTTTCCCGTTTCCGTAAATACTTTTATTTTTTTGAAGAATTTGTAGTTTCAAAGATGATCTCTGACATCGAACAACTGAAAGAAGGAAAAAAATTAAATTATCCTCTTAAGCACGGGCAATGGAAAGAATGAAAAGTTAAACACAAAATGAACAACCACATGGACAAGGACCCCCCCCCCAAAAGGAAAGAGGTCAACTACGACTCCCATGGTGCATTTCACCAACCACCGTCCAGTCACAGACCTGCAGAGGCTCAAGGATCAAACTGCAGCGGAAACTGATTTTACAATCTGCAGAATAAATGAAATTACTTCTAGGTTCCAGGTCATTTTTGGGCAGAATCTGGTAACGACGGCAACAGAAAGACAAACTGTTCCTCGTCCTCGGAATCATGGCTCAGTCAGATCTGAACACACACATACACACATCAAACACACACTTTTAGATTCAATCTGATGTACACTGTCATCTCTGGTGTCCCTCCAGAATAAAGCTCTGATGTCCCTCCAGAATAAAGCTCCAGAATTCCACTTAGAAACCAGAGGAGACAGAGGCTGCAGAACTCCATTCAGAATCCTGCTGTTTTTAAGTCTCCTCCAGTATCACAGTGATCCAGTGAAAGTTGTCTGTACATCCACTGCTACACTTCAGACAGGAGCTGGTCACTGCTGGTTCAGCTGCTGTTGATGAGACAGTTTGACTGAATGGAGACAGATTTTTACTTCCTGTTTACATCTTCCAAAGCATCATGGAAACTGTAGTTACAAAAAAGAAGCGAGACAAAGAATCATTACAGTGACACAATGTTTTTCCTGTTTTACCATTTTATGACAGTGGACAGATGATGATGGGGACTAACTCCTCTGGCCAGCTTCTTCTCCAAAGCAACAGCAGCCGAGGCTCATGGGTAGTGTAGTATTTAGGAACATAGAAAAAAACCCAAACAGATTTATGAGAAACAAATCTGCAATTATTGATCCTGAAGGTCAGAACATGAGGCTGCATGATGGTCATGTTATCCAGGAGGGTCCTGGTCAGATCCACCATCTGGACTGAGAGCAGCTGGACCTGGTTTTGGATCATGAAGACTGAGTCCTCATCCAGGAGGCATCTTCACTTCAGGCCTGGATATTAACAGACGTTTTTAAAAGGCTGCAGATTTCCTGACTATCAGACTGAGCGTTAGATCTGATCTCCCCCGCCTCCTCCCCCTTTTTCTGCTGAGTAACATATAATTGACCCCACCCCCACCCCAGGAAGCGTGGGCGGCGGCAGCAGTCACAGTCTTTCCTGTTGAATTATTAAGGCGGCGCCCCCGCCCTCACCTCTGGCCAGCGGTGACATTTACACCCAGCGGTGTCACTTCAAAGCAGCGCTGGGGCCCGACCGACGGATCCGGTTGCACCCCGCCATGCTGCTTTCACAGTCGGCCAGGAGAAAGGAACACGGTCCTGCAGAAAAAAAGGGGGCGGGTGGAGTGGACGAGCCCCCAACCGTGACCTCAGGCTCTGGGGCTGCAGGTGGAGACGCACCTCACAGGTGGAATATCTCTACTCACAATTTCTTTAGAAAGATCCCGTGAACAGACCAAAACAAATCAGGTACATAAGACCAACACAGACCAGGATCCAGTGTTTTTTTTATCCACCTCCAACGGCTCAACGTCACTAAGAGCCTCTGGTTCTCACTCAATCAGATGCCGCTTCGATTTTTTGTTAACAAAACACGAAGCGACAGAGGAGAAACATGCAAAGCCGCTCTCTGGGTAAATACAGGATGTAAATGTTACATCTGCAGGAGAGAGAGCGGGAAGCAAAGATTGTTATCTGACGTCAAGTTTTCCTGCAGCATCTCTGACACAAACCTCGTTGGCTGACAGGCCATAGCCTTGCAGCCCATCAGAGAGACAGTGGGCTGCCCAACAGTCAGTGAGACATCATGGGATCATGCTCTGAAGCAGGTAAAAAAACAAAAAAAACAAAGCAAACTCTCAGAGACAAACTCCTTGCAGTGACACGTCCAAACCTCTTACAGCTCGTGTAAGTGAACGCATCCCCCTTCAAAGTCTCTCCAGCATGTACAGCAGCAAGCAAACGCATCACCATTCCAGTGCAGTAAGTGAATGCATCACGAACCGATCAGCTCCAGTCTGGGGCCGTTGGGACTAAAAATAGCCCCCCCCCCGTTGATGAAATACCATGTTAACGTCTGAGAGCCTCTGACCTCGCTCTGTTTTCACATCCCGCCTGAAGATAAGCGAGTTTAAGGTACAGTGAAAATATGCAAATAACAGCGAGAGGAAGCAGACTGAGATGGAGGATAAGAGGCTGAAATGAGGGGAAGGATTAAAACGCCGCACAGCTGTTCACTCTGTCATTAGCGCACCAGGAACTCGCAGCCCATGTCTGAGGCCACATTTCTGTGGTCTCGCCGGCTGGTTTCCTTCAGTCTGGACCCCGGACCCTGGACCTGGACCTGGACCTGGGGTGAGCAGGACTCCAGACCGAGCCATGGTCTCCTTTTTAGGAGCCTGCTCACGATTCGGCCAGACTCTAGCTGCGCCAATCAATAGTTTTACATCGGCCGAGTCTGGACCAGATCCAGATCGACTGCAGCAGCAGATCGTTTAGTCAAAGACGTAGTTAAGACCAGGTCTTTGTTTTTGTTAACATCAACGGGAAATGTCGTTCATTTTAATTATTTAAGTCTCAAATAGGTCGATACTGAACAAATTAGTAAAATGTTCCAAAGCAACCAAACATCCACTTGAAGAGACTCCAGCTTCATTAAAGTGGTTTATGGTTCTGGTTCTGGTTCAGACCCTCACAGAACCTGGTCCAGGTTCAGGAAAGATCCTGGTTCAAGTTCAGGAAAGATCCTGGTTCAAGTTCAGGAAAAATCCCAGTCTTGTTTAATACAAAATAAGTTCACAGTGACTTCAGACACAAGCTGTATATGTGGATGTGGATCTGGACTCTGAATATGGACCTGGTCTCTGGATGTGGACCTGGTCTGTGGATGTGGACCTTGTCTGTGGATGTGGACAAGGTGTCTATGTGGACCTGGTCTCTGGTCTGACAGTCCTCCTTCCACCTCAACCAGCTCCTGTAGAGCCAGAGATCCTGTTTCCTGCCACCCCTCTGGCCCTGCCCCCTGTGTCACACACATAGTAGCGGTAGCATCAGGGGTCACAGTTGTGTTGATTTCACCTGGGGGGCGGCACCACGTTAGACTTTATCAGCCTGTCCTGGAGGAACCGCCGACCTCACGCTGCTCCCACCATGCTGCCTGTTGTGTTGGTTTATTGCCCCCCCCCCCCCCCGGCTCCCTGCCATCCAGCTTTGTGGTGATAACTGGATCCTCGGCCTCGTTCATTTCCATATTTTGAAAAGCCGTTTCCCATTTTACAGCCGAGGCGATAAAAGCCACTGCAGAGTGGAGTTAAAGTTTGACAGACACTGTCTCTACAAGTCACCTGCTCACTTCCACTGGAGGAAGTTTAAGGTTTTCCTCTCCAACCAGTAAATGAATATAGATACAAACTTAGTGGATGATTATTTTCTACAGTCTTTCGGAAAATGTTACATTAAATTACTATTAAACTCTCACATATTTGATCAATATAACACTGCCATGGATTCCGTGAGTTTCACTGTGAGCTACAACTTAGTCCAGTTTTCAGTCTTAATATTAATTTGCTGAATTTACAATGAGCCCCTGTTTGCCATGTACCATTGCATGTGCAGACAACTGTCAGTGGTTCACTGTGATACTGAAGGAAACTCAAAAACAGCAGCATTCTGATTGGAGTTCTGCAGCCTCTGTTTCGTCCGGTTTCTAAGTAGACCTCTTGAGCTTTTATTCTGGAGGGCATCAGAGCTATTCTTGGATGGAAATCCTTGGAAAGTGTAACTCCATGTTTCACGTCGACCTGAGTTATGACTCAGATACTTGACATGAATCGAGGCGGCTGGACCATCAGTACCGACTGGAGCCGGATCCGCTAATCTGATTTACCAACTTCGTGTTGACCTCCGTGACCTCGACGCAACCCCGTCTCCCCGTTACCCAGAAAGCCTGGCGCTCGTCTCAACTATCCCGAGCAGAATCCGCAGATTTATCAGACTGGAGAGGATCCAGCCAAGAGTTGACGCCGCCTCTGATCCGCTGCCAAACATCTGATCATAGAGCAGCGGAGACGGAAACCGCCGCGGCTCGGCTGAGCATTTCCTCTGATATGAGTCCGATATGTGTGATTACCGTGAGAGCAGCAGTCTCATTCCTCCGCTCCAGATAATGACTCGGTCAAACATGTCCGACTGTTCTCCTGGATTCCTCCTGTTCACCTTCCTGACGTCCAGATGAGGACGGAGAAACACGAACTGAGACCAAACACTGCAGCGGAGGAGGCAGCTCACGTATGAACCAAAAGTCTCTGCAGGACAAACGAGTTTTAAACCCGCTCCACGCATTTGTTTTGTTGTTTGGACATTTGCACATTTTGCTCCAATAAATGTGTAGAAGCAGCTTTTCTTCAGTTTAGTGACTAAAGCCCACAAACATGAACAAACAGAACTACAACACATGGTGTAGATGCACAATATGAGACACCTGGACAACTGGGCATCTCCTAAGCCGCTAACTGGGACGCAGGATGTAAGAGAAACCACCAGCTTGTTTACCCCGGTTCTCTGTCCTCTCTTCTCCATCTACTCTTCTCTGTCCTCTGTCCTCCATCTTGTCCTCTGATCTCCATCTTCTCTTCTCTCTTCTCCGTCCTCTGTTCTCCTTTGTTCTCCATCCTCTGTTCTCCGTCCTCCATCCTCTGTCCTTGGTCTTCTCCTTTGTTCTCCATCCTCTATCCTCTCTTCTCTGTCCTTGGTCCACCATCTTGTCCTCTGTCTTCCATCCTCTGTCCTCTTTTCTCTGTCCTCTGTCTTGTCTTCTGTTCTCCATCCTCCATCCTCTGTTCTCTGTCCTCAGTCCACCATCTTGTCCTCTGTCCTCCGTCCTCTGTCCACCGTTCTGCTCACTGCGATCCCTTCTTCTTGCTCAATGAGAGAACGTCTTCTGCCACCCCCAGGTCAGTGGCTGTGACTTTGGTGTGAGAGGACCTTGCCGTCGACACCCTGACCGGTCAGCATTACACTTCCTGTAATGTGGCGTCCTGTTGTGTCTGAGACGATGAGGGGACAGGGACGTCCCTCAGGCGTATGTCCTCCATCACGCTGCGTTCACTGATCACCAGGAGAAACTGGGAAACTTGATGCTGCAACATTCAGAGTTGATTTGTCAGCGTTGAAGAATAAAATAAAAGTGATTTTCTACGATTTTCTACATGTTCAGACTCATGGACATCTCCTAGTAAGAGGTCTCTGGCTCTTATGGGCCACAGAGCTTCCTGTACCCAGAAATGATTAAAAACACATCAAGGGTTCACACACATATTCCTTCATCAGCATGAACACACACACACTGACCTGCTGTGTTCAATACTCACTGCAGCACCAGATGTGGATCAGCCCGCTGCTGAAAATAGTCCCTATTTGCTCCAGTTTGTTTGAAGACCAGCTGCTGTAGAACTTCAGCTGGAACCAAAAGACTCTGAACCACAGACGGAACAGAGATGTCAGAACGTCAGGCGTGTTCTTAGTCAAAGGTTCCTTCCTCCGTCTCTCCGATGTGGTTTTTCATGTTTAACTCAGCCGATCAGATCCTCTGTTTTTTTTCCTGTTCGTCACTTTCTTCCTTCGGGTTTCATCACCTGCACAGAGCTGATCCAGCACAGTCCTGATCCCTTTATCACCACCTGGTCAGACTGTCGGGAAAACTTCCTGACGGTGTGTTCAAGGACACTCTGACATCTTTTCAGCAGCTGACAGGTGTTGCTATTATTTTGTCCACCCTCTGTATTAGTCAGTATCTACTTTTTTCTCCTTTATCTATTTGCCTTTTCTTCCTTTCATTTTTCATTGTGAAACCCTTAGTGACATCTGGTCTAAAAAGGTTTTTACATAAATAAACTGCAATGATTTAAATCAGCCACAACATTAAACCTGGTTTAACATTATAACATGGTTTTATCTCCAGTTCAGTTCATCAGCAGATCAAACCAGATCCACAATGATCAAAACTCAACCTGAAACCTCAGAACCACATGAGGGACTGATGCAGTTTTTGCTGCTGTTCCTAATAAACTGAGGAGGGAGGACGTCAGTCTGTCCGACAGCATCTGAGGCTCCTGGGGGGGGGGGGGGTCCCTGTTGGGGAATAATTAAATGTTGCAATTAATAATGAAATGAAATAAAATATGCCACCGTCAGAAAGATAAAAATGAGTTTTCAGAAAAGGTTTTAACGACGATTCACATTTAAAAAATAGATTAAATTCAAAAGACGAAGGAACAATTAAAAAAATAGATTAAAATTAAATGAAATTAAACTGGGAGGTTGTGAACAACAGATAATCAGACTCAAACTAAAAGGATTAAAAACATCAAAGAGCCTCAAACAACCAGCCTGCAGCTTCTCAGCAGGGAACACACACACAGACACTCAAAAACACACACACACACACAAACCCATACTCACTCACACACAGCAGGGGTTCAGTTCTGTTTTCCATCTGCTGCCTGAGCAGCTCCATGAATTAACGAGTCAGAGAACAAGGACACTTCTTCATCATCATCATCATCATCATCCTCATCATCATCATCATGCCATCATCATCTTCATCAGTGTGATTAAAAAGACATCATTCACATTTATTCTACTTCTAGTTCCACAAACAGAAATGAAACCACCAGTCACATCTGTTTCCCGTGTTAAACCCAGTCAGGTGAACAGATGTGGACCACATCAGCTGACTGCAGGTTTAGAGTATCACATGTCACCAGGTGTTACCTCAGGTGCAGGTGAGACCACGAAACATGCAGATTAAGGGCCGAGTTTTAGACGAGAAACAAACCTCGACAGAAATTGAAGGCTGTTCTGTCCATGATTGGGGTGGGGATGGGGGGGTGGGGGTAATTCTGCCATGTCCTTAGTATCGCCCCTGAAGAGAGTTCTCAGTGTTGACCGCAATCGTTGAAGGTTCTGACGGAATCTTTAAACGTCCACAGGACACTGGGTCAGAACCAACTCTATTCTCATGGGCTTTAATTTAGTGGAGATCACAGAGTTCTCCAAGGTCGGAGGACCCAGTGGAACATTTCCACAGGTGAGAGAAGGGATTGAAAGAAGATGCGGACATGGGTTGAAATCAAAGTTTCACCAGAGGGAACAGGAGATGAACCAAGTTCTGCTGCCTTTAAACCAGAGGAAATAATCAGGGAGCAAATGTTCCATAAACACATGAGAGCAGGAAACTGAAGCAGCGAGGCCTGACTGCCACTCGGTGTGTGTGTGTGTGTTTGTGTGTGTTTATGCATGTGTGTGTGTGTGTGGAGGGGGGGGAGGGTAACAGACCAGCTCCTATTAAAAGCCATCAGAGACCTCACTCTGCCAGAAACACAGAGGCCACAAACACACCACGCTGTAAAAAATGTCCACACTCCCCAGCGGGAAGCTTCGGGTCAACTCAGCCAATCAAGCTTTTCTATAAAAGATCACAATTGTTTTTATCTTTTGGACAAAAGAATAAATAAAATCCAGGACTTTGGAGACATGTCTGCAGCTGGAGGATGAAAACTCCCACACTGTCTCCTTCCCCTGCTGAGTGTGTGAGTGTGGTTGTGTGGGTGTGTGTGAGGTTAAATCCTCCCCGTCTGTCCAACCATGAAGGTTTCATTAGGAGCAGCAGCGTTGCATGACATCAACGCCCACGACTGATCTCACAGTGACACCCAGGAAGCAGGGGTAGGTTTATAAACTTGGGGGGGGGGGGGGGGGCTGGAACCTCTCAGTTCATTTTCAGTTTCCAAAGCTTTATCAGCAGTCAGTGACCACAAGGCTTCGGGACGCAGCTGGACAGACCCTCAGCCAATCAGAGCAGCGAACCGCTTAACGTAAACCGGCGGCAGCCATCTCAATTGTTTACAAAATATGCTTCTTATCAAACCCACCCCATTTTATATTAATGTTCCTGATTGCCCTGGCTGGTCTGAAGGGGAGGGGCCCGGATCCCTCATATGCTCGCTGATTGGTCGGGTTTCTGGGCTACGGGTAACAAATGAACTTCAAATAAACCACTTTGACCATTCAAACATGAAACAGGAAATACCTTTCACCTGGATTTAAACATGTGGACAGCCCCCCCATGGCCCCCTCTTACACAGCAGCAAGACCCCCCCCAACTGAAAGACACAAAAAACAACTACAAGGAGAAACACAACAAAAACAAAGAGAATCTGTGTCTCTGTGGTGAAAGCGGTCTTATATTTGATCCATGGCAGAACCGGGATGGATCAGCTGATCGGCAGCATGTGTGTGTGTGTGTGTGTGTGTGTGTGTGTGTGTATGTGTGTGTTTCACGAAGTTTCGGATCTTGTATGAAACCAGGATAAACATGGGAGTTTTCTCAAGCAGCAGTGATGTCCTCTGCTCCCACTGACCCTGAACACATCACGCCTCCTCATGATCAATATTGAATCCATTTGAGGATCAGATAAATCCATGACAACTGCTGGGTGCAGGGGCTCCGTGGCCCCCAGGGGCCCCTCTCATTATAGCCCCGGCCTAGTGTTTTTACCCACGATGCATTATTCATCCATGCAACCTTGGTGAAGACAAACCCCCCTTGGCTTGGAGAATGAACCTGACACCGTCTGCTAGGATATGGAGCAAAGCCTTCTGGGAGCATCCAGCAGCCCCTGATGGTGGCCCCTGATGGTGGCCCCTGATGGTGGCGCCTTGGAGCCCGCAGACACAACGACAGGATAAATCATCACATAGTGGGGGGGGGGGTCTCCATCCTGTTCTCAGCTCTGTGGCACAGAATGAGCTGAACATAGGCCTGTCAGAGATCTGCTGACTCACACAGACTCAGACAAATGTGGATTCTGGTTCTGGTTCTGGGTCTGTTTCTGGGTCTGGGTCTGGCTGCGGTGCTAGGTCTGGTTCTGTTTCTGTTACTGATTCTATTTATGGGTCTGTTTCTGGTTCGGGGTCTGTTTTTGGGTCTGGGTCTGGGTCTGTTTCTGGTTTGGGGTCTGGATCCAGATCTGGTTCTGGCTCTTGTTTCTAGTTCTGGCTCTTGTTCCAGGACTGGTTCTGGTTCTGGGTCTGTTTCTGGGTCTGGGTCTTTTTATGGGTCTGTTTCTGGGTATGGTTCTGGTTCTGACTCTGGTTCCAGTTCTGGTCCTGGTTCTGGGTCTCTACCTGGTTCTGGGTCTGTTTCTGGATCTGGCTCTCGTTCTGGGTCTGGTTCTGGGTCTGGCTCTGATTCTGGCTCTGGTTCCAGGTCTGGGTCTGTTTCTGGTTCTGGGTCTAGTTCTGGTTCTGGTTCCGGTCCAGCAGGGTGAGTTCACTGACCAAAGCTTCACATTTTTACCGACTTGAACATCAAGTTCTACTGTGACTGATGATATTTCATGCCGCATTCACTGGAGTCGGGAATTTTCCCTTGTCCCGCTCAGTGGCAATCAAACAGTTGAGGCGTGAACGTTGGCAGAATCGTGAACGGATGAAAGTTTTCTGTCTCCTGGGGTAAATATGAACTAACCTGTTGGTAGTGAAATGTCTTAAAAACAGTTTAATGTTTTACAGTGTCACAGCCTCTACAATCACCTGTTGTTCTACCTGAACTCACCATTGCAGATGGAGAACAGCTCAGCTTCAGCTCAAGCTTCATCGGTTTATCATCAGCTGGTGCCCCCCAATGTCAAAGTCGTCTTAGCTGCTCCACAGATCCTGACATGCTCATGTTCTACATATTGGACAGATTTCCTGTTTATTCTACTTTTGTTCCCATTTTAATTATTTTATTAATTAATTCCGTTTCCATATTTTTTTATTTCATTTTTATCTTGTTTGTTATCACTGCTAACCTGTGGGACCAAATAGGGCCAGTGTGGTGTGTGTGTGTGTGTGTGTGTGTGTGTTAGTGTGTCTGTGTCGTTAGTCTGTAAAAAGTCAGTTTTCTGCTCAGTTCTGTTTCTCTCACACACACACACACACACACACACACACACACACACACAAACACACACAAATACACCCACACAGTGGAAAAATCAGAGGAGGTCAGACGGGGCCAAGCGCCTGCTTCCTGTCCCTCGTTTCCCACCTCCCTGAACTGACCTCAGGCTGTGTGTGTGTGTGTGTGTGTGTGTGCGTGTGTCTGGTTTCCTCGTGGTCTGGATGAAGGGACAGAGAAGCTGCATAAAAGCAGAAGAAATAAAGCAGCTGGGTCTAATAACCCCCCCCCCCCGTGTACATTTAATGTCTGGATCTGGATCCTCAGTGTGAACCTGAATCACAGGTTAAACTCTGACTCAACATCTCCCAGCCTTTCTCAGACCTGATCCTATTTAAAGGACCAGTGCTCTCAGACTGGGGGGGTGCCACCTTCTTCGGTGACTGGTCAACTTAGTGAATGAGAGATCGGAGTCTGGGTTCAAACTTCTCTCACATAAAACTGTTTCCATCACTTTCCATGTGAAAAACTGACGTCAATGCTTTGGACACGACTTGTGCCCCCCAACCCCCGCCCCCCCTCAAACCCCCACCCCCAGCCCTCAAATTAATCTAATAGTAACCTAACATGTCTGAATGAGGGACTGGGACTTTACTCTGAACAGTCACTCTGACAGGGTCACAGACCAGTTTCATCTTAATCTGAATCCTGAGCTACTTCAAAGAGCCGCGTCCACTTTTAGGGATGTTCCAGGCGATGGCGCCTGATGATGTCACTGCAGGGGAACACTCAGTCTTTGTCTCCTGCTGAGGCTAAAACGAGCTTCTCTGTCATCGCAGCCTTAGAGAGGACGTAGGGAGGTCACAGTCTGAGCCTCTACGCTGGTCCAGAGACCAGACCGGCACAACAACCTGCTCGTCCAGCCCGTCAGTCATCAGCCACCGCCACCGCTGCCACTGATATTATTATTACGTTATCAGAGAACCTCTCTGACCTTTAACCCCGGGACTCGTTATAACGAAACCAAAGCTGAATGAGAAAGTTAACGTAAACACCCAGAGTCTAATGTCTGTTGTTTAAGTTATTCTCCTGAAATGAGCTAAAACAAAAACTGACTCAGATTCTTGTTTCTGATGAATATTGATTTGAAATATGATTCTGGGTTATGGCGACTTCCAGTAGTTTGATAACAACATGATTGGACTTTAACCTGAGGTGATTATTGATCTGATCCAGATGATCATCACATGATCGTAAGGTCATACCTGGAGATGATAAAGTTAATATATGGACAAAAGACTCTGACTTGTGTGTGTGTGTGCGCGCGCGCGTTTGTGTGTGTGTGTGAGGACTGCATCTGGCTCTTTTTACAGTGTTCAGTCTGCTACTGCTGATCAAAGCTCTTTCTGCTGACACACACACACTCATTCAGAGCTGCGGATACGGTCTCTGAATATTTAGGTCAAGTGTTTTCAAATGTGTGTGCGTGTGTGTGTGTGGTTTAGTCCATTAGTTTGAGCCTGCAGGAGTAAAGAGGGAGAGTTAAGGAGACGCACACGTTTCATTTCCACTGATCGTCCTCGTTTATTCAGTTTGTCCCAGTGGGACCTGAGTGGAGGATCACTGATTCCAATGAGCTGGAACAAACAATGGTTCTAGTTTCTCGGGTCCAGACGTGACCGAATACACCCGACGGTTCGAATCGGACCAGGATCTGTCTACTTGTCTACTTTTTCATCTGTCCATGGTTTCACATGTTATTTCATGTTTCACTTCACTGATGACTGTAGCAGGATGTCAGGGAAACTTTGTGTTACCGTTCCTCAAAAAGTCTTTTTCTCCAAAACAGATGTTGGAAAAAGTAAAGGGGGGAGGGGAGGGGGGCTCTTATAATCAGGGGCCGTCCTATATTTGGACCAGTGCAGTAATTGTCTCACAATCGCCCAGATTTATCTGAGCCGCCATGGTTTTCCTCAGCGGGTCTCGACCCCGAAGCATCATAATTTTGTTTCTGAATCAAGGAAATGAGGGCAAGAGAATGAAATCACTAATTTGAGGGAATTCACCAAACATTTTATCAGAAATCTGAAATGCTTGGCCCTGAGGCCAGAACTGGCTTTGACCTCGGTGACTCAGACCCTTCGTCCTCCTCGTCCTCGTCTCCTCCAGCAGTAGACCAGTTTGTGTTTATTCTCTCGGATCTGGATTCAGCCTCCTGATAATCAGCAGCAGTTGAGAAAACAGACCCAGCTCCCAGTCTGTGCTCCCATTCGTTGACCCAGTGACCCCCTGACCTCCTGACCCCACCCCCCAGACACCGCCACCTCACTCAATCAGGCCTCAGCGCTGCATTCTGGGTAACGTAAACAAACAAAGAGTGGAGTCTCAGTCGGACGATCCGAGCTGAAAGGTTCATTCTTGACCTTGGAAACGCTGGCCGACCAAAACAACTTAAGTCAAGGTCTACTTAGTGGTCCATTCTTTTGACCATGTCTTCATCATCATTCTTTCCTCTGCAGTCTCATGACAACTGAGCAAACTCCATCTGATGAGGAAGACTATATGATACAGTCAAAAGCCCAACAACAGGCTAGTAAGTGGACCTTGAGTTGGGTTTTGTCAAACTAAACACCAAAATGTTTTTAAAGAGCCCAACAATAAAAGTGTCCTTTTCTGTGTTTTGGCCTCGCCCGCTGGAATCCAACACTTTATCCCCAAAAACATGAAATCAGATCTTTTACATGAAGCAAAATTAAACATTTGAGAGAGACTTTCACAGAAAAACGTAAATATTACCCTGAAAAAGAAGAAATTAGTCGAGGGCTGAGGTGTCAGCGATTTTCCTGCTAAATATCAATGAATCCGAGATGATCAAATTGTCGTATTTAGAGAAATTAGCACAGAGCAGATTTTAAAACTAAAATAATTTATATTAGTGTTTAATATCGCCCCAGTGCCAGTAACTGCTGCATTTATCAGATGCTAAGTGTTAGCATTTAGCTCTCAGTGTTATTATGACACCATGCTGGTGCTTGATAACCCGAGTATTAAAGGTTTATGTCAATCTGCTCTGCCACTGACTCGGCTGAAGAGTTGCTGCTGTTTTCAGTGAAGCCTCCACACACTGAGCCCAACCCTGGATATTCCCGTGTTTGCAGGGAACCCTGGGGCTCGAATCTGCCTTGGCGTCCTGTTGGAAACAGACAAAAACGCCTCCCCGAGCCGATCCGTCCAACCGCAGTAAACCCACTCCGGTTAATCCCGGTTTATTCTGATCGCGATCTGAATTCTGAGCTGCGAGCAGATTAAACGTGTCGCTCAGACGCCGACCGTGGCGCTGCGGCCTCGCCGTGTTTGGGTGTCTGACTGCAAACATCCACCATAATCTGATTTATCAGACGTCTGGACCCATCGTCTCACTTCAGCTGTTTATCACACATATCTAATCCCTGGAGACATTTACTACAGACGTGTGGTCAGATTAGGATCCGAACCTCTGACACATTTTCATTGGAGTATAGGAGAATTTATATTCTATTTCACCTCAGGTTTGAATATTGAACTTTTTGTGACCATCTCTGGCCTAAAGCAACATGTCACGCCTCCAGTATTGGTGAACTGCTGTTGAACCTGCAATAAAATTCATCATTTATAGAAAAAGAAGCGCTGCAGCACATTGCTGAAGACCAAGCTGAATTGAATGGCTGATTACTCTTCAGCCGGGCATCCAGTTTCCTCCTGGACTGATTTTCATGTGAGAAAAATTGAAGGAAGCCTTAAAAGTTCAGATTCAAAGTTCATTCTTGATGAATACCTTCCACTGAAGACCATGTGATATGTATGAAAGCTGCAGAATCTACTAAATGGGCCTTGTGGTGAGACTGTTTGGTCTTCAGACAACAAAAACATAAAACTGTAGTTTGCTCGTGAAAAGATTCTGGAAAATATTACGTCCGCATGATTTGTATTAATGAGAAAAAACTCACCAGCGAAGATATTTCAAAGACTTCAAGGACTGCCAAACTTTGGCAGTCCTTGAAGCTTCCTGAAGACACCTGAGACACCTTAAAGGAGACCGGGTGTTCTTCAAGGATCCTTCAAGGAACTATGAAACTCAGGCTTGAAGTCAAGATTCTCAGTGCTTTGCTGGAATTCAAACTTTTAAATTACTTTCAAGGACTGCCAAAACATTCCATGATCCCTATCCAGCCTATTTTGGAGTAAGATGTGACATCAAGATTAAGACCTTCAAGGCCCTTGCTCAGGAGCTAAAGCTATTCCAGGTCCAGTTTACTTCAACCTCCTTTCAAGTCATTTGTCTGTTTTCAAAAGGACACCTGGAACCTCCTCAAGGTTTCCTTGAACATCCAATAGGACACAGAGGAATGACTTTAAAGTTCCTGGCCACTCTAAGGGTCTTGGAAATCCTTGACAACTCCTTGAATTGTGCCGATTAAAAGTTGTGGAAATTCAGACAACTGGAATAACTCTACATGTTGATGAAGATCATGTAATGTGACCAAAAGCTACTAAATGAACATTAGTGGTTAGATGGTTTTGCCTACATTAGAAAATTTATGATATATACAGATGATAAAACAGCAGTCTGACCCTTTACCCCCCTAAAGGCCAAATATAGGGTGATGTCAGACCAATAATCAAACAGGGCAGTTGACCTGACTCAGTTCCAGCTGATTTATTCAGTTGTGGACAGACAAACGTCATCATGAAGGACAAGTTAACGCAGTTTCTCCCTCTGCTACAAAAAATGCGGGATGCTCCTTTATTTTATTTTTTTCCTCTTTTCTTTTATATTGCACAAAAATAATGAGCAAAAACAAATATGTGCCGTTTGATGATATTTAAAAAAATTAACAGAAAATCCAGTTTCTCTCCTGCTATCAGGGACTCATTCACACCAATATACATAAACTCCTAAACTTTAACTATTTTACATAACATATACAATCCTGGATCTGGTGCCACGTCTCCCAACCGGTCCAGCTTCGGCCCCGAGGGTCCAACTCCCTGTCTGTACACTGGTTTAAAACAGCTGTGAGGCGCTAAAGCAAGGCAGGGATTTGAACCCTCACATGCTCTGTAACAAAGGACAACAAACAGTCCGAATGAAAAGTGGTAGAAGGAGAAGAAGAAGTGCCTGAATAAACCTGTGACTTTCCCTTTGACTGTACAAAAATATGCCAGAAAATAGTTTTACATCTTGGTATTTTTTTTGTTTTTTAAAAAGATGAGGTATGTTTGGTTATGTAAATATCAAAACATGTTTCCTGCCATACCTGTGGTGGGTTTGGGTTTTTAAACGCAACATTTAAATGACATTTCCCACACCTGGAGGGGAGGGGAGGGGAGGGGGTGGACCCCCCCCCCCAAACATATAAAATCAAAAGCAGGAAAAACGGTGCAGGAAACTCAAGAGTCACATAAATCTGTCCTAGTCCTTGCGCCGGGATGGAAAAAAACAAGAGTCTTTAAATCCTGATCTTTGTGTTAATTGGAGACATTGGGGATGCGGACGGGAACGCAGAGTTCGGGTTCCGTTTCGGACCCGAGCAACTGAACACAAAATCCATAAAACCCTGTTGAGTGGACTTAATTTCATTCTTTTTTCTTTTTTGCAGAAGTACCGCAGTGTGTGTCCAGTCCGGGGACCCCTCCCCCCACAAGCCATCCGGTCCCCGCAACCTGAGCCCGGGCGGCGGCAGCTGCATCACCCTGGTCCCTGTCTGGCTCTGGAGCGCCACAGCCCCGATCAGTACGTGAACACCAGGTCCGAGAAGTTGGCCTCCAGCCAGTCCCCGGCGATCATCTCGCTGAGCTCCGGGGTACAGTAATCCGGGAACTCGAAGTGGGACCCGAGGCTGCCCTCGCTGCCGCACGAGTCCAAGTCTTTATCCACCAGGGACAGGCTCAAGTTCCCGGGGGTCGAACTGGAGGACGAGTTCCACGGCTCGGAGGAGGCGTGGAAGCCAGCCAGGAGGCTCAAGGTGAAGTCGCTCCCCTCCGAGGCGAGATCGTCCAGGTCCTCCCCGCAGCAGGAGGAGGTGGAGCCGGACCGGGACGAGGACGCAGGCGAAAGGGAGGCCGGGTAGGAGGCGGTGCTGGTGCCCTGCCGGGTGATGTTCTTGAAGCTGTAGAAGAGCCGACCGGACGACTCGTACATGCTGGCTCCCTCCGGCTCGGCGGCGGGGGAGCTCAGACTCAGGCTGGCCGGAACCTTGGCGAGGCTGTACCGGGACGGCTCGTCCTCCTCCTCCGCCTTGAGCTCCCGCTCCTCCTCGGAGTCCTCTTCTTCGTCGTCGTCGTCGTCCTCCTCCTCCTCGTCGTCGGTGAACTCCCGCTTGACGAGCTTGCTGGTTTTAAAGCTGGTGGTCAACACGTACCGGTACCGGGGGTCCGGGTGCTGGTGCTGCGGGAGGTGGCTGCCCGCTCGGCCGGAACCAACTGCCGGCTTGCTGGTTTTCAACTTGGGGAATTTCTTGGCGGCGGCGGGGTTTTTGTTAACGGGTCTGGACCCGTTTTTTTCCGGGGACTGAGCGGCCGGCTTCCCTGCAGGGAAAGCACACCCGTCCGTCTTGGGCTTTTTCTTGGGCCGGTACTTGTAGTCCGGGTAGTCGGCCATGTGCTTGAGCCGGAGCCGCTCCGCCTCCCGAATGAACGGGATCTTTTCGGTGTCCTTTAACATTTTCCACCGCTTCCCGAGCCGCTTGGAGATCTCGGCGTTGTGCATGTCCGGCGACTGCTCCATAATCTTCCTCCTCTCGATCTTGGACCACACCATGAAGGCGTTCATGGGCCGCTTAATGTGACCCGACGCCGTTTTGCACCAGTCCGGCTTCAGCGGCACGGGGCTGCACGCCGAGCCCGCCAGAAGCTCGCTGTCCTCCGGGTCGCACGCCTCTCGGGACCCGGTGTTAATCCCCGCCCCGCCATGCTCGGTATGCTGAACCATAGTCCGAAATAATGTTTCAAACCGACCGCGACGGACTCTAGCGAACAACCGGAGACACTTCGCCGACTTTATTTGACAAACTTATCGGTTTTTCACCAGTTCTCCAGCTGCGTCTGTTCCTCAGTCCGACCGCATCTCTCACTACGGTTAAACTTCCAAACCGGCGTCTTATTAACCGGCTGATCATGCGCGCGACCGTAGCGCTCGTAACCAATCAACGCGCGTCTTCTCCACAACCTTCCCGCCTCCGTGGCGCTCTCGGCCAATCACAGTCCTCCTACCAGCCCCGCGCGCCTGCCCACTGGCGTCTGGCCGTCGCTTCAATTCGATTTCGATTGATAAATCACTACAGTGAAAGTAATCGATATTTATCAGGTTTTTATTGGTGTTTATTGTTTTTTTCTCCCACCACTCCATCCGTGTCTTTGCTGCAAACGATTTACGGTGGACAGGAATTGGTGCAGAGTACAGACGCAGACTTTATCATAAAAGCTGAAAAAAATTAAAAGTAAAGGAAAAGCGTCATTAAACCTAATAATCGACCATTTTGGTTTCAGCTTCTTCTAGGAAAACAACATCACGACTCCTATCACAGAATGGAGATTTTGACCAGATTCCAGGATCCTCAGGCACTTCAAGGATTGTTGAAATGGTTGCAAAAGTCCTTGAGGAACCTTGAGTGTCCCCTAGAATATTCCAGGAATCCTAGATGAGGGTTAAGATGCTCCTGGAGGTGTTCCTCAAGAGGTTCCAGGATTCCTGAAGGAAATTTCAGGAATTTCCAGCACTAAAACACACTCTTTTGTTTTTCCTCCAGTTCCAGCCAGCAGTTGTTTTGTCTCAGTTATGAGGTGCTGGAAGTCCTGATGTGGACCAACCACGTTCTTCCAGGACCTTCTGCAGGGACAGGATCTTTACAACAGTCTGGATTTGATCATTCTCTATCTGGGGGGTAGTTTGTGTCGTTTTCCTACTGAAAAACAACCTGGCCCCTGGTTTATAGTAATATTATACTACAACATATTATACTAAACTATACTACACTACTATATACTATACTATATACTACATACTATACTATACTACACTTTACTATACTATATTATACTATATATCATACTATACTATAACACAGTATACTAGACTTCACTATAGTATGCTATACTATATTATATGCTATACAGTACCTGGATAGACTAGACCAGACTTTACTATACTATACTATACTATATATTATACTATACTACACTACACTACACTTTACTATACTATACTAGATAATACTATGATATACTATACTATGCTATACTATACCTTATACTATACCATACTATACTATACTATACTATACAATACTATTCCAGATTGGACTAGACTATACAACACTACACTAAACTATACTATACTATACTGTAATATACTATACTATACTATGCTATATACTAGACTAGACTAGACTAGACTAGACTAGACTGCACTATGCTATACTATACTATACTATAATCAATTATACTATATACTATACTTTCCTATATTCTATACCATACTATACTATACCTAGCTAGACTAGATTTGACTATACTATACTATACAACACTGCACCGCACTACACTATACTTTATAATTCTATACTATATACTACACTATACTATACTATACTAGACTAGACTAAACTACACTATTCAATGCAATAGTATACTATACTAAAATAGACTATATTCTATACTATAATATACTATACTATACTAGATTATACTATGATATACTATACTATGCTATACTATACCATATACTACACTATACTATACTATACTATATTATACTATACTATACTATACTAAAGTATACTATACTAGATTATACTATGATATACTATACCATATACTACACTCTACTAAATACTATACTATTTTCAGATTAGACTAGACTATACAACACTATACTATACTATACTATGCTATACTTAAGTGAAACTACATGTGGAAACAAAGCTGAACGCTATCAGTTAGACTCAGTGTTTGTGTTTGTGTGTGTGTGTGTTTGTGTGTGTGTGTGTGTGTGTGTGTGTGTGTGTGTGTGTGTGTGTGTGTGTGTGTGTGTGTGTGTGTGTGTGTGTGTGTGTGTGTCTGTGTCTGTGCGTATGTGTGTTACAATCTATTCACATAGATGAGCTAAGCTGTTACTCAGGAATGTAGCTGTTGTTCTATGAGCTGTCACAGGTCAGAGGTCGAGCTCCTGCTGCAGGAAATGTTATTACTAATTAATTATACCTACATTTCTACCAGGACACCACAGAGTACTTATTCTGATTCTGCTGTTAAAAGATGTAATTTGAAAAGTAAATAATATTTATTTATCTGACACATTTCAAAATAGTGGTCACTGGAAGCTTCAAAATTAAAGTATTTAACACAGAATAATAAACAAATAGGAGGGTGACAAACACAAGAGCAACACAATCAAACAGAGATCATATAAAAACAAAAGAATCGTTTAAGAAAATTAAGGGAATAAAAGAGAGTTTGAATGAAAAGTGCAGCACAGAATTGTTTATTGAAAAGATAAACACTGATAAAGCACAAGATTAAAGTAGCTGGTTTAATAGATGGGTAATAAGTCTGATATTCCCACCTCTACACTGCAGAAATCTCCATATCACTAGGACATTTCCAGATTTATTTTTTAAGTCAGTCGTATTTTCTTTAAAAAAAACTGTTAATGCTAAAGAATTAAATGTAAATTTCTGGACTTTTGATCAGAGATCTTCCTCATTCTATTTTTGTAATAATACAAATCCATAAAACTAGTTGATCTGAAGGCAGATTCGTTCAAAATAAGACCATTAAGCCTCAGTCAGCAAATGTATAAACATATGTACATATACAGAGGTTTTTTTGTTTTGTTTTTCAGCAGCATGCCTGCTCATTGCTCACTACTCAGACTAAAAAGATTAAGTTTCATTTAAATTTGGTGCAGTGTTTTTCCATAAGCCAGAAAACAACAAAGCAGGTTTTAGTGCAATTCAAGGAAGAAAAGATTTACATGTAGAGGAAATCTGACGTCACGAGATGAAGACTTTTTTAATGTTTTGCTTATTTTCTTTAAACGGCTGCATTGTTTCACAAGTAACACGTGATTTATCCCTGACTGTTTGTCTTACCGAAACAAAATATTTGACAATCATTATTATACCATATATTATGATATATATATATATATATATCATAGATATTTTCTTTAATGAGTCTTAATTATTAAACTGTCCTGTATTTAGTTTCTCCACATACTTGGAGGTTCTGCAGGTCCAGACTTGTGGTTTGTAGTCCAAGTTTGTTCTGCAGCTCGTTATTCTGTTCATCACGTGCAGCGTTAAAGGCCCACAGAGCTCCTCACTAAACTCCCCGTCCTCATTTAACATGTGTATGGAGGCAGGAGTTGTTTGTGGGGGTGGGTAGGGGGTGTATTTGCATCCAGCAAATTGTCAACACCTTAAACCTCCTCCGGCTGCATTTTAATGAAGTTTTACTGCAACACTGAATAAAACCCAGTGTTTTATGTTTAGTGTTTAGTTCTGTCTACTTTAAAAATTATGTTTTCTTATAAAAATGACAAATTACCCTGCCATTGATTTTCTTCAGTAAATGTCAAAGAAGAAGTTTTTCATTTATAAATTAATTCTTAAACTTGAGGTCAGAACACTGGATAAAATAATCCCCAATCAAAGGTCCACTTACTAGCTTTCGACTGTAAATCACTAGGACTGTGAGATGCGATTGAAAGCTAGGACTTTGTCCATTTTTCAGTGCTGACCTGGGGTGGGGTTGTGGGGACGGCAGACCCATTGCTAGCCCCCTTCCAGCACTGTTCCCCAGTCCCTCCCGAGGTATCCCAAGGCATTCTGTCGGGCTGAGGTTCTTCTGTCTGTTCTGTTAAAAAGCGTGAACCAACTCCTTCTACACACCAGGAGGAGGAGGAGGAGGAGGTAGAGCAGGGGTGGAGAGAAGGCCAGAGATGGAGCTGGTGTTTGAAGAGATAACAGAGGTCATTATCAGAGTCCAGCTCCTGCCGTTAATAACGTGGAGCTGAAGGAGCCGCAGGAGCTGCAGGGCCATGACAAACACAACCGGGGCACCGAGGGGGAGGAGGGGGGGTTACAGGTAACACTATCCTCCAGCTGCTTCCACTTTATCAAAACCCCAGACCCCAAGTTTCTCCCCCCTAAGGTGCTGAGATAAGGAGTTCAGCCTCCATAGATCCTCTCAGACACAGATTCAGGATCAGATCTGAATTTAATTTGAAGTAGGAGGAAGATACTGAAATTTATAAATGACTCAACCTTTTCATCACTGATGTTGCTGCAGCATAGAATGATAAATGTCGTAGGTGGTAAACCTGCACATTATAACTTTATTATGCAAATGATTTCACTTTTAAAGATCTTTGGACAAAGGATCTGTCCAGGAAATCCTGCAGAACCCAAGCACCATCAAGAACCGTTCTAAAAGGATGAAATAATATTAGTTATTATTAGCAAGTGTAGAAAACAGGAATGTAAAAGAAGCTGTGGATGTTTTAGCAGCAGATTAAACCAGATTTAGGAGTTAAATGTCTCTGTGTTTCTGTTTGTTTGTCCTCCACAGAGACAGGCTGTTTCTTCTTCTGTGGTCCGTTAACCACGGCCTCATTTGCATCCTGATCCGCCTGCTTCAGATTATGACTCGCAAACAAGAAGTGAATAGGAGCTGCAGACGGTTCAGAGCCGCTTTTATCCTGCTGAGCTCAGATCCGCCTGTAGACCAGGACCCTGCAGTCCTGTAAGGGAAGACGGAGATCAAGACGAGTCAGAACATGTCAGTCCTCATTGTAGCGTGAGACGTTTCTTCTCCATATAACACACAAGCTGTCTCAGTGAACTTTTTTTTGTAATAGTTTTATCTGTTGTTTTTATCGCACTGCATAGGGACTAAAACGTTTTTTTTAAAAAAATATACTCCAAAATTAATTCTCTCCATCAGATATCCTGCAACACCTTTCTTAAAAAGTCATCTCGGACTACAGCAGCGTCAGACTGCTGTTACTGCGATGAGCAGCATTAGTGGGAACGTCGTCGTCAGGCGGCTGCTCTTTCACTTTCTAACTCAGTTCCGCTGAGAAACTGTCTTCTTTTTCTTCCTGTAGAAAATCTGAAGTTTTCTCACATGCAAATCTGACCCGGGAGATGTTTTCACATTCATGATGCTTTGATAAAAGCTGAGTAGCTCCTCCTCGATCTCATTAACATACTGACACACTGACGTGAGATCAGAGATCATCTGGCTGCTCACAGGAAGCAGTGGCATCTGATTAATGCAGGAATCACTGGAAACGCGTCTGTAAGGCGCGTCAGTGCATTAAACTGGGAAAAAAATCTCTGTCTGACGCGTACTCACACAAGAATTATTAAAATTTGACAACATCACAGTTCTAATAAAAAAAAAACCTTGAGCCTGTTTTTGGGGTCAAACCTAAATTCTCAGCCCTGAACCTGCAACAGTCATGTGAGTGTGACGGAGGTGCAGTTCCTGTCCTGGGACTGAAGGGGTGATGGATGACAAGGCTCTATAGCAGCCGCTTGTTCATCGCACCTTCATCATTGTGAGGATGATGATGAGTGTCTACCTTAGGAAGAACATCTGCCTGGAAACATGAGACTTCAGGGGAGAAGCTGCGGGCGACAAAATCTCAGCATCGGTCAGCACAGGATCAGTCTGTTAGCATGTGTGTGCTCATCTGCTTCTATTGGGACTGTTGGTTAAACTCATCAGCAACTTTGAATCAACTCCTATAAAATTATTGCAAATAAAAGGTTAAAAACAGGACTGACTCCATTAGTAAATTCATTTGTTTTTGGTGTAAGGCTCTCATATCAACATATCTCGTTGTTTTTTTAACTGATAAATTCTTATGTTATTAAGAGGCAGACTATGTGTCTTGTCATTGTTAAAAAACTGTGGGACTCAAACATAAAGCAGCTTCTCCAAAGAATGAAATAAAACTTTATCAAACAAAGCAAAACAGTCAAACAAACAGTGATGTGTTTAGGTTACAGTGTCTTTTCTTTAGGCTTCGACTGGATCTGTTTTCTATCACTTTGAGAAGGAGAATAAGGAGAAAATGGTTAAATCAGAAAGTGAAATAAAGTCTTATTTTTAAGATGAATACATTAAAAAAAATCAAATTTCTTTCTTCAGTGTGACACCTTTTATGTAAATATCAGCCCCCTACTCTGACTCTGAAGGTGATTTCTGCCTGGAAGTTTAATAAGAGTCGTGGAACAGACTGATTTACTTTAATCCTCAGACACTGAGTGTGCGTGTGTGTGTGTGTGTGGGGGGGGAGGGGGTAAATCCACTCCCCTCCGGTTAGTTAGTTCCTCTGCACTACTGGCAGTATTTCAATGACACATCAGTTTCTGCAGCAGAAGTTCGTAACTGACTGATCAGATTTAAAGTTTCTACAGTTTGACAGAACATGAGAACGTACTTGTTACGGGGGATTTTTTTTGTTGTGCTCTGCAGCGGCTCTGAGTTTACCACAAGGTGTGATAATCCCTGTGTGTGTGTGTGTGTGTGTGTGTGTGTGTGTGTGTGTGTGTGCATGTGTGCACGCACGTGTGTGTGTGTTTGTATGTGTGGTTCATTCATGTGCAGAGCAGCAGGGAAGCAGCTCAGATGTTATCACCAGCAGCTTGCATACGAAAAGACTTGTAGCTGATTGGCTGAAGCAGAGTCTATGTGTGTGTGTGTGTGTGTTTGTGTGTGTGTGTGTGTGTGTGTGTGTGTGTGTGTGTGTGTGTGTGTGTGTGTGTGTGTGTGTGTGTGTGTGTGTCTGTGTGTCTGTGTGTCTGTCTGTGTTTGTTTTTTGTGTCTCCAGAGGATGCCATTAATTTAATGAATCGGTTTTAGAGGAAATCTTTTCTCCATCATTTCCATCAGTTATAACGACGTTGCACTGACATCATACAGTGACATCACAATCAGTCACATTATCAGAAAGGCTGTAAACACACTGACACCGTGCATCTCCAGTCCTGGGCCTGAGCCGTTTAATGTAAAGGACCATTCCATAATGAGACGCTCGTCTGCACCGGCTTTTCTTAATTCAGGGGTTTTATTAGTGATCAAATCTGGTGCCTTCATGGAATGCACCATTTTTATTCTGAAATAAAAATGACAAACAGCTAATAGTGATTTGATTCAGGTTTTTTCTCTTTACTGCAGTTTGGAAGAAATTAAACTATTCACAACTTTATTTTGGAAAACATTCAAACACTACTTTGCTTTACTTTTCAGAGCCTAAATCCTAACACAGAACTGCTCATCTGCTTTTTACATTAACATCATTTAGTCATCTCGACACTGATTGGACTGATTGGACGACTTATTTACTATTTATTAAAAGTAGAATTTACCTAAAACTTTTCACATGATAAAAACAAACAATTAACAATTGTTTCCCTAATAAAAAAAATAAATCTGTGTTTTCTGATAAAATGATGACAAATGACAAAATGTCCTGAAGAAGGAAAAGGGCAGGGAACTCCAGGTGTTACTTCCTGTGCTGAAACACCTGGAGCAGCATCAGATTCAGCTGACCCCAGGTCTCTTTACTGAAGGACTAATAAGGCTCTGACCTCTGACCTCTGCATCAGCCTGGGGGTCAGACAGGAAGGCGGCAGGTCAGGACGTGAAGCTCAAACACATGAGCTGGACAAAATACCTGAAACACCTGTGGTCCGCGGTGTTTCAGTTGAGGCTGTTTTTTTTTTTCTTCAGACGTTTTGATTGAACTTCAGCTGATGGATCGATCTGCAGGAGGGTCAGCAAGTTCGATTCAGCTCTGATCAGACCTGATCAATACTCCTGATCAGCTGATAGAGTGGCTGTCTGCCAGTGAAAGATAAAACCCACTGACCTTCACCTCTGACCGACTCACAAACACAGAACATCACCATGGAACCTAATGGAAAAAAACCCCAAAAAAACAAAAGCAGGAGCTAAAAAAATCCTCAGAGCTGCAGAGATGGAGCAAAATCTCCGAATTTCACATTGAAAGAGTCATAAAAATATTGATTGAAATATTGATGAATCCTGACTTAAGATCAGAGAATAGAAAGGTTTTCTCAAAAGTTTAGTCTTCTGCTGTACAATGATGATCATGGCCCCACAGGTGTGTTACCTGTAGACAGGTTGTTTATAATAAATGTATTTTAGTAACGTGGCAGCAAAGTGACACCAGACTCTAAAACCTGATGGCGGTAGAGGTAACATGGGCGTCCCGCGGGGGCCGCGGCCTCGTTCGCGCAGGCTGGTTGACACCAGCGGATTAAAATCCGTCTCTGCCGAGGTTTCTGATGTCTGACAGTAAGCGCCGGACGTTTGTCAGGACTCATTCTCCGTCTAGTCAGAGGGCGCCGAGGTCGCCAGCAGCACAAGAAGCCTCAGTGTCAAAATGTCAGACTCTTCGGGCATATAAGCAGGAGGTCAGAGGTCCCGCCCGCCTGACAGTCGATGGCAGAAAATATTCCTATGAAGTTAGAATGATAAGAGATGACGGAACTGAAAAGAGAAAGACTGTGTCAGATTTCGGCTGTAAGAAGATGAAGAAATCTGATCTGAACTGAAATCAGAGATGAAATTTTTTTGACTTTGTAAAAGCAACGATGGGGGTGGGGGGAACTGAGGTCGTACTCAGGGACAGTACGAAACAATTGTAACCAATATGAAAATGCCCTTAAACCGTATTTGGTCCATCATGTAATAACCCCCCCCCCCCACACACACACACACACACACACACCCACACACACACACCATCTTTGCCCACCTTGTCTTCACCCTCCACCCCCTTCCTCTGTCTGTGCTCCTCCCAGTCTGATACTGGGAGCACTGGGCTGATTAGCATTGGTGGTGGTGGGTGTTCTGATGGATGTCTCCTCTCCACCATGAGGAGAATTTAGATCAGCAGGGTTTCCGCAACGACCAATTATGCGTCAGGAAGGGGGGGGGGGGTAACCTTGGATTTATGTTACTATGGCAACGGGCCCCTTCATGCATTATGGATGATCATTGAAATTCAGCACCAGATACCTGGTATCATGATGGGGTGGGGGCCATATATGTGTAAGTCTATGTATTATTATGTATTTACTGTACAAATACCAATACATATGTGTGTGTCTGTGTTTATATACACATATATATGTGTTTTTGTGTGTGTAGATGTAAATATACATGTGATTTATATATTTTAGGTAGATAAATGCCTCTATATATATATATACTATCTGTTTGTATACATATATATGTAGAAGGATGTAATACATATTATTATATGTGTGGATATACATCATATATAAATGTAAATATATATTAAATGTATGCATACATGTAATTTGTGTGGATGTAGCCTTTATGTATATATATATACATATACTATATAAACATGTATATACTTTATTTAAATATATTAAAGACACACACACACACACACACATATATATGTATATATATATATATATATATTTATATATGTAGACATATATACATGTATGTTTACATTACTATACATGTATGGTGAGTGTAGACATACAATACAAAATGCGTGGCTGTTTTATTGTATTGCATACACACACACAGACACACAACACACACATATATATATATCTATACATATATATGTATGTGTATGTGAATATACTGTATATATGTATATATATATATATATATATATATATATATACATAAATGAAAATTCTTTGTGTGTGTGTGTGTGTGTGTGTGTGTGTTTGCGTGTGTGTGTGTGTATAATGAAGCTTGAGGAAGACAGATGCAGGTAACAAAGGTGGGAACACCACAGCACTGAAATACAATACACAATCTGGCAATGACTCCTGGGCAGGTTCACCTACTCTGGGGATGATGAGGTAATAAGGGGCAGGTGTGCAGACAGGTGGAGGATCAGGTGAGGTGTCAAGGCAGGAAAACACTGTGGTCGACTGATGTACGGGAAGGAATGAGAGGATATCAGAGGTGTTGAGTTCAAATCAAATGATTGGTCGGAGGAGGTGACTGAGGCCAAGGACATGTCTCAGTCTGTCTGTCAGTATGAGAGTTGCTTGGTTCAGATTTATTCTCTGCCTCCAGTAACATTCACTCTGAGCTGAATCAAAGGGTGACTCCCCTGCCTCCCCCCTCCACAGCGGCAGAGTCACTCCCTCACCCCTTTCTCCCCTGACATCCATGACTCCTCGCTGAGCCTGGATTTTTATCTAAAGCTCTGAAGCCTCTCTGTCTGTCCTACAGCATGAACATTATTAGATAGTGGTCTACCTCTGTTTATTTTCATCAAATAACCTGTAAAAAGCCACCGTCCAGTTCCTGCTACAGACCCAGCCAGAGACCAGCAGGTGAACATGGTGGAACATTTAGCAGATAAAGAGCCTGAGGTTTCCCTTAGGAGCTGGTGAAGACCAAAACCAGAGCTAGAAGAAGAGGGAAGACTGTACTTTCTCAGGGGGACTCAGAGACCAGAATCAGGCGAAGGATCATGATGCTCTGTAGTTGCTGGATGTGGAAATAAGCAGCTGTTAGATCACAAGTTTGATACAACTATTTCATTAGATGTTAATTTTTCAGCTGGGTTTAGATCTTCTTTCCAAGTAGTATAAGTTTCCTAAACTTAACCAAAAATTAACCATTAAGGTGTTATATGAGAAAACACTGGTGTGAAATATTTTACAGTCATTTATGTCATTAAGAGACTGGCAGACACTGTAGTTAGACGTTTACTTTAGATTTACCTGTGCTTGACTGATAAAACAGAGGAGAGGTCTGACGGTTTATTGAAAAATAAACTAGCATTTTATGTTATGTATAAAGTGAAACCACAAAGGCCCAACAATGGAACCCTGAGGAACCCCATGGTAATAATTTTGTTCTTGTAAAAAGGAACATTTGAGAGGGGATATTTAGTCCTTGTATGCTTTCTCAATCTTGAACATCTGAACAATAACATTGTGAAGTGGTTGTGATTGTTGGTTGTAGTTTTGTGGAAAATTGGTAAAGATAAAAAGTTTTGGTGAATGTAAAATGGAGATACTTAAATGAGAATAATGTACTTTCCACCACTGAACATTTGTCCATCCAGTAGTTGACTTGACATTTCAGTTCTAAACCGAAAATTCTGGAAGAACCTTTCAACAGTCACTGCCATTCAACAATGCAGGTTCACTTATTTAACAATCACTTACTGGTAAAAATTTCAACATCAACACAACAGTGAGGGATTTCAGTTCGCTGAGTATCAGTCTGTGATCCACAGAGACTGTAGATACAGTAGCATGTAAGAAGAACCACAGTCTGCTGCAGATTCATTCTATCCTCTGTTAACTGCCTTAATCAACTGGGTGCTCAGATGTACGTCTTCATCACAGATATTGAGCTCAGGACAGGGAGCTTAATCTTCCAGCGCTCAGGGTAAATTAACAATCCAATCAATGACCCAGGAACAATACCTCTTCCTCCTCACTCTCAACGGATGGACTGTACATCCTTTTCTTTCTTTTAACGGCTTTAAATCAAAAGTGAACGTAGACGCCTTGAGGTGTGGAGACAAAAAGCTCCTGGTGGATCATTACCCTGTTTTTATGCCCCTGGTCGTCTGAACAGCAGTGAAGGAAGATTTAGAGGAGACGCATAGTTTTTATCCCGTTAACAGATGGAGGGGCCACATCTGGGAATGCAGAGAAATGTTTTAACATGTGAGATTCAGCTGAATCAGTCCAGAGCTCAATAGAGCTCAGCAACAGAGGAAGAGACTGCAGGACAGCAAGGTTTTATATGATATGTTACGTAAATGACCAAGGATGACCAGAGCCTCAGCAGATCTTCTGTCGGAGCAGGTCTGATTTATTCAGGGTGAGAACAGACAAACCTGCAATGGAGAAAAAAGAAAACCGGTGTCTTACCTGCCTCCCTCACTTAAACCGAAGGAACAGCTGACAACAAAAAGGGGTCTCTCAGCCCCACAGCTACCAGGACTGCATTTAGAGGATATTACCGATATGTACGATTGGGATCAATCTGATCAATTGGGGGCAGGGTCTGGTTGGTGGAAAAAGGGCCAAGTTGCCCCGGCATCGGCAATAAAATACCCTTTAACCCCCTTTGCTGAGGGGAACTCAACTTAAATCTTTGTGAGACGCTGAGAGACGCCCGTTCTGAAAATCTTGACCCGGTGAGAACAAGACGATTTACTCAAAGACTGTTCCTCTAAAATACCTTGTCCGTTTGTTGTTTTGGTTCCGCAGCAGTAAAACACTTTCACATCCCTCTTATTCGGATCCTCCGACGCATTAGAAACACAGTCAGACATCAATATTCCACCAAAACCGGGCGTCTCTACAAATAACCAGAGGGTGTCTGTTTAGATAAGATGGAGGATGTTGGTGGTCGTGTCTGAATGAGGGCAGGATGATTGACTCTGACAGGCTCCAAACAGAAACTGTCAAAGCTGTAACAGCGTCCAGGTTTCCAGATGAGCCACTGATGGATTCGGCTGTCTGAATGTATTCCCGCGGCCGCGCAACGCCGCTGACAGAGAGGCCTCATTCTGCTGTAATTAACCACTGACCGCACCGCCGAACGCCGCCTGCCGCCGCCTGCCGCCGCCATGCTGCGACTGCAATCACCACACAAAGAGAAAAGAAAGAGAAAAAAAACTAAATTCGTATACTCCGGCGCAGCAGTAAAAAGATGGAATATTTTTGGAGGTGCAAATTAGGAGATGACATGTCACTTTTGAGTGGAAGAAAAATGGATAGAATGAGAAACGGGGGGGAGGAGGTACGTATCTATGTATGTGTTATTTAAATGCAGGAAAAATGAAATCAAATAATTGGACAGCCCCTCAGAAAACTGACATGTATAAATTATTTTGGGAGGGTTTGAGCCGTGAGCAGGAACTGTTTTATTTCACCAGTCTCCTGTGGAAGAAGCATAAGAAGGAAGAGGAACTGTTACTGTTTTAGTATAAAAAAAAAGGGTAGAAATAAGGATTATTATTATGTTTATATCTGGTATAAGATTAATATTTGGCTCCATACAATCATAGAAGTATTAATTTACCCGAGTTCAGCTGTCGTTCTTTTAGACCCAGAACTAAACTGGGACAGGTCGGAGAAAAACCTGAGACAGATTCTGGGACTACAGGGCAGAGACCAGGGATTAAAACAGGATGGGGATTAAGATGGAACAGATCAAGAATCCATCAGGGACGGATCAGGCATTAACCAAGCACAGACTGGGGATGAACTAGGGACAGATTCTGGACTAAACAGCGAGAAATCAGGCATAACCCTGGGACAGAACCAGGGATTGCAGAAGTACTGACCAGGGAATTATTTGGACAGACCAAGATTTAACTCAGAAACAGGGATTAATGCAGTGCAGACCAGGGATTAATTTTAGACAGATCTGGGTTAACCTGAAACATTCCCTGGAAAGATGTGGAGGAAAGGTAATAAATCCGGGATAGACTGTGGAACAACAGGAGATAAATCAAGCAGTATACTGTATCGAAAAAGGCATTAATCCAGAAAGATTGTGGATTAAGGATGACAAGGGTTTATAGAGATAATCAAATCAACAGGAAAAAATCTAAGGATTACAGAGGGACAAACCAACAGAAAAGAATGACACAACAAAACAGACGAGGAATTAACCCAGAGCTGAACCAGAAATTAACAAAATACACATGAGAATAAAAGGAGTTATTCTAGAATAGTTCAAGGTATAAACCAGCACCTGGCATTAACCAGACCTGAGATTATCTCAGGATAAACCAGAGATTAACCCAAGAAACCTGGAATAGACCAGGGATTAATTTAAAGCAGACTAGGGATTATACCTAGATAGATGTGGGATCAACCCTGGAGAAATCAGGTATTAAATTGGAAAGACTATGGATTAACATCAGATACACCAGGGATTAGGACAGAGCAAACCAGGCATCAACCTGAGTGTTGACCAGGGATCATACAGGACCAACGACAGGTTATTCAGGGACGGACCAACGACTGACCTGATGGACCAGGCCGGCATGGATGGGTCTGATGACTGTGGTTATTTTGTGAACCTTTATTCTCCCCAGAAGATGATTCATAATGTTAATGACTCTAGCGCCACCATCAGGACACGTTCACATCAGTCTGGCTGGTAGGTCATTAATCTTGTGATTTGCATTGATTTAAATGTCCATAAGCGTCCGGACCGAAGCTGAAGCCGCTCGGCCCCCGGTCTGAGAGCCGAGCAGCTGGTTTTTCTAAAGACACAAACAGAGACCAAGCTGTCAGACCCCCCTCCCCCTCTGTGTTCCCATCACTATCTCTCTGTGGGGCTCTCTCCATTATAGTAAAGTGGGGGTGGGGGTGGGAGGAGGGGGACGGCGGTGGATTTAGGCCAGAGAAGCCGCCCCCCCTCCTCTTCGTCAGGATCGGGATTAGGGGAGTTCAGCTGGGAGCTGATGAGGATCCATCTGAGGTCAAACCCACAGTTTTTATAAGTTGTAATAAGAGTTTACTGCCTCTAACATAAACTTTAATGATCAAATTCACAGGCAACGGTTTATTATCTTGAATAAAGTTCGTGTGCCTGGTAGAAGAAGGTCCCTGTGATCAAACCTCTGAAATCCTCCTAATCAAATGATAGATAAGTGGTTGGTCCATGTAGAACCGTTCTCTGACCTGATATACTGGTCTATATACCAATGGTATCAAATATTAAACTCAGCTCACTATTTTCTTCTGTCAGGACATCAGATTTGTTCCCTTCTTGTACCAGATAAATGTAAAACAAGCAAAAAAAACAAAAGGTCTGATAATGAGCCGATGTGGTCGTGATGATTCGTTTCAGACTCCTGCAGCAAAAGTCTAGTTCATTTTCCCATAGACGGTGATGAATGACTGTGTGATATAAAAAGTCAGATGCTACAAGCTCTTGACATAAAATTTTGAGGAAGAAGTTGACTATGATTCCCAAGGTTGCTGACTGGCCTCTCTTCCATGACTACAGAGGCCGGTGGTCATGGGAGTTGTAGTATGAAGACCTGTCCACCAGCGTGATGGAAAAAACCTGATTAACCAGAAACAGAGTTAAAAATAAGTCAAATTGGTGGTTAGAACATAAGCCTACGGGGTTGATGCGTTAGCCATGAGAGTCCAGTTGGTAACATTCAGGAAAACCTTTAAAGGAAAACTTGAAACAGGAAAAACTGGAAACCCTGAGGAACCAGTGACTTTAAGTATAAAGTCATCCAATTCAAGAGAGAAGAGCTGGTTGGCTTCAAAGAGGGACAACTGTCCCAGCTCCATCATCTTCAGAAAGAAAAACAAGACAGAAAACAGAGTCTACAGCAAAACTAAAGTAAAGCCCAAGTCAGGTTTAATGTACTCGTGGCTCAGATTGATGAGGTTTTTGTACTGAAGCAGATAAAACCAGCAGCAGCTGAGCGACTTCGGGGCCTGGAGCTGGGCTCACAAGCAGCAGGAACCTTCAAACATACAAAACCCAGCCTGCAGCAGGAAAGAAAAGAGGGTTTAGGAAACAAAACACCCTCCTTCCTCCAAACCAAACCCCCCGAAGGGGCACGACACACGACACGCTTTTCTTCTTCTTTAGTTCAGCCTGAAACACAAGGAGGAGGAGGAGGAGGAGGAGAAGGACTGATTGATGAAGATTTTCTGTCAGAAAAACAGTTGGAAGAGGATCCACAAAACTTCTTAAAAGCTGCTGAAAGGTTCTCCTCATTGTTGTTTCTTTCATTCGAGGCTTAAGATTCAGCAAAAATGTAGAAAAAAAATCAATCTTTATGTGAGTAAATATTAATGGCTTCTGTGTTGCCTCATATTTTTTCACCATCATCGATCAATACATCAACCAGAACGTCACGAGAGGACGAAATCAAATTCTAATAATCTGAAATGATCGTAACACTCAAATGCAAACACACACGTTCGCTCGGTAACTTTAAAGCCCTGGAAAGTTTTCATGGCAGTGACACTTTTATCTTTCGTCCCTTCGATCACAGTTAACTGCCGAAATACTCTGTTCAAATGAAGAGATCCAGCAGGAACCCGTGGTTACATGTATGTCAACGGCCAACATGTTGTGTTGCAGCGAGAGCAAATCCAGGTCCTGGACTCAGGTCGGTGTGAATGTGGCCCCAGTTCTTATCAATTTTCCCCGTAAAAGGAAAAATAGAAAACGCAGCTTACAGAGTATAAATCTCTCTTTTGACTGAAGATTGTTTGTTGTTTGTTTGTTGTCTTCTTCGCCTCAGGCTGACGGTCTCATTACTGCCCCCTGATGCTGGAGGATGGATGAGAGAACCGCAGTCGTAGTGGCCACGTTTCTCCCAACAATCACAAGAGGCAAGAACGAACCTGTGCCACACTGGAAAACAAACTTCAGCGGCAGACGGAAACGTCATTCTCAGCTTTATTAAACAGTATGTTTCAGGTTCTCAAGAGAAATGAACTGAGCCATGAAGACAAACACTAGTCAGGCAAATGTACATCTGGTTAACCTGAACCCCTCCAATAACCAACACAACACTGTCACCTCACTAAACGGTTCTACGGGAACCGTCCGGAAAACATAAATGGGGACATAAATGAGATTTCATTTACTTTTACATTTCCTCTCTTCTCTTCATTTGTTACTTTTCTTCTCTCTACTACTTGTTGATCGTTAAAGGTGCATCATCTTGTTTACAGATTGCAGCTTATGTTGAATGTAAAGTTGCAGAAGAAGAAGAAGAAGAAAAAAATCAGTATTTATCAATTAATCAATTAATGATGATTTTTTTTTCTTCAGGTTAGTTTTCTTGAACCTAAAACTGGAAAATGTGACATTCCTGATTCTTGTGCTGTGATTTACTTTTCCCCAACTTTGTTTAAGACTAATTTGTAGAGAGAAAAACTCAAGGAGCAGAAATTGAAATAAATCTCAAAGCCAGAGCCAACAGATGTTTTCGTGGCATTAATGGGTTCTTACAAATATCCCAGAGTTCTTTGTTGGTGACGCACTGTGCTAATAAAGCTGTTCTGATTCTCCTCTTGAAGGAGAACGAAGATGAAAAGATGAAGGAGGGAATGAAAGAGCAGGAGAAGAAAAGAAGGAGGAGAAAGAAAACGAGAAAACCACAAGGAGTCTTTTCTTTATCAGCGACTTTTCTGCGACTGAACAAACAGAGCAAGTCTTTCTGCTCGAGGCGACTTCACCTCTGAGGGTTACGGGCCGACTCGCTAATAAGCACCAACACAAAACCCCCAGCAGGCCGAGGAGGAGGAGGGAGGGGGAAGGAAGGGGGAGGAGGCAGATGCCAGACTTGGGCCCCGGCAGATGGGGCCTGATGAATCCTGAAAAGGAGGAATTGAAACCCAGAGAAGTTGCCAAGAGGCCGGCTGTAATTATCGTCGCGCCTTTGGGTTCATTGTCAATTAGAGTGGCGGTTGGGGCGAGCGACAGCTGTGGCAGATGGCGAGGGTCCGGGGGGGGGGGGGGGATCCCTGAAGGTTTTCTCGCTGTCACCAACTCCAAACTCTCATGCATCATGTTATGATTTCTCAGAGTTTCGAGTTGGTCTTGTAGGGTTCAGGCACGTGTGACACGTGGCAGGTTTTCCTTCCCGGCGCCGTCAGAGAACTGGCACTGTTGACTGGTCCTTTGGTTCTTCGTTCTTCGGCTCTACGGTAAATAATGACTGAAAGTGATGCAAATGCAAGGCATTGTGGGATTCCGATGTGAGACTGACCAGCGATACAAGTAAAGGGAGAAAATTCTGGTTCCACGTTATCATACAGACATTTAGTGACTGTGGTGTTTAGTTGTATGAATCAGAGACCAGGGAAAAGAAGCAGAACTGTGAGGATTAAATAGACTTTTACTGTAATTACAGCAAATTCTGTAGCTAACAAGTAAAAAGTGGTCACATTATTTTACATCACACTCAGCCCCATTCTGTGTGTGTGTGTGTGTGTGTGTGTGTGTGTGTGTGTGTGTGTGTGTGTGTGTGTGTGTGTGTGTGTGTGTGTGTGTGTGTGTGTGTGTGCGTGTGTCTGTGTGTGTGTGTGTGTCCATAACTCAATAAAAACAATGGGAATGAAGAGAAATATTGTCATCATTTCTGTCTCATTTCAACGATCCTGCTGAACTCGGACACAGAGCAATGAACATTTTCAGTTCATTTTTGTGCTTCACCCAACAAGTTTTCTATGGGACTTTCTCATTGAACCAATTAATGCGACGTGTTTATGATTCATCGGTTACAGTTTCATTTTAGTGCTGAAGGTCTTTACGATGCTTTAAATGGTAAATCACTGGTCGACGACACGATGGATCAACGGGTCTATGGAGAACCGGCCTACGGATGATGGTCAAAAGTTACAGGAAACCGCGCAGAAAGCTCGAGCTGCTCACAGAAATAAAAGGGTGACAGGGACCAGGAGGGGGATATAATGCAACACTATTAATATCCACAATAACAATAATAATACACCTCAGTGACTGGGGGCCTGGGGCGTGCGATCAGCCCTCAGGAGCCAGTGGAGACCAAAACCAAGCGAAAAGAGAGGGAGTGTAACATCTGGCTGTGTAAACAAACAGCTGTTCCAGAAGTTCAGCATATAAACTCAAAAACCGATGATCTTGTGTCTCTGTTTTCTGAAAACAAGTGAAGGTAACATCAGTTAATTCAGGTTTAAGGATAAAACATGTGACTTCTACTGAACTTCATTACTGCATAATGCACATTTCATCTTAAGCTGTCAGAAGGACAAATGATGTAGAGGAGGACTGAGTCCCCCCCCGGCGTTGGGATGAGCAGGATAATAGTGAGATCAATGAGCAGCTTTTAACCGCTGGGAGGATTAAAGCTGAATATGGATCCGAGCTCTCAGTCGACAGGAAGTGGTCCTGGACTTCCTGTCGAACAGTTAAAGGTGACTCGGTTCAAGTGTGAATGTGATGATTTCTGTGTGTGTGTGTGTGTGCGTGTGTGTGTGTGTGCGTGTGTTTCTGTGCCTGAATCTGTGTGGGATTGTTTCTGTGTGTATGTGTGTGTGTGTGTGTGTGTGAGAGAGAGAGAGAGAGACTTATTGTGTGTGTTTCTGTGTGGTTGTTTCTGTGTGCGTGTGTGTGTGAGAGAGAGAGAGAGAGAGAGAGACTTATTGTGTGTGTGTTTCTATGTGTGTGTGTGTGTTTGTGTCTGTGTTTCTGTGTGTGTGTGTTGAAAGAGAGATAGAGAGACTTATTGTGTGTTTCTGTTCTCAATCTGTGTTTGTTTCTGTGTGTATGTGTGTGTGTGTGTGTGTGTGTGAGAGAGAGAGAGAGAGACTTATTGTGTGTGTGTTTCTATGTGTGTGCGTGTGTGTTTCTGTGTATGTGTGTGTGAGAGAGAGAGAGAGACTTATTGTGTGTGTGTTTCTGTGTGTGTGTGTGAGGATGTGTGTGTGAAAGAGAGACTGTTTATGTGTGTGTGTGTTTATGTGTGTGTGTGGGTGTGAGAGAGGTAGAGAGAGACTTATTATGTGTGTGTGTGTGTGTGTTTCTATGTCTGTGTGTGTGTTTGTGTGTATGTGTGTGTGAAAGAGAGAGAGACTGTTTTTGTGTGTGCATGTTTGTGTGTGTGTGTGTGTGTGTGTTTCTGTGCCTCTGTGTGTGTGTGTGCTTGTTTCTGTTTGTTTCTGTGTGTGTGTGTGTGTGTGTGAGAGAGAGAGAGACTTATTGTGTGTGTGTTTCTATGTGTGTGCGTGCGTGTGTGTTTGTGTGTGTGTCTGTGTGTGTTGGGTTAAGGGTTAAATGGACTGAATAGAAGGTCCTCATGTGTGTAGAAAGGCAAATAAATGCTTCTCTCCTCCTCCTCACAGTCCTCTTCATTGTACTGAGGCCACTGCTTCTCCTCCTCCTCCTCATTCTCCTCCTCCCTTTTCTCCTCCTCTTCCACCTGCTTAGGCTCTTCTCCTTGCTCCTCCTCCTCTTCCTCCTGCTCCTTTTCTTCTCTTCTCCTACCCCTTTTCACCTGCTCCTAACCCTTCTTCCTTTCCTTCCTTCTTCCTTTCCTTCCTTCCTCTTTTCATTCTTATCTTCCTTATCCACTACTCTCTTCTTCCCTTTCCTTCTCTCCCCCTCTTACACTTAAATTCACAGTTTTTTTTTAATGATAAGCAAAGGATATAAAAAGCTTGTTATTATGCTACAGATATTTTTCCAAAGTCCTGGATTTTTTAACGAAGCCTGAACATGTGACGGTGTGTGTGAGCGAGCACCCTCTAGTCATTTCACCGTTTGCATGTGCAGCTCAGCAGCTGTCGTCTGAATACAAGCCTGGAGGCTGTGTTACCTTAGCATTGAGGAATAACTGTAGTTCACCAACGGATCACTCTCTGCTTTACCTGCAATTACAACCCAGTTATAAGCTTTATTCCAGGACACTTCTCAGGAGATTATTTGGAATTAAATTGGAATTTATGGATCCGTTAAATAAAGTTTGAGCTATTTTTTGCAAACATTCATCCTATGGCTCCGTGACATTGTTCTAAGGTTTCTGACGCTAACATCAGGGTTAAGCATCTGAATGGCATCATGTTAAGATAAGACAGATCCTTCTTCGTCCTTAGGGAATTGTTTGTTTTCAAGATACTCGATATACAAAATGATACAAGTACGTGGTATAAATACTCTGTATATGTGTTTCTATGTGTGTGTGTGTGTGTTTCTGTGTATGTGTGTGTGAGAGAGAGAGAGAGACTTATTGTGTGTGTGTATATGTGTGTGTGTGTGTGTTTGTCTTTGTGTTTTTGTGCGTGTGTGTGTGTGTGTGTGTGTGTGTGTGTTGGGGGGGCTCCATCTGCCGTGTGAAGGGCGACTACTTGGTGTCAAAGGTCACTGTGTCCAATAATAGCCGTTAGCAGTGCTGAGGGGCTGCTGTCAGCCAGGCAGCTTGGCAACCATGACCCCCCCCCCCCCCCCAGCATGATGAGCATCATCATCATCATCATCATCATCATCATCATCATCATCATCACCCTCTATTTTCATCATGCCTTTATTTGCACTTTTTTGATGGTTTTAGTGAACAGCACACTTTTCTAATTTTGTCTTGTTTTATTTAATTTAAAAAATGACTCTACAATATCAAATCATTGTTGCTCACTTTGATTTTCATTTTATTCTTTATCATTCTTTTAGACTGATATTTATTTTTTAAATATTGTCTCATCTTGCCATCTATCACAGGATGACTGGATTTGTATTGTCACTTATTGAAAATTTATATGTACATGCAGTGTTGTCATACTAAAAGTCATGGAGAGAAAATAAACGATGTGTTACTTTATTTTAGAACTAAATATTTAACATTAGCTTGCTTTCAGTACTCTAATGCTGCCATCTAATGGAATCTAAAAATGAAAAATACTCCTGGATTCCTCATTGGCCCAGATCGGCCCATCTTCAGGTTCAAAAAGTATTATATGCTTCGACCCTAGAAAACTAACTTGAAAATCTAGTGAAAAAATATATATGAGGGGTTCTCAAAGATTTACCTTCAGTAGGAACCAATAGGGCTCAGAGCTGAGAGCCCTAGACAGAGGAGGGATCGCATTGACAGACGGACCAACACTGTTGATTTGACTTTAACCATGGCATTTGCTTACGGTAAGAAAAATATAGAATAACACCAGGCTTAAACTTTTGTTTATTATGTCTGCCTTGTGTATGGGGTCAGTTATTTTCTTGGTGTCCAGTGTCGTCACAGCACCCCCCCCCCCAACCCCCCAGAAAAAAGTGTCTAACTCCCTCGTCTCTTCAGTTTCTTCTGAAGCTCAGTGCTGCTCCATCAATGCCATTAATTATGTGTTATTGAAGTGAATATTCAGTTTCTTTATCTCTGAAACACATGTGGACCCTGAATGAACATGTTAATGATTCTTATTGCATTAATTAAGAGCCTATTCAGGAGACGCATTGTGTTCATTATCTTCCCTTTAGTGCCCCCCCCTCCTCAGATGGCATCATTATTAAACATTCTCCCCGCACCAATAAAAATGAATGAACTAATTGTAAAATAACAACATGTGTGACATACTGCTGTCTGCTGGTCTGGTGTTTGTTAACGTGCAGGACCTCAGCCCTAGTTTAGTGTAATTACACTTTCTCAGAGTCATTTATAATGGAGAGAGCTTTGTATGGCAGAGAGCAGCTGAGCGTTCAGGAATAATGGAGCTCGTCGCTCATCAGAGACACCGTCTGAGCAGCGTATGAAAAAACAAAACAAAAGGTGAATAATAAACTTTAAGAGCTTTGTTCGTGTATCAGCTCATTTTGGAGAAAAAAGCTTTCTGCAGAACTGCAAATCCATGTAGGTTAATGAAAGTTTTAAAGATCAAATTCTTTTGGTTTGCAGTGAGAAAAAGTCACTTGCTCCTCTATTTTTTAAAATGTGTGAAGGCCCAGTCACATCCGAAAGTCGTACAGCAAAGTTCATCTGTATCACTGGTGATCGAAGCTCAGTAATGTTGTGACTACCCACAGGACCATTTGGTCAAACACTCCAGCTTCTCAGCTAATTGCTAACATGTTAGCCAGCCAGAAAATGCTAGTGCTAGTTAGATACAACAGCTCTGTGAGCTATCATTAGTTTACTGTTGGTTAGCCGATCACATAAATGTTTGTACCTCTGACACTTGTGAAATAACTTTCTGCAAACCATGCCTCTCACTGATAGTTGTCATTAAATTACATGGTAAAAGAAATTATCACATTAATCATCAAACTCTCCCGAAATAGTGCTCTCTGTAAATTACTTCACACCATTATCGACTTGGGATTAATGAAACCTGCAGCTTTGTTGGACTCAGTATGAGAACGGACATCAGATACACTAAATACACCAGAAACAAAAGCAGAGTGGTTGTTTAAAGTTTAAAAGTTCTGTGATTATTGTAGCCAGAAATAGCATAGGACACCATATTTTCACAATGGAGGAAATATAGTAAAACTACCTTGCACAATGTTTGCTTTGGAATAACCCAGTAAATCTAACAAACAACGAACAGTTAAGTCACTGTGACTTTTTGTGTGAATTGCCAAAAAAACATAAAGAAACAAAACACTATAAACATCATGAAAATCAGCAAGATAGTTGTTAAGGGTGTAGGATAGTTGACTTTGAATACAGCACAGTTTACATGTTTTCATAGATGAACTGATTTCTTGTGGTGTTAATAGTTAATACAGTATTTTAATTTCACGACAGTAGATACTGACACAGCCATGTTTCCTTCTATCGTTACCAAGTACGAGTTTGTATTTGGTTATTAATTTAATGTTAATTCTTACTGGACAGATTTATGGACAGATGTAATCAATGCAATGGATCAACATATAAATCAAAAAAGCAGTGGTCCAGGGTTTGATCCTTGGGGAATCCCAAATTTTAGCCCCTTCAGATTTAATAATCTGAATAATTATTATTCAGATTTAATAATCTAAATAATGACTTTTTAAAAAGTAGAATTATGAAAGGAAAAAAAGAAGCACAGAGAAGCATCAGGACATGAAGCCTGGAAATGATTTCACACACACTGACCTGGACTGGGGGGGAAAAACAAGGGCTGGGACATCCTAGAAGTTAAATAACCACCTAAGTTCACGACTGTTCCATGAAATCATACAACACTTCTTCCCCATAATGATAGAAAGCTGAGAAAGTGAGCGAAGCTGAACAGAAAAACATTTCAGACTCAGTCAGACTTGGAAACGTGTCTAAGCATTAGACACCGGAACAGAACTTCCTGCACAAGCAAACCGGAACAAGCCTGCTCAAAATGCAGCTTTATTACTTTTGTGTGTTTGTGAGTCCGCCTCTGTTTGTGTCGTCTACTGTTCTGTCTGTTCTGATTTTGTATGATGTGGACGGGAGAGTGCAGGCAAAGCAGCTGGAAACGAGGCTCCTCTACATGTTGAGGCTCGTCGGACCGGCGGGTAACGTTTCAGAATACATCCCATGGCTGTAACATAACGTGTGGCTGGTCTCCTGCTTTCACTCTTCAATTACAAAAGAAAAAGGGTTTTCCTGGTACTTTTGTACCTGTAGCTACAAAATACCTTAGAATACCAATCTAATTTGTTTCTCTTTTGCTCTTCTTTGTTTTCGCCCATCATCCCCACCGTCAAGTACGAGCAGGAACCAGTCAGCGTTTTATTAGTCTCTGATTCATAGAACAGAATCAGACTGTAAATTACCGGTTGTGTGATAGAACGCATGTTTTGACAAACTGCTCTTGGTTTGGCGCTCGTGATGGCTGGTAGCATTCCTGGTGGTGAGTCCCTTTGGAGCCAGACACCTTCGGCTCCACCATCACCCAGCGGATACCAGTTATCCTCCAGCATCCGCCGGATGATGTCATGACCTGATCCTCTGTGCCGATAGGACGATGACTCAGCCAGCAGGCGACACTCGGCCTGGAGACTGCAGAGCTTTAATCCCATCACTCCTCTGTTCGTCCTCTGCTGCTGATTCGTATCTGACTTCTCTTTCTTTTCTTCAACATTTTCTCTTCCTCTGCAGTCAAGAGGGTACAGTCAAGTCAACAGCTACTTTTTTTCTTCTCCTCCTGTTCTTCACCTTCTTTCTTTCTTCTTCACCTTCTTTTTCCTTCTTTTTCTTCACATTAAATCTGCAAACAAAAGGATGAATATTTAGATTCTCTTGGCTCAACATTTCCTCAGTGATTTCTGCAGCTACCCCCCCCCCACCAAAACCGACACCCCCACCCCCCAGCTGTATATGTAAACTCTTGAGTATTCTCTCTCACACAACCACACTTTACATCTGCTCTATTATTCTCTTTGTTCTGTGTTAACTTATGTGTTTCTGCTCATACGGATGGATGTTTTTGGGGGGGGCAGTTGTAGATAAGACTCTGAGAGTGAAATGTCGGAGGACGTGAGATCTTATAATCAACATGTGACATACAGGCGGGGTCTTCAGTGCACATCTGTATGATTCACTTATCAACAGACAGAATTAAATTGAGTGTGTTGGGAAAGATCTGGAACACACTGCAAGGAAAGTCACATCGTGCTGGTTTGAATGTTGCACCATGTTTACTAGAGTTTTTTTTATAAAAATCAATTTACATTTCTGCTGATCATCTCTGTACATTATAAGCAAAAAAAAACTGTTTCAAAATATGTCTGGTTATAGAAAAACTTTTCCTGGTGTATTTAATTTCATCTCAGCATCTTAAAAAAAACTACATCTTTATATTTGTATTTTTCAGCATAAAACACAGATCAGCAGCAACGTAAATGATGAACTATGGAAGTGAATGTCCTTTTCCGTCTGTCAACACCTTCCCTCCTCTGACAGTGTCTCTCAGCTCTGAGCTGAGTGAATGTGTTGGGGACTAATTTCAGTGGCGAATGGATCCACATTTGGTGCTGTCATGAGTGTTTACTTGAGCATCTATTTTGCAAGAGTAAGTTGGTTATTTCAACCTATCACATAACTGAACTTGTGAGAAAAAGCATTTGTGTTATTATTTTTATTCTTTGTCCTTCTTAGTTTTACTCATAAGACTTTGTTTACTTTGCTGCTTGGGTTTTTTGCGTTCTCTCCACTGTGACAACAACAACAACACTAATAACAATGAATATAACGATAGAAGGGACTGATGAAACGCTTTCTTCCTCTTTAGGTTTTATCACCTGGACATTTTTTACAGCGTTGGCAGCTTCAATAACAGACGAGCCGAGACAAATAAAGTCGTTGTGGATTTAACTGACCCACAGGATGAGCGTCGAAGCTCCGGCTCCGCACTGAGTCACTGCATGTTAATGAGATTTCGGTTTGGCTCACATTATAAATGATTCGCTTCCTGTTTGAAGTTCTAATATTCCAGTGGAAAATATTGAATCTTTGGGCTGATTGAGTATTAAAACAGAGGGCTGCGTTTGTCCTCTGGTGATTTTTATTGAGACTTCATTAAAAACTACATGAGACATCATGGTTGACTTAGAGAGACAGATTCAGACGGACTGATAAAGGCCAATCAATCATTTATCAAACAGAAAATCATATTAATTAACCCTTTAAACTGTCTGCTGTTCTTGCTCAGTTTTCATTCCTTTCATTTACATGTCCAGTGGTGAATTTCATCATGTGCTGTGCCTCACCTTTGTCTGACACTTGTTACTTGTTACACCAGTTACTTTAAAGACTAAGATTTTGGATTAAAACCATATGACACAAATTTAGTATGATGCAATAATAGAACTCTAATAGAATCAGTAATAAATAAAGAATTTTTGGGCTATAAAAAAATCTAATCCAATATAGTATAATATAATATAATATACTGCAATATCATAAGACTCTGAGGGGCCATTTTGCATAATGAGTGCCTTTACTTCTGATATGTTAATAACTTTTGTAATAATAATAAAATTACACTTAGATGGAATATAGTTAGTTTATGACTATTTAATTTTACTTCAGTAAAGGATCTGAGTTTCAAAAGGACATTTAAGGTTATTTTATCATTCATCATTCATTATTTATTATTTGAACTTTTATTAATATTAGAAATGTCATCATTCAGATCTTCAGTTTTATAGTATATAGTCTGTAAATAATGAAAAAAATGCTGTTTAAACCAAATAATAAATAAACGAAAAAAGATCCGAGACAGAAAATGCATTTAAAGCCTAGTTATTGGTTTACTGTGTTTATTGGGACCTGCCGTGGAGGCTGTTACTTGGGCACATGCCTTTGTGTTTCATTTTTCTTTTGTTTTTTCACCTCATATTTTTTTTTATTCTACAATTTTTAATTCAAAAAGCCTCAATGGGATTTTAAGACTTAATTACTTTGACGATACATAATGTATGCAAATATTTCTTTGATTCAGATCTTTGAAAGTACGGAGTCCCTGAGGTCCCGAAAGGCCTTTTGTCTTAAATCACGTGCACATGAGATGAAAAAGAAAAAATGTTCTAAGACTACAGTGGCTCCACAGAAAAATGATTGAATGGGCTTTTGAAATAAAAAAGAATATAGCAGGTTTTTTTTAGCTAGTTCCTTCCTTTGTGTAAAACCACACACGTGTTTTAGCCTCCGTTGGTTGGGGGCTGAATCCTCTCTGCAGGTGTAAACCATCCTGAAAACGGCCCCCTTCCCCCAAACAGAAAATAAATATTGGTTTTATTATGGTTGTAATGATTATTTATGAAGTGTGCCGGGAGGCGGGCGGAGGACGGATGAAGACGGCGGCGTTATCGGCTGATGATAATCTGCCTATATGAGTTTCCAGCAGGGCGATGCATCACATGGATCCGCCGTGGCGGAGACTGCGGAGCCGTTTACAGCACGTCTGATTAATGTTGGGAGAATAAAAGCATCCCTACACTGTAACTACCCAATGCCCCGAAAATCAGTTACCTTCTGCTTCATCACCGGCCACTGCAGAGCCGAGGTGCGGGATGGGGTCTAGGGTCGACGTCCAGGTGTCGACAGCCATGACGAACACGCTCATGCTCTCATTTTTCCATGAGCTGCTTTTATTCCTCAGAATGATTCTGGCTACTTCGTCTCCATCCAGCTGGTGCATGCTGGGTACGATGTTGGAGTCAGTCTTGAAACTTTCTGGTTCCACAGCCGTCGGGGCTGAAGGTTTTAGTGGAATAAACGGCATTAAAGGTCTATGTTACTATAAGTGAAGACCGAAGTTTAATTTTACCACATTTTTCTGACGAATGATCGGCTGACAGACTGGCGTTGGCTGTGATTAGTCCTCCTGTCCACCATCGCTGTGAGGTGATTATTACACTGTTGGAGACAGAAGATGGAATCCACATCCTTGTTCTAATGCTGTTCTAATGTTGTTCTAATGGTCTAACGATGTTATTTACAAGTCAGAAGCTGGTAATTATATGAACTCTGATACTACAGGAGCTCTGAGTTCACTGTGAACTTTTTCTGGATCAAACCAGACCAGGATCTTTCCTGAACCTGAACCAGGTTCTGTGAGGATCTGAACAGAACCATGAACCAGTTTAATGAAGCTGGAATCGACTCAGGGGGAAAACAAACACGTCGTCTGTGAAAATTTGACTTAAATGCTAGGTATTGATGTATTTGTGACTCTCCAATCATAAATAAACAACATTTCCTTTTTACTCTTATAAAAAACATGATTCTGTCATAAAAACATTTCCCTCCAAACACATTTGTTGTTGTTTATTTGTATATAGGAGTAATTTCTGGGTGTCAGGGCTGGGAACAACCACGTAGCATCGTTCCACCCCAGCTCAGCAGGGACACCCTGGCGCTCACATACATCCTGAAGTGTAGGTTTCCCCGCTCCTGGTCACTGTGTCTCGGTGGTTGTGTAACCAAGTGTAACGAGTGGATGAATAAATCATGCATCATGCATGAAATAGTGCAGCCTAACAGGCTAGCTAGGACATGACAGGACATGCAACAACACAACATGAAACAACACAACACGAACACAAGTGGTTGCTCAATTTGTCAGTTTCTGTTACTATACAACAAATTATGCTCTGTACTATTTTCCTGTTTTCATCTTAGATTATGCGGGACAGGTATTAGTTAGTCTTAAGTGAGGATCCTTCAGCCAGACTTGGGCCAGATGTGGGCCTGTATGGATCTGAATCAGTCGTATCATTTATGTCTGAGGCCCAAACCTCTGCCTGCTCCCTGAGGAGGGAGGCAGATAAAGCTGTTCTGATTGGACATCCAGGGAAATGCGGCAGAGTGGGGCTGGGAGGAGCTCATGATGAGGCGTGAATGACACCCAGGCCGATTCATTTAAAAAGAAACTGCAGGGATCTCAACCTGCTGACTCCACCCCTCTTAGAGCGGGTATCGCCTTGGAAAATCAACGGCAACGTCAGGATGGAGGGAAAGCTGCTCCCTGGGGCAAGGGACAGCTGGTCTGTATGCAGAGAGTGAGAGAGGGAGGGAGAGTCCAGCGCTGCTGGCTTGGATCCAGGAAGTGATGTCATGAAAACCGGCAGAGACTCAGAGACTCTGCAGTATCTGTTGTACTGGACTGTATCAGACCGATCAGTTGTTTGATTGATCTTCACCACAGACAAACCTCAGAATCACTACAGAGAGAAAACCCATCACGGTCAGTTTATTATTACTGTGTGACTATATATATATATATATACTGTGTGTGTGTGTGTATATATATATACTGTATTTAACCAGTAACTGGCTTTAATGCTCCTCCTCACAACGTCATATATCTCATTTTAATCCTCTGTGTTTCGTGATATTGTTTTTATTTGCACTGGCCTTTGGCTCCATTATTTGCTTTCCCCTTTTTCAGACACTGATATTATTACTGCTGCTGTTATTATTATTATTATCGTTGTTGTTATAAAATAACATGCAGTAGGTTGTCAGAGTGTTCCCTGGAGGTTTTTGCTATGTTTCTGTGGATGGTTGGCAGGACTTGGCTTCATGGTTGCTAGGGTTTTACTGTGGTTACTAGGTTACTGCCAGGTGGTTGCTGGGCTACTTTGAGTGGTTGCTAGGGAACCGCTAGGTGGTTACCAAGGTGTATTTGGTCGTTTGGTTGTGTATGATTACGATGATCAGGATGGTTGCATCATGCTTACTGGTTTCTGTGGTGGACCCAGTTTGGACCATAATCACAGTGGAAAAGAGAAATAAAGTTTATTCAAAGTAAACATTGGTATCCAGACTAAATACGACTGATTTCTGGGAGTGATGTAGATGGATGGTAATCTCCCACAATGCAAAGCACAAAGGAAGTGGAGGAGCTGCTCACAGCTGGAAAATATTGAAATTAAATGTAGTTTGCAGTGAAAATATCAGAGATAATTATAAGATTAGTTTAGTCAAACTGGCAGGAGCTTTCCACAGTAGTTTGATCCACATCCAACATCACACATATTAAATAATTTCATTTTAGAATAAAATTGTAAATTATGAGATCTTCTTTGATAAGTGTTTACAGTGATGATTGATATGTAGTGTGGATTTAGGACAGTGTTGTGTTGGAATAGTACACCTCTGTATTTCTTTCCATCAGCGCTGAAATAGTTAAACCCTCCTCAGTAAAGAGTGTGACCAGTTTAAACTGGGAATGAAAATCTGTCAAGCTGAACTCCAGTCGAGACCCTGGGAACAGGAGCAGAAGTGCTGACGAGGTGCTGACGACTGCAGTTCAGCAGCCTGCAGGTTCAATTTAACACACCTGTTTACAGACCAATGAAAACATAAACCTTCACTTTACTTTCAGACACCCAATATGTTTTACACTCTGAGACCAAAGTTCTTCTTCCATGAAGGATTCTTTCTCCTGTTAGAGATGTCAGAGCTGCCGAGACGACGCTGTCATCCAACGCCGCTGGGATGAGTTTCCTGTCCCCTGTTCATGGCGACGATGGAAACTCTGCAGTCTTGGACGTCCTCCAAACAGCAGGTTGAAACGGGCTGTTTTTGTGATTACGGTGAGACCCGGTGCACATCAGCAACATCTGTCCTTACACTGGCTGATGGCTTTCTTTAACTGCACGGTGCATGACCTGCTGGTTTTTACAGTCGGCTCCATCTGCTCAGTCGTCAAACTGCTATCAGCTGAATGACACCATCATGCTCCAAGGGAGAAAGGGAGATGCTTTTATTTCAACACATCTGTGAATCTTAGCTCACCACAGCTTAATATCTCTCTACTGTACCTGTTAACAGATTCATTAAGGGAACTGAAAGACAATGTTTCTGAATGCCGACCTTCTGTTTTCCTCATTTTATCTTCTCTGAAGTGTCTCTGAATCTGTGGCAGCTTTTTGTGATTTTTAGAAGTTGGCAGTCTCGTCAGTGTCGGGCTCAAACCGTCCCATCGATCCGAGGGCGCTGCCGTCGTTTCCTTCATTAACAGGCCGGAGTTGATTCCCTGTTGATTCATCCATGCTGCCTGCAGGACTGGAGCCATTCATTCTTAATGATTTATTCAGCGTAAACATCATACATGCGTTCTGCTGCAATTGTCCAAACTCCGATTACAATTTGCAGCTCTGCATTCGAGATAATAACAGAATCTTTTTTTGTTTTGATCATCATCCTCAGTTGATGATGATGATGATGAGGATGATGCTGATGATGATGATGATGATGATGATGATGATGATGATGATGTGACCATGGATGATTTCGCTCTCCAGATCGATGGGTCCTGCTGCAGAGACCTGAGATGATCTGACTGATTCTGCTGCTGAGCTGCGGACCTGAACAGAGGAAAGCTGAGACACTGGACAGACAGGTATTTATCTCCACCCTGACGTGTCACTTCCTGTCTGTGGCGTCTCACGGAGCTAACCGCCAGGAGTTGTCGCTGATTTAAAGAAACAGACCGTAGCAGACCGTTTTTTTGGTTTTCACTAGGATTAAGGAATGCTACTGTAGTCTCAGACATAGCAGGATAAAATAGGTTGAAGTCACCGAACCTCATGTGCAGGAGGTATTCCTGTTATTCAGGCACAATCTGCACAGGCCTACCCAGTCCAGACAGATGGTCTGACTTTGCAGGTGGTTACTACCCGCTAGCCTGAACAAATCAATCAGAATTACAACACTGGCTCTGTGGCTAATGTGACTCACAGACACAAATAGCTAAATAAATAACAGACCTCTAATCTGAATCATGAGGGTTTCTGACTCCTACAAAACCACTACTGTAAATACACAGCACTCAGGATTTACAGCAGTTTCACCCTGACACACCGAGTCGCTGCCAGGGGTCGTTGTTTCTGGGGCTTAATTACTTATTAACACTGCTTTAATTTTCTAGTAAATACACGAATGAATATGACCAGGTGCAGTATCATAAGTCTGCTACAGACAAAAGTAGGACATACTAACGATAGCACAATAACAATGATAATACTCAGAGCTCCACTGATAATGAGGCTAAAAATGAGCAGTGATATCCAATAAAACCAATAATAATGTCACTTTTGCAGATTTTAAATATCCAGGCTTCCATGGATCTGACCTGAGGACAGTGGGAGCGAATAAAAAATGTACCAGTTTATATCAGGATTGTCCAGTTTTTCCACAAACATAAACTTCTGTCAACTGAACAATAGATAGAAAATTAAATGTAAAAAAACCCCCACATAAACGGAGGCTTTAACTTGTTCAAAATTGGACACAAAAGTGAACTTCAGCCTTGTTACTATAACGAGTCTTTTTAAGACACCTACAGATGTTCTGAAGGTTTGTTTTTTCTTAATTTTACAGAACCAACATGTTTAGTTTTGTCTCTCTGAAAAAGGTTAAGAGAGCTGAAGAGAGCTGGGAACTGAGTCATCTCCTCAGCTCTCAGGTCAGCTGCTTTTCGTGATATTGAAGCAGCCTGCAGGATGAATGCCCTGACCTTTGACCACCTTTGTGACCCCAGCCTGTTCACACACCTTTCAGGGCATCGCTGTGTTGATCTAAGAGCTGCACAGGTGCACCATGGGAGCCATGGCAGGGTGTTAATTAACATTTCCCATCTGGAAAGACTCTGTTAGCCTGACACCATAGAGTTTAAATAAGCCAATCAGATCTAATTGAGGCTCAGAGCAGGTTAAACTGACGTCTGCTGGTCTGCTGCTGAATATCTGGAATTTAATCATGGCTTTTTTTAATCACAGTAGAAAGTTTCATTTGTTTTTTAGTTGTGAAACTAAATTTATAGAGTTTGTTTCCTATGAGACACTATATCTAATTATTAGTATCTTTCTATACTTATGAGATAACAGAATCTGTGAAACATTAGACTAAAATTATGAGGGAAAAACAGTCAGGTCATAGTGAAGAGATACAACTAGATTTTTATCCGCTGACTTTAAAACATCCTGACAGGTTTCCACATTTGTCTTATAGTAATAGTTTGTCTTTGGAAGAATTGAATTAAAAGTCTCCTTCTGATTCTTTATATATTGGGCCTAAAACTGACTCTTGTGGGGCACCACACTTAGGGACATAAGCCAGGAAACATTTCAAACTCACTTTTGTTCACTTTCAAACTGATGGAGTCAAAAGACGTGAAACACAAATGAAATATTTTTAGATTCAGTTGAACTTACACTTTCCAACAATGTCATTACCACTGATGTCCCTCCAGAATAAGGCTCCAGAAATCCATTCAGAAACCAGAGAAAAAGAGGCTGCAGAACTCTATTCAGAATCCCGCTGTTTTTAAGTTTCCTTCACCTTCCCAGTGATCAGTGACTGTCGTCTGTAGACGACAGGAGAAAGGAGTTGATCACTGATTACTCAGCGTAATTTACGCGTATTTGTTGAAATGTAAACAGCTATGAGACAGAAACACTGTGTTTGTGACAGAAGTGAAATTGTGGGATTTGAGTGGACAAAATGTTTGCTCTCGTATCATTTCAACTGAAATATCAATTGGTGTGTGAAGGCTGACAATTAGTTGTTCGAGTTTTAAAAGAGCTCATTTCCAGGGTTTCAAGACAAGGAGAAAAACGTTGAGTTTTCAAATGCTGAAAGGACAGCTCCGCACTAACTGCCTGTCTCCTTGTTCTGCCCTGAGTTAAATTATTTTTCCACTGACCTTTTTAAATTAACTACCTCATATAAAATATCAGTTAATCTGGCATTTTCCACTTTTATTACAGTGATCATATATCTGTCATCACGGCAGCTGTTTGTGTCGTACAGTCCAAATACTGATGGTGTAAAGAGAACATAGCGTTTTATGTGAGAGATCTCCTGTGTGTATGTGTGTGTGTGTGTGTGTGTGTGTGTGTGTGTGTGTGTGTGTGTGTGTGTGTGTTACAGATGAGTGTGTGATGTGGGTTCATCAAGGCGTCGTAAAGCTTAACGGCAGCCGCATACAGACATATGGCCGACACAAAATATCTCCCATCAGGCCTCTGTACACGAAGACGAAACGAGTGTGAAACCCGGGTCGTTAAAAAGCTTCTAGGAGTTTTACTGTCTCGTGGCGGCATATAAAACTTCTTCTGTGGTTTTTATGTCTTTCACCTGCTCATCTCCATCATCCGGATCATCAAAACTGGCGTTTCATGTCACTCCATCCATGCGGAGCTGGCAGACGTGCTGTTGAAGATGGCTGAACTTCAAAGTCACCGTTCCGAGAGGGAAAAAAATCAAATGGTCTGTGTGATGAATGTCTCATTTAAACATTTGGCATAAGGGAAAGAATGAATCTGTACAGGTTAGAAAATGTGTCCCTGTGTTCACTGTCCAGCTTCTGCATGTGTCAGTAGTGGCATTGGGAACTGTGTCAGATTTATTCATTACAGGTTGATGTGTAAAAACTCTGCTGGGAAAATGGAGGCATTACAACATGCATCAATGAAGATGGTGGCTGCTGCATGAGCTCCAGGTTCCTCCAGGTCTCTGAAGGTCTCTCCAGTTTCCTCCAGGTCTCTCCTGGTTCCTCCAGGTCTCTGAAGGTCTCTCCAGTTTCCTCCAGGTCTCTCCTGGTTCCTCCAGGTCTCTCCAGGTCTCTCCAGTTTCCTCCAGGTCTCTCCAGGTTCCTCCAGGTTTCTCCGGGTCTCTCCAGGCCTCTCCAGTTCCTCCAGGTCTCTCCTGGTTCCTCCAGGTCTCTCCAGGTCTCTCCAGTTTCCTCCAGGTCTCTCCAGGTTCCTCCAGGTTTCTCCGGGTCTCTCCAGGCCTCTCCAGTTCCTCCAGGTCTCTCCAGGTTCCTCCAGGTCTCTCCAGGTCTCTCCAGATCTCTCCAGGTTCCTCCAGGTCTATCCAGGGCTCTCCAGGTCTCTCCAGTTTCCTCCAGGTCTCTCCAGGTCTGTCCAGGTCTGTCCAGGTCTCTCCAGGTTCCTCCAGGTCTGTCCAGGTCTCTTCAGATCTCTTCAGGTCTCTCCAGGTCTCTCCAGGTCTCTCCAGGTGTCAGCTGCTCTGACTGGCTTGTAGTGAATCTGTTGATAAGATGTATGGAAGGAACCAACCTGCTGCAGTCTGCTACCATTAGACTGATGTCCAGAACCACAGATGGCAGGAGCAGATGATCTCCAGGGCTTGAACTTCTCACCTGGCTGCAGTGACGTACAGGTGCACTCCAGTTCACTGTGACATCACTACTGGGTGTGGTTAGAAGTAACACAGAGAACATTTCTGACCACATGGGGCCACACCTGTGGGTGATGCTGGCAGTTTCCAGAGGTCAAACGAAGAAGAATCCAGCAAAAAGCGGCTTTTTCAACCTTTTGTTCATCAGGTATAGAAGATAAACGCAGATAAACTTGAGAAGAGGAAATAGAGTTGATGAAACCAATCAAAGGAGTCGGCAGGTAAAAGTTTAAAAGCACCAGAGGGACTGAACGACACCAGCTGTGCAACAGTTTGCAGTTGGTGCCACTTAAAAAGTGCAGAGCACCTGAAACTGGCTCGATTCAATGGACTGTAACCTATGTCCATGTTCACCTCAGTTAAACTTGATGGTTAAGATGGTGGATTTACTCCATCACTTACACTGGAAACGTGATGAAGATAATCTCATAACGTCCATACGAACGGGAGGAAAAATCTCAGCAAGAAAGATCTGCTTCCGTCGCCGACTAATCCAACGGACGCTGCATCTCTGGTGGAAGTGTTGCAACAGGATACGCAGAACATGTGAGTGTTCATTTCAAAGTCAGAGGCACCAAAGCTTGGTCCAGTCAAACAAAATCTGATCTGGGTCCAGCTGCAACCTGAAGCCCCTGCACCCATCCTAATAAAAAAGAAGTGAAGGAGTCAACTTCTCTCCTCCCCTGAAAATAAAAGACTAAATCAGCTCTTATCGCAGGTTTAAGGTCGAGCGAGCAGCAGGACAGTGACTCCCATACGTCCTCTCTCTCCCCCGCAGTTACGTAACGAAGATAAACGAGGCGGCTCAGCGCGCTGCACACTACACACAGTAACCAGATTAATTACAGTTAATCATGTTGGATGACGAGCGACTCAGCTGCTGATTGGCCTGTCGCTTTGATGCATTACCTCCTCGGAGGAGTGAGGAGGAAAACCTGCGTCGTTAAACACAGCAGCTGGACACGGAAACACACATCTGACAGCCTGAAAGATTTTTGGACGGTTCGCTCTTTGTTTGAGGATCTTTGACAATTTGAAGTGAGACGAAAGCAAATGTTTAGTAAACGTCAAATTCTCCATAAATTCAGCATGATTCTAATAACTCTTGTCCTATGATGGTTCTTTCTACAGGCATTTTAATGATATTATTGACAGAAATAAAGATTTTTAGATCTACTGGAATTTAAATAAAGTTGTGTAAGTTTGAAAAGGAACCGCTGGTTTCACTTGGCAGGAAGCTTCTGGTTAAATATTCTGTATTTTTACATAACTTACTCTCAGTAAGTCCCGTAACATGAATTTCAGTAACTCTAACTCTAATTCTGTGTATCATCTCGCTCCTGAATAAACAACATCTCTCATTGCATAACATGATTTATGTATGTGTGTGTTTACACACTTCACGTTGCATCAGCTACGATCTGTTCAAACTGGTCTGGAATCAGCCGGCAGCTGAACCAAGATCTAATCATCAGACTGAGAGGTGGGGAACAATAATAGCATGTGTTTTATTGTTGAGGCGTGTGAGTTGGCTCCGGTCTGATTACCGTAGCTTAGCACAAAGACTGGAGGAAGGGGGAAACTGTTAGCTAAAATCAATCTTTACACATCTGACAGACAGGGAGGATTAAGGTGGGCTATTTATTTTTTATCATCCTTTTTTAAGTGAAATGTAGCTTGATTATATAATTTATCCGCTGATGTTTTTGTCTAATGATTATATAATGTTATTAGTTTTTGTTTCGAGACTATTTCAAGCAAGGTTAGAAAAATCAAAGGAAATAAGCAGCATTAAGAACCCCTGCATAGGAAAGAAAACAATAAATAATGTATATCATATCAAAAAGAAAAACAAATGAACAGAAATATACAGTGTATACATCAAAAGGAGCGGACACTCAATACATCATAAATTTATCATTCTTATTATTCTTTTCCTTGTTGGGGTTCTTATTCAATTAACTACATTTATGCAAGAAGAGTGCTGAATCATAATGTATCTGTATTTTACTGTTTCCATTTTCTGCTGCTTTATGTTTCTACTCCAACACATTTCAGACAGAAATATTTTACCTCTGAAACCAAATACTAGTCTGAAGCCATAAGCCTGATTGTGTATCAATAATTTATCACAGGACTGTCTGATAAATTAAAAAACAGTAAAGTAGCCACTCTGGAAAGGGCGTTTTTTTTCTCCATGAGGGCTGAATTTAACTTTTAATACTTAGTACATTTTGATGATGATAAATCTGTTCATTTACATTAGTGACATTTGGAAACAGGACAAGTATTTTTACAATGTGTTATTTTAACTCGAGTAAAAGCTTAGACATTTTTTCAACCACTGTTTCATCTCTATCAAGTTTTTGTCGTTTTAAGGTTGAAAGTACCAGGGATGTCAGAGAGTAACATCAGAGCTGATCAGAGCAGACAGCTGTGCAGACAGATGTTCCCACAGGGAGACGCTCTGAACGTGTCCCTGCCGGTCGAGGGTTGCGGTCTTTGGGGGGATTCGAAGGTGTGGATGGGGGACTCTGACAAGACTTACTCAACGCTGCATGAGTAACAGCAGGTTCATCGGGTGACCCGGCCTCAGAGCTGGTGATGTCATCTGTGACTCACTGGTGATGTCACACGCACGGCGCTGAAAGGAAGGACTTCACGGAAGGCTTCATTCACAGAATTCAGGATTAAAGAAATCTAAGTAAAGGTGAAAAAGACACGACAGAATGATTCTTCATTTTGAAGGAAACTAGAGGATTAAATCAGTCAGGAAGTGAAAAACCTTTGTTTTTCAAATCTCTCTTATCCATTGAATTATTCACGACCGATTAACTCAGCAAAATGTGTAAAGTTACAACTATAATTCACCTCCTTCAGGTTTTCCTCTGAAAATCCATTTATACAGATGGATTCATGTTTCAGTCATGTGAAACCACAGGGTTCCATGGTAATAGAGCTCGTTCTATGTAGAAAACAGTCACTCGAGAGACACTGGGAGAATCGTCTCTTCTCCAGATGTTGATTCCATCACAGTATCATCTTGCGGCCGCCGTGACGACCGTCATCAGCGGCAGCTCTGATGCCGATCAGCATCATGAAGCCGTCATTCTTCACATCTAAGTTAGAATGATGAGAGTTTGTGTGTGAATGAAAACCAGAACCTTGTCCAGTTCCATTCACCAGACAAAGTTTGTCTGTCTTCTCTTGTAAAGGCCAAACACCAGAGTTGTGAAGGTGCAGCACCACATCTGCTGCCATCACCGCCATCGCTGCCACCGCATTCCTGAACGTCGGTGTACAGCAGGTCTGCTATAAATGACAAAGATACAAAATGTGCGCAGTATTTCAACCTAAACTTGTTCTCTCAGAGACACTGGGGCTGATGTACCAATAATTTTCATCTCAGTGACAAGAAACCTGTGACATGATCCAGTAAACTTTCAGAGGTTGTATGATCACATTCGTTCAGAGCTGAAAACAAACACGTAGACTAGTGGTCTTCACTCGGCCCTGACTGTTGGTTTCACTTTGGGCCAGATTTGTAATCACTGATGAACTTGATCGATAACGTTGCCAGCGCAGGAGGCTCAGCCGCTCCATCAAACTCCAGTTAAAGCGTGGAACCCCGTGAACCAAAACCAAGCTGCTGCTGATTTATTGATCAGCCCATTGATCGTGGGGGCCGCTGAGGTCAGTCTGCTGGTCTGCAGCTGAGGCTCCGCGGTGGCAAACCTGGTGGCAGTGGCTCGTTAACCCGATTTCAGCCAAATGAACGGATGGAACAGGGTGCGCTGGGAGCAGGGGAGGTGCCGGCAGTCAACCGAAGGCTGCTCGGTTTGACGGTTCATTGGCTCCAGACGCTATTTTGGCAGAAAACCAGATGTCACCCCAGGTCCTGACCCTCATCCAGGTCTTTGGTGATGAAGGCCAAGGTGGGAACATTTGGTGCTTCTGTCCTCCAGGGTTTACTGACCAGGACCAACCAGCTGCTGCAATCAACTCCCTCTTTTCAGAGCAGGGTTTGATTTTATGAAGCCCACGGCCAAACTGTGGTCAGTCTGATCCCTGCTCTCTTTGGCCTAATACAGAATACGTTCGTTGAAGGCTGCTAACAAGAGAAATGTTACCATGGTAACCCTTGGGTGATGGAGAGTTTGCACTTTTTCAACAACTTTGAAATACTTAAAACCCCAAAAAAAGAGAATGTTTTCAGAGTAGCAACTACCTGTTATCTTCATTATGGTCTAATCATGCGATTATTGTCTCAATTAGGCTATTATCATTTTGTCTCTGAAATCGCAGAAATTTGCCAAAAAAATTTAATTTGCAAAAAATTAAATTTAAATTAAATTATATTAAATTGTTCTGTCTGACCAACAGTAAAAAAACACAACACAGACACAGAGAGAAGCAGGAATCCTCATGTGCAAGAGGCTTGAAAAGCGCAAATGTTTGGCTTAAAAAACCTGTTCCTGTTGAAATGTTATGTTTTCAGTGTCAGCCCCTGAAAATATAAATAAAATTAAAGATGGAAAAAGAAATATTTAATAAACAGTATTAGATTTTTTTCATAAATCCATTTAGCGAAATGGAGTGAACCTGAGGACACTGTTTAGTGAGATGAGATTTAACCACTGCAGTCAGACCCAACACCTGCATCATGTGACCCTCAGCAGACCAGAGGCACCCAGGTGGCTGTGGTGAGGCCCAGGGGAAAGGTCAGCTGGGATAAAGCTGACTTTGGGACCCTTGGGGGAGCAGCAGTGGTCCTTTGTGCCCCCCCCAGGTGAGATGTGTCCTCTTGAAGATGATCAACCTGTCGACACCATCACCTCTAGCGAAGGAGGAAAAGGTCGTCCTGTCAGACTCCTGCAGCGTTTCACGCCGGTTGAAGGCAAACCAGGGAAAACAGGAGCCAAGGAGACTCAGAGGAGAATTGAGGTTGAACCCAAATGAAGAAAACCTCCAGACTGGGGCAGAGTTTACAGTCGACCTCTTCTCCCCGTCAGGCTTCGGCCGTCTGACACAAGGCCCTGACACGTCAGCGACCCAATTGAAAGGACTGAATCTACAGGAACTTTTATTCAGCGCCACCACTGGATAAAAACTCCGGTTTTCTAAGAGGTTTAATGATGACAGAAAGTGTGAAAGAGGTTTTTTATTTTTTTCACCAGACAAGGAGATACACGTTTTTCTCTAAGAATGAAGATTTCTCATTTCTCACCAGACTGACCTGATAATGCTGCCTTTGTAGCAACAGTAATATATAATGAGATCACTACACATACTAGCATGGTAGCAACATGCTTACTAAATATTTGCAGGGTAGGTAGTTTGATCCCCAGCTCCCGCGGACACCTCGGCCTCCTCGGTTCTGGTCTGGGTTGTGTCTGAGCACGGCTCCACGTGGTGAGGAGAAGTGATGAGGAGGTGCAGCAGGAGCAATGACACCAACAACAGGAGGAGCAGCAAACAGACGGTCGGAGGTTCTGTCTTGGAGCTAGGATTCTCCTTGAAACCAGAACTTTCGGTGACGGATCGGTGAGAAGTAAAAAACTGCAGGAAGCCGAGGCTTACGTCACCGATGGAGCAGAAGCGTCTCCTGGCAGGTTTCATTGCTCAGTAACAGGTCACATCAGTGTTTACATACAATCACTTTACAGGCGACAAAACTTTACTGCTCAGCAGATGTCAACCGTTTTATCGACTTTTCATTAGATGTCAGAAGCCGTAGAAATCCAGGAATCCATGAATGTTAAACCTGCCAGGTTAAATTTGAAGATAGAAGTCTGATGTGTGGTGATTTCTACAGAGACAGATGTTTTTATAATCACTTTATTTAATGATTATTGAGACCCTCACTGAACTCCCTCATCTTCACAGAACCTTCTCCTCTTCTCCATCACCTCCTCCTCAATTCAGCATCACTGCAGCAGCACTTCAAATGCTCTGCAGCCACAGGGCGCCTGGCTCATCAATGTATTTTTAATTAGACGGGAACGGATCCCCTGCTGGGGCGGCGGAGTTCACCAAAGTTCGCCGGCAGGTCGTCGTTTGATGTTTCCTCACTGCTACCAGAACTTCCTGTTTTTCCCTTAGCTAAAGGAGGATCCCGCGTTGACATGACGGGGAGATCCTCGGATCCTCAGCCGGCGCTTCTTTTGTCAGCCGTTTCCTCGTCGTCAAGGCCGCCGGAAATAGTCATTATGAAGGCACCTGTGAGGTACGGAGGACAAGACCTGACAAAAATGTCAAAGAAACTGAAGAGGAGATACAAACTAAATGTGTGTGTGTGTGTGTGTGTATATATATATATATATATATATATATAAAAACAGAATGGTAAAATTGAAAAGTAAAATGCACAAAGAAAATCTGTTGTAGTTTCTGCCTAATGAATATATCTGAGCTGCTTAAAGGTAGAAATAGATTTAACCAGACCAGGTGCTGAGGTCCTGCGCAGGAAATCTTTACTATTAGATGAGGTATCTTTCTGTTATGGAGCTTTAGGGCCACTGGTAGGAAAAAGAACAAAAAAATGTTGATTTGGACAAAAAGTAATACGAATGAATTTCTAATTTAACAAGGAAATGGATCTTAATGTAAGATCTGATTGTAATTTTAAATAACCATTCATCATTTTCTCACTGTATTAAACAGGATAATTAATCAGAGCTTCCTACTTCTCCTGTTATACCCACAAAAACGAGGGGAATTGTTTTTTTCAAATGATAACGATTTTTACCAGTAGAGAAAAAAAATCATATATCTAAATGTTATATTCTTTTTTTCCCCACCTTTACCTACATATTGATGTTATGATTTACAAGGACAAGTCTGCTTAAGAAAATTAAATCCTGCAAATGTTAAGTATTTATCATAACAAAAATAAGTAAAAACATGAGTGAATTCTTGAATGAAAATAAAAATACATATTCTGACGCACTCGCTGGTTCATCACAATATAAAACAAAACATGCCGGTTTGTGCAAATATAACAATAATAATTAAAATTGCTGCTTATTAATCCTGATTATAAAAAAAACATAAACTTTTTACTGCACTGTAAAGTCAAAGAGTTTGTTTATTAATATAAAATAATGCAAAAGTGAATGTAGAATGTGAAAACAGACATTATTCTCTAAATATTTCTACAACATCAACACCAATTAACATTTTGGTACACCCCAGATTTACTCAAGCTACTCTGAGAATTTTTTTATATTTTCATGATCTTTGTCTACAGTATTTTTTTTCAAATTTTAATGTATAAATCAGATATTGTAGTTGGTCTTGCTTAGACCTCCATACGTTGTGGCAGACCCGGTGTCTGTAAACCGTACAGACGAATATCTGCTGTGGGCTGAAAACTGAACTCCCAGCTTCTCTTTCATCACATCAAAGCGAGGACGAGTCGTCTCAGCGAGCAGAGACACATTTAATACGAGGCTGTCTTCTGCGTTTGCTGTGTAGAGTTTAATGAGCTCCTCCAGGGCTCCGACATGAATAATGTATTCTTTATTCTATTTTAGAGCCGACAAAATGGCTTCTGTCTTCTGGATGGAGCAGAGGTGTGATGTGATGGACTGGCTGGAAATGAAAAAGGCCCGAGGCGGGACTCTGGGACGGGGCCGTCAGATCACAGACCTTTACGCTGGATGCTACAGTGGCAGGAGATGACACTGTGGATTTAATGTCTGATCGGTCAGCGAACCCAAGGACGCTCATATAACTCACTACACAGAGGGCTGAGTGTTTTACTTATTCATGGCAATAACGGAGGAGTGTTCAGAGAGAAATAGCAAAAATGAACATTTTGTTTGTTTCGTATGTTTGATTTGTTTTTGTTTTTTTTTTTACTTTTAGTGTTTGATGGTTTTTATTAATTCTATGTCTCTGTTTTTGACTTAAAAATTAATACAGCCGCAGAGGAATTCAAAAAAAACTTTTAAACAAGTTTACACTGTCAAAAAGACAAACTGAAAGGAAGTTACAACTGTCAGCCTTCAGAGTAAGATTATGTAAACCTGGCAGGTCCATCAACCTTGACCTATTATACCTGGACTGTCTAACAGTCTCTGTTCACTATGTAGATACGCACAGAGTCAATCACCGACACAAGTTAGTGCCATCAAAATGATAAAATAACAAAACAGAAATAAATTGGAGAACAAACTCAGACACAGCTTTTTCAAGCATGTGTGTACTTTGTTCCCTTCAGGGTCAGTACTTTCACAATTTCAAAATCAATGCCCCAAATTTGAATGTTGAATGTGGCGCAAAGTCTTTTGTTTTGAAATCACATATTCATTCATTACAAACCACATACTATTTATTTGTCACTTACCTTTGGGTTAAATAAGACTAGAATGATTTAGACAGTGTAGTATGACACAAAAGTCTTTTCTCACTAGCTGGCTTTTTCAAGCCAGCTAGCTCAACCCCCCTGGACGTACCTGGTCTTTGTTCCATTGAAGTTCAGTTGCAATTAATCGAAGGTGGAAATTCACGACGAGAAATGAACGCAAAGTCGGAAATTCGGAAGTTCAGCGAGCACGGGTTTTTGTTTTATTTTCAGTTTTGTTTGGTTTTGTTTGTTTGTTTTGGCCGGCCACACACACACACACACACACACACATACACATTCATCTTTGCCCCTTTGCCACATACCTGTGGGTGTCTGAGCTGAGGTTCGATCCCACGACTCCACGTTGCTGGTCGGTGTCATTCTCCACTGGACCATCTTCAGCGCTGACGAGCTCAATGAACCAGAGACTGAAAGAAGATCAGACTGAAGGAGGAATCTGGAGAGAATTCATCAGTCTGGATCATGGACTTCCTGGATTTTTTGGCTTATACTCACCTTGTTGTTGAGCTGGCCTCAGCTACTTGTCTCATCAATAACAAGTAAAACAAGAACTCAACGACCTTGTGGCTCACATGGTCCACTGGTTTGAGCTCCTGGTTTTTGGACAGGTGACCTGGGTTCAAACCCTGGTTGGTATTTTGATGGCATCAGTGCTTTATCTTTGTCCGTTTTTAGAGCCTGGATTTAGTTTCCAATGTGGGAAAACATTCAGGAAGCAGTTCTCTTAATACATCCTGGAAGTGACATGCAAAAGTGATGTGCAAAAATGGATGTTATTCGCTTACAGGATCTGTAAAACACTGCATTTATCACTGCACAAGGAATCAACCCCAATCCACCTGGGTAAGAACTAAGAACATCAGCTTTCACAAAGAAAATAATTAGATTTGGAGTTCAAAGCAGAATTCTTCACAGAGACATAGAATATCCAAAAAAAAAAAAGACTGGGGGTCTCCACGGCCTGTCCTTGATAGTCTAGTGGTTAGTACTCTCGGTTCTTACCTCAATGTCCTGGGTTCAAGGCCAGGTTTTGGAAAGTGTGATGCAGTTGATCTTTACTTTAGTTTCTTTTTTTAAATGATGAAGAAAGGATTTGAATCCACAACATCGTCTTAACCAAACCAGCTCCTGAGCCAGCTAGGAAAACAGAAACCAAATAGCAACGTCAGCTCTCACACAGAGAATCATTGAGATAGAAACATCTCTTTGTGGAGAATTCCTCTTTGAACTCCAAATCTGATTATTTTCTTTGTGAGAGCTGATGTTCCTGGTTTTCACCCAGGATAGATGTATAGATGCCTCTAACAAAAGCCATTGGAATTTTTGCACGTCACTTCCAGGATGTATGAACAGAACCGCTTCCTGAATGTTTTCCCACATTGGAAACTAAATCCAGGCTCTAAAAACGGACAAAGATAAAGCACTGATGCCATCAAAATACCAACCAGGGTTTGAACCCAGGTCACCTGTCCAAAAACCAGGAGCACAAACCAGTGGACCATGTGAGCCACAAGGTCGTTGAGTTCTTGTTTTACTTGTGATTGATGAGACAAGTAGCTGAGGCCAGCTCAACAACAAGGTGAGTATAAGCCAAAAAATCCAGGAAGTCCATGATCCAGACTGATAAATTCTCTCCAGATTCCTCCTTCAGTCTGATCTTCTTTCAGTCTCTGGTTCATTGAGCTCGTCAGCGCTGAAGATGGTCCAGTGGTGAATGACACTAACCAGCAACCTGGAGTCGTGGGATCGAACCTCAGCTCAGACACCCACAGGTATTTGGCAAAGGGGCAAAGATGAATGTGTATGTGTGTGTGGCCGGCCAAAACAAACAAAACCAAACAAAACTGAAAATAAAACAAAAACCCGTGCTCGCCGAATTTCCGAATTTCCGACTTTGCGTACATTTCTCGTCGTGAATTTCCACCTTCGATTAATTGCAACAGAATTTCAATGGAACAAAGACCAGGTAAGTCCAGGGGGGTTGAGAAAAGACCTTGGTGTCATACTACACTGTCTAAATCATTCTAGTCTTATTTAACCCAAAGGTAAGTGGCAAATAAATAGTATGTGGTTTGTAATGAATGAATATGTGATTTCAAAACAAAAACAGCTTACTTGCAAAGACTTTGCGCCACATTCAACATTCAAATTTGGGGTATTGATTTTGAAATTGTGAAAGTACTGACCCTGAAGGGAACAAAGTACACACAAGGGCAGGTAAGTAAAGCTAGCATTTCTGGCTAGTTATCTTGCCCATCAGTTGAAGAGAATGCAGCTTGCAGTACTGCTGCAGGCTGCAGGCAAAACACAGTCTCTCACCCAACTGTCAAACTGGTGCTGACCCCTTCTGACAAAGCTGACATTCTTTCTTTCTTTCGTTGTTTTTGCAGATATCATACAGTATATACACTATATTCTCAACCTTTTTAGCTTGTGACTCCTTGAAACAGAGCAGTATCAACTTGTCACCCTGCATCACTGTGAGCGACCAGTTCAACAAAAACTGCTTCTATATTTAGTTTTTAAAGGCTTGTAGGTATGAAATTATCTATCAATTCACAAGAAAATAACCAAGAGAAGAGAAAAGTAAAAAAACAACATAAACATTATTCTGTTTCGCAGAAATTCATTTTTTATTTCTGGTTCCAATCCTGTTAATTGTCTTATAACTCCTCAGATTTATTTTGCAACTCCTTGTCACATACATCAGTCACGGCTGACTGAAAAGATATCCCCCGCCCCCACGCGAGCAAAAAAGAGCCAACATGAAACCATTTAAAACTGGAGAATAGAGAGAATACAAAATGGCCTCATCATCACTGACTTACAGCTGACATTAATTTAATCACATGCAAGTTTTTAAAAATTTAGTGGTTAAGTACAAACCAGCAGGCAGCAGTTTATCTATATGAACCAAACCAGTTCCATCATCATCATCATTTCAGGAGCCTACTGCTCTGCTGCTGCTGAACCCAGATCACATTTCTGTTTGTTTTCACTGTGTGGTTCATCGTGGTGTGGGGTCAAAGGTCAATTAGGGATGGATGAGGGGTGGTATGGCAAGTCAAGGCCACCGGGAGAGTTTGAAAAGGCAAAACAAGTTTGAAAGCAGGAAGAAGGATCGACAGAGGCTGAAAACCTGACGGCAGTTTAGTTTGTCTGTCTTGAGGCTTTCAAAGTAAAAGCAAGTTGACAGTCGTTGTGTGGCCTGAGCAGGGTGACGTAGGGTTTCACACACACAACGTTCTCAGCATGCAAAGTCCCATCAAAACACAACTGATTTCATTCACTTTTTGAGGTGCAAAAGTCTATTATCTGTTCTAACACCTTGTGCGAGACAATCTTTAAGAAATAACGAGCAAAGTTTCCATTAGTTTTGAGTTACGCAGACAATAAAAAACAAACTCAGCATATAGAACAGCTCTGTTAAAACAACAGTTTGGTGATGATCTTAAACCAAACTTAGAACGACTGGATAAAGTTAGAATCTGGGTGTGATTTTCTGGGGAATAGGGGATCCCCCCCCCCTCCAGTCCATATATCCCCACCTCTTCTGAATTTTTATTCAATGAGTAAAGCGCTGCAATGTGGGAACAGTCTAGACTGCAAGAAAGCCTATTTACTTTATTTTGACAGCATGTTGTGCTATTGAATTTTGATTAATTTCTATTAAGTATCTAAGTTTATGAAGAAGTGCTTTGGCTGAGTATTTCTAGTGGTGTTGAATTAGCATTCAGTTAAGTTCAAGTTCTCAAATTCTTCATAATTATTCTACAAATTTTACTTTAACAGATTTAAGAAATAGCCCAACAGGCCTCATAGTCTATTTGTGGTTTGTAATATATTTTCGTGAGTAAGGACGGTTTTACAGCCCCCCCCCCCTCCACACACACACACACACACAGACACACACACAAACACACACACACGCACACACACCATCCTCATGACCTCCTCTTTTATCATTGACGACCTCATCTCTCCATGTCCTCTTCTTCTAGAGTGGTTTTAATGGCAGCGACTGGAGAATCAGCTCCACCTGCGGCAGCGGAGGAAGAAGGACTCTATTCATGGTTTCAGTCAAGTTCTTTTTTTTTTGTCTGGAAGTTCATTTAAAATATCCATTTAGATTTGGAAGGAAACTTGGCAACAGACAGAGAAGCTGATCTACTGAATATTAACATAACAAGGGAAAAGCTCTCAAAGGGAGTTATATAGACTAAAACATTCAGTGTTTTCAGAGTAACACAATAAACACACACACACACACACACACACACACACACACACACACACACAAACACACACACACACACAGTTAACATGCAACTGAGCAGCCATCGTACAATATTAAACACTATCAGTCAATATTTCCACTGATCTGCAGACTCACATCAGCACTTTTCTGCCTGACATAACTGCACACACACACACACACACACACAAAAACACGCACACACACACACACACACCAGACACAGACACACATACTGACACACACACACACACAAACACATACACACACATACACACACACAAACACGCGCACACAGGCATTTGCACAGTGTAAAGTGAGTGGCGTTGAGGAGAAAACTGCACTGAAAAGCAGATACAGGGAAGAGAGATATTAAATATTAAATCAAACTAAGTGACAATGAAAACAACAAAAACAAGTTACATATTTATACTGTTATTTAATGAAGTAGAGTAATAGTAGACTATTATCTATGTGAGATGAAAGGTTTTCTTTGTTGTCCAGACTCGTCCCACTTTCCATTTGCCTTTTTTTCTTCTTGTTTTCTTCTTGTTTTCCTCAGACTGTGAGATTTTTACTGTGCATTTTTGCCTCATCTCATGACAGATGTGAAGAGGAACCTGATGCACAGAGGAGCACAGTCCCCAAAGTCTCCAGGTAAACCCCCAGGTAAATCCACGCTGGCATTCAGATGCTAATCGACTGCAGCAGGTGGATCCATATCTCCCCGATCCTCTGGCGGTCCGGATGAAGTGACGCTCCCTGTGGATTTCCTTCTGCAGACGGAGGTTTCCTTCTGATCATTATTGGCTGACGAGACGCCTCCAAACGAGCCCTGATTAGCACGGACGGGGAGACGGATGTTTCCAGACACTGCTGCTTGTTTAACGGCGCCTGTTTGTCCAGCACAAATCGCCCCCGCTGTTTCTCCGTCTGCCATCGATCCTCACAGACCAACGGCAGACCAGGGAAAAGCAAAGGAGAATGAACCTGGAGACGGCAATCGACAGCTACACCGGAGACCAACTTTAGATTCCTACTTCAGGGACTTGGATCAGGCTCAATCTTTAGTCATTAAATAGTTTTTTGGAGTCTTGTTGGTTTTTTAAGCCTCTGCTTATACAGTTTATTGACTCATATCACCTCTGTAATAATAAACCCTTTGCGACTATATTCACACTGAGAAGCTGCTTGAAAACATGAAGCTTTTTCATCAAATCAAACGAAACCAAATCATAGTAAAATAATTTTTAAAAATCTGCTGCTGTGTGAAATTACATCTTTTCTGTTGATTGAATAATTTTGTTTTGATTCCAGGCTTCACCTTATCACCGGAGGGGGGATCAACAGAGGGTGTACGTTTGCCCCACCGAGAGCCAGAAAGCACCGCCTGATGTCATCTTCCCGCCCTCCTACACACCTGTTTTCCTTTTCCCACCTGTTCTCTGCCTTAATCACATTCAGGCCAATCCTCCTGAACCCTGACTAGTTCTTCCTCTGTGCTTTTTTTACCCATTACCTGCTCAGGTCTTCTCTACCTGTGTTCCTGGACCTCCCACCTGTTGAAAACCCTGCCCACCTGCTCTGCTGGTTTGGACTCATTTCCTGTAAGTTTCTGGCTTTTATTGAAGTCCTCTACCTGCTCCTGCCCCGGTGTCTGAGTTTGTGGGTCCTCTTTCATATAAAAGACTACTACATTGGATAAAATGTACTGGATTGGCCTTGAAGGACTGGTTTTTCAAGTCTATCATGTCCATACGTCCATATGTACATTGGAGGAGTAACCGGTGGCTTAGATGAGACAAAGCAATGTCACTGAGATGGATGATGACAAAAATCTACAGTTTTCATTCTGAGCAAAAAAGTATTTTCAGGTTTGTCCCAAGTTAATTTGAGGGTTCGACTGTCCGAGTTTGACAGAACCAGATTCGGTCTCTTCAAAGACTCTTCAGAGACTGAACCAGATTCAGTCTGGTTCTGCGTCCACTTCCAAACTGAGGGATACAAAGTGGGAATTTGGACTAATCCATTTGATTTGTCCAACTGACGCTACTGAAGGACCTTGTTCCAGAATCGATCTCCTGCTGTGTTGTTTTTTGCCTTCGCAGATTGCTACAGGTAGGGATGGGTGGAGCCATCTCATCTGATGCCTTGCACCTGAGCAGGTCGGGTAGATCCCTCCTCATTCCATCTGTCTCTCTCCCTTAATCATCTATCCTTTGAGGTGATTTTCAAACCCTGTCTTGTTTTCACAAAATCACACATACATTCAACACACCACTACGGATTCATTTTTTGAGTTATTCTGCCTGAGCTCTATAAGACGTTGTTTAAATTACCGTACAGCTTGTGTGGTCTCGTTCTGCTGAGCCCGGGATGTGATGGCATTTTATTTGTGGCCTCTTCGCAACCTGTGAGCCTGTGAATGTGACACGTTGTTTGAAAACCCAACGTGTTGAATAGTCAGCTGGTGGAAGACCCTTCTCGTGGAACCCGCATGTCTGGTCCAGTATGAAAACCCGCGTCAAGGCTCCGACTCTGAGCTCGCCATCACTTGGGCTGTCCCCTCAAACATCCATCCGGCTCCTTGTCTCCGTGGATCGGTACCCGGAGCAGGTGTCACCTGTGAACGAGCCGGTTGATAGTTATTGATTGTGTCTCCTCATGCACAAGGTAATTTGGGATGTTCCTCATTTGCATGTCGTCCGGGGCGGACTCAGCCCCGGCGTGTCAGATCTCAGGTCTGCTGTCAGCTGTAATCTCTGCTGAGAGGATTTAATATGTGTCATGTTCATACTTCCTGTCTGGGAGGCGTCCATGCTGTGTCGCTGCCTCTTGATCAGGCAATCAGCCGCCCTGACACACAAGAGAAATCTGATTCAAGAAAGGGCAAAGTATGAATTTCAGATTCCCTCCCCCCACCTCACCCTGCCAAGGCTGGAGGGTGGTGAGGTGACGGGACGTCAGGGAGCTTGACGGGGGGACGGGGGGGTTAAATGGCATGTTGGTGCTTTAATGGTGGCCTGCTGGGTTGAGTCCTGCTGTCTGCTGGCTCCTCTCTGACACCGTGTCTACACAGCAGGTGGAACCATGAGCGTTAAAGCCGCTGGTTTAGGTTCGATTTACATAAACAGGTTGTTTATGTGAACCTTTACTGGATGAAACCAGACCAGGACCTTTCCCAAACCTGAGCCAAGTGCTGTGAGAGTCTCGACAGAAACATAAACCACTGGGGTTTTTTTGAAAAAGAAAAAACACTGAAATAAAAACATAACATTGGTTTCATTGCAAACCACAGATTTAAAGCCAAGCTTAAGTAAGAAACATCAGATGTGAATCCAGATGTTCCTCTGGTGTCTGCTGGTCCTGTCAAGACCTTCGGAGGCAGCTGGTTAAAAATACATGTGTGAGATACAACAGCAACATATACATGCACACACGGTGTGAGTGTGTGGTGATAAATATTGATAGATGGATCCTGTTTTATTAGCTGCTCTGAGTGGCGACGGACTCTCAACATGTCACAACTCATATGTCAGACGGAGATTTATCATTCATAATGCAGGACGCTCGACCATTTCTCTCTCTCCTCAGTCTGCAGGAGGCATCAACCCCCCACCCCTCCTCTACCTCCTCCTTCTCTTCCTCCCCCTCCTCCTCCTCTTCTTGATATTCCTGATTTTTCTTCTTTCTTTTCCCTCTTACCTCCTTTCCAAAGCAAATAAAAGCAATAAACTCAATACAGTTGTAGATAAAGTTCATTCTTGACCAGGAAACAGCTGCTGAGAAAACACTTTCACCACAAGCGAATTGACAGAGCTCCAGTCAAAGCTCAGACGATGGAAAACCACGTGGAGAACATGGTGGAAACCTAACGGTTCTCTTGGTTCCATGTGTTAATGTGAGAAAGGTTCCAGTCTCCTCCTCATCATCACACAGATTTGATGGTTTAGTCTCTTCACGCTTCATGGGCGTCAGCAATTATTCACTACGTCTGTTTTACCCACAGCGACTTTTTGTTGAGTTTCCACACACTTTCTTTTTCTTTTTGTGCCCAGATTAAAACTGCAGCTTGTGAGTCCTCCACAGCTGAGCCCAGTGGAACCAGTGTTCACGGATAAAGGAAGAATTTCAGTGCCAGTATCGGTCTTTATATGTAACAAGAGACCAGCTGCTGTTTGAGTGTGTGAGGCAGCAGTGGATTTTCAACCATGTCCCACCACATGTCCACAAAAGCACTCCCGTCCCAGGACAGAACCAAACATTGTTCCTGTCGTCGAATCCCTCGCATCCGAGCTGATCACACAAACTAAATCCTGTGAAAAATTCAGTTCATAAAGTGAACACAGATGACTATTCCTGACTATTCCAGCTGCTGGACTGGACCGCTGCTGTTCTCACTGGACTCCCAGGGAGCTGTGGATTCGGGTCACCAGGAGATTCGATCCTATTGTTTTATTCAGGTGTTCTAAGCATTTTGCAGATATACTCAGAAGAGCAGGAAGTGCCGTTAAACCAGCTTCTGGGGTTTTTTCTCTTGTATTTAGTTTTTTGGTTAAATGATGTTTATCTCTGACTCACATGTAATGGTGATACATAAGGGAGCCGTCTCCTCCCCCACATAATGTTTCTCTTTGGACTCTGCGTGTGTGTGTGTGTGTGTGTGTGTGTTCGCTGAATCGATACCTGCCAGTGTCATTTCTTTTAAAAATGTCAATCCCTGTGAACTCGTTGCCTTCACCTCCCTCCACCTCCCTCCACCTCCCTCCCTCTGCACTGCACCCATCTCCAGACGCCGCAGACCTGAGCCAGTAGCCAGACCGGCCGAGCGTGACGGAAAAATGAGCTAGAAAGAGGGAGAGAGAGGGAGAGAGCGAGAGAGAGAGAAAGGGAAAGAGAGAGAGAGAGAGGGAGAGAGAAAGAGAGAGAGAGGTAGAGAGAGAAAGAGAGAGAGAGAGGGAGAGAGAGGGAGAGAGAGAGAGGGAGAGAGAGAGAGAGGGAGAGAGAGAGGGAGGTAGAGAGAGAGAGAGGGGGAGAGAGAGAGAGGGAGAGAGGTGAGCGGGTGTGTGTTCTGCATACAGATCAACCATCTGTAATAAGGCCGGCTGAGGGAGACACACTCCGGCCGCCAATTGGTCGGTTCCCTGCCGGCGTCTGCAGACATTACGACTGCATGAGCACAAACACACACTCAGACAGAGCAGTTCTCACGGTTCGGGCTCCTCCGTCTGAAATATAAATGGGTTGGTTTGTTCTGGTACAGCAGACTGAGGCCAGATCGGCCGCATCCAGACGTCGAACCCGAAACGCGTCAGCAGAGCTGAGTCGGCCGACCGTGACGGATTAAAGGCAAATAGCCCCGCCCCCCCGCCACACTCCCATGTTATTGTTCAACACTTGAGCATCACTATCTTACTCCTCTTTGCTGGTTCCTCTTGTGAAAAAGAGACAGTCTCCAGAGACGTCCTGTCAAATAAAGGTGAAATAATCCAAGCGATTGTGTCAGAAATGGAATGAAACGTGTCTAAAAGTGGCGTTTCACTGTGTGATCTTTACTCTCTGGGCTGAAACAGACCCTTTTACAAACCTATTTAAGAAGCCGCAGCAGATGGAAATGTGAGGCAACGCGTTTGTCCCTGTCTGCCATAGAGGCACCATTGTTTTCAGCGGGATGTTGCCATTTCAAAAATAAAGCAGTTTTATGGTGTAACAGGACTGTGGTCAAGTATGGCTTGGTTCAGTCACAAAAGCAACTCGGTAAATGTCGGGAAGACGTAGTCTTTTTGGTTTGGTTTGTTTTCTGCTGCGTCATTTTTGCTCGGTCTTGAAGGTTTTTCCCAGATTTCTGGGAATATTTCCATCCACCATGAGCTGTTGGTGTTCTCTTACCAGAACCTTTGGTTTTTTTTTCAGGGCCTTCCCGGATGTTCCACTCATTCCCATATTCTCAGATCGTTACCGGAATCTTAAGGTTTCACCTCATTTTGTTTCTTGTTTTGTTTTTTTTTCACAGTCAACAAGCTGAAGGTCCAGTCACTTTAGCTCCATGGAAACAAACCGATACCAGCGATCCGATCTGGGTAATAATCCATATTCGGCAGAGTGATCATGTCTGTAGAGGGTCCGGTATGATACAAAATGGGGGCACAACATGCACATCTGCACCAAAACAGGCAGAGAATTCCAAGTACATTTACTCAAGTACTGTTTTAAGTATTATTTTGAGGTACCTGTCAATTTCCATGTTACAAACTTAAAAGTTTTGCTCCATGAGATTTTAAAGGGTAATGTTTTTATTTTGAATTTTCAATACAGGAATTTTGCTTGTAGTATTTTGACAGCGTGGTATTAGTATTATCTCATTATGAATTTATTGGTCGCGTTGGTTGTGACTGGGGTGGACGGGAGATGCAGTGAATATCACCAGGACAGATGTGGTCGTACCTTAATGTTGGCCGAGTTAATGAGGCAGGACGGGGGGACGGTCGAGGAAATATCCAGCTCAGACTGACCGGCAGAGGAGAACCTTCTCGCTTTGGTGTCCAGATGACTGGACATTATGTGATGAATGCTTATCCACAGACGCGCGCCTTCATCTCTCCTGGTGTTTCCTGTTTCAATGACCCTCTGGACTCTTAGGCCCGACCTCCCCTGGGCCACCGGCACAAACCAGAGGTTTCATACAATGAATCGCTCCCATCGATTTCCCCCCGTTGTATTTTCTTTGATCGTTCTGCGGTAACACAGCCAGGAATAATAAGCGCGGACGGAACACGGTGCGGCCTCCGGTTCCTGCTGACGTGGCGTTCCTCCGGATAATCCCTCCCGCTCTGAGTCGAGTCAGAGCTGAAGCGCAGCATTTAGTCCAAGGTGAGGAGGATCGATAGCGACGGTCTGAACAGTGAAGGGAGACTGATGAAGGCTCATCTCTGACCTTTAGCTGATAATGAGCCACTCCTGCGGTGAAACCTGCTCCAGGGTTTTTCAAGGTAAAAACTGCAGGGATGAAAACTGCCACCAACTAAAAGAAACGCTGAGCGGCCTGGGTTTGTGGATTTAAAGGACCTCGTCCATCTCCACTGTTTGTCTGAAAAGGTTCAGTAATTTTCCTAAATCAGCATGACACTGTATTTATTGACACACAAACAGAAAGAAACAGTGAATCTGTTGAGGAGTATTTTCAGTGGCAGATTGATTTGCGTTTGGTATAATAGGTGCAATGGGGTAGTGGTGTCTTGGTGCGTGGGCAGGCTGTGACATATTTCAACTGGGGACTTTTAGTTTTGCTTCTTTTACCTCAGTAAAGGGTCTGAATACTTGTAACAGTGTTTGATGTTGTTGTTGTTCATATTCGTGTTTGTGTTTTAAATGTTGCTCATCCTCCGTGAAACCTGCAGGTTATGGACGAACGACGAGTCCTTGTCCTCGAGACATGGTTTCTCTCCAGCCTCGGTGTTGACCATGTGGCACGCTGCCTTAAAGACTAAATTCAGGCCACAAAAGTCTCAACTTCAATCCCCTTGTAACTGTTACCGCTAGACGGCGCAGTCAGTGGGACAAGAAGTGACGCCATATTTGGGCGTTTCCTGAGACGCATTATTGCGTCGTCTTTCTCAAGGCCGGTCTCTGTCTGTCCTGTACCTGTGTGTAGATGCTACCACATCTGCAGTCTTTCCCGTGAGGCGGCGGCTGGAGGACCAGCACTTCACGTTGGCTGTTACAGGTCACTTCACAGTTGGAACGCAACATACCTGCAGATTGGTCGAAGAAGACGAGTGGAGAGCTTGGTCGGTTTCAACAGCAGTGAATCCAGGGAACATGGACATGCTCTGAAAGACGAAAGAAGTGGAAAGGAGAGGATTTGGATTGAAAGTCTTTTATTTGAGGGGTTAAACATTTCAGCTTCAGACAGGCTGTGTCAGCATGTAGCTGCTTCTCTGAGCAGTTGCCTCAGGATTAGAATAAACCAGACGATGAATAAACTTCTAATCGTCCGTTCAGTTTCTCCAGGACAAGAAGATCTCGGCCTGTTTCCGTGTGCGACGAAGCAGCATCGGTGAAAACATTCAGTTAAGTCCCGGGATCAGTCTGAGGCCGGAGAAGCAGCAGGCGGGGGGGGGGGCAGAGTGGCTGACGGGCAGTGTTAGAGTGGAGGACTGTGGGTAATAACGCAGGTAGCCTGCCCCTGCCATCCACCCTCATCACCGCCATCATCATTCTCTGTCCTGATCCCACACGGCGAGGCTGGAGGTCTGAACCCTCAGACTGGGGGAGGAGGGGGGATTAAACCTCCCCCTCCTGACTCGGCCTCCTCACTCTGATTTTGATTTGCCGTGATTATGCCGATGAACCCCCCCCCCCACACACACACACACACACACACGCAAACTGACACGGTTTTACCAAATTTCTCCAGCAAGGGGTCATTAGAAATGTGATTCAGGAGTCTCGGGGGAAATAAGCAGGAAAGGTGCTGGTGCGTTTGCCCGTCAGCGAAAGTAATATCCTCGGCCCGTTAGACGGAGCAATAATCTCCACAGGGCCCGGCCAAGGGACGCCTGCGCCCAGGGACTCTGAGCGCCGCCCAGGGAGAGTCTGCAGGGGTTTATGAGGCCATTGTCACAGAGCGGTCACGCTCAGAGTCAATGTCCTCATCACACAGATGGTGAACAAAAGGACAGAGGTCCCAGGATTTTAAAGCAGAGAGAAAAACAGTCCTGAATATGAGATCCGGGTCAGTCTGGGGCATCTGGATGGAAAAAGGTTTAAGTTCCCTGTGTTTTAATGGGGGGGGCTGAGAATACGTTTAGAAAACACACAGATGTAGAGTCACATTGTCTGCAGTTAAATCTGAAACAATGACAATGAGGATCGACACAGGATCCAGATTATGGAGGATGGTTAAACCTGCACATGCCATGACAACTTCAAACTCTGGGGCTTCGTCGGCATGTTTTTGGCTTCAGACCGTCCCTGTCCGTCCTCGGCACCAGCGCCCGTCAGTCGGTTTTCACCTCCTCTGCCTGTCACTGAGCCGGTCTCCGTCTCTGCCACTGTCTGGATTAACAGTAGGAAGGTTGTGTGTGAACGCACCTGTGGTGGCTGAGATAACGTCCAGCCTCGCTCCCACTGCGGACGCCGTGTCCTCCTCTTCAGTCCAGACGCATTTGCCTGCTTTGGGCTGCTTTACGTTGTTTTCTGTGCCCGACGGTCACATCAGGACAGTGAGGAAGAAAAAAATCCAAACACCAAAATGCTTCATGCTTGAACCAAAACGTTAGAATTGTGAATTGATGACTTATTTATTCAGACTTTATAGTCGACCTATAGAGAAGGTGAGTGAATGTTTCATCATGCATCCTGCAGCTGGTTCACTCGCTCACTGCGTCTCAGGTTGTAAAACCTTTTAACCCTTTTTCTCCTCTGATGCTGAGGCTTATCAGGTAGGTTTTTACTTTTTAACTTTTGAAGAGGGAATCCATCAATCACGGCAACTCTGCTGAAACGACTGGACGTCAGTGTCATACATTAATGTGAACGTTGGTGCAGCTTCATCACAATGAAGATCAGACTAAGGTGTGAACCGACGTACCCTTAACGCCAGGACGGGCCAAACTCTGACCCCCGAAGGGCCACAGGCTTAGTCTGAGGACAGAGTACGATGATGTCTAAAACACACACACACACACACAAACACACTCACCAAAGTCTCGGCCCTGCCCCCCCTTGCAGGGTCTGAAGGATCCTCTTGAACTGGATCTCATTCAGTTATTAAAAGCCATTTTTCTCGGCACTGCTGCTCTCTCTGCTGTCGCCCCCCACCCCCAAGATCAGATCTCATGGAGTTTATTTACATAACATCAGTCAGACTGTGTCTCTACTGCCCCCTGCTGTTAGATAACAGCAGTTACATCACTAGATGTCTCTGAACGCACACACACACACACACACACACTGTCTCTATCTGGTGTAACAGAAGATCCAGGTCTGGTTTGCTCTGCAGCTGGTTCATTATCATATTACTTCCGCTGAAGTGTCCTAGAGCAGTGTCCGAATCCCGGTGAACCCGGTTCAGACATCCAACAGTTCAATTCCTCAAAACTGTTTCCATCTTCAGAACCAAATGGGTCAGAGAGAAGAAGGATGAAAAAAGGAAGCAATATTCGAAATGTTCACTTCCATATGTTACTGGATCATAATCGATGCACAAATGTGTCCATCAGTGTAATGCTGGATATGATTTTTTTCCTTCACATTCCACCCGCTGGATCAATGAAGTCTCATCGTCGTAATTTAATTTATTGACAAGATTTTGTTTTGTTAATCTGCAGCTTTTAACCCAGGTTATCAGATCAATGCGTGCAGTAAAAGAGCAGCAGGTCCCTCTGAAACGCAGCAAGGCAGAAGAATAAAGAGCAGAAACCAAAATACTCAGGCTGAGCTGAAATGTCCGACCGAGTGAAAGGACACTGGACCGGGTCATCAGGCCTCCACCGTGTCCACCGACCCGGGGAACAAAGCTGGGGTGTGTTCACACCCTCAGGCATGTTTTAAAGTGTGTGTGTGTGTGTGTGTGTTTGTGTGTGTGTGTGTGTGTGTGTGTGTGTGTGTGTGTGTGTGTGTGTGTGTGTGTGTGTGTGTGTGTGTGTGTGTGGTCAGTCTAACCCAGAGTTAGGTGAGTGCTTCCTGCTGTTGACGGATGTTTGGATCTTCAGAGGAAGGAGACAAACTCAGGAACAAAAAGATGTAAAGACTAGAAGGCATTAGTGTGGATGTAGAGTTGTGTGTGTGTGTGTGTGTTTGTAGAGGTGTGTGTGTGTGTGTGTGTGTGTGTGTGTGTGTGTGTGTGTGTGTTTGTGTCTGTGTGTGTAGAGGTGTGTGTGGAGGAGGTGGGGGTTGTACCATAGGTTAAAGAGCAGGACGTGATGGATATGATCTCATTAGAACAGGGAAGCCATGCTTTAATTTCCTCTTCGTGCTTCATCTTTATTAACGTCGGTTGGCCGCTCGATCACCAGAGGGGGTTTCTGAAGTCTGGTTCAAAGGTGTTCAGGAGGGTCAGGGTTTCACTCAAGGCCCTGCCGACAGAGTGGGGGGGTTAAACCTACAGGTCAACACCTCACTGTCAGACATCTAGGAGAATCTAAAGGTGTGTTTCTGCAGGAAAACTGTGTTGTGTTATTTGGTTTGTGTGATTTTCAGTATTTTCCACATGATAACGTGAAAATAGATGTTTTCAGAAGCATCTTGACTTTTTCAATATTCAACCAGAACCAGAAGCAGACTCTCTCTTTTTTAATCAGATGGAACTGAGGTCAAGCTTCTTTAAATTCAGTCTGTTGTCATCACAAAAAATCTCTTCAGTTTCACTTGTGTTTTAATCTAAAACAGTCAAAATTAATTATTTAGACACTAAAACTCAGCCTAATGTGCTGGAACCTGCCAGACCTGAATCTGGTCCTGAATGTGGATATCTGTTTGTGTCCCTGACATACATGCACCGACCCCCCCCCCCACACACACACACACACACATTCATACACGCACAACAAATGGTGTGTGTCTGTGTGTTCGTCCTCTGGGCAGCGGATGATGGATGGTGGTGTTGGTGTGATCCAACGTTGGTGACAGATGGGCGGAGCTCTGCCGCCCCCCAATGCGACCGATGGTCATGATGACGTTAATGACTCAATTTAGTTAAAATAAACAGAAGCAGTGTCCAGTCTAGACCTGAGCCAGGTCAGACTGTATTATACCACCAGGGAGAGCTGCAGGAGATTATCTTTTTTATTCTACATGTGGGGCTTTAAACAAATGTAGTTTCCTGTTTATCTGATGTGAAATAGAAGATTATTTTTAATATCTCTCACACTGGTGCTGGTTGTTGCCTTTGCTGTGACTCCAAACCACATATTTATCTAAACTGACAGTTTCAGTTCGTGTCACATCTTCATCACGTTTTTTGTTTTCGCTTATTCAGGTGAGATAAAAATGACTTTATTGATCAGGTATGTTTACACACACACGCGAGAAGTTTGACTCAGGTTTCTGTAGGAATATGACTCAAGTAATTAGTGAGAGTGTGTGTGGGATAAATATCAGTAAGCAATTTAATAAGTTATCTTCATACCAGAGGGGATTTATGTGCACTATGTACAGACTAATTAGTTTTATTTTTAGAAAAGATTTGTAGGTGCACCCTGAGGAGGAGGCTCAGGGCATCAAGACCAGGTGGACGTCTGGGAGATGGCAGGTCCTTCTCCCCCCTCAGAAAGTAGGTCCATACGGTCGGTGAAATCATTTTGCTCCAACCACCCAGATTCCTCAGGGTCTGATGTTGTTATTAAAATAAGATATGATGGTAGGAAACAGATCGAGCAATTTAAAATAATTTAACAACAAAATATGAAAATTCAGTAAATGAGACTCTAGAGCCATATTGTATCCAGTATGTGACAAAAATTCCCCATTAAAACTATTCATTTCTAACATGAAGAGACAGACACATGTGTCCAACATGTGTCCAAATGTTGTTGGTTTAAATGAATCAGATGAAACCCACCACAGCCTGATGTGTATCATCACATGGCCCATCGGTTTCCACTGCAGTGTCGTTTAATTCAGAGAGAAAAACGTCTGCTGAAGTTTCAGGTTGAGTCCTTTTGATTTTAAAGGAATATTTCACAGTATTATCAGTGCGCCCCTTCAGACACATCATGGACAGTTATTTATGAGATATGACGCAGCTTAACCAGAGACATCAACATTTTAACTCTAGAAGTTCGTCTTCCTTGTCAAAAACTGCTGCCTACATCACCCACAATGCACCCGGAGCCCTGACAGTTGGTCGAGGGATTGGTGTGTGTGTTGTTCTAGTAGCAGCTGGTGTATCCTGCAGCCTGCAGCAGCAGCTGGGGGGGGGGGGTCCTGGTCAGCTCATTTCATTCTAACTCCAACCCCCCCCCCCAGAGACAGCAGAATCTTCACACCACTGGATTCACATCTGTAGTCTTACTCCCCAACACCTGGAAACACCTGGAAACTTGGAGGACAATCACTGGACTTCAAGTTAAGACGCTACCAGTCTCACACACACACACACACACACACACATACTCACACACAATAAGACTGGGCCCACACATGGTGACTAATTGCCATAATTTGAGCAGGTCGACAGTAACATCTGAGCCACTGACACACACGTCCGCCTCACTACTGAGACTGCCCCAGCAGGGTCAAAGGTCAGGTCCGGGCTCAGTGCTGTGAGTGGGTGGGAGCGAGGCCGGGGGGGGGGGGTCAGACGTTCAGACGGAGCAGGTCGACTCATTAACGGGTTCTTTCCTCAGCCAGGACGTCAACACAGGGACAGATGGACGCTCTCACCTCCAACACCAAACATCAGAGATTTGTTTTTTCTTTAAATTCCTTTTATTTCCTCTCCCTCTGGGTTTACACCTTTATCTTACCTCTGAGTTGTTCTCCTGTAAGAGGCGGGAACGAAGCAGAGTGGCGCCAGTCATGTGTAGCGGCCGCTGCTGAGATATTCATAAGAGGTTCCTGGTCAATGGAGAAGTGTAGCAGACAGGTTTTCCACCAAAGTCATCAAAATGTCCTGGTCTAATTCCTGCTCTCCAGAGGATGAGCTCTTACATTTTAAGGACTCCATGATTTTCCTCTTGTGACCTCTTCAGGGCAAACTTCACATTTGCTCCATAATGCACTGGTTCTGAGGAACACTGTGCCCTTTAGTTTGACTTAAGACTAGTAGGTTTTTCCATAGAGGGGTCACACACTGTGTTGTTGTTTTCGGAACATGGTGCCTCAGAAATGCATCTTTTTCAATCCACCTGTTTTTATGATCATTTTCAGTTTACTCATAAAAAAAAAACTGAGTGGAAACACTGGATACAAAAAAATCTGTTTCAAAAAAATCTGTTTCAAAATGATGAAACAGCAGCTGTCAACAAAACAGACGTAGTGAATAAATGATGATAATGAGACCGGAACCTTCCTCACATTAACATATGGCACCAACAGAACTGTCAGATCTCCACCATGTTCTCTACGTGGTTCTCCATCATCCAACTGCAGCTCTTATCGACCTCATCATATTCTCTTCTTCATCTGTGGTGGTTTTAACAGAGAATCAGCTCCACCTGCTGTTGATCAGCTCGTACTACACAACATTAGTGGAGGAAAGAGGACTTCATTCACTTTCCTCTTTTTATGGACCATTTTTCACGAGGTTAGTTAAAGTTTGCTCCACATTTGAATGGAAACTTGACTCATGGTTTCCTACGTGTCCTCGGACAATTGATGGAGATGTTTTACTATATATCCACAGGTTTCCATCACACAGTAAGTGTCTATATATGAATGGATGGAGGAATAAAAAAAAATTAAGGATATCAAAGATGATATTACTAGACGTCATCACTCCTTGTTTTTGTCATTAGTATTTATATTTGAGATAAATGTGTTGTTTTCTCTGTTTGTATTTGGGTACTACAGTTCCCATCATGCTTTGGTGATGCAAACTGCACTGATTTCAATTCGGGGCACCTCCTCTCTGGACTCCTACCTGGGCATGGTGGTTCTGGATCTCGGAGGACTCTAGGTTAAGCCTTATTTTCCCCTTTTTCAGGTATGATGCCTTCAACATTACTGTCTAATGATTAAAAGATTATCAGAATATCAATATACTGATTTCAAGGTTATTTGGTCAAAAAATATTGTTGAGAAATATTTGTTTTTCTTGGTCTCCCCCAGGACGAGGACAAGAGAAGGACATAATGAATTGATCTACTAATGACGGGTTCAGAGGCCAGAATGTCTCCGAGCTGCATCGACCGAGGTCTTTGATGAAGACGAGGCTAATTCGCTTCTTTGGTTCAGTGGGGTTGGAGGGAAGGTGGGTGGGGGGGGGCTGACATTGATTAAAGTTGACCTTGAGCGTAAGGAAGAGAAACAACAAGCAGCAGAAAACACAGACAGACAGATGAGAACTAATGACGGAGGAGAGGAATAAAGGAAATCAATGAGCAGCAGATCAATGACTATTTGATTTTTTTTATCTCTAATTTCTGAAGAAGAAGGTGAAGCCGTCATCAATCTCCCCACCCCCACCCCCATCCCCCATCTCCTCTAGATCAGTTATATCAGGTTATTAATCGTGGAGATCCAGCCGATAACCTTAAATCTAAATAAATGGGTGTGATGAGAAACAGAGGGGGTTGTGAGTAAATGATGGGGGATCGGGGAGACTCCTGATGGGCCAGTCAGAGCCAGAGGAGGTGGTTTGCTCATGGTCACGGCACTGTCAGGCTTAAAGGACACGAATGTTGAAGGGATGCAGGTTCTGGCCGAAATCCCCCAGTGCTGAGCTGGAAACAAACACCTGACTCACAGGTGAGTTTAGTTCGGATCAGGATGTGTTCAGGTGCGTCAGAGTCTTGCTCAGTTACACACACAATGAACCAGATATAGACCATGTGCTGTTTCCTGGTCAGTTAAAACTTCATCTGACATATGGTCATTTTAACAGCAACTTTGGTATCTGGTGATGCTTTAAGTCGTTTTGATGCAGAAACTGAATCCAGCCTCCAGTTCCAGCATCTCCAGAGTAAACATTTTCTGTTTACTTGCAGTAAAGTAATCATCTTTGGGTTCTGCACTGGACCTTGGACCTGGGACATTTTTCACTGTTTCCTGATATTTTCGACTAAACAAGAAATTGGTAGAATAATAGACCGTGAATAACGTAAGAACAGTCTATTAGAAGTGTGAACAATATATGATCCTGTAAATGTATTTGACGTCATTGACATATGATCATTTTTTATGGTGTCAAAGCATTTAATTCTTATTCTGTTGGTAGTTGTGTTTATTTGGGTGTTGGATAAAAATTTTAGTCAAACTCTCAAGTGACTTTGTGTTTTTATTTGTTCACTGTTGTGTTTAGATCCTAAACTTGTCATTAAACACCTCGTCATTGAACCTTTAATCCTCCGTGTGTGTCCAGGTCTCTGATCCAGGACGAGCCTCAGAGCTTAGACGCTGGTGACTTCTGATTGGTTTGAGCTGTGGTGACAGGCAGGGGTTGACCCCAGAGCCGCAGCCGGCTGACTCCTCCGTCGGGGGCAATGACGAGTCGAACGTGGCTGATGGGGGGCGTCGTCCTCAGCTCCGCCTCACTGTAACGATGCCTGTGATGGGGACAAAGCTGCAGCAGGAGAAGACGTTAGTCAGACCCTGAGGAATCTGGGTGGTTGGAGCAAAATCATTTCACCGACTGTATGGACCTACTTTCTGAGGGGGGAGAAGGACCTGCCATCTCCCAGACCTCCACATGGTCTTGATGCCCTGAGCCTCCTCCTCAGGGGTCAAAGTGCACACCTCGATGCTGCAGGAGTCCGGGAAGTTACCTGGATGGAAAAAGGTCTCAGGTTAAAGATCGCTGTCCGTGCACCAACGGAGGTTTTCTGAAGAGTGGCTGAGACGTCCCTCCACCTTTGAAATGGTTGGTGTCGACCTCGACACTGCTGATCACCCCGGGGTGACCGAGACGGAACACAGCCCACTCTGAGCCAGGCACCTGCAGGATCCCTCGCCGGTCCGCCTGCAAGACAGCAGCAGGGCGACAGCTAACACATTTATTAACAGAGCCACATGTTCTAGCTGTACTTTAATTTATGATCAGTGTTTTTAAAGTAAACCAGGACATTTTGAAAATAGGGATATGTCCGGGAGACATATTGTCTCTTCATTTCCTCAAACCTTTCACTGAGGGTTTAGACCTGGTTTTACTGTTAGAGACAGAGTTAGGCTCATATCAGGTTCCGGTTTTGGTGTGTGATTAAACCTTCAGTTCTTTGGGTCTGTCCAGTCTGCGGGCTGTTTCCCATCCGTCGGCCATGTTGGCAGCTCGACCGAGACCTGATACACAACACACCTGTATCATCAGTTTCAACAGTGTCACCGATGTGACCAGTATCACCAGTGTCTCTAGTGTGAAAAGTGCCACCAGTCCACCCACAGTGCAACATGAGCAGCAGTGGATGTTTCAACAAGATGTTGTGTAAAAAGTTAATGTGCATATTTAATACAATGGTTCCAACCAATCATGTTGCGTGGATGCCCAAAGTGGGCGTCACTGTAGCCGAGGCAGACTCCTCCGTTGGTCAGAGCCACCAGGTCGACATCCTGGTGGGCAGGGATAGAGGACCAGTCTCTCTGCCCGACGCCGTACACCCGCAGTCTGGATATCCCTCCATCTGAGGACACACGTAGGTATCATACACCTCTGTCTGTGTGCCTGCGTGTGTGTGTCTGTGCGTGTGTGTGTGTTTGCGTGTGTGTGTGTGTGCGTGTGTGTGTGTGCGTGTACCTGGGTACATGTTGAGGCGCAGGTGTGTGACCCTGTGGTTGAAGTTGACCTGGAAGTAGTTATGGCAGCAGTCTGAGTATCCGGGCTTCAGCTCTGACACACACACCAGCTCTGGCCACGCCTCAGAGCCCAGCTGTCAATCAAACCACACATCAAGCAGCAGCTGTCAGTCAGTTGACTCGATGTCACCATGGTGACCAGCTGGTTGGCAGTCGTTCAATGACGACATCCTACTGTCAATGCTACCTTGGCTACAGCAGCCAGCTGACTGTCGGAGGCGGCCATGCCGGTTCGGTCTCCTTCCAGGGTGAAGGTGGGGGGTTCATCTAGTCATGGACCGGAACAAGGAACAGGGACATGGACAGGGACAGGGACAGGAACAGGGATAGAACCAGGAGCAGAACCAGGAACAGGAATAGGAACAAGAGCAAGAACAGGAACAGGAACAGGGATAGAACCAGGAACAGGGAAAGGGACAGGAACAGGAAGCTCTTATAGTCAACATATGATGAGTTTCATTGTGTCTGTTTCCAGAGTTGTCAACATTTTTTGTGATTTATACAAAGAAGAAAGATTTTTTTGTGTGTTTTGCTGGTATTTTATTAGTCTAACAAATAAACAAGAGAGACTAAGTTTGAATAAAGAAAAACAAAATCAATGAAAAACGATATACATTCTTAAATATGTTTGTGAAAATTATTGATAAACGAAGAAATTCAAATGCCCTAACAGATGAATTCAGTCTCAGAGACACAACCTGCTCTGGTACAAACAGACCGTCATGCCAAGTAGGCAGAGTAAAGCGTAGGAGGCGGAGCAGTCCATACCCAGACAGCTGGCCTGGACGGAGACGTGGGGCGAGTGGTTTCCGGTGAAGAAGGACGTGTCCAAATCGACGCCGTAGACTCGGCCCGGGACGCCGAGTTGGACGATGCACCAGTCGTGACCTCGGCAGAGATGGAGACACTCAGAAACACAAATATCATGCATTGTCCGTGGAAACAGTTTACAGACTGAGCAACTGCTCTTGAGTCACTGAAAAACTTCGATGGAGGGTTTGACTGTTGACTTCGATAATGGTGTGATGTCGACCGTTGGGTCACGGAATGAACCTTTAACTTCCAACAGCTGAAGCCTGTTGATGGATCCAGACACTTGAGACTTTGAGGTAGTTAAAAGTTTCGGTTTCTGTTCTTTCAGAAACTGGAGCCTAAAGAACTCGTAGGTCGATATTATCTATATCAGCGGATCATTAAAGGAAAATGTCAGAATGTCTGAGGTCAATCAGAAACGAGGCCTCTGTTACAGAGTTTGACCACTAGAGGGCACTAACTGGTTTATTTTTACTTTGTAAAATGTGTGAAACTTTCTGGGTCAAAGGTCATTGAGACAGAAAATTTAAACAAAACCGTATATGTTTTTTGTTCATGTAATAAGGAAATATATCTATTATCTACCAGGTTTTCTCTTCCTCCTCGTCTCCCATCCGTCCATCCACTTCCCAAATTCAGTGAAGGCAGAGGCCACGAACTGAGGCGTTTCTCTCTGTGCCAACATTTCGGTTAAAGTGTCAGTCTGGTGGTCTCCTCTTTTGTATTTTTGCAGAGTTTCATGTGTGTTTCAAGTTATGTGTTCAGTAGGAGCCAGAGGGCCTGACATGAAACCTAATAACTGTGTGAGTGGTGCTGGTCCAATGTGCTGCTGCTGGGTCAGATCATTTACCTTCAGCAGGTTGGCGGCAGGAGCGAACCATTCGTCTGTGGCAAAAATCACCTGTAGGAGCAGCGGGAGGTTATGACCAGACATTGAAACGGTTTATCATCCGCTGAACATCCGCTGTTGTTTGCTGGATGCTAACATGTTAGCTGCAACCACATTATGAGGCAACAACATGTAAGATGTGTTTAGAGCTTATTCTGTTTCCCCACAAAAAAAAACAACCAACAAAACCGATTTTTTTTTAGATTTGTTGCATGAAAATACTGATATGATGACGGGACGGGAAACTTGACATATTCAGCAGTGTCACTGTTTGATTTCCATTATTTAGGATTCCCCATAAAAAGCCAATTGCAGGGGGCCTCCTGCTCTATTGTGCTACTGTCATATAAGTACAACATCATCCCAGATTACCTGAAAAATGTAAGTAATAATTTTGAGGCCACATATCTGGTTTAATGTCAATAGGACCTGTTGTTTACCTCATTAATTAGTCTGCATGTGTTGAGTTAATGGATAAATTGTGTTTGAATGTGTCTCAGCTTGGACGTGATGGTGACGGCATGAACACCTGGAAATGACTCACCCTCCCGCCCACCGCCTCGCAGGCCAGATCATTGAACTGCAGGAAGCCCAGTGGCGCAGACACCGCCACCGCCGCCGCCGCCGCCGCCATCCCCACCGTTGCCATCCTCTCTGCCATTTTCGCCGAAGTTTCCTCTGAAACGTGAAGAGAGAAGCTGAAGTTGCTGCTCTTCCTCCTGAGGCCTGAAGAACCAGACACCGGAGACTCTGTCCCTCAGGACAAAGTTCATTGGCTGCTCTGTCACACACAGCACACTGTTTGTTTAAACAGAGTGTGTGTGTGTCTGGTGTGTGTGTGTGTGTGTGTGTGTGTGTGTGTGTGTGTGTGTGTGTGTGTGTGTGTGTGTGTGTTTGTGTGTGTGTACATAGTCTGTGCAGTGAAGGGTAAGTTTCTTTGTACAAAACATTTCATACACAAAGGCAGTTTGAGGTTCTTCACAACAACCTTAAACATCACAACTGCAAATGAAAAGTACAGAAAGTTGAGCAGAATATGGTATAAATGAATAAAGATGTCCACTTGTAGATTGTCACCCTCAACAATTTTATTTTTAATAAGCTGGGAATTTTTTTGTGTGCCTTTTATTAATGAAGTGATGTTTTCATTTACATTACTTTTTCCCCTTCTGGTCAGTTTCTTTTTCCATTTCATTTCAATATCCTCTTTCTTCTAGAGCTTCCAATTTCATTGAAGGGAAATTAAAGCGTCTTACTATGACTGATGTTATCCATCAAAAAACATGAATATCAAAACACTTTTTGCCAGATTTAAAGGGTTTTTGAATTTTCCTTGAAAGAAAACTTGCTTGAAGAAGAGTATTAAAAGCAGAAACCAGCTGTGTCTGCCTGAGGTTCTGGGGGTTCTGGTCCACCTTTATTAGGAACCAGGACTGAGGAACACGCCTGCCCAGGAATCTGAGGCTGCCCTTTGCCTCACAACGAACCAACATGTCTACAATACAGTGCTGTACGCATGTGATATGAACTGCTGCTCCTCCATGTCTTCCTGTGCTGAACTCGTCTTTAGCTCATTAGATGTCACTAAGCATCATCTAGAGGACAGACTGTAGAACTACACCATCGGATGTTTGATTTCTCTGACACCATCTGGTTTCTGCTGGACTGGTTTTGACGTCACTGATGTTTTGTAGATCTGAAGTTATGAGGATGTGACCGCGTCTTCAGATCAAATTCACACAGACACCAGGACTGACGAGCAGCTTCTTCTCTCCAGAATTCCTCTACACATGAAGGAGGAAAGTGTCTGTAAGTCAACCTGAAGTGAGTTCAGCAGGTGAGAATCCCACCTGAGAATCTGAAAATGTCTGATGATGATCAGGATCACTTTGACCACATTGTGTTGTTTCACTATTTGACTGGACAGTGGATATGTTTGTTGATGGTTTTGCTGTTTCAAAATATGTCAAAATATACTCAAGATTTTTTTTTACCAGGGTCCGTTCTATGTTTGTCACAGTTTATGTCTCCTCTGTCCCAGAGGCTTCAAGCACCAAATTTCAGGGACAAAACAGCAGTTACAATTTGTGGGCAATGAAACAATTAGTGGAGTGTCAGGGCTCTAGAAGAACTTCTGTAGTTCTGGCTAAAAACATATTGTTGGGGGGGCGGGGGTTACAAATATTTAAATCTTAGAATTTGTACAAAAAAGAGATTTGAGGGTTTATTTGTAATAAATAAATTTAATGGGTTTATATTACAAATTTGAACTTCTCACATACATTATACAGGCACTATGATAAATGATGAGATTATAAAACAATAGTTGCACAATAGCTGATTTTGATGAGTAATTTTGAGGATTCAAAAATATCTGGGATTATGAATTATGAATAACAAATAGCAAAAGGCTTTCACGAATAAATGTGTTGTTGGGGGCATCAAATCCTTAGTTATGGCCTCAACAAATATTGGTGAACCTTGATAGTTTGTGCAATGTTGATGACAGGATTGACAAGGAAAGTGTCATGTGATGTGGGTGAGTGAGTTCAGCAGGTGAGAATCCCACCTGAGAAATCTGAAAATGTCTGATGATCAAGATCACTTTGAACACATCGTGTTGTTTCACTGTTCAAATTGACAGTAGAGATATTTCTGGATGCTGATTGGCTGTTTCAAAACATATGATGCTTCAGTAAAAATATTCTAAATATGTCTGCCTGAGATAAAGGACAATGGCGCGTGTTTTATTTCTGGTTTTTACGGGAAGAATCATTAACGGTTGGATTCCGCTTAGGTCATCAAGGAAATACGTATCAGAACTGGTCGGACTGGTCGGACTGGTTGGATCAATAAGTCAGGTATTTTCTTCTATGCAGTGTGAATCCCAATGTAATGAAGCATGTTGTTGTTTTGGTATGAAGGTGGGGGCTGTGTTATGAAACAGTGTGAGGACAGACAGGAGGGAGCCCCTCCCTCTAAAACCGCTCTATGGGGGGACCATGAGAACCAGACCATAGCTCAGAGGTGAGATGAGGATCTCTAACTGACCATGACTCTTCTCCATGTCAGAGCTCAGCACTCAGATCACTGCACCATCATTATTCACACTCAAAGCTCTGTGTGTGATGTGTTGAAGCCCAGAGCAGAAGAAGAGACTAGAAACTACTAAACCTGGACCTGGACCTGGACCTGGACCAGGACCTGGACCCAGCTGTGTCTCCATGAAGAGTGACCGGTCTATGAGTCAACCTCTCTCCTTTGAAGTTCGACAACCTGCTGATGGAAGGTAAAAAAAAACAAAACAGGACTTTGTTAATATCTGACTCTCCAGTGAAGCGGAATCTTGTTCTGAGTCCAGAGCTTCATGGTCTTCACGTTGTAGGACTGAATAATAAACATTTTCATCATGAACATCACAGTTCACACCTTTACAACAGTCACATTGAAATCGGATAACACAGAAAACAAAGGGAGAAGGTTCGTTACTGTTTGTCGGTTCTTTTTTGAAGCAGAAGCTTATTAAAACTGCAGCCAGTCACAGATGTAACCAAATAATCAGTTATTCTGTCCAGAGGCAAGTAAAGCAGCCAAGAACTACACTCAAGTAAAAGTACTGTTACTTTGTAAAACTAAATACGCATGTAGAAGTAAAAGCAGTCATCAATATAACTCCCCGAGTTAAAGGACAAAGGTTTCTGCTGAAATCCAAACACTCACTCCTCCATTTGTTTTGGAAATGACAGACATCATCTCAACCACAGAGTTGCTCCTTGGGTAAAGATGTCTACGATCAGTTTCATGTCATCGTCCCTGGCTGGAAAATCTGCTTCCAATGTACCAGGACAATATTCCCAGTCTGTATCTCTCAAGTGTGATAATATAAATTCCTATGTGACTTTTACATTCATGTTCTACTCTTTGTAAACATTTTAATTATTTTCTTTACTTATTGTCTCCTGTTTTCTATCAAATTATGATCTAGAACTTAATCATCATATCAGATATGCATGGACCATGTCTATGATGTCAAACAAGAAATAAAAAGCACGTCAACATGTCACGGTGTCCTTAAACCCCCAGATAATTCCAATATATACAATAAGGCTAAAGAAGTGATTATCAGCTGACATCCTGATCAACATCGATCTTCTTTCAAATAGAATTAGTCAGTTATTTGTTTGTGTCAGGATGCAGCAGCAGAAGAGACCAGTATCTCCTGAACCTGGACCTAGACCCAGCTGTGTCTCCATGAAGAGTGACCGGTCTATGAGTCAACCTCTCTCCTTTAAAGTTCAACAACCTGCTGATGGAAGGTAAAAAAAAACAAAACAGGACTTTGTTAATATCTGACTCTCCAGAGAAGAGGAATCTTGTTCTTGGTCCAGAGCTTCATGGTCTTCACGTTTCAGGGCTGAAGTAGCCTCTTAGAAAGTCAGAAGCACATCGGAGGACATTAAGGTTTCAAACTTGTCAGGAAAGCCTGAGCTGGACTGGGGGGGGGGGGGGTGTCCAGAGAGAACTGGACTTTGACCACATTTCTGTCCCTAAGCAGTACCAAGAACCTGAGTTTAGCTGGCTGGAAGCTCGTCGTATTGAACCAGCTCAATTAAAGAGACTTTCCAAACCCTGGACAACTGCTCGCTGCCCAGGACTGATAGTTCGGCAACTGTAAGGTCATCGATGAAAATCCAGGTTTGGGGCTGTTGTACATTGTTATGGTGCAAATGTGTGTGCACCCTTTATCAGCTTTTGCACCTGATTTGATGTAACCAGTTATTTTCCCCTTCTCAAGTTGATGCAAAAGACATTGTCCTAGAAGTGACTCAGAGGCTGGAGTTACTCTAGTTTTAAAGATTAAGGTTTTGGATATTACAGGAGGTCCAGTGCAATCTCCTTTAGCTTGTGTGGTATGGACCCATATGCATTTAAGAGGTCAAACCCCAGAAAAGCCAGGGCTCAGTTTTCTCGCATTTCTCCCTGATGAGCTGGGTGACTTCCCCTGTGTGTTCCAGGTACTCCAGTGTTCTGAGAATCCTTTCTGCACTGACTTGTCACTAATGTTGTTGTTGAGGAGAGCAAATAATATCTCCCCTTCTGTAGTAAGCAGGGAGATGAATCTAGACTGATCTATGGTCTTAGACATCTTCTCCTCATGAGTGATGCGACCAGCGGTCATTGAGCATGTATGGTCTTGTAGTTACATAACCCCTCAACAAGGGGATCTAACTAAGACTGATGAGATCCTAACTTGTGTCCAGGATGGGTACCATCCTGATGACTCTGATCCTTGCCAAATCAGTGATCCCTGCAGGGTGAGAAAATCACAGGGCGAGTATCCAGAGAAACATCTAGATCTCCCCTCTATGTGTACACAGCCATCTCTCCATCCCTGCCTCCGACTCTGCTCTACCGGCTCCTGATATTTTGCCTCTGTACAGAGTCAATTCTCTTCCCTCTAAGGGGCAATCAGGATGGCTGCTGCTTTGGTCTGCAGGGGAAGTTTGTAGTCCTGTATTTAGTTATTGAGGTGGGCACAGCTTGTTCTTGACCATCCACGTCCAGTAAAACATCTTCTTCTCCTTCCTCTTCCTGACTCATGAGCGAGTCATTGGCCAGTTGCCTGCCATCCTCATTTCTTCTCTTGAGGAATTTTATCTCATTAGTCACCTTTAATAAGTTCTGTCAGATTGTAGTAATTTCCCCTTCAAATTGTTGGTTTCTTCACAGAGTTCAGCAGGAAAGCTCAGAGATCCACAGTGGTCAGTCTGCAAAGCAGCATCAACTTGACCTGGACTCCATATTTATGGTGTGTACATGAACATTTAATCAACCACAGATTAAAAGCTGAATACCATTCAGGTCCTAAAATTCTCCATGCTGCTCTGTTTAGACCACCAGGTCCCCATATTGATACATGAATCTAATGTTGTGTTCGACCACTTTGAATTAAATGTTAAGTGTATTATCTGCTCCAGTTGCTGGAGGAGAACATTGTCATTTTTGTGAGGAACGAGCTGAGGAAGATCCAGAAGGTTCTGAGACCAGATTACCTAGAGTCCCTCGGGAGTGAGAGAGAGGAGAAAGAGGTATTGGGCAGTGGGGATGAAGAGCAGAGAAGCAGCAGAGAGGCTTTTCTGAAGATCACACTGAACTTCCTGAGGAGAATGAAGAAAGAGAAGCTGGCTGAATGTCTGCAGAGCAGTAAGAGGATTTCTCTAAAGATTGAACATGATGGATGAAGGAGAAATTTTGTAACGTCTCAACACATGAGGGGAAATAAGTTCATTTATTCATTATTTAACAGGATGAAAAAGTTGAAATATTGGACTCATAATTTATGAATCTATCTTATATGCTGTTTTTTTCATTCAGAGACTTGTGCTCCAGTTTGCCAACATAAACTCAAATCTAACCTGAAGAAGAAGTTCCAGTGTGTGTTCGAGGGTATTTCTAAAGCAGGAAACTCAACCCTTCTGAATCAGATCTACACAGAGCTCTACATCTCAGAGGGGGGGGCTGGGGGGGTCAACAATGAACACGAGGTCAGACAGATTGAAACAGCATCCAGGAAACCAGCCCGACCAGAGACAACAATCAGACCAGAAGACGTCTTTAAAGCCTCACCTGGAAGAGATGGACCGATCAGAACAGTGATGACGAAGGGAGTGGCCGGCATCGGGAAAACCTTCTTAACACGTAAGTTCACTCTGGACTGGGCTGAAGACAAAACCAACCAGGACATACAGTTCATATTTCCATTCACTTTCAGAGAGCTGAATGTGCTGAAAGAGAAAAAGTTCAGCTTGGTGGAACTTGTTCATCACTTCTTTACTGAAACCAAAGAAGCAGGAATCTTTAGGTTTGAACGGTTCCAGGTTGTGTTCATCTTTGACGGTCTGGACGAGTGTCGACTTCCTCTGGACTTCCACAACAATCAGATCCTGACTGATGTCACAGAGTCTAGCTCAGTGGACGTGCTGCTGACAAACCTCATCAGGGGGAACCTGCTTCCCTCTGCTCATCTCTGGATAACCACACGACCTGCAGCGGCCAATCAGATCCCTCCTGAGTGTGTTGACATGGTGAAAGAGGTCAGAGGGTTCACTGACCCACAGAAGCAGGAGTACTTCAGGAAGAGATTCAGAGATGAGGAGCAGGCCAACAGGATCATCTCCCACATCAAGACATCACGAAGCCTCCACATCATGTGCCACATCCCAGTCTTCTGCTGGATCACTGCTACAGTTCTGGAGGATGTGTTGAGAACCAGAGAGGGAGGAGAGCTGCCCAAGACCCTGACTGAGATGTACATCCAGTACCTGGTGGTTCAATCCAAGCTGGAGAACATCAAATATCACAGAGGAGCTGAGACAGATCCACACTGGAGTCCAGAGAGCAGGAAGATGATTGAGTCTCTGGGAAAACTGGCTTTTGAGCAGCTTAAGAAAGGAAACCTGATCTTCTATGAATCAGACCTGACAGAGTGTGGCATTGATATCAGAGCAGCCTCCGTGTACTCAGGAGTGTTTACTCAGATCTTTAAAGAGGAGAGAGGGCTGTACCGGGACCAGGTGTTCTGCTTTGTCCATCTGAGTGTTCAGGAGTTTCTAGCCGCTCTTCATGTCCATCTGACCTTCATCAACTCTGGAGTCAATCGGATGTCAAAAAAAAACAAAACCCGCTGGTGTACTGGAGTGTTAGGAAGTGATTCAACTTCCTTCTACCAGAGCGCTGTGGACGAGGCCTTACAGAGTCCAAATGGACACCTTGATCTGTTCCTCCGTTTCCTCCTGGGTCTTTCACTGCGGACCAATCAGACACTGCTACCAGGCTTGATGAAACAAACAGGAAGTAGATTACAGACCAATCAGAAAACAGTAGAGTACATCAAGAAGAAGATCAAAGAGACTCCCTCTGCAGAGAGAACCATCAATCTGTTCCACTGTCTGAATGAACTGAATGATGGTTCTCTATTGGAGCAGATCCAACAGTCGCTGAGATCAGGATGTCTCTCCACTGAGGAACTCTCTCCTGCTCAATGGTCAGCTCTGGTCTTCATCTTACTGTCATCAGAAGAAGATCTGGACGTGTTTGACCTGAAGAAATACTCAGCTTCAGAGGAGGCTCTTCTGAGGCTGCTGCCAGTGGTCAAAGCCTCTAACAAAGCTCTGTGAGTGGATGCTAAACTGGATATATTAACAATATTAAAAATATTAAGAATATTAAATAAAGTTTAAAATAATTAACCTTTGACAAAACATTTTGTTTGTCTTCACTCTTCCTTACTCAGGCTGAGTAGCTGTAACCTGACAAGGAGAAGCTGTGAAGCTCTGTGTTTAGTCCTCAGCTCTCAGGCCTCAAGTCTGAAAGAGCTGGACCTGAGTAACAATGACCTGCAAGATACAGGAGTAGAACTGCTCTCTGCTGGACTGGAAAGTTGTCAGTGTAAACTGGAAACTCTCAGGTCAGGATCAGGCTATTTGATACAAAGATCACTAAATGGCTAAATATTAAAATTGATCTAATTGATTTGCAATGCTACGACAACATATTTCAATGTAAAAATGATATTTCACACTAATAGTGAGTGTGTCTGGGTCTTTGCAGACTGTCAGGCTGTTTGGTAACAGAGGAAGGCTGTGGTTCTCTGGCCTCAGCTCTGAGATCCAACCCCTCCCATCTGAGACACCTGGACCTCAGCTACAATCATCCAGGAGACTCAGGAGTGAGGCTTCTGTCTGCTGGACTGGAGGATTCGCATTGGAGACTGGACACTCTCAGGTATGAACAGACAATAGGGAACTTACACACTGTCAAACTTAATTTATCTCCTGCTTGAAAATAAATAATTCAAAGGGCAAGCTGTTAGATGGTCATGTTTCTGTAATAAGTTCTGGTCTGACTGTGTTTCTTCCTCCAGGGTCGACCATGGCGGGGTACAGAGGTTAAAACCCGGTTTGAGGAAATGTGTGTACTCATTTTCATTCATCTCACCAAATGAACCCATTGTTTGTGATTCTGGTCTTTATTCAGTGGCTCTACTAACAAGAAATGGATGAGATGACTCTTGTCATTAAATTGTATAGAAATGTATCTATTCATCAGCGAATAAAAAATATGCTCATAAAGTGTGTCAGAGATATACGTCATCTGTGTTGTGTCTTGTTTTCCCCATCAGATGCCTGTGAACTTGAGCTGGACCCAAACACAGTCAACAGATTCTTGAAACTGTCTGACAACAACAGGACGGTGACAGCAGTGCGAAAGGAGCAGTGTTATCCTGATCATCCAGACAGATTTGACTGCTATCAACTGCTGCACAGGAATAGTCTGACAGGCCGCTGTTATTGGGAAGTTAACTGGAGAGGATGGGTTTGCATCGGTGTCACTTACAGAGGAATCAGCAGGAGAAGGGACAATGTTGACTGTTGGCTTGGAAGGAATGATCAGTCCTGGAGTCTGAAGTGTTCTGATGGTGGTTACTCTGCCTGGCACAGCAACAGAGAAACTCTAATCCCTCTTTCCTCTGTCCTTCACAGAGTATCAGTGTATGTGGACTGTCCTGCTGGGACTCTGTCCTTCTACGGCATCTCCTCTGACTCACTTATCCACCTCCACACCTTCAACACCACATTCACTCAACCTCTTTATCCTGGGTTTGGCTTCAGGGCGCTGAACTCTTCAGTGTCTCTATGCAAGCTGTAGGAAGGACAGCCTCCTCATGTGTAGGGAGACAGCAGATTTGTTTTGGGAGAAACCAAATGCTCCCCAAAGCATTTGGGGGGGGGCAGCTTTGTGTCATCATGTGTTCTCGGGTAATACCCTGCTGGTTTATACGCAGTGAGGAGACAGGAGAGCATCATACTTAATAAACTGGGGAGACTTGTCCTGTGTGACCAGGTTAAGATAAGAACCTAACTGAGATTGCCAGTTGCCTGGTAGCACGCTCAATGGCTCGTAGAGCTTAATTTTCCGTCCTTAATAACTTAATGACTCACTAGCGTTTGTCCAGTAGCAGTTAGCTCACCAGCTGCAGCAGTTTGTCAGCCAGCCTTGTGAATAAAGTCACAAAACTTGTATTGTAGCAGTGAATGTTGTGAAAAGTTCAAGCAGATTAATTTCCCTGTTGCACTTTCTGTTGTGACCAGTTCTTTGGTGTTCCATCCCTAGTCTTAGTTACATGCCTTCTTACTAATTCCCGCTCTTTGTTTTTGCCTGCCTGCCTGTCCCTCGTTTGGTTTTGTTCACCTTTGCAGCCTGACTTCCTTTAACCAGCCTCTGCTCAACAAAGGGACCAAGAAAACATATTTTGATTTCATATCTGTTCACAAGGTCATGTTTTCCGTTCGGGCTCAGAGACATTACATAATCTTGCTATTGAAGTATTTAAAAAATAAAAATAACAATGACATGAAGCACAAAGATAACATGTTAACTTTATTACACTTTCTTTACCCAACTATTCCCTCACAGTCTCATGTCTAAGAAATTGTGTCTGTAGCTCTTTTAGCTCATGTATCATTTGATGCTGTAATTTCTAGGATGCAGAGTTACAATCACATTCTGTAGACTTACAATGATCAAACCAACATTTTATTCTATGTATTTTGTCTTTGAAAAGTACTTAATGACTACTCATCATACTACTTCAGTGCAAAATATCCAATATATCATCTGACATTTGTAATGAACACTTATATGTATGGTGCAAAATTATGTGTTATCTTAATGTGTTTAATAAGTCATTTGTTAAATATAGAACTGTTTTAAATTGTGTTACTACAGATTACCATTTGCTGCAAAGTCAGTTTCTCAATGCAATTCATTTTTTGAATGATATATATGAGAGATGAAATAAAAGGAACTTTATATGACATTCAAAAGATGATTAGACACACAGCTACAGCTTAGACATCGTTCTTTCACTCTCCTAAATACTTTACCCTATCAGCAGTTATGGCACAGGTAAGGAAGCCATTCAGAAGGAAAGTGTTTAAATGATCTTTTTTCGATATATAAAAATAATGTTCTGGTCTGACTGTGTTTCTGCCATCAGGCTGGATAACTGTGGTGAAAATAGGCTGGAACCTGGTGTGAGGAAGTCTAAGTGTGGATTTATGAGAAAACTATACCACAAAATAAATATCTCTCTAAATACAATGTTTATAGTTCTCACACTGTATTCCTAAAAGAAACATCTCTTGTTAAGATGTAGTCAGTATCATAATATCAAACAAATATCAAGTACATAAGGTTTCTTACATCATAAACCTCATCTGTATTTTGTCTTTTTCTCTTCATCAGACGCCTGTGACAGAAACACAGCAAACAGAAACCTCAAAGTGTCAAACAACGACAGGACGGTGCCACACATACGAAAGTACCAACCACATCCCGACTGCCCAGAAAGGTTTAACTGCTGCTGGCAGGTGCTGTGTAGGAATGGTCTGACTGGTCGCTGGTACCAGGAGGTCGAGTGGACGGGGGAGGTGAAGGCTTGGATGGAACAATCAGTCCTGGAGTCTGATTTGCTCTAATAAATTGTACTCTGTTTGTCACAATAAGAGAGTAATAAGGACCCCCCTCAGAGTATATGGACTGTGGACTGTCCTGCTGGGTTTGTGTCTCCTCTGACTAACTGATCCACCTCCACATCTTCAACACCACAGTCACTTTCACCGAACCTCTTTATCCTGGGTTTGGGTTTTGGGTTTGTTTCTAGTTCCTCTGTGTCTCTGTGCGAGTGGAGGAACGGAGCCTCTCAGAATGAGAACACGCCACCGACTGAACGTTGTGGACTGAAATGACCGAGTCGAGTGGAATCCTACGCATGAAAAGGTCAGAAAAATATGCTTTCCTAGATCAGAAGAAGTGAGATTATTTAACCCGAGATGAACTTGTTTAGCAACAGTTCTGACTTTGGGTTTGTCCATGGACTTCGGTGTCCAGTGTAAACAGGATCTGGCTGCGTTGTGGACGCCATAGAGGATCCGCTCTCATTCTAGCTGTTGTGTGTGCAGCTCTTTTTCCTGCTGTGCTGTCTTTATACATCGAGTGTACTTTTCAGGCATTAAGACATGTAAATGTCTGTATTCATTGCTGTTTCTCTTTGAATCAGTTTTTAATGTTACATTTAATTGGTTCTGACTCTATCCTCATATATTGTTTGTTTGTAGTTAGCGAGAGAGAAAGAGGAGAAATGAGAAGGGTGAAGATTCTCCTCCAGCTCTTTAGTGTTTTAATGCAGCTGAATTCATGATATAGTTGTTTTCCATAACTTATTTATCCTGGTGTTTCTGTCCTCAGGCAATTGAACAGTTATGAAATTTGAAAATGGCTCATAAAGACATTGTGCTGTGAGATCGGCTACGCTGACATTTAAAATGAGTGATGACAGAGAGGCTTCTTCTATAAAAAGATCATTAATCTATAGTTTTTTACCAAAATGAAAAGGCACTGTGCCACTGGTTCATAACAAGGGATCTTTTTCGTGTCTGTCCTGAAGAGGGACCTCTCCCCAGTTCCATTTCCTGAGGGATCTTCCATTTTTTTTGTTTGTTTTTTTTCTGGGGGGGGTTACTCATCTGATTAAGGGGTCTTAGGACAGACGGTGCAGGTTGCTGTACCGCTTATAAAGTTCCCTGAGGAAAATGCATGGTTTCTGATATCCAGCCTTTTTTGCAGCTGCTTGTCTGACCTGGTCTGGTTCTCCAGTGTCTCTGTTCTGTGACATTTTCATCGGGTGTGTCGCATGACTTAAACCGGTAATATCACTGGTTTTAACATCTCTGTTGCGCGAGAACATTTACACTGTCACTGAGCTGCCATCTACTGGCAGCTCAGTGGCAGATGTGATCAGTGGGAGCTCTTCTTCCTTCATTTGGTTTCCATTAGCTCCTCCTCCAGGAGAGTGAACAAAAAAAACTACAGCAGTTACATTCGAAAGTCCTGAACTATGTAATGTCAGGAAAATGTATTTTATTTATTAACACTAATTAACTCCAGAGGTGAAGTTGGTTTGTAAATATTTTATATAGACATGCAACTAAGTTCATTGTGGATTCATCCGCTGATTATTGGCTCCATTAATAGTTTGTAGACATTTGTTCATTCAAGTACCAACACAACTGGAACCACTGCTATAACACTGCTTTAATACTCAAGTGAGTGTTAAGTTATTGTGGCCATGGTTATTTTTTCAGCTTTATTTAGAGAAACAAGTCAACAGTGAGCAGGAAGGATCTCTACTTTTATAAAAAGCTTCAAAAAGGAGGAAACTGACAGTGTCTGTTTTCATCGATGAACAATAAAGGCTTTGATTTTGTAGATATGGAGATTTGTGGATTTGATTGGATGAGTCAAGCTGCATCACATTCATCACTTCTATTTTATCACAGTCGCTGAAAACGAACAGCACTTTTTCCAAACTGAGGTCAGAGGCTGTGTTATCTTGTCATTTTATCATAATTATAATTTCCATAAAGATTCTGTAGGAGGACAAAGACATGTTAAATGTTAGAAGTTGAGTAAAAGCAGCAGCAACACACAACACACATACGTGTGTGTATGCATGTATGTATATGTATATAAATATTATCAGTAAATGTATCTGTGTGTGTGTGTGTGTGTGTATACGACACATTCATTAAACATTTATCGTGGTTTGTTTGATCAAGGAACTTTCGCTGTAAAAAAAACTACGACATTAATTCTCTTAAATCAAGTAGAAGCATAACTTGTCATTTGTTTAAATCCTTCATGTGAAGTACAAGAGGCTTCGATTCTTACTTATCTGCAGGATAAACTCGAAGTTTCATTTTGAGAGAAACTTCCGTACTTCACACCCACTCATGTGACCGCGGTCCCTGGAAAGAGCAGCGGAGTGGCAGCTCTCGCCGCGCCACTCTCTGCGTCTCCGCCCTTCCCGGTGCAGTTTCCTCAGGTGTGGACCGGGGTGCGTGACGGGACAGTCCGAGAGCTGCGCCGGGCCTCACCTCTGCGCGACGCCACCTGTGGAAAGGAATAAACCTCCGTCCTGGACTCGGAGCGGATCAGTCTAGTTCAGCGCCCAGCTATGAGGAGGAGCGGGTCCCGGAGCCAGGAGAGGATCTTTGGACGTTTACTCTGAGTCAGTCCAGTCCAGGTGTGGCTGCCTTACCTGCGGCATCGGGTCTCGACTCCGTGTTACTCAAGATTCTGAGGGTTTTTCCGCCCTAGGACGGTCTGTGCGGTTCTGGGTCTCACGATGCCGGACCTGATCAGCGTGACCGAGTTCATCTCCGAGACCAATGAGGACTACAAGGCCCCCACCACGTCCAGCTTCAGCACTCGGATGTCCCACTGCAGGAACGCGGTGGCCGCCCTTGAGGAGGTGGGACACGCACGCATGCACACACACACACACATACACACATACATCTAAAAGCTTCACACATGATAAAGTTGTAAAACTGAGAAAAATGTGTCGGTTTGTTGCCACTTCGTCTGGAGAAAACTGGGAATTTTAGTGATAATCTAGTTTGTTTCAGGCCTTAAACGTTACAGAGTTTGACTCTGCAGATAGAAAACAAGTAGCAATCTGTGTTTCTGAGGGTGAATCTGCAGAGGAAATGTGTGTTGGCATCTCCGGCCAGTAAAAGCTACAAAACATCTATTTTTCGCCTGAAAGAGGAACCAAGAGACACACTTCCTCTGGGGTAACGACAGCAGAGCTGGGCCTGGAGCTGAGGCCTGGAGCTGAGGCCCCTGCCGGGTGTTGAAAGACTCTGCAGCTCCGACGCCTCTTTGTTTTGCAACATGATAATGATTAGGCACAGTTGTTGAAGATGCTTATATGAAGAACCGGCAGCAAAAGGTCAAAGGTCGGCGGTTGAAGCACTGCAGGGTAACTGAAGAGATCAGGCCTGTCAGTGTGTGTTGTTTTTACAGTCACCACGTATGGGCCCTTGACTTGATGCCCGGATGAGGTTCCGAGGGCGGCTGAGTGGCTTCTGTCGAGGCAGGTGTTGGGTCGGGGTTAGGGTGACCGTGAGGTGAACCCTCCGTCCGGTTTGGGCGACCGGACGACTCCTGTCTCTCTGAGTCCGTCAACCTCAGAGACTGAGTTACTCATAGACGACATAGTGCTACTAAACTAGAAAGTCTGCTGAAAAAAACATTTCCTTCAACACAATGAAACGGTCATTGGAGGTTTTCGCAGATCACAGGACCTCTTACTGTGTCTTCCTCTTCCTGTTGCATGACGGAGCCTCACCTGTCCGATCAAGTCCCAACAAGACCTGACCCCCCCCCCCCCCCAGCCTCCCCCATGTATCCCTCCTCTCATTTTAAACCCTCCCCAGCGCATTTACATCTTCCCTTTTGCTCTGTCCTCTTTTTTGTTCCCTTCTCTCTCTTCTTTCTTTTCTTCAGACTTTCTTTTCTTCGGACTTCGGTGTGACCTTGGTAGACGGACGAGATCGTCCATGATCGGCCCGTCCATCACTGACGGCTGCCGCTTTTCCTCCGACATGTCAGACTCCGTTGCTTCCATTCGGCTGCAGATTGAAGCAGGAGCATTTAACAGCAGGAGAGCAGTTAAACAAAAGGACAAAGTACTGAACGACATTATGATGTCTAACGGGCTCACATGTAAAGAACCGATCAGGAACCTTTCGCCTGTGGCAGAGATACACGTGTTCTCCAGGTCTCTGTAATCCTCTACACAGACTACAGAGACCAGATTCCTTGTTTACACGAAATCAGTTCAGTGCAGAGAGCTGGTTCTGATCTGGTTATGTATATTTACTGGGTGTAAACTCTTTGGGTTTCAGCCAAAACAAGATAAGACCTTCCTGACCTGAAGTCAGTGAGTTACACTGTGGGATGCAACCTGAGCCCTGAGTGCTTTAGCCTGTAACTGTTCACATTCAGTCAAACTGTTCCATTAAAGCAGCTGAACCAGCAGTGACCGGCTCCTGTCTGCAGTGTAGCAGTGGATGTACAGACAACTGTCACTGGATCACTGAGACACTGGAGGAAACCTAAAAACAGCAGGATTCTGAATGGAGTTCTGCTGTTACAAGGGGCATCTTTTTTTCTGTGTTTTTTTATGAACAGATCATGATGTCCTCAGGAAGTGTGAAAATATGTGTTTCGTGGCTTAGTGTTCAGATGTAACTGAGCTATGACTCTGAAAAGAAGGAGCGTCCCAAGTGTTTCAAAGCACCTGCATGCACCTGTCCCTCTCACCTGACTCACTGTCTTCACCTCATGTCCACCTGGTTGCCTCTATTGAGACAAACCCAGTTTGACTAGTTATTTAAACTTAATCCGAACCGGGCTCAGTTTTGTTGAATAGTCATCCGTGTTCACAGTACAAACAGTAACCGAGCTTCTGGACCTGCAACTTTCCTGCACTGAGTCACTGAGGTGCAGGTGACTGGATGGGCGGGGCCACATGTCCTATATGTCGAGGAAACCATGGGGAGATGTTGCCGCTGCCGTTGTTACCACACCTCCAACCTCAGAGTAGAAACTGTGGTGACATGTTGCTGTAAATAACAGGCCTTGGTTACATTCACAATAATATGATCAACTCTCACTGAGTCCAAAATTACTACGCATCTTAAATCTTACAGGCCAATGATATTCAACGATCATGTTTCCATTGAGCTTTAAGTAAAGAAGGAACAGAACAATAGGATAAGAAATTCAATTTATTATCGACCAGAGCAAAACAGAGGAAGCCTGTTGGATCTGCAACCAAGTCCAGTCGCCCTTGACTTAATTCTGCTTGGATAACTACAAACTGGACGACTGAGGATTTTCATAGACAGTAAGAAATTCAAGACTTCAAACCAGTATGAAAGTGTTAAGGTGCCTTTGAGGGTTTTGAGTGTTTTGGGCAGTCAGTGAGGGATCCTGATACGGGTGCTACGAGGGTCTCCAAGTCTTCTTCTGATATTTTTAGGTTTGATTAAAATGTTTCCAACAATCCCAGAGGAAATGTTGGGTTTTCCTAAGGGATTTTCACCTGGCAGTGTGGAGGTTTGTGGACTTCCTGGCAGGGGGTTTCCAGGATCATTGTAAGGTTTTCCAGGAGGTCACAAAGGGGTTCTGTTGATTATCAGGGTCCTCGAGGAATTATAGATTTCTGGGTGAGGTTTTCAGTGTTTTACCGTATATGGTGGTCTCAGCGTAACCCAGCACAGTGGTCCAGTAATCCAGGAGACAATAAAACCTCCACGAGATTCAGAGACCAATTATGTACCTCTTAAAGAGAGTAAAGATGATAACAGACACATGTCTTCACGAGTCTATAAAATGTTCTATTTAATCAACACACAGACCTGGTAACGCAGAAAAGCAGATTCACTCTCGTTCTCAAACTAGTCAACTCCAGGGGGCTTGAGAGGCTCCTGAAGGTTTTAAGGTCTTCAAGGTATTTCCAAGATGTTCCAGGGTGACTGCAGGTCAAGAGGTCTTTGATAGCTTTGCATGTGGCTCCTGAGGTGTTTCCAGAGGACTTTGAAAGATGTCCAGGGTTCTTGGGACTGTTCCAAGGACCCATGAGAACTTTTTTTTGTTTTGTTTTTTAAAAAAAATCAATTTACTGGACTTTTCAAGGCTCCTTGAGGGATTTCAAGGATGCTTGAAGGGATTTTGAGGAAACAAAAGTTTTTCATGAAACTTTTATAATTTCTGTTTAGTTGATCATCACATTCCTCTGATGTTTGGTGGCTACAAGGCTCTGACTGAGGTGAATGAACTAAGGGATACACACCGGTCATGACTCAGGACAAGCAGGAACACACGCCTTTGGTCTGTGGGTGCGTGTTCAGTTAGATTTGCATCAGATCAGCTGATCAGAGCAGGAGCTGCCAACACTCATCAGGCTTATTTACATACAGGAACACGAATGGAGGAAAACACCAGCATTTCACGCAGGGTTTGATCCTTCTGGTCGGTTCACCTCGAAATCATTTCACTAAACCAAGACGGTCGTGTTTTTGCATTTAGATTTTATTCGGATGAGGTTTCGTCCGAAGCACAAACCGTTTCCTGTTCGGCCTGTCTTCTGCAGGAAGCCGAAACCTTATCATTAACAAATATTTAACCACTTGGTCAAATTCTAATTAGTTAAATGGGCCAGGAGCAACTGCTTCGTTTTTTTATTGTAAGTTATGGTGAAATAAATAGGCTTCTCGTTTTGTGGTGTGTTGGGTTTTTTTTAATATATAAACAAAAGTGATTTTTACAGCCTAATTAACAACAACATTGCAAGTCTGTGGACATTGGACATCAAGTTGTGGGACAGCTGTGAAACCAGGGGTTGGGGGGGGGTAATTATATACGCAGGATGTTGGTGTGAAGCTGTTTGAAAATTAGCATCAGTAAATAAAACAGTAACAGCTGTGCAAAACAAAACATGCTGGAGTCTGAGGGTTTTAGGTCAAAATGTTTAAAAATACACATTCACACAGTCTCCATGATGAAAAGTGCAATGAAAAACTACCAGCACCACCAGCACCACCCAACCCCAAAACTGACTCATACTTGTGGCTGTAAATGGTTGGTTGGTGACACCTGGACATAAAAACAACTCTCACTGTTGTAGTCAATGGGAGAACTTCTCATTTAGTTTATCTGAGGACATCAGAGGACGATGATTAATAATTGGGGACAATTTTCTAAAGGTCAGATAGCTGATTATTTATTCAGTCACTTACTGCAGTGGCTAATAGGTTTCTAAAGAGTTATCATGACTATATGATATAGAATAACTATAGAGACTCATACGACAATAATATAATAAAAGAATGAGAAAGTAATGTGATAAAGTGATAAGATTAAAAACCAGTATGATCAGAAACACTAGAGATGTTTGAATCATCTGAGGAAGCCGATGGAAAAAGGACTTTTAGTGTCGCAGGGAGAGAAAGACGCTACAGAGAAAGAGGACGGTACAAACAGCAGAGAACCAGACAGATCAATATCCCCGGGTTAAAAACCTGTCCTGGCCCCAGTCCTGGTCCTGGTTCTGGCCCTGGCCCAGGGTCAGAAACAAGTTGAGTCGTCAGAGATTAAGTGTGAAGGTGGTCTGCGGAGCTTTCTGTCCTGACCCTGCTTGTGCTCTTCAGGCTCTGGACGTGGACCGATCGGTTCTGCACAAGATCAAGAAGTCGGTGAAGGCCATCAGCACGTCGGGTCAGGGTGAGTCACACGGTTTCACCGGACACAAAGCCCGGTTCTGTCTTCTCAGGCTGCTCAGCCAAAGACCTGTTTATAAAATTTAACAATCTCTAAATGTTTTTTGTTAAACAGAGTCAGTTACAGACATTGACAGACAAGCCAGTTCACCCCAGAATATGGTGGAAAACATCTGTTGTGTTACTGTCATGTGACAAAGAAAAGCATCAAACTGTCACGTTTCAGAAACATTTGTCATTTTTGCCCTAAAAAAAGGACTAAAACAATAAAACAATGACCTGAATATTGATTGATTTCTGTCTGTCGATTAATTGTCTGATCGTCAATGCTATAGTCAAGATTCTTTTCTTATTCTTGGGTTTCTTCCTGCTCACATTTATCAGTAAATGAAAGTCAAACCAGCAGAAAGAAAAAAAATCCAGGTCATTGAAAATGTCCTGGAAAGGTCCTGGAGAATGATTAGCCAGTGTTGCCTTCAGCTCTGCAGCTTTCGCTATGGTTCAAGGTTTTTGTTCAGGCAGGTGGAGTCTCACCTCCAAACATTCCCATCATACCTGTCTCCTGTCCCAGCATGCCGAGGGAGAGACACCCGCCTCCAGGACCTATCTGTCTGTCTGCCTGTGAGGCTGCACAGGGAGGAGGAAGAGACGCTGTAGCATCGTTTTTTTTGTGATCATCCAACTCGTCCTATAGTTTTCTGTCATCTTTATGTTAACGTCCGTGTCTTCGTCTTCGTCCTCGTCCTCGTCCTCGTCCTCATCCTTGTCCTCGTCCCCACTGTCGACCAAACTCTTGACTCAACGACCTGAGAGCTGGAACCCGTCGGCCTGTCGACCGCCTCCCGAAAACGTACGGTGGACGACGCTTTAGTTTTAAAACCTGTGAATGAACAGGAAGATTTTTGAGGCCAGACACTGAGAAATGCTTTAAATGTTTGGAGTGTTTGTCTTAATAATAAAACATATTTAACATCTGTCAGTGAACTCAGATCCAAGTTTAATTTCCCTAAACAAATTTTTTCAGACACAAACTGGTTACATGACTAAGGCTCATGACCGAACCAGCTGAACAGCTGACTCATGCGGTCAAGCCTCGCCATCTGCTTAGAGGCTCAGAGACGGTTTTATTCCCTCTGAAACAGCTGTTTGTCGTCTCAGTTTTTACTTTCACCGCCTGCAACTGGATCTTTGCTCTGGGTTCCTCTTGTCTCTTCACTCTCGCTCTGGTTGTGTTGCAACAGCGGCACCAGGAGCATCATGGGAAATGATGACAGAGAGCAGGGAGGGCTCACTCTAATGCAGAAGTTGATGTCTGCTGATAAACTAGAACCAACAATCAGTGTAGTGGTAAAGGATTCATTGTTTCTGATCTTTTATAGACTAAAGGAAAATCAATCAGAAATACAGAGACAGATCTGGTTCTGTTCGTACAGCAGCTCAGACTGAACTTTACAACCTGAAGGAGGATTCATTACGGAATGGTCGGATCGGACCAGAATAGATGTTGTTTTGTTAAACCTGGTGAGGTGGGGGCTCACAAGCACCGGGCCGGTGTAACACAGTTCATTGGACTGAAAACGGCTGAATGCCAATATCGGCCCTTGGTTACTATGGTTACCAGAGGGTGGAGAATCAGAGCATTGTCGCACAGCCATGTTGTATCGTGGTGTGAATCGTCCAGTTTCATTTTTCTGGTACCGGTTCCGGTATCAAACATACACCATCCACAGCCCGACATCGTTCACTTTCTGTTCCTTCCAGCCCACGTGGACAACGAGGAGCAGTACGTCCAGGCCGTGGAGAAGTTCGGGGACAACTGCGTGAGCCGGGAGGACGCCAACGTCGGCGCCGCCTTCATAAAGTTCGCCGTTTTCACCAGGGAGCTGTCGGCGCTATTCAAAAACCTGGTGAGGAGCCGGATTCACAGTTTGGGAGGGCGAACGCAGGATTCGGAGCTTTGGATTGAAACCGCCATGAGTCGGTTCTGGTTCAACGGGTCTACCCAAGTCGCTGTTTCCCCTCTGACGTCTGAGCTCTGTTTTAACACGACTTCTTTGTTTTCAGTTGCAGAACATGAACAACATCATCACCTTCCCCCTGGATAGTCTGCTGAAGGGAGACCTGAAAGGAGTGAAAGGGGTTTGTGTTCCAGGTTCCTCTGTCCGTCTGAAAGCTTCAGGCAGCTGCTCAGTTTCAGTGAAAGAGTCTTGAAAAGTCTTGAAAAGCACTGACTCCACTTCCCATTAAACAAAAAGCCCTTAGCAGGTTTTGAAAAGTCCAAAATTTCATGTTTTCTTTCCTGTTGACAGTAACTTCATGATAACGTTTGACGTCAGGAATAACTGAATCACAGTTTTTTAGTCTCTTTGTGGTTTTTCTTTCGTAGCTTGTGGGTTGTGGGGCCCCTTGGGCCCCTTGACCCCCTTTAGGCCTCTTCATTGGTCCATGCATGGATCCAGGTCATGTTAATTGATTAATTATATTAATCTTAATTTTATCTACAGCTGGGAAATATTGAAAAAACTATGATATTTGAAGATTTGAAGTTGTGCTAATTTGTTATGTTGCTCACAGTTTGTTCCAGAAATATAAAAACTGAACTTTTTTTTTTACCTCTTTGAATGTTTAACAGTAATTTTTCTAATTCATGCTGCTCTTTTTTTTCTTTGTGACATTTTTAAATTAACTTTCTAACCGACTGCAAGAGCTCATTTGTAGAATCTGTGTCCCTCATTGTTATATAAAAAGGACACAGTAAAATCTAAATATATCTGAGGCAGTGAAGGGCCCAGCTCGCTCCTGTTTCATCAGCCATAAAAACCTCACATGCTCACTATCATCCAGAAATGTTTCCTGAGCGAGTCACAGGTCGAAGTCCTCCCAGTCTGTGTTTACTGTTGTGAGTCAGAGCTGCGATGTGATTGGTCGGAGCTCAGACTCATGTGACGCCTCTGCCTCCTTCAGGATCTGAAGAAGCCGTTCGACAAGGCCTGGAAGGATTATGAGACCAAGCTGTAAGAAAAACAATCAGTTTTCTGCTTCTCACTCACTAAAAGAAACCTCTGCTGCAGCTTCAGGTGTCAGTCTTCACCTTTTCCACCTGAAATCATCCAGAATTAAATTATAAATCTTCATAAGCGCTGGATCTTCTGAGTAATGACAGTAACCTTTGATTCTTTTAAGATAAATAACTCAACTTGGCCCTGAAATCAACTCTTAGCTTCTAAGTTTCCACTTTGGAATTAAAGAAATTCTAGATGCAACTGAAAAATTTCCAGTTAATAATAAGTCACTAAATGTACAGAAGACGAGATAAAAAGAAAAACCTCAAGTTAAACCAGGAAGAGCTCCTTTCTCTCTGTGCAGAATTTAACTGAATTTAACAGACATTTTAAGACATTTTAAGTCGCACTGTGACGGTGATTTAATACCTCGGCTGATGATGTCAGAGTTTTAACTGGACGTTCGACGCCTGCAGAACGAAGATTGAGAAGGAGAAGAGGGAGCACGCCAAGCAGCACGGGATGATTCGGACGGAGTTCAGTGGCGGAGAGATCGCAGAGGAGATGGAGAAGGAGAGACAACTCTTCCAGCTCCAGATGTGTGAGGTAAGGCCATGCGACAAGCTGGCGAGCGGAGGTCGGAGGTTGGGGGTTGGAGGTCGCGTCAGTGTTCGAGAACACCTCACTGGGAAGCTAAATCACACCTGCCGAGTTATAGAAATAAAAAGCTTTGCCTCTTTTTGTTATTAAGAGTTAAACCACAGTGTTTATGTATTGATTAATGTTGGAAGAAGAGAAAGTGATGAGTTTCCCCTGGTTTCTCTCTGCAGTATCTCCTCAAGGTTAATGAGATCAAGGTGAAGAAAGGTGCCGACTTCCTCCAGAACCTCATCAAGTATTTCCATGCTCAGTGCAAGTACGTCACTAAAAGTAAAAGTCCAACATCTGTTCACATGAGTCAGAGGGAGGCACCGGGCTTCATTTGTTACTCAGCGTCTCTGCAGGAGCAGCAAGGAAATGTTATGAATCCTTTAGTTGGATCTGATGCTTAATTCATGATGTGCATGAGGAAACGGAGGATTCAGGTTATCAACCTGTAACCAGCTAATAACACATTGTTTTTCTTGATGTTACCAAAGAGAGTTTAATTCCCTTCAACAGCAGCAATGAGGTGGAAATAATCACAACACTTTTAGAGACTGGTGCTTTTTATTTAGTGGTTGGTTTATGTATATTATTTCGGTATTACTGTTTGTGCAGGTTTTTGAAGTTTTCTGCTGTCTGTGCTCAGTTTTTTCCAGGACGGACTGAAAGCTGTGGAGAGTCTGAAACCCTCCGTAGAGAAACTGGCCACAGACCTGACCACGGTGAGGACGGGAGCGTTAAAGGCTCATTTCACCCAAAATGCCTCTGCGTGCCTCGTGTCTTTAACCAATAATATATTTTAATGTCAGCTGCTATGAAAGTAGAAACCCAAACTAAAACACGACGGTGAGATCTAGACAGTTGTCTTCAGTAATGTAGATATAATTAGTAACTTATATCACATTTCCATCAGTGATTGTGAGCTCATAACATATAATGTTCTCTGTCTAACACTATATTAGTTAAGCTCAGCTCCACCTTCACCAGCTACAACATTAACGTCCTGCGTTCACGTCATTGCATCAACCATGAGGATGCAGTTGTGTAATAATATAAAACTGATGTGTGTTTTGAGCTGTTGGTCCCTTTACCTCAGTGATTGACTGTGACTGTCCCTCAGATCAAACAGAGCCAGGACGGAGAGAGGAAACAGCTGATTCAGCTCAGAGACGCCCTCAAGGCTTCGCTGCAGTCGGAGCAGAAGGAGGTCAGAGGCAAACCTTACTCCATTCACCATGAATTATTGTCTGAAAATAGGAGAAAATAATGTTACCTGGTCGTTCATCTCTGAAAAGGAAGAGAGAGAGGAAGACAAGGAAAAGGAAAGAGAGGAAGGAAAAGAGAAAGAAAATAGAAAAAAGAAAGGAAGAATGAAATAGATACAAAAAGATGAAAGACAGACAGAAAGAAAGAGGAAGAAAGAAGGAAAAAAGGAAGGAAAGAAAGACAGTAAAAGGAGAAAGAAGGAAAGAAAGGCAAAGATAGAAAGAGAGGAAGGAAAAGAGAAAGAAAGGAAGGAAGGAAAAGAGAAAGAGACAGAAAAAAAGAAAGGAAAGAGAAAGGAAAAGAAAAATAAAAGAAGGAAAGAGAGACAATGATAGAAAGAGAAAGGGAAAGAAAACAAAAAGAAAAAGGGGAAAGAAAGAGAAAAAGAAAATGGAAGAAAGAAAACAAAGAGACAGACAAAGAAAAAGGAGAAAGAAGGAAAGAAAGAGAGAAAGAAAAGATAAAAAGAAAGAAAGACAGTAGGCAAGAAAGACAAAGATACAAAAACAGAAAGAAAGATGGAAAAAGAAAGAACATGTGCACTCTATCCTTTACTCTGTAGAAACTCAGAGATGTGAAAACTAAACTACAACAACCAGGATGCATCTCACCAGGAAACATCTAATCATCAGCCTCAAGTTCTGGTACAATCTAATAGCGAGCGGAGGTTGAACTGATTTTACCGCCCGCGGCTCTAATTAATTCACCTTTTTGTTCCGCGTCAGTTTCGGATCATCTCAGCAACTAAGACGCTGTCATTTGTTCCAACATCCGATGGCAACACTTTCAGATTGTTTGATTGGCTTCTCCTCCAGAGCAACAGTAGCCAAGGCTACAGCGTTAAAGTGGGCCGGAAGGACAGTGCTCCGGCTCCTTCGATCGATAAGTTGTAAATAAATCCGATCGGCAGTTTCATAAACAACGCTGTCGACCCACAGACCATCGAAGAGTCCACAAAGTCTTTACCGAGCTTTAATCTGACGCCACCTTCAGGACAAACTCATCATCATCGAGATGTGGTTTGTTCAGCTTGTGTCCGCGATGACACCTGCGGCCTGTAAGGGGCGATGTCAGGGCTTCGGATCATAGAAACAGCGATTAAGGTTCGGTCCTGGTCTCCCCACAGGACCCTCAGGCGAAGCAGAGTGCCGGCTACAGTCTCCACCAGCTGCAGGGAAACAAGGCCCACGGCACCGAGCGCTCCGGGGTCCTCTACAAGAGAAGCGAGGGGTAAGTGAACTCGACGTCCCAGAATCCCTCGGGACTGTGGAGCTCATGCCAGTATAGCTGATGTCCCCCTGTGGCACGTATGTTCTGGCTAACACGCACGTGAACGCTGTTGTCCCCAGACTGAGGAAAGTGTGGCAGAAGAGGAAGTGCTCGGTGAGGAACGGTTTCCTGACCATTTGCCACGGCACGGTAAGGCGCCAGATCCTCCTCTCTCATTGGCCCTCCTGCATGCTGTGCTCCCGCCCTCCTGCTTGCATGCCCAATCAGAAGTCTCCTTGTGGGTTTACAACCTACATCAGCTGGGGATGAACAATATCTGGATTTTTTTTTTTAATTTTTTTTTTTTTTTAATTTGGCCTCTTATTTTTTTCTTTCTTTTTGTTCCTTTTGTCTTTTGTTTTGAAGTTTTTACACGAAGAGTCAAACGGCCAATCAGGACAGAGCAAGCAGCAGAGGAAGAGAAAGAGGAAGAGAAGGAAGAGCATAAGGAAAAGGATGACAGAGAGAAGGGTGGGAAGAGGACAAGCTGATTTAAGGGGGGGGGTCAGCCTCTGGCTTCTGCTTCAGCTTCAGCTTTCAAGATGTTTCTGATATTAACAGAAAATACATGAAAACACACTCACACACACACATATTTATATATATATATAAATACATATTATACGTATATCACATACAGCAGGATCAAGATAAAAAGTTAGAGACCAGTGGAATATTTCAACAGCTACAGTCCACAGTTTAAAGATATTTGTTGTTGACATTCATGGCCAAATCCTAATTATCCCAGTTATCCATGATTTTTTTTCTGTAGCGCCATCTTCAGGACAAAATCAATACTTAAGAGATATCAAGATGAAATGTCCCAAACTAATTGCTGTTCCCCAGAGGACGAACCCTTTAGATTGTAATGGCTCTATGACCTTTCCATTAACACCTCCCTCAGGACAACCTCACACAAGACTCTGACATTTAGATGACATTCATGGTCCCCAGAGGAGGGTTTGAAAAGACTGATCTTTGCTCCGAGGCTGATTTTAGATTCATTCGTTTGAATGAGAACAGCGAGTTGAGCTGGATGCCAACAGCAGGTCGACAGGTGAATCACCTGAAACAGGTTCAGATCCGCGTTCCTGGTCCGGGACTTTGTTCAGAGAACTGTGTCCCTACTGTTGTTTGTATTCTTGTTATAAACTTCAACGTGCCGGGTTTCCACATCTGATAAACCAGGTCCTGGATCTGCTACTCAGACTGGACTTGGTGGTGTCACCGCTACCTGAAACGACGCTCGTCCACAAACGAAAGTTTTGTTCGCATAGATGATTGAACATCACCTTTACCTGCATCTTTACCTGCTGCTCATCTGGATTCAAGTCTGATGTCGACTGATGACATCATCAGGAAAACATTTAGCCTGTAAACAGGAAATATTCAATTTTATTGGTCAAACAGCCACTAAATATCAGTTTCTAAAACCTGACGATTGAACACGAGAACCTGACATCAACTCTTTTTTCAATTGGAACCGCTGCATGATGTGTTATTGCACCAATAAATACATTGGGTAAGCAGCCCCCCCCTTAAATCCAGAACAGCTCCCCATGCTGAGATTAAACAGGTGTGAGTTAAACAAACTGACCTTAACTTGTTTATCTGTGTTGATTCTACACAAAGCAAATTTTAATTTCTAGTTTTCATCCTTTATAATCTCTAATTTAAATGTTTTTATTTTTAAAAACTTTGTTTCTATTTGACTTAAACAGTGTTGTTATTTCCAGTGCCACTGGTGCTGTTTTACTATTCATTGTTGTTTTATTGTCTCTTTTGTGCAATACAATTAACTAAACTTAGAGCTGGAGTTAACCAGCACTGTTTGAACATCTGAAGAGAATCTGGTCCTGGTGTTTTACAGTTTAAACCCTTCAGAGCCTTAAATGTGTCAAGGTCTCATCTAATAAACTTTGAAAAACAGGAGATAAATGAATTTATTTCCATATTTTTAAACCTGCAGGTGTAAATGAAGCTATCGCTGCTCTTTCCAATACATCCGATTCAAATGTCATGTGAAAGCCTCTTATGTTCTTTTGTCATAACACACACTCTGTGTCTTGTCTCTCCGTGGACACCCTACTGACCCGTCCCGCCGTGGTCTCGCTGTCTCCCTGCTCCTCGTCTCGCAGGCTAACAGGCCTCCAGCAAAACTCAACCTGCTCACCTGCCAGGTGAAGAGGAACCCGGACGAGAAAAAGAGCTTCGATCTGTTCTCACGTACGCTGCAGAGACGGCACTAGTCAGAGTAACACGACTTTTATACGGTGCTGTGTTTTTGTCTGATTCATGAGGCGTCTCGTCTCTGTCTGCCCCCCCCCAGACGACAGAACCTACCACTTCCAGGCCGAGGATGAAGCCGAGTGTCAGGTGTAAGTAGCCGACATTTGGACCTGCCCCCCCCCCCCGACCTCTCACCTGAAGCGTTGGTGTCTCTCTCTCTGTCAGGTGGGTGTCGGTGCTGCAGAACAGCAAAGAGGAGGCGCTGAACAAGGCCTTCAAAGGAGACCAGGAGGAGGGAGAGAACAACATTGTCCAGGAGCTTACCAAGGCCATCGTGGAGGAGGTGAAGAGGATGAGTGGCAACAACGACTGCTGCGACTGTGGAGCCACCGGTAGGTACAGTAGTTGTAGTAATAGTAGCAGTAGTACCAGTGGTAGTAGCAGTAATAGTAGAAGCAGTAGCAGTAGTAGTATTGGTTGGAGTTGTAGTGGTAGTAGCAGTAGTAGTAGCAATTGTAGTAGAAGTAGTAGTAGTAGTAGTTGTAGTGGTAGTGGTAGTGGTAGTAGCAGTAGTAGTAGCAGTTGTAGTAGAAGTAGTAGCAGTAGTAGTAGTAGTTGTAGTGGTAGTGGTAGTAGCAGTAGTAGTAGCAGATGTAGTAGAAGTAGTAGCAGTAGTAGTAGCAATTGTAGTAGACGTAGTAGCAGTAGTAGTAGGAGTACTGCTACTAATGATAATAATAACACGACTTTTATAAATGTGATGAATTTAATAATATCTCATATCCTCAGCTGTGTTAGGAGATTTAGGAACCTCAGTACTACGGTACATTACTGTAGTAGTACTGTACTGTAGTACTACTGAGGTACTCCTGCAGTACCTGCCAGTGACCAGGTGTTCACCTGTACTGAACAGACAGTTCCCTCCACTGTTTCCAGTCAGACCAGTTTACTGCAGGAGGAGATACTGGTTAAAGGTCACAGCTGCAGGAAGTAGACGGGTCCTGAGTTCCCACTGTCTGTCTGTCTCTTCCTGTTCCTCTCTGTCTCTCTCTCTCTTTCTCTCTCTCTCTGTCTCTCTCTCTGTCTCTCTCTGTTTCTGTCTCTCCTTCTCTCTGTCTCTCTCTCTGTGTCTGTCTCTCTCTCTGTTTCTGTGTCTGTCTCTCTCTGTCTGTCTCTCTCTGTCTCTCTCTCTCTCTCTCTCTCTCTTTCTCTCTGTCTCTCTCTGTTTCTGTCTCTCCCTCTCTCTCTCTCTCTCTCTGTCTCTCTCTCTGTCTCTGTCTCTCTCTCTGTTTCTGTCTGTCTCTCTTTATCTCTGTCTCTCTCTCTGTTTCTGTCTCTGTCTCTCTCCGTCTCTGTCTGTCTCTGTCTCTGTCTCTCTCTCTCTGTTTCTCTCTCTGTCTCTCTCCATCTCTGTCTCTGTCTCTGTCTGTTTCTGTCTCTCTCTCTGTCTCTCT